>OZ012740.1:403201101-403801101 GCA_963859935.3 Lathyrus sativus
TAAGTTTTGTCCTTATTACAACACTGCTAATACTGAGAGATCCAAGTGTCTCAAGTTTGTGAATGGTTTGAGGCCTGAAATCAAGCAAGTTGTTGGTTATCAGGAAATTAGGCAATTTTTTGAGTTGGTGAACAAGAGCAGAATTTATAATGAAGATAGTAGAGCTCAGTCTAGTCACTATAAGAGCTTAAGTGACAAGAAAGGAAAAGGTCAATTCCGAGGGAAGCCATATGTGACTCCTGCTGATAAGGGGAAACAGAAAACTGGTTACGGCAAGAAGCCGAGTGGGGGAGGAGTTTCCACTCTGGTAAGATGTTATAATTGCGGTGAAGCAGGACATCGTGCTCCTGAGTGCAAGAGTGTTAAGCTGAAGTGTTTCAAGTGTGGGAAGCCAGGCCACAAAGCTATTGAGTGCAAAAGTGGTGCAAATGTGACTTGCTACAACTGTGGTGAGCAAGGGCACATTAGTACCAAGTGTGACAAGCCAAAGAAGACTCAAGGGAACGGGAAAGTGTTTGCTCTATCAGGGTCGGAGACTGTTGGCGAAGATCGGTTGATCCGAGGTACGTGCTTCATTAATGATATACCTTTGGTCGCTATAATTGATACTGGAGCTACACATTCCTTTATTTCTTTTGATTGTGTTAAGAGATTGAATCTTGAGTTGTCAATTATGAGTAGTGGTATGGTTATTGATACTCCTGCTATGGGTTCAGTAACTACCCCTTTTGTGTGTTTGAATTGTCCATTGAGTATTTTTGGTAAAGACTTTGGAGTTGATTTGGTGTGTCTTCACTTATATCAACTTGATGTTATTCTTGGAATGAATTGGTTAGAATTCAATTGTCTATATTAACTGTTTTGACAAAACAGTTATTTTTCCTGAACCTGATGATGAAGAAGACTTGTTTATGACTGCTAAGCAAGTGAAGGAATCAGTGCAAGATGGTGCGAAGGTATTTATGTTAATGGCAACTTTGAACACTTTACCGCCAGAACGAGAAGTGGAGTTTACGATCGACTTAATTCCTGGAACTAGTCCAATATCGATGGCTCCATATCGTATGTCTGCATCAGAATTGAAATATTTGAAGAGTCAACTTGAAGGTCTACTTGACAAAAGGTTTATTCGTCCGAGTGTGTCACCGTGGGGTGCACCAGTTTTGTTGGTTAAGAAGAAAGAAGGTTCTATGAGACTTTGTGTGGACTACAGACAATTGAACAAGATGACCATCAAGAATAAGTATCCACTTCCGAGGGTTGATGGTTTGATGGATCAGTTGGTTGGTGCGAGTGTCTTTAGTAATATAGATCTGTGATCTGGGTATCATCAGATTCGTGTGATGGTCGAAGATATTCAGAAGACTGCCTTTAGAACGAGGTATGGACATTATGAGTATTCTGTGATGCCATTTGGTGTGACTAATGCACCGGGTGTATTTATGGAGTACATGAATAGGATTTTCCATCCTTATTTGGACAAGTTTGTGGTTGTGTTCATTGATGATATTTTGATTTATTCGAAGAGTGAAGATGAACATGTCGAGCATTTGAGGATTGTGTTATCAGTGTTGAAAGAAAAGCAGTTATACGCTAAACTTTCTAAGTGTGAATTTTGGTTGAAGGAAGTGAGTTTCCTTGGTCATGTGATTTCGAGTAAAGGTATTGCAGTTGATCCATCGAAGGTTGAAGAGGTATCACATTGGGAGGCTCCAAAATCAGTTTTTGAGATTAGAAGTTTTCTTGGATTAGCAGGTTATTATCAGAAATTCATTGAAGGATTTTCCAAGTTATCATTGTCGTTGGCGCAGTTGACTAGGAAAGGTCAAGCTTTTGTTTGGGATGCAAAGTGTGAAGAAAGTTTTCAAGAGCTTAAGAGAAGATTGACGACAGCTCCTGTTTTGATTTTGCCAAATCCGACAGAAACGTTTGTTGTGTATTGTGATGCTTCCTTGATGGGTTTGGGAGGTGTGTTGATGCAAAATAAACAAGTGGTAGCTTATGCTTCAAGGCAACTTAAAGTGCATGAGAAGAATTATCCGACGTATGACTTAGAGTTGGTTGCCGTTGTATTTGTGCTGAAACTTTGGAGGCATTATTTGTTTGGTTCGAGATTTGAGGTATTTAGTGATCATAAGAGTTTGAAATATCTCTTTGATCAGAAAGAATTGAATGCAAGGCAGAGGAGATGGTTGGAACTTCTGAAGGATTATGATTTTGGTTTGAATTACCATCTGGGTAAAGCAAATGTAGTAGCCGATGCTTTGAGTAGGAAATCTTTGCATATGTTGATGATGATGGTAAAAGAGTTGGAAATGATTGAGCAATTTCGCGATTTAAGCTTTGTGTGTGAGAAGACTTCTTACGGAGTTAAGCTTGGTATGTTAAAGCTTACTAATGGTATTCTTGACGAGATTCGAGAAGGACAGAAATCGGATTTGAGTTTAGTTGATTGGTTGACTTTGATCAATCAAGGTCAAGGTGGTGAATTTCAGATTGATGAAAATGGTATTATGAGATGTCGTGATAGAGTTTGTATTCCTGATATTGTTGAGCTGAAGAAGAGTATTCTTGAAGAAGGGCATCGTAGTGGATTGAGTATTCATCCGGGTGCTACTAAGATGTATCAAGATTTGAGGAAAGTATTTTGGTGGCCTCGTATGAAGAAGGATATTGCCGAGTTTGTGTATTCTTGTTTGACATGTCAGAAGTCAAAGATTGAGCATCAGAAACCGCCGGGCTTGATGAAACCGTTGTTTATTCCTGAGTGGAAATGGGATAGCATATCTATGGATTTTGTGTCTGGTTTACCTAGAATGTCAAGTAACTTTGAAGCTATTTGGGTTATTGTGGATAGATTGACCAAATCTGCTCACTTTATTCCTATGCGAATGGATTACCCGTTGGAGAGATTGGCAAAGCTGTACATTGATAGGATTGTCAGTTTGCATGGTATTCCATCTAGCATTGTGTCGGATAGAGATCTGAGGTTTACTTTAAGATTTTGGGAGAGTTTACAAAGGTTATTTGGGTACGAAGTTATGTTTGAGTTCTACTTATCATCCGTAGACCGATGGTCAGACTGAGAGGGCGATTCAATCACTTGAGGATCTCTTGAGAGCTTGTGTATTGGAAAAGGGAGGATCTTGGGATAGCCACTTACCTTTGATTGAATTTACTTACAACAACAGTTTTCATTCGAGTATTGGTATGGCACCGTTTGAGGCATTGTATGGTAGACGGTGTAGGGCGCCATTGTGTTGGTATGAGTCCGGAGAGAGTTTTGTGGTTGGACCCGAGATAGTCCAGCAGACTACCGATAAGATTAAGATGATTCAAGAGAAGATGAAGATTTCTCAGAGTCGTCAAAAGAGTTATCATGATAAGAGGAGGAGAGCACTTGAATTTCAAGAGGGAGATCATGTAACACCCCACTTTCCCAAATTAACATAAAAACACAATATTTCAAATAAACATTAGAGTTCTTCCACCAAAGTGGGATATCACATCAAGTAGTTCCTCATAATTCCTAATCAAAAAGGTTTTCAAAATAAAACAGCGGAAAAAAATATTCATTTGCTCAACATCTCCGGCCATCCGCTAAATACATAAAAATCTTCATTAATAAAATTCACCACACATGATACATCACAGGAAAATAAAACAATTTCAACTAAATCAAAAGAAAATGCCCAAGTCCTGTGCTACATATCAGAGCATCCTAAGACTCAACTCGCACATCACTATCCAAGCTAGCTAAGTACCTGGATTATTTGTACTTCCGAAGAAGCAGAGACCACAACAATAACAAAGGGGTGAGAAAACATGATCAAAATTATCGGTAATACAGTACATGAAATAAAGGTAGCAATCATATAAAATATCACCCAACGTTCATAAAAACGACCTACTGTCCAACAACAACACAACACGCCATAATGCAAATATGCAACTCAACACCATGCATACGGTACCGACTCATTGGTTCATTCAATCGAACCCCGGATAGATCATATACACCCGTCCATGGCCATGATATATCCCCACCATTCTCCGCAATGGAGTACGAATGAATCACCTACACTCCTCTTGAGCAATGATTCGTCCCACCAACACCATGATATGCACAACACCAAATGCACAACAAATGAACTCAAGCACACAAGGTGCACACGATCCCCTGATCACATCACCATACATCATACATACACATTGTTCATCAATTAATTATTTTAATTAAAGTCACACAATCCCCCTTGATCACCTCACCATACCCCATACACACCTCACACATCAATTTCATTATTTTGATTAAATTCAATACTACATAATTCCACCTATCAACACCAAGTACATACTCTTCACCAATAAACACCACATTTGTACCTGTCCCAGCCCAAGGGATCCTACAAAACGAATCACAACACAATACAACATAACACACATTCTGTCACGCTCGCTGGCTCATTCGCTTAGTGAAGCCCTAGCGAATGCTCGCTAGCTGCTCGCCTAGCGAACTCCCTAGTGAAGGAAGTCAGTGGCTACTGGAAGCCTTCGCTACCCATCTCGCCTAGCGAAGTCCTAGCGAACACTCGCTACTAGCTCGCCTAGCGAACTCCCTAGCGAATCGCTCGCTAGCTCGCTCGCTAAGTTCTGCGATCCTTCAAAACCCTCACAGTCCAGAACTGTTACCTTGCTCAAATTCAAGCCTATCACTCTACCTCTATCTTTAGTCCTATCAATACTACAACCAATAAACACTACTCTATTATTTTCTATCAATTTATCTCTAGAACCCACACCTATGTTCATCATCAGAACTACAGAAGTTACTCAGAACCTCACCAATCTCCCAACAACACATACCCAAGGTCATCAATGGCAACAACAATCATAAACACATCAATATGCACACCAATTTCATCATAACAACAACAATCAATCAACATATCACCATAACCAACATATTCATCAAAATCCCTACGGGGTTAAGCAATCCCCACTACCCAATTTCATGCAAATACCAATCACAATCAGTTTCCCCCCCTTACCTCGATTAATGTTCTGATTGACTAAGAACTCTGAAGAATTATTAGCCCTAGCCTTCTTCTCTTCCTCCTTGTTCTTCCTCTTTCCTCTTCTCTCTGAAACTGACTTATCGTGTTCTAACTCTCTCCTTTCCCTCAACCTCTTCTAATACCCCTTTAATCCTTATTTTATTAATAATAATAATAATACAAATAATAATAATAATAATAATAATAATAATAATAATAATACTAATAAAATAATAATAATAATATTACTAATTATTAGATTATCATCATTATTGATTATATTATATTTTATTAACTCTACATTTAATTAAAGAACTCTTATAACTCAAGGACACCCACCTACGCGCTCAGATACACTCCCCCCAAAGGACACACCAAAATAAAATAACACCAAAAGACTAAATAATTAAAAAAAAAATGGGTGTTACAACTCTCCCCTACTTTAATTATTTTCCTCCTCGAGAATTACCTGATGGAATCAATTCTGGATACGCTTCCCGCATCCTGCTTTCCAATTCCCAGGTCACATTGCCTCCTGCAACACCTCCCCAAGCTACTTTCACTAAAGATATCTCCTTTCCTCGGAGTTGTTTCATTTTACGATCTTCGATCCTCAACGGCATCGTCTCAACAGTAAGATTCTCCCGGACTTGAACTTCATCTCTCGGAATCACATGAGACGGGTCCGAAACATACTTTCAAAGTTGCGATACATGAAACATGTCATGCAAATTCGACAATTCAGGCGGTAATGCCACTTTATAAGCTACAACACCAATCCTCTGCAAAATCTGATACGGTCCAATAAACTTAGGATCCAACTTTTTGGACTTCAATGCACGACCCACACCAGTCACTGGGTTAACCCTTAGGAACACGTGATCACCTTCACTGAATTCCAATTCTTTCCTTCGGTTATCATGATAACTTTTCTACCTACTCTGAGACGCTTTCATTCTCTCACGAATCATCTGAATGGTCTCAGTAGTCTGCTGCACCATCTCTGGTCCCAATACCATATTCTCACCTGTTTCATACCAACACAGAGGAGTTCTGCACCTCCTACCGTATAAAGCCTCAAACGGTGCCATTTTGATACTAGAATGGTAACTTTTGTTGTACGTGAACTCGATCAACGGTAAATCAGTATCCCAAGTACCACCCTTTTCCAACACACAAGCTCTCAACAAATCTTCCAGCGACTGAATAGTCCTCTCTGACTGACCATCAGTTTGTGGATGGTAAGCTGAACTCAGCTTTAACTTAGTACCCAAAGCTTCCTGCAAACTCCTCCAAAATTCTGAGGTAAACCTCAGATCTCTATCCGACACAATACTCGATGGAACACCATGTAGCTTCACAATTACACGAATATAAATCTCTGCCAGCTTTACCAACGGGAAACTGATATTAATCGGCACAAAATGTGCAGACTTCGTAAGTCAATCCACAATCACCCAAATGGCATCAAATCCTCTCGCCGTATTCGGCAAACCTGTAACAAAATCCATAGTGATACAATCCCATTTCCAAACTGGAACTTCCAACGGTTGTATAAATCCAGAAGGTCTCTGATGCTCTACCTTCGACTTCTGACATGTCAAACAGACATAAACAAATTGAGCTATATCTCTTTTCATACCGGACCACCAAAATAACTTCCTTAAATCATGGTACATCTTTGTAGCTCCCGGATGGATACTCAGACTACTACGATGTCCCTCATTCAAAATCGACTTCTTCAGTTCTTCATTATCCGGCACACAAATCTTGCCTCTGAATCTTAACACACCTGTACTATCCAACTTAAAATCACTGTTGGGGTCACTCTCCACCCCAAGCATCAAATCTACTAACTTCACATCTAGCTTTTGGCTTTCCTTAACCAAATCCAAGAAATCATTATTCACCTGCAACTTGCCCAACATCACACCATCGGCCGTAGTCTCGCAAACAATGCTCAGATCTCTGAACTGCTCAATTAGTTCCATCTCTTTCACCATTAAAGCCAACATATGAATTGCTTTCCTGCTCAAGGCATCAGCTACGATATTCGCCTTTCCTGGATGATAACTTAAGTTGAAATCATAATCTTTCAAGAATTCCAACCATCTTCTCTGCCTCATATTTAGCTCCTTCTGATCAAACAGATATTTTAGACTTTTATGGTCACTAAACACCTCAAACCTCGAACCATACAAATAGTGCCTCCAGATCTTCAACACAAAAACTACCACAGCCAACTCAAGGTCGTGAGTAGGGTAATTCCTTTCATGCACCTTCAGTTGTCGCGAAGCATACGCTACCACTTTACCATCTTGCATAAGAACTCCGCCTAATCCCATCTTAGACGCATTACAGTACACCACAAAAGGTCCACTCGGAGTTGGCAACACTAACACCGGTGCCGTAGTCAATTTCTTTTTCAGTTCCTCAAAGCTTTCTTCACAAGCAGCATCCCACACGAAAACTTGATTCTTTCTCGTCAACTGAGTTAATGGCAATGCCAGATTAGAGAACCCTTCAATAAATCTTCGGTAATAACCTGCCAAACCCAAAAAGCTTCTAATTTCCTTCGCTGTCTTTGGCGGTTCCCACTACAATACTGCACTCACCTTCGATGGGTCCACCGATATACCATTACCAGATATTACATGCCCCAAGAAACTCACTGTCTTCAACCAGAACTCACACTTTGATAGTTTAGCAAACAGCTTATTATCTTTCAACACCTGCAAAGCAATTCTCAAATGTCCTGCATGATCTTCCTCAGTCTTAGAATAAATCAGTATATCATAAATAAACACAACAATGAATTGATCCAAGTAAGAATGGAAAATTCAGTTCATATACTCCATAAACACTCCTGGCGCATTAGACACCCCAAACGGCGTTACAGCATATTCGTAATGTTCATATCGAGTTCTAAATGCCGTCTTCTGAATATCACCTTCTTTCACTCTAATCTAATGGTAACTCGATCTCAAGTCAATTTTACTGAACACCCTAGCTCGCACCAACTGATCCATCAAATCGTCAATCCTTGGAAGAGGCTATTTATTCTTAATGGTCACTTTATTCAACTGACGGTAATCAATACACAAACGCATACTGCCATCCTTCTTCTTTACCAACAACACTGGGGCTCCCCACGATGACACACTAGGTCTGATAAACTTTCTATCCAACAATTCTCCAATCTGAGATTTCAATTCAGCCAATTCCACTGCCGACATCCTGTACGGTGCCATAGATATAGGTCTTGTACCAGGAACAAGATCAATACTAAATTCAACTTCTCTCGTCGGAGGTAATTCCGTAATGTCATCAGGAAACACTTTAGGAAATTCATTCACCACAACCAACTCTTTCACTGATGTCTTGCTGTCAACAGACAATGATGCAAATAAAGCAAACATCTTAGCTTCGTCCTCCAACAGGGTCCTCAATTCCTTATTAGACAAGGAATCTGCCAATGCTTCCTCTTCTGGAGTAAGGAACAACAACACCTTCTGAAAAACAATCGATGTAGATTCGGTTGAACTCCAACCAGTTCATACCCAGAATAACATCCAAATTACCAAGTGGTAGACAAATCAGATCTACCCCAAAGTCTCTACCGTAAATAGTCAGTGGAAAATTTAAACACACTAAAGAAGTAGTCACTGAACCAATAGAGGGAGTTTCAATAGTCATCCGTCGATCAAGAGTAGACGACACCAATCCTAACCTCTTCACACAATCAACAGAAATGAACGAGTGGGTTGCACCCGTATCAACAATAGCAGTCAAAGGAATATTATTGATGAAACAAGTACCTTTGATAGAACGCTCTTCACTGGCAGCTTGAGTTCCCACTACAGCAAACACTTTACCACTGACCTGAGACGCCTGAGACTTCTTCGGCTTTTTACAATGCGTACTGATATGACCTTTCTCACCACAGTTATAACAGGTAGACATAGTGGCTCTGCAATCAGCTATTACATGGCATGGCTTACCACACTTGAAGCACTTTTTCACCTCCTTAGGACATTCATTAGCACAGTGACCCGCGCCACCGCACCGGAAACACTTCAAATCAGCAGATGTCTTCCCTTTTCTAGACTTCTTATCAGAAGCAGCCTTGTGCTTTCCCTTATCAGTAGGAACACTGTAAGGAGTACCACCAAATCTCTGCTTACCTTTACGATCATTCACCGCCTTATAATATGCAATCCTGGCCCGATTGTCATTATCATAGATCCTGCTTCTGCTTACCAGCTCAGGATAATTCCTAATCTTCTGACAAGCAATCCCCAACTTAACTTTCGGACGCTGCCCATTCTCAAATTTCAAACACTTAGAGGTCATTGCATCTTCAGTATTGTAATGAGGACAATACTGCACCAGCGCTTCAAATTTCGCAGCATACTCCGCTACGGTCAGATCACCCTGCTTCAGCTCTAGGAACTCTATCTTCTTAGCACTTCGTATGTCTTCCGGAAAGTACTTCTCCAGAAAACCCTTTCGAACTACATCCCAAGTGATTGCAGTTCCTGCAGTCACCCATCTCTGGCGATTGTTGTCCCACAAAGCCTCAACTTCACCCTCCAGCATGTGAGTACCAAACCTCACCTTTTGCTCGTCGCTACAACCCATCGTCCTGAAAATTTTCTCAATCGCCTTCAGCCACTTCTGCGCAGCTTCAGGGTCCAAAACTCCTCCTTCAAACGTCGACGGCTTATTACTCCGAAACTGTGCCAAATCCTCAAATTGTGCACCTGCAGCTTGATTCTGATTAGCAACCACCTGCGCCATCGCTTGCATAGCAGCCGCCAAAGCAGCATCATTCCTTCCTGCCTTACTGCTCAACAATAACAACACCAAGTTAAAAGATACACAATCTCTATCCTAAGGACAGACTCAATAACTACACTGGCCGGACGGACCAACCAGGCTCTAATACCAATTGTAACACCCCACTTTCCCAAATTAACATAAAACACAATATTTCAAATAAACATCAGAGTTCTTCCACCAAAGTGGGATATCACATCAAATAATTCCTCATAATTCCTTATCAAAAAGGTTTTCAAAATAAAACAGCGGAAAATATTCATTTGCTCAACATCTCCGGCCATCCGTCAAATACATAAAAATCTTCATTAATAAAATTCACCACACGTGATACGTCATAGGAAAATAAAACAAGTTCAACTAAATCAAAAGAAAATACCCAAGTCCCGTGTTACGTATCAGAGCATCCTAAGACTCGACTCGCACATCACTATCCAAGCTAGCTAAGTACCTGGATTATCTGTACTTCCGAAGAAGCACAGACCACAACAACAAAAAAGGGGTGAGAAAACATGATCAAAATTATCGGTAATACAGTACATGAAATAAAGGTAGCAATCATATAAAATATCACCCAACGTTCATAAAAAGCGACCTGCTGCCCAACAACAACACAACACGCCATAATGCAAATATGCAACTCAACACCATGCATGCGGTACCGACTCATTGGTTCATTCAATCGAACCCCGGATAGATCACATACACCCGTCCTTGGCCGTGATATATCCCCACCATTCTCCGCAATGGAGTACGAATGAATCACCTACACTCCTCTTGAGCAATGATTCGTCCCACCAACACCATGATATGCACAACACCAAATGCACAACAAATGAACTCAAGCACACAAGGTGCACATGATCCCCTGATCACATCACCATACATCATACATACACATTGTTCATCAATTAATTATTTTAATTAAAGTCACACAATCCCCCTTGATCACCTCACCATACCCCATACACACCTCACACATCAATTTCATTATTTTGATTAAATTCAATACTACATAATTCCACCTATCAACACCAAGTACATACTGTTGCACCCTAAAATTTGCCCAACCTTATTCACTTGGGTTATGTTTCAATATCATTAGCATTTGCATATAGAGCCATGTACATAGTCTGATCATCTGCATAGCATAGCATAGCAAGTCATCCAACAGGGGACCAAGCATTATTCTCATCTCTATGAGCCTATCAAGAGGTTATTATTCTAATTCAATCTCATTCAAGTCATCAGAAAGAATTTGAAAGCTGAGAAGTCAATGGATCAAGCAGGGCTTCTAGCTCTTATCTGAGGGTGTCTGAGGATCAACAAGTAAGTTGTGAGCTATGGGCTGAGCATGGGGAGTATCTAGACATCTTGGAGGACTTAGAAACTCATTTGGAGAAGGAGACAAGTCATTGGTGTAGTCACAAGTATTGCAGTTGAAGACAGTCAACTAGGGTTTCATCTGGGGTCAACTCTAGGTCAACTTTAGGTCAATTGACTGATTAAAAGGCATTAAGGGCTATTGGAGAGATGTGGGGTTCATCATTTGACATGTAAAGAAGGATAGGGTGATATGCCAAGAAGAATTCAAGAGAAATCAAGGAGAAGAGGAGTTTCTAAATTAGGGTTTCTGTGTAAAGTCCCCTAGTTTAGGTCAAATTCCCAAGCAAGATAAGTCAAAATGCAAGCTTCAAATGGATCCTCGGCCAACATGAAACTTGTAGAGGATCTCAAGACCTTTAATTTGAGTGGTGGAAGACATCAAGGAGATTTATAGAACTCAAGTTATGGTCCTTGCAAGTTACAGGTCATCTGAGGTATCTGAACTTTTGTCTGTGAAAGTGACTTGACTTCCAAGCAATGTTTACCCCTCAAGGAGATTTCAAATGAATTTCTGTCCAACATAAGAATTGTTCCTCATTGTCTTAGCTTTCTATAATGGTATAGTATGCCTTCATATGATTTGTGGAACTCTACTTATGGTCTTGGCAAGCAAAGGGTATTTTGGTCATCTGAGAATTACAGGTCATTTCAAGCCTATGCCCAAAACTCCTACAAGGAAGCTTCAAATGAAAAACTTCACAACATAAAAGTTTCTCAAAAGGTCATTTTAATTCAAGAAAAGAAGTCATGGAAGTTTGGAAATGCATAGAATGAGACTTGACCAAAGTTGGTGAAAAATGACCTAAAAAAGGCATATAAGTTGAAAAAGTTGAAATAAAAAATTGGTTTGAGAGATCTACAAATCCAATATGGGTCATCCAATATACCAAATTGATTCCAAACATCATTTTAAAGACATTGGTTCATCCACATTTTTGAGTTTAGGCTTAAAAATTGGACTTCCTTTGTAAATTTGTTTCTTGCATCATAAGGCAACTTGGTAAAACTTAACACAAGGCAAGGAAAAGCTTGGTTTTTCATACATACACTCCTAATATCTCATTAAAGGAGATTTTAATACAAGTTTACAAAGGGGCAAGCATGAGATAAGAGATCTTCAACATATCATCAAATGAGAACTTCCTTGAAATTTCCACAACTTTCTAGAATCCTCCAAGAGCAATCTAGAAACTTCTCATTCTGTTAATCATCATCTATATAATGAATTGAAGCCATTGGTGCAAGGGGTTGGTGCATTGAAGGAGAGAAAAGAGAGAACTTCATAGTTGCTTCCATTGTAAGAAAGTGCAAGAATCACCATAATCTTCCATTTCTGATCACTTCTTTTCTTGATTCATCATCCATTGAAGTTTGTGAGTGGGAATGAGCATGGAGCAAGGTCCAACAATGGAGGATTGAGGAGTTAGGGTTCACATTGCAAGAAGGCATATCAGAACTGCAGCCAACAATCCAAGCACTTTCCTCCCAGTTTCTTGCAAACAGAAGGATCTTCATCAATCAGAGATCATCCTCGAAGGGTTTCAAGCATTGGATCCACCTGCAACTACCTCTGCCATAGCTGATAAGCAGGTTAGTGATTTCTTTCATATCTCTACATTTAGATGCTGTTAGGTTAGGTCATGGATGTAGGATTGTTAGGGTTAAGAAGATGAACATGTACCCTCACTGTTGTGGCCATTAGAGGTAGTTTGGTTAATGGTGATGAAACTTTGATGATCAAGAACTCCTAAATTAGGGCAAGAGAATGTTAGATCTTTGTCTCAGGATACTCACCATAATCTGTAGACCATTCTAGGGTAATTTGAGCAAGAATTATTGAGGGTCATGACAGAGTTAATCAATGGTGTCCAGAACTTATGGCTATCGGGTTTGGTTTTTGGGAGGGCCTTAGAGAAAACTAAAAGCATAGTCTTGTAGAGGGGAAGAAATGGAGCGAATTTGGTCTTTACAAGTTTTGTTTTCATGGCATATTGAGGGAGAATGAGGAGCTCGAAGGTTGTGCATGGGAGCTGTTTTTTTCTGCAAACCCTAGCTCATTTGGGACGATGAAGGGGAGCCGTCCGATTGTCCTGGATAATTGACCTTTTAAGCTAATCGTGTGGCTATTATTCAAATTAAGAAACGGAGGGAGAGATTAAAGTGAAATGCCGCGTTTCATTTAAAATGAAACGTTGGGCTTTGGGGTCAGATTACTACCCCCACCCCCATTTTGAGAAGCCCATTAAAATACACGTGAAGGGGTTACTTTCTGCACCGCGGTTTTCATCATTTTCGTTGTTATTTTTAATTCATTTTTCTGATGCTTCTTGGGCTTAACATAATTGATATCTGCACCCCTGGTTCTTGGCCCAATGGAAAATACAACTGGGCGCAAATGCTATTCTCACCCCTCCCCCTTTATTTCATATTTTGTGATTTTAATTTCTTTTGTTTTTTTCTCACCTTTTAAAAATCATATAAAAATGAAAAATGATTTTTTTTATGCTTGTTTCTTCTACATGTCCATAATTCTGTCTAGAAAAATACCAAATAATAAAATTGGAATTTTATTTTTTTTTTAATATTTTTCATGCATTTTTCTTGTAAATAGCATTTTGTTAAGTTTAGTTTGATGCTTAAATTTGATGATTTTTGTTCTAATAGATGCTTTAGTATTTTTAATCCCTTCTTTTTAGGTTGATTAGGTTAGACATGTATATTGTACATACAATTTAGTTCCTATTTTTAGAAATTAATTTTAGGTGATTAGTTTAGGTGTGAATAACATGAACAAAATTAGGGTTTAAGTGATGACTTAGGAGAATTGAATCATTTCCCTTAGGACTTAGGGATTGAATATTTTAGATATGGGACTATAGGGACTATGGGTAGTTATTAGATCCCTTAGAAATCACTAGGATTCCCCTACTGCTATTGGTATATTACTGTCTATATTTGATTGATTGGTGTGGTGTGCCCTCTGGGGATTATTGTTTGTCTGTATGGGTATTGGGATTGCTTGGGGATTGGGAGAGCTGAAGACTTGTGATGGTTGAGCCATTAGAGATCCAGAGCTTGAAGACCAACTTCCAGAGTTGATGAGGTGATTCCTGCTGGCAGCTGTTGTGGAGATTAGGGTTTAGGAGCTAGGCAGAGCTCTAGATTAGAAAGCTTGATTCTCAAACATGGAAGGCCTTGACTGCCTCCATTCTTCTCTGTGATGCAGAGTCTCTCTAAGACACTCACCCCCTTCCTTTGGAAGGCTTGGTGCTTCTGTCTAAGGGATAGAACTCTTGAGAGAAAATATCTTATGTGTTAGTAGCAGTTTGTTTGCCACCCTTGGTGGTCAACTAATTGCTTAACACCCAATTCCCTCTTGTGATTGATTCTTCATCCTGGAGGTTTGAGACTTGAAGAAAAGCCAATGCAGATGGAAGACTAATGATCAAAGCCCTTGCTTGAAGACTGTGGAGATGGATGCTTGATGAAGCTTGTAGCTGGTTGGAGATGACTTGAAGATAGGTGTTGATGCAGAGCTGCTATGGCTGTTTATTTTCCTGCTGTGTTTCATTTCTGATGTATTGATTGGTTTTCTGGACTGTATTGTTTGCTGTTTACCCTGTTGGGTTGAAAGTGAAGTCTGTTCACTTTTGCCTATTGTTTTCTAGGTTCGAGGTTGAGTGGGACTCCCTTGCCTCGCTTGTATTGTTGCATCCATGCATTTTACCGCTTTACTGTATATATCTGATATTGTTTCTGTTTCCTTCTATTCCCTTAGGATCTCTGTTTCTCTCTGTGCAAGAGAGGAGCATGATAGACTCTAGGTCTTAACCCATGCATGATAACATTAGGTTAGTTTGATTCCCTTCGCAACCGTAGGTTAGAGGTCTATCTCTTCTTTCTCAAAACAAACAGAAAATACAATAAAATTTCAAACACAATAAAAGACACTTCTTCCGTAAAAGAATGTGAACTCATCAAAACGTCATTTTTTGTCCGTTGGGACTGTTAAAGCAGAAAACTCTTTTTCAGAAGGAATAAAATCAACCAAGACAGACTTGTGTCGTACGTGGCCCGAACTACGTTTGCTCTGATCTTCCATGCAGTGTGGAAGTACATAGGAATAGGATGCGATATCCTAGCGAGCAACCTTCCCCTCCTTTCCCGTAGGTAGGCGAACTACGTTGACTCTGATTTCTCGTTCCAGACGAGAATACGTAGGCATAAAGTGCGATACTTTGCCGAGTCATTTTGTTTTCATTTTCTTTTCTTTTTTAACCCTGACCCTTAGAATAGATAGAATAACAATCCATACTCGAAAACAAGCGTGGATCCCGTCGAGTACGACGTACGTGAGGGGTGCTAATACCTTCCCCTTGCGTAACCGACTCCCGAATCCAGGTTTTGGTTGCGACGACCATACCTTTCCTGTGTTGTGCAAGGTTTACTTTGAGTGTTTCCTTTCCCTCCCGTGGGATAAATAACGCACGGTGGCGACTCTTCTGTTCAGCCGGCGCCGATTTTCGCAGTAGCGACACATACTCTTCACCAATAAACACCATATCTGTACCTGTCCTAGCCCAAGGGATCCTGCAAAACGAATCACAACACAATACAGCATAACACACATTCTGTCACGCTCGCTGGCTCATTCGCTTAGCGAAGCCCTAGCGAACACACGCTAGCTGCTCGCCTAGCGAACTCCCTAGCAAAGGCAGTCAGTGGCTACTGGAAGCCTTCGCTACCCATCTCGCCTAGCGAAGTCCTAGCGAACACTCGCTACTAGCTCGCCTAGCGAACTCCCTAGCGAATTGCTCGCTAGCTCGCTCGCTAGCTACTCGCTTAGCGAGTTCTGCGATCCTTCAAAACTCTCACAGTCCAGAACTGTTACCTTGGTCAAATTCAAGTCTATCACTCTACCTCTATCTTCAGTCCTATCAATACTACAACCAATAAACACTACTCTATCATTTTTATCAATTTATCTCTAGAACCCACACCTATGTTCATCATCAGAACTACAGAAGTTACTCAGAACCTCACCAATCTCCCAACAACACATACCCAAGGTCATCAATGGCAAAAACAATCATAAACACAACAATATGCACACCAATTTCATCATAACAACAACAATCAATCAACATATCACCATAACCAACATATTCATCAAAATCTTTACGGGGTTAAGGAATCCTCACTACCCAATTTCATGCAAATATCAATCCCAATCAGTTTCTCCCCCTTACCTTGATTAATGCTCCGATTGACTAAGAACTCTGAAGAACTGTTAGCCCTAGCCTTCCTTCTCTTCCTCCTTGTTCTTCCTCTTTCCTCTTCTCTCTGAAACTGACTTATCGTGTTCTAACTCTCTCCTTTCCCTCAACCTCTTCTAATACCCCTTTAATCCTTATTATATTAATAATAATAATAATACAAATAATAATAATAATAATAATCACAATAATAATAATAATAATAATGATAATACTAATAAAATAATAATAATAATAATAATAATAATAATAATAATTAGATTATCATCATTATTGATTATATTATATTATTATTAACTCTACATTTAATTAAATAACTCCTATAACTCAAGGACACCCACCTACCCGCTCAGATACACTCCCCTCCAAAGGACACACCAAAATAAAATAACATCAAAAGACTAAATAATTAAAAAAAATGGGTGTTACAGATCACGTGTTTCTTCGAGTTACTCCAATGACTGGTGTTGGTAGAGCGTTGAAGTCGCGTAAGTTGATGCCGCGTTTTATTGGTCCTTATCAGATTTTGCAGAGGATAGGAGAGGTAGCCTATCGGGTTGCTTTACCGCCGTCACTTGCTAATCTCCATGATGTGTTCCATGTTTCGTAACTTCGGAAGTATGTTCCGGATCCGTCACATGTTATTCCTATGGATGAGGTTGAGGTGAGAGATAACCTTACGGTTGAAGTTGTACCGATTAGAATTTTGGATCGTGAAGTTAAGAAGCTAAGAGACAAGGATATTGCGCTGGTGAAAGTAGCATGGGGAGGCGCTGAGGAAGGTAATATGACTTGGGAATTAGAGAGTGGGATGCGGGAGTCGCATCCAGAGTTATTTGAGTCAGGTAATATTTTCGAGGACGAAAATTTCTAAGTGGGGGAGGGTTGTAACAGCCCAATTTTTAATAATTAACTATTTGTATTAATTAATTGATTTGGGTGATTATTATTTTAATTGTGAAATTTATAAATTAATATGTTATGTTTGCATATTATGTTATTTTACGGATTTTGAGAGTTTTCGGGGAAAATAGATTGGAGGGTATTTTAGACATTAAGTATTTAATGATAAGTTGAGATATTTTGTGAGAAATGGATTAGTAGATGTTTGGAGAGAAATAAAATAGAAAGAGATATAAGTGGAAGAGAGAAAAGAAAAGGATAAATAAATAGAGAGAAAGGAAAAAGAAGAGAAAGAAAGAAGGAAGAAGAGAGAAGAGGAGAAAATAGAGGAAAAGCTTGGATAGCTCAAAATCATCAAGAGCAATCTCTAGAGTTCGATTAATCGGGTAAGGGGTGTGAAATGTTATTATCTTACTAATGTATATGATTATGTATGTGTGTGTTTGGATGTTTTCCATCTTTTTCCATTTTAGGGCAAGATGGGTTTAATCGATAGAATCAATGTTTGAACGGTTAGAAGTTGGATTAAATGGTGCAGTTTAGTCGAGGATTGTTAGACTAAGACTATGAAAACTTGTTGGAATTGAATCGGGAGATTTTATGGAGTTTTGGACATTTTGGACAGTTGGGGGTTTTGAACATCGCAGACGCTCGCTAGCACCTTCGCTAAGAGAGCAGGGTAGCGAGTTATTCGCTAAGCGAGCTAGCAGTGAGCTGGTAGCAAACGGTCCCAGACTGGGACAGAACCAAAATGACCCTTGTTCGTTGGAGCGAGTGAGGTAGCGAAGGGTTCTCTAAGACCTCGCTAAGCGAGCAGGTAGCGGGCACTTCCAGTAGCTCCCAGACTCCCTTCGCGAGCTTGTTCGCTGGGCGAACCCGTAGCGAGTATTCGCCAAGGACTCGCTAAGCGAGTAAGGTAGCGAATGTGATAACATTCTTATTTCTTGTTGTGTTTCCATCCAATGTTGATTGTTTGGCTCGATTGTGAGTGATCTTTATGAATGCATAGTTGTATGTTGTGGTATGACATATTATGGGATTGATTGTGAAATGTGGCCTTATGGCAAATATACATTGTTTAAATTGATTAAAAGTGTACGATTGTTGTGAATGCATATTAATTGTATGTGAGTGTATGTGGAGAATGCATGAATATGTATTTGTGATTGAATCTAATTGATTCTTGTATGCTACTTGATGAATGTAGTGATGATGTTGAAAGTATGAATACTTTGATGAAATGTGTTGTATGCGCAATCATGATATAATTCTTGTGTGATGAATTATTTGAGTATGCCTGAGATTAAGATGCGAGAACGGTCTTAAGTTCATATGATTGTTGATTGCATACGCATCATTTGTTGTCAAGAGGCAATGCTTGCTAGTTTCGTGGAAACTAGTGACTTGTCCCAAACCTAGAAGAGTGAGTTTGAAAGTTTAGAGGACGGGCATTTGTTTGTTATCGGTCTAGAGGACGGACCCGGTTTAAATGTAAAAACTGAAAAATGATAACAAGTGTTGGTACCACATGGCATGAGTTGCATTGAGTCACATGGCATAGAGATAAATGTTGTATGAATGTATGGATATGTGTATGTTATGTGGATTGATGAGAATTATGGATGTGTGCATAATAAATATGCTTGGTGGTTATTCCATATTTGTTTATATATATATATATATATATATATATATATATATATATATATATATATATATATATATATATATATATATATATATATATATATATATATATATATATATATATATATATATATATATATATATATATATATATATATATATATATATATATATATATATATGTGTGTGTGTGTGTGTGTGTGTGTGTGTGTGTGTGTGTGTGTGTGTGTGTGTGTGTGTGTGTGTGTGTGTGTGTGTGTGTGTGTGTGTGTGTGTGTGTGTGTGTGTGTGTGTGTGTGTGTGTGTGTGTGTGTGTGTGTGTGTGTGTGTGTGTGTGTGAGTGTATGTTTGAGGATTATCAATGTTTAGATGTTTCCGCTGTTATTCTAAATATTGAGATGTGGGTGTAAGGACTAAGTTCCTCTGTTGAAGTTACCCCACTGTTGCATATCTCTATTGAGCAGGTGTTGTATGTTTTATTTCACGTATTGTGTGACATGTGTAACGCCCCGATTTCGATTATTTCATTTTATTGAGTGTGCTATTTAAATTGAGTAATAATTGTTTTAATTGTGAATTTGATGTGTTAATTTAGTATGTTTTAATATTTTACCGTTTCGGAGAATTTCGGGTAAAATTTAGATTGGAGGGTATTTTAGTCTTTTGATAATAATTGAATTGAAGGGAAAAGTATAAGAGGAAATAGGGAGGAAAATAGAAAGAGAGTTAGAGAGAAAGAACAAGAGAAAAAGAAGAGAAAGAGGAGGAAGAAGAGCAAAACCTAGAATCATCAAGAACCAACATCTAAGCTTTCGATTAATCGGGTAAGGGTGTGAAACTTTATTATTCTATCCATATGTATGATCATGAATGTGTTGTATGGATTGTTTGGTAGTTTTCTACACTTTCCATTTCTAGGTTGAATTTGATTTAATCGGTAGAATCGAGTTTTTAATGGTTGAAAATGAGAATAAGTGGTAAAGTTTATGTCGAGGGATGTTGGGTGGTGTTGCTGAGACGAGTTGGAGTAGAATTGGTTAGATTCGATGAGTTTCGGAATTTTTGGATAGTTAGGGATTTCTGAGTTTGCAGGTTCTCTAGGCGAGTGGCAGCGAAGCTTCGCCAGGCAAAGCCTAGTGAGTAGTCAGCGAACCAAGTCAGTAGCCAAATCCAGTCTTCGCTGGCAACTTCACCGGGCGAAGGCTAGTGGCAAGGGTTCGCCATGCAAATGAATCTAGCGAGTGGTAGTGAATACTTCCAGTAGCTTCTGACTGCCTTCGCTAGCGAGTTCGCCAGGAGAAGGAGGTAGCGAGCATTCGCCAGAGGGTTCGTCAGGCGAAGGTCAGCGAATGTGACAACATTTTTTTCCAGTTCCTGTGTTTTCTTTTCCAATGTTAATTATTTGTTTCGGTTACGTTAATCCTTATCTGAATGGACGATTTGTGTGCTGTTGTGATATGTTATGCTGTGGGTAGCCGTATGACGTGAATCCTAGGTTATAGATCATTTGTGAGTGTGGCAGTTGGGCAAATTATATGCATTGTTTAAATTGAATAAAAATGCATGGTAATTGTGATGAATGTGAAGAATGCATGATAATATATTTGCGAATGTGTATGCATTTTGTGTTAATTGATCCCGCGTAGGATCTACAGAACCTCGTGTGAGCGATGGTTTATAGTTGATTGAGTCATGTTAGCATGTGAAGCATCATAATATGCATTTGTGTTAATTGATTCCGTGTAGGATCTGCAGAACCTCGTGTGAGCGATGGTTACATTTGATCCCGCGTAGGATTTGCAGAACCTCGTATGATGCGATGGTTATATTTGATTCCGCGTAGAATCTGCAGAACGATTGTGTGCTAATATAGGGTGTGAGCAATCGGATTGTGTGCCCATGTGGGGTGTGAGTGATGGGTGAACATCGTAGGCCCGACGGGGAGTTACTTCAGTAACGAGCGATGGTTCCATTTTGGTTCTTCAATTGAACCTGCTGAATTGAGTCGGTACCGCATTTGCATCTGCATAGAGTCGTGAGTCGGTCTCTATGAGTTGCATTATCATCTTTATATGATGCATTGGTGAAATAAACATGTATGTGGATGTTTATGTGAAATGGTGATGATATAAACATATTGTGTATGTTTATGTGAATTAATGCGAATTGTGTTAATGGCATGAATGAGTATTCTTGAAAATATGTGTATATATGTGTGTGAATATATGTATATATGTAGGTTTATATGGATTGATATAGACATTGGTGATTGCATATTGTATATGCTTGATGTTCTATTTTTATATAGATACTTATATGGATACATTGCGATGTATAGAATGATTGAGGTGAGTTGTGGTGTGAATGCGGAAGATGCGCAAACTAATGATATGTATATATATGATTTATGCATTGAATATTATGATATTGTTTCTCACCCTTCTGCTGTTTTATGATGCTCTATGAGGCATTGCAGATTAGGTGCTGGTGATCCCTTTTTGTGAAGCGCGTCTTCATTAGTTTTGGTCAGATGGCTCTGATATGTAACACCGGGTAGCATAGGAAGCCTTGGGCTATTTTTGATGAATACATTTGTATATGTATTATTGGTGTTGCATGTTTTGTAAACACGAATGTTGTTGATGAATTATATTGAATGATGTGAATATGTATATAGGTGAATACATGTCGGTTGTGATTCAAATGTTTAGATTTTCCGCTTTTATTCTAATATTTGAGATGTGGGTATAAGGACTAAGATCCTCTGATGTGTTTGTTGCCCATTGTTGCATATCTATTATGAGCAGGTGTTGTATGTGTTTTAATTCAAGCATAATGTGACATGTTCCTTTTATACCGTATTTTAAATAATACTCTGATGAAATATTGAATTCGCGCCTAAATATTTCGTTTAATTATTTGGGGGTATAGAAACGGGGTGTTACATAAAGTGGTATTAGAGCCAGTGTTGAGTCTGTTGTGTATGTCTTATTGTTGTTGACGGTTAAGCTGTGGTTTAACCTTGTTGTTGTTTCTGGGTTGGTCAGAATATGGCTGGTAGGAATGATGATGCGATGGCTGCTGCCATGGAAGCGATGGCTAGAGCGGTGCAGGGTGCGCCGAATGCGAATGAGAATGATGTGTTCAGGAAGAATCAGTCGCCGGTCTTTAAAGGAAGATTTGATCCTGACGGTGCTCAAATTTGGCTGAAAGAGATCGAAAGAGTTTTCAGAGTTATGAATTGTGCTGAAGGAAACAAGGTGAGACTTGGGACTCACATGTTGAGGGAATAAGCCGACAACTGGTGGGTCGGTATGCGACAAGTTATTGAGGTGAATGAGGAAACAATCACTTGGGATTTGTTTCGTACGGAATTCTTGAGGAAGTATTATCCCGAAAGTGTGAAGGGGAATAAAGAAATGGAATTTCTTGAGTTGAAGCAAGGCAACATGTCTGTGGTAGACTACACGGCGAAGTTTGTGGAATTGGTTCAATTTCATCCTCATTATGCGGCGGTGACGGCGGAATTTTCTAAATGTATCAAGTATGAGAATGGCTTGCGCCCTGAGATTAAGCAAGCGGTGAGGTATCAACGAATTCGAAGGTTTTCGGATTTGGTTGAATGTTGTAGGATTTTTGAAGAAGATAGCAAAGCTCGTTCCACACATTATAAGAGTGTGAATGAGAGGAAAAGGAAACAACAAGTAAGGAGTGGGTTGTATGTGACGCCTATTGATAAGGGCAAACATAGGGGAAACTTCGATAGGAGATCCGGAGGTGGGGGTTCCGGTATGATTAAGTGCTTCAAGTGTGGTGAGATGTGACATAAGTCTTTTGATTGCGGAAAGACCGTTGCAAAGTGTTCTAACTGTGGAGGTATTGGTCATGCTACAACTGATTGTAGAAGGAATGTGGTGAAATGTTTTAATTGTGGAGAAGTGGGGCATATTATTACTAAGTGTACTAAGCCGAAGCAAGCTCAGGCAGGTGGTAAAGTGTTTGCTTTAGCTGGGAAGGATACTACCAGTGCAGACCGTCTGATTAAAGGTATATGCTTTATTAATAGTACGCCTTTAATTGCTATTATTGATACGGGAGCGACTCATTTATTCATTTCTCATGAGTGCGCTAAGCGTTTGGACTTGTTTGTGACTTCTTGGGGTGGCGAGATGGTTATTGAGACTCCTGCTGCAGGGTCGATAACTACGTCCTCGGTGTGTGTAAGTTGTCCTCCGACCATGTATGGCAGAGACTTTGTTATGGATTTGGTGTGTTTACCTTTGGAAGGTTTGGACGTGATCTTGGGTATGAACTGGTTGCAGTTTAATCGAGTTCATATAGATTGCTATCACAAGTTGGTAAGGTTTCCTTCTTTGGAAGATGACGAAGAGGTGAGTTTTCTATCCACTAAAGAGTTGAAGAAACTTTTAGCGGGTGAAGCTTAATTGTTCGGTTTGTTTGCATCTTTGTCCTTGGAAAGTAAGATGGAGCTAGATGTTTTTCCAGTGGTGTGTGACTTTCCAGAAGTGTTTCCGGAGGATATTACGGATGTACCACCGGAAAGAGAAGTTGAATTTTCCATTGATCTAGTTCCGGGTACTAGACCAGTTTCGATGGCACCGTATCGTATGTCGGCATCGGAGTTGGTAGAATTGAAGAAACAATTGAATGACTTGTTGGACAAGAAATTTGTAATGCCTAGTGTTTCTCCTTGGGGTGCTCCGGTATTGTTGGTGAAAAAAAAGGATGGAAGCATGCGTTTGTGTATTGATTATAAACAATTGAACAAGGTGACAATTAAGAATAAGTATCCGCTTCCTAGGATCGATGATTTAATGGACCAATTGGTTGGTGCACGTGTTTTTAGCAAGATCGATTTGAGATTAGGTTATCACCAGATTCGTGTGAAAAAGGAAGATATTCAGAAGACAACCTTTAGAACACGGTATGATCATTACAAGTACTTCGTGATGCCATTCGGAGTTTCTAATACGCCAGGTGTGTTTATGAAATACATGAATCATATTTTTCATGACCAGTTGGATCATTTCGTGGTTGTGTTCATCGACGATGTTTTGATTTATTCTAAGTCTCAAGAGGAGCATGAAGAGCATTTAAGGATTGTGTTGCAAATTTTGAAGGAAAAGCAATTGTATGCTAAGTTGTCTAAGTGTGAGTTTTGGTTGTCGGAAGTAAGTTTTCTTGGGCATGTTATTTCCAGTAGTGAGATTAGTGTTGATCCATCCAAGATTGGTGCAGTGAGGCAATCGGAGACTCCTAAGTCGGTTACGGAAATCCAAAGCTTTTTAGGATTGGCGGGTTATTATCGGAGGTTCATTGAGGGATTTTCGAAGTTGGCACTTCCTTTGACACAATTAACTTGTAAAGGAAAAGCTTTTGTTTGGGATATTCATTGCGAGGAGAGTCTCACAGAACTTAAGAGACGGTTGACGATGACGCTGGTTTTGATTTTACTGAATCCTACGGATCCTTTTGTGGTGTATTGTGATGTGTCATTGACAGGTTTAGGTGGTGTTTTGATGCAAGATGGAAAAGTTGTGGCTTATGCTTCGAGGCAATTGAGAGTGCATGAAAAGAATTACCCTACCCGTGACTTGGAATTAGCAGTCGTGGTGTTTGTTTTGAAAATTTGGAGACATTATCTTTATGGGGTAAGATTTGAAGTCTTTAGTGATCACAAGAGCTTGAAGTACTTATTTGATCAAAAAGAATTGAACATGAGGCAAAGGAGATGGTTAGAACTTTTGAAAGATTATGACTTTGGTTTGAATTACCATCCGGGTAAGACGAATGTGGTGGCCGATGCCTTAAGTCGAAAGTTGTTACACATGTCCGCGTTGATGGTGAAAGAATGGGAACTTTTGGAAGATTTCAGAGACTTGAGTTTAGTTTGTGAAATGACGCCGGTAAGTGTGAAACTTGGTATGCTACATGTTACGAATGATTTTATTGCGACCGTTTGTGAAAAGCAAAAGTTAGATTTGAAGTTTGTTGATTTGATGAGGAATGAAAGTGAGGATTACAAGGTTGATGATTTTGGAGTTTTGAGATTTCGTGGTCGTATTTGTATTCCCGATGATTCGGAATTGAAAAAGATGATATTGGAGGAAGGACACCGAAGCAACTTAAGTATTCATCCGGGTGCGAATAAGATGTATCAAGATTTGAAGAAGATCTTTTGGTGGTCCGGGTTAAAGCGGGATGTTGCTCGTTTTGTGTATTCGTGCTTGACTTTTCAGAAGTCTAAGGTGGAGCATCAGAAGCCTAGTGGATTGATGCAACCGTTAGACATTCCGGAATGGAAATGGGATAGTATATCCATGGATTTTGTTACGGGATTGCCGAATACACAGAGAGGTCATAATGCTATTTGGGTAATTGTTGATAGGCTTACTAAATCTGCTCACTTTGTTCCGATTGATATTAGTTATCCTTTGGAAAAGTTAGCCGAGATTTATGTTCGCGTGATTGTGAAGTTGCATGGAGTTCCTAAGAGTATTGTGTCGGATAGAGATCCTATATTTACATCAAGATTTTGGGAAAGTTTACAAAGTGCTTTGGGTTCTAAGTTGAGACTGAGCTCGGCGTATCATCCTCAGGCGGATGGTCAAACCGAGAGAACAATTCAATCATCGGAAGACTTGATGCGTGCTTGTGTGCTAGAACAAGGTGGTGCATGGGATAGTTATTTGGCATTGATTGAGTTCACCTATAATAATAGTTTTCATGCAAGTATTGGTATGGAGCCATTTGAGGCTTTGTATGGCCGGAGATGTCGAACACCTTTGTGTTGGCATGAAACCGGTGAGAGGTCGGTAGTTGGTCTGGAGTTGGTACAACAAACTACAGAGAAAGTGAAGTTTATTCGGGAGAAGATGAAGGCTTCTCAGAATAGACAAAAGAGCTACCATGACAAGAGAAGGAAAGATCTTGAATTTCAAGAAAGCGACCATGTGTTTTTTAGAGTTACACCGGTACGGGTGTGGGTCGTGCTTTGAAGTCGAAGAAGTTGACTTCTTGTTTTATTGGTCCTTATCAGATTACTGCACGAGTGGGTGCTGTGGCTTATCGTGTGGCGTTGCCTCCGAATCTTTCGAATTTGCATGATGTGTTCCATGTTTCACAACTTCGGAAGTATGTTCCGGATCCGTCACATGTTGTTCCTATGGACGAGGTTGAGGTAAGGGATAACCCTACGGTAGAAGTTTTACCGGTTAGGATTTTGGATCGTGAAGTTAAGAAACTTAGAGGCAAGGATATTGCACTTGTGAAAGTCGCGTGGGGAGGTGCTTCTGAAGGCAATAAGACTTGGGAATTGGAAAGTGGGATGCGAGAGTCGTATCCGGACTTGTTTGAATCATGTAATATTTTTGAGGACAAAAATTTCTAAAGTGGGGGAGAGTTGTAACGCCCAATTTCGATTATTTCATTTTATTGAGTGTGCTATTTAAATTGAGTAATAATTGTTTTAATTGTGAATTTGATGTGTTAATTTAGTATGTTTTAATATTTTACCGTTTCAGAGAATTTCGGGTAAAATTTAGATTAGAAAGTATTTTAGTCTTTTGATAATAATAGAATTGAAGGGAAAAGTATAAGAGGAAATAGGGAGGAAAATAGAAAGAGAGTTAGAGAGAAAGAACAAGAGAAAGAGAAGAGAAAGAGGAGGAAGAAGAGCAAAACCTAGAATCATCAAGAACCAACATCTAAGCTTTCGATTAATTGGGTAAGGGTGTGAAACTTTATTATTCTATCCATATGTATGATCATGAATGTGTTGTGTGGATTGTTTGGTAGTTTTCTACACTTTCCATTTCTAGATTGAATTCGATTTAATCGGTAGAATCGAGTTTTTAATGGTTGAAAATGAGAATAAGTGGTCAAGTTTAAGTCGAGGTATGTTGGGTGGTATTGCTGAGACGAGTTGGAGTAGAATCGGTTAGATTCAGTGAGTTTCAGAATTTTTGGATAGTTAGGGATTTCTAAGTTTGCAGGTTCGCCAGGCGAAGCCTAGCGAGTAGTCAGCGAACCAAGTCAGTAGCCAAATCTAGTCTTCGCTGGCAAGTTCGTCGGGCGAAGGCTAGTGGCGAGGGTTCACCAGGCGAATGAATCCAGCGAGTGGTAGCGAATACTTCCAGTAGCTTCTGACTGCCTTCGCTAGCGAGTTCGCCAGGCGAAGGAGGTAGCGAGCATTCGACAGAGGGTTCGCCAGGCGAAGGTCAGCGAATGTGACAGCATTTTTTCCAGTTCATGTGTTTTCTTTTCCAATGTTAATTGTTTGTTTTGGTTACGTTAATCCTTATCTGAATGGACGATTTGTGTGCTGTTGTGATATGTTATGCTGTGGGTAGCCGTATGGTGTGAATCCTAGGTTATGGATCATTTGTGAGTGTGGCCGTTGGGCAAATTATATGCATTGTTTGAATTGAATAAAAATGCATGGTAATTGTGATGAATGTGAAGAATGCATGATAATATATTTGCGAATGTGTATGCATTTTGTGTTAATTGATCCCGCGTAGGATCTGCAGAACCTCGTGTGAGCGATGGTTTATAGTTGATTGAGTCATGTTAGCATGTGAAGCATCATGATATGCATTTGTGTTAATTGATCCCGTGTAGGATCTGCAGAACCTCGTGTGAGCGATGGTTACATTTGATCCCGCGTAGGATTTGCAGAACCTCGTATGATGCGATGGTTATATTTGATTCCGCGTAGAATCTACAGAACGATTGTGTGCCCATGTGGGGTGTGAGCAATCGGATTGTGTGCCCATGTGGGGTGTGAGCAACCCTGAAACATCGTGTGCCCATGTGGGGTGTGAGCAATGGGTGAACATCGTAGGCCTGACGGGGAGTTACTTCGGTAACGAGTGATGGTTCCATTTTGGTTCTTCAATTGAACCTGCTGAATTGAGTCGGTACCGCATTTGCATCTGCATAGAGTCGTGAGTCGGTCTCTATGAGTTGCATTATCATCTTTATATGATGCATTGGTGAAATAAACATGTATGTGGATGTTTATGTGAAATGGTGATGATATAAACATATTGTGTATGTTTATGTGAATTAATGCGAATTGTGTTAATGGCATGAATGAGTATGCTTGAAAATATGTGTATATATATGTGTATGAATATATGTATATATGTAGGTTTATATGGATTGATATAAACATTGGTGATTGCATATTGTATATGCTTGATGTTCTATTTTTATATAGATACTTATATGGATACATTGCGATGTATAGAATGATTGAGGTGAGTTGTGGTGTGAATGCGGAAGATGCGCAAACTAATGATATGTATATATATGATTTATGCATTGAATATTATGATATTGTTTCTCACCCTTCTGCTGTTTTATGATGCTCTATGAGGCATTGCAGATTAGGTGCTGGTGATCCCTTTTTGTGAAGCGCGTCTTCATTAGTTTTGGTCAGATGGCTCTAATATGTAACACCGGGTAGCATAGGAAGCCTTGGGCTATTTTTGATGAATACATTTGTATATGTATTATTGGTGTTGCATGTTTTGTAAACACGAATGTTGTTGATGAATTATATTGAATGATGTGAATATGTATATAGGTGAATACATGTCGGTTGTGATTCAAATGTTTAGATTTTCCGCTTTTATTCTAATATTTGAGATGTGGGTATAAGGACTAAGATCCTCTGATGTGTTTGTTGCCCATTGTTGCATATCTATTATGAGCAGGTGTTGTATGTGTTTTAATTCAAGCATAATGTGACATGTTCCTTTTATACCGTATTTTAAATAATACTCTGATGAAATATTGAATTCGCGCCTAAATGATTCGTTTGATTATTTAGGGGTATAGAAAGGGGGTGTTACAACATGCTCCTTTCATACCATGTTTTCAATTATACTCTGATGAAAATTTGAATTTGTGCCTAAATGATTTATATGTTATTTGGGGGTATAGTAAAGGGGTGTTACACTCTCCCCCGCAGAGACACCAACGTTGCGAGTCTCACAGCCTGTCGATACAACGACCGGGCCGTCGACCACAGTTTGAGAGGCCACATCCCTTGAAGCGCAACCCCATTCTTCCCCGCAAGGACCGCCTCTCCTCGGTTTCCAAGAATAAAAAGGCCGAAGGATGACTAGACAACCGTCGGCCACCCCAACAAAAACGTAAAGGCCGACCAAAGAACTCGCGACCGCGCCGTGACGATAGTCCCCGGCGGGAGAGGTACAACTACTCTCCGCCGCGCTCACCACTCAAGAGCGACAAAGATAACCCCCGCGGTCCGCTCTCTCGAGCGATCATGAACGCTCCACTTTCTGCCGGGTTGAAAAAATCTCTGAACCTGGGGACATATGACGGAACGACTGATCCCGACGAGCACCTCGGGAACATCGATGCATTGCTCGACTACCGCGGCGTCTGAGGCGTCATCAAGTGCAGGCTATTCCCCACGACCTTGAGGAAAGGTACAATGAAATGGTACAAAAGTCTTGCTAAAGATTCCGTTACTTCCTTGAGGGACCTAGGAAGGCAGTTCTCGAGGCACTTAACTGCCTCCCGTCGCCATCCAAAGTTCGAGGCGACACTCGAGGTGATCATACAGGGGAAGGATGAGTCCATATTGTAGTTATATATCTAAAACAAAACCAAAGAAAGAATCAACCCAACATGAACTTTCCAAACATAAAATTAGCATTACAATGATGATTTCAACAAAAAAATAAATTAAATACTATATTTCAATATCCCAGTGGACGTTTGCACATCTCCAAGATATCGTCGACCGATCTTCGTAGTGTCACTTCCAACTCGAGCGAAACTTTCTTTTCGAAATCGAAAAACGTTCGTCACATCGCCATAACATCTGCTCGAGTCTTGAGCTCAAATTTGCTGAAAACAATTTTCCATTCGTTGTCAATTGATGGTGAACGAAACTCAAGGTTGACAACCATTTGTGTGTCTCCGTAAGGTAGAAGATAGTGAATTTCGTCTATGATATCGTCGAGAGAGGTATGATCGGTAAGCTTGAACGTCTTCCCGGGTGTAAAGGCGCCGGAGTAGGAGACACTTGTGACATACCAACGAATGTTTATTTCACACATTTGAGACATTTTGAGTTTGTGTGAAGTACAACACAAGAACACTAAAATCTAGAGAAGACCTAACTCAATAAAGATCACTCTTTGTCATGTTTTCTTTAAATGGTTCCAGAGATATATCTTTGAAATAAATCTTTAACAACTGCATGAGACGTCATCTAGATATAACTCTGAAAACTATGGAATTATATGAAATTTGGATGATCTCTAAAAAATACATAAACATTTAAGAAATTCTGTAATAAAAAAAAACTCGAATGTTTCTCACAGCAACGCCGCTGCAAAAGCACCTGGCGCCGCATCCTTCCTTCCAACTCAAAGGCAGCGCCTCCCCCACTTAGAAAAACGACATTCATCTTCATTTCATAAATCAACGCGATTTTAAAACTTCAGTATGCCTCTTCCAATAACACCGCCGAGTTAGAGCTAGAAGAATGAACGATGAGACAGAGAGAGAAATTATTTCAGATGACAAAGAAGCAGAAGCAGCGTTACATAAAAATCACTTATCAATGCTAGATCGTCTCTCCAAACGGCAACAATCCCGTTCAACCAACTCCACCGAACCTTCCACCGAATCAACTTCCTCCTTCTTTTCTGGATTCTCCCGACTAAAATCCTCTATCGAATCTCTTATCGCCGAGTCCCAATCAATTACTTTTGATCCATCTCAGCTCAAACCTCACTTCGACAAAATATCCGAATCAATCTCCGATTTGGAAAAACTCGTCGTTCAAAGCTCCTATTTTCTTCCTTCTTATGACGTTTGATCTTTCCTTAAAACTGTTTCCGATTTGAAACGTAGCCTTGATAATCTCAGCTCCGAGCTTATCCCTAAAAATAAATTCTTGTTCAAGAATAAGGCTAGTAAGAAAGAGCGAGATTCTCGTTCAACTACTCTTTGCCGTGCTCACCACTCAAGAGCGACGAAAATGCCCCCCTCGGTCCGCTCTCTCGAGCGATCATGGACGCTCCACTTCCCGTCGGGTTGAAAATTTCCTTGAACCTAGGGACATATGATAGAACGACAAATCCCGACGGGCACCTCGAGAACATCGATGCACTACTCGACTACCGCGACATCAAAGGCGTCATCAAGTGCAGGCTATTCCCGACGACCTTGAGGAAAGGTACCATGACATGGTACAAAAGTCTTGCTAAAGGTTCCATCACTTCCTGGAAGGACCTAGAAAGGCAGTTCTCTAGGCACTTAACTGCCTCTCATCGCCATCCAAAGTTTGAGGCAACACTCGAGGTGATCATACAGGGGAAGAATGAGTCCATACTGTAGTTATATATCTAAAACAAAACCAAATACATAATCAACCCAAGATGAACTTTCCAAACATAAAATTAGCATTACAATGATGATTTCAAAAAAAATAATTAAATACTACATTTCAATATCCCGGTGGACGTTTGTACATCTCCAAGATATCATTGACCGATCTTCGTAGTGTCACTTCCAACTCGAGCGAAACTTTATTTTTGAAATTAAAAAACGTTCGTCACATCGCCATAACATCTGCTCGAGTCTTGAGCTCAAATTTGCTGAAAACAATTTTCCATTCGTTGTCAATCGATGGTGAACGACACTCAAGGTTGACAAACATTTGTGTGTCTCCGTAAGGTAGAAGATAGTGAATTTCATCTATGATATCGTCGAGGGAGGTATGATCGGTTAGCTTGAACGTCCTCCCGGGTGTAAAGGCGCCGAAGTAGGAGACACTTGTGACATACCAACAAATCTTTATTTCACACATTTGAGACATTTTGAGTTTGTGTGAAGTACAACACAAGAACACTCAAATCTATAGAATAGCTAACTAAATAAAGATCACTCGTTGTCATGTTTTCTTTAAATGGTTCCAGAGATATATCTTCGAAATAAATCTTTAACAACTGCATGAGACGTCATCTAGATATAACTCTGAAAACTATGGAATTATATGAAATTTGGATGATCTCTAAGAAATACATAAGCATTTAAGAAGTTCTATAATAAAAAAAAACTTGTATGTTTATCACAGCAACACCGCTGCAAAAGCACCTGGCGCCGCATCCGTCCTTCCAACTCAAAGGCAGTGCCTCCCCCACTTAAAAAAACGACATTCATCCTCATTTCATAAATCAACGTGATTTCAAAACTTCAGTATGCCTCTTCCACCAACACCACCGAGTTAGAGCTAGAAGAATGAACGATGAGACAGAGAGAGAAATTATTTCAGATGATAAAAGAAGCAGAAGCAGCGTTACATAAAAAGCACTTATCAATGCTAGATCGTCTCTCCAACTCGAGCGGAACTTTCTCTTTGAAATCGAAGAACGTTTGCCACATCGCTATAACATCTGCTCGAGTCTTGAGCTCAAATTTGTTGAACGCAATATTCCCTTCATTGTCAACCGAGGGTGAACAACACTCAAGTTTGATAACCCTTTGTGTGTCTCCATAAGGTAAGAGATAGTGGATTCCGTCTATGATATCATCGAGGGAGGTAAGATCGATGAGCTTGAATGTCCTCCCGGGTGTAAAGGCGCCGGAGTAGGAGACACTTGTGACATACCAACGAATGTTTATTTCACACATTTGAGACATTTTGAATTTGTGTGAAGTATAACATAAGAACATCCAAATTTATAGAAGACTTAACTCAATAAAGATCATCATCGTCATGTTTTCTCTAAATGGTTCCAGAAATATATCTCCGGAATAAATATTTAACAATTGCATTGGGCGTTATCAAAAATAACCTTTTTTAAATGTGAAAAGAGTGCATCTATAGATATATCTCTAAAAACTATAGACATTATATAAAATTTGGATGATGTCTAACAAATACATAAACGGGCTTAAGAAATTCTATAAAAAAAACTTATATGTTTCTCACAGTAACGCCACTGCAAAAGCACCTGGCGCCGCATCCGTCTGTCATACTCAAAAGCAATGCCTACCCCACTTAGAAAAACTACATTCATCTTCTTTTCATAAATCAACGCGATTTTAAAACTCCAGTGTGCCTCTTCAACCAACACCACCGAGTTAGAGCTAGAAAAATGGACGACGAGACGGAGAAAGAAATTATTTCAGATAACAAAGAAGCAGAAGCAGCGTTACAGAAAAAGCACTTATCAATGCTAGATCATCTCTCCAAACGCCAACAATCCCGTTCAACCAACTCCACCGAACCTTCCACCGAATCAACTTCCTCCTTCTTCTCCCGCTTCTCCCAACTAAAATCCTCCATCGAATCTCTTCTCTCTAAATCCCAATCAATTGCTTCCGATCCATCTCAGCTCAAACCTTACTCCGACAAAATCTCTGAATCAATCTCTGATTTGGAAAAACTCGTCGCTCAAAGCTCCTATTTTCTTCCTTCTTATAATGTTTGATCTTCCCTTAAAATTGTTTCCGATTTGAAATGTAGCCTTGATAATCTCGGCTCCGAGCTTATCCCTAAAAAGAAATTCTCGTTCAAGAATAAGGCTAGTAAGAAAGAGCGAGATTCAGTTGTTCCAGAATCCGAACTGGTTCGTGATTTTGTTCAACCGAGCTATGTGGCGTGCGATTCTCCAGGGTTTAGGAACAAAATCGATGAAGTTTTGGTTGGGGAGTTTAAAGAATCAAAGATTGGGGAATTCACGATTTTGGATCTTGATTCTTGTGAAGTGAGGATAATTGGTTGCATTAGGGCGCTTTTCATTCATAGATTGAAGGACTGTAGGGTTTACGTTGGGCTAGTGACAGGATCAATTCTGATTGAGGAAGCCGAGTGTTGTGTTTTTGCTAATGTGTCGCATCAAATTCGGATTCATGATGCTAGAAAAGTGATTTCTACCTTAGGGTTAGGAGCAGGCCTATAGTTGAGGATTGTAATGGTGTGAGATTCGCGCCATATTGTTTGAGTTATGGGCGGATTAAAGAAGATCTTTGCGGTGCTGATCTTGATGTGGAGACTGGAAATTGGGCCAATGTGGATGATTTCCGGTGGCTACGTGCGGTGCAGAGTCCAAATTTGTCGATTTTGCTAAAGAATGAGAGGGTTGGGATTGTTGATATATCTAATTCGAAAAGTATGAAGGAGGAAATTTGATTTGAGTTGTAGAGCTAGTGTTTTCAAGATTGTTTATTTTCCTTTTATCAATTTATTAATATTATAACTGTGAGAGTTATTTGATTCTTCTTCATCCTCCTAGGAATTCTCTTATCGGATTTTTGATGTTGAGTTTGACTTGATTTTTGAAATACAAATGGTAGTATTTATGTTAGGATGCATGCTTTTGTGCTAGTCAATTCAGGAATCACTGCATTTGCATTTTATGTTACAAATTCCTCGGCTACAAACATAGGGTGGATTATTTATCTTAGGCCACAATCCCTTATATGGTTAATCACTTTGTCATCCATAAGCTATTTTTTACATGGCTTGGATTACCTCAATATAAGATAGAATTATATTCTTGGCACTCACCGGATACTCTTTTTGGGTAAGTTTTCTTTTGGATGACCTCAGCTTGCTGAATGGATCCAATATATCTCTTATGTTCACTGTTTCCATGCCTACTTGATTTTCTCCTTGTCATTAACCAACTTGAAATAGGGTTGTATTCTATGTTGTTAGTGTTCTATCTCATGGTTCAATAATTCATATTTTGAAAGGACAGAGTCACAATTTGAATCAGTTCTAGTTTTTGGGAAAGATTATTTAAGTTGTTGTTTCCTTTCTAAACATGGTTGTATCATCTAATGATCTTGAGTCATGCTATGCCAAGTACTGACACACCGTGACTCAGGAACATTAGATAATGCAGCCCTGCATATGGTGCTTGATAAGCTTTCTCCGACGACTTATTCATGGGTGCTTAAGCAATAATCTTTTGTATTGGTGCAATAGTGTTGTACAAGAAAATGCATATAATAACTAATGTATTGTGCATATGATTATCTAAGGTATGGATTTCTAATATCTTGTTGGTATGTTGGTGAATCCAATACAATAGTACCAATTTTTGGACCTAAAGATGCATGACTGGTCAACTTTTGCACTCAAAATTGTCATTCTCCCTGAGATTATTGCACATGAAACTTGTAGTATATTATTGGTGTTATTCTTAATAGTGATTTTTATTTAGGAAATACGTAGGTCCTTTGCTCAATGACATATTTGGTTCCGTTAGTGGCATTAACAATAGTGTGAAGCCAATAATTATTCATATATCAGCTGGATTTATGATATCTTATATATATTTGGTTGTGCAGACTTATATGATTCATATTATTTCATGTTTTCAGCATCGCAACATTGGTAGTTTACTATTCCATCTAATCATAGTTAAGTGCTGCCAAATGCTGGAACAATGCAGTAAAGTGTAGTAAAGTGTAATGGAGTTTCTCTGAGAAGCCAAATCTGGTACAACCATTCCATAACAAACATTAATAAGTTTTTCTTTATTTCTTGCAAGTAGTTGGAGTGTAAGTCTTAACAAGATATTGGAGTTGTTTGGCAGTAATGACATGCTTAACAAGATATTGGAGTTGTTTTGCAGTAATGACATGTTCTGTTATGATTGCATTACATAGTGGGTTTTTCATTGATTATCTAACTAAATTGAGTTTATTATGGGTGGAGCTGGTGCAATTGTTTTTTCATGATTTAGAAAATTAGCACCAGATGAGTCGTAGAACAGTTTGCTCTCTTTAAGACATTTCACAACACTGTTCAAAAATATACAAAGCAACAATCAGGATAAAATAGCTCATTTCAATTTTAAGATCATTACTTGCACGGTATGTGATCGTTCTAAAAATACATCGTCTGGTGGTGTTGAAACCATTCAATTATGGTGTGAAAATCACTCGTAATATCTGGATAAACTAGTTGCAGATGGAGCAAGTGTTGCACCCCAAATTTTGACCCCTTATATCTTCATCATCATTCTAGGATCATCATCATTTGTTTATCTAACCATAACCTATTGCTAAGGTGTCTTTGTCAAGATACAGGTGAATTAGGATTTCGTACAGTCAATAATCGAGGTTTCGATGGCTCGATCAGTCAATGTCTAGGATTGATTATCCATGGAACAAGTCTATACATCATAAAAGATAATCCATTAGGTCAAGTGTGAATTCAATTTGAGGTTGTCACCCAAAAATCAAGAACAGTGCAGCTCAGGATCCCCGATTAGAGTTTCTAATTAGGAAAAGTTAATTGTAGTTTGACTTTTGATTTAAAAGGTGTTCCAATGATGGAATCATGGTCCATGAATCTCATATGTCTTAGTGAAGTCCTCTAAAGAAGTTTCAAGACCTCAGAAGACCCAGACCAACAACAGTTGATCTGATAGTTATCGATCGACCGTTTCGTTGATCGAAAAGTCAACTCTTTAACCATAAGGAATTTGACCTCAAAGTGTGAAGCAAATATGTTTCTAATAACAAATTACACCTATCCATGAAGTTTCATTACCATTAGATCAAGGATTGAGGAGTAACCAAAAAAGTCAGGAATTAGGATTTTGAAAGGGGAAAGACCATAACTTCCTAACCACACATCCAATTGAGGTGGTTCAAAGGTTGTTAGAAAGGTCTTGGCAAGCCCTACAAATGTGTAAAGCTAATCGATGGACAAAAAGTGCATGGATTTGGAGTTATGGTTAAAATCATCACAAGAGCGGGAAAACACTTAGAAAAATTCTAAGTTTTTGACCTTTTTAAGCACGTTTTCAGCCAACTTTGAGAGGCTTTTTGACCTAGTTCAACTTGGATTTTGGAAGTTCAGTGAAATTGAAAGTTAGAGATCTCCATGAGGGCTTTCCAAAAAGTACAAGAACTCCTCTATAGCCCTTATGAGCTGAGAGTTTTGAATCTAGCAAGATGGGGTCCCAACACTTGAATGCACCATTTGAACTTTGTCACAAGTCCCCTTGCCAACCACTTGAATCATTCTCAGCCATTTGATCATGTCTTGATCTGATAATTAGAGAGCTTGGTGAGTGAAAATGCAGAAGGAGTTGAAGGATTTGAAAGGTATGACAAGTTGCAAGCAAATTGTATTATTTTATTCAAAAATCAAAGAGGAAAGAGACACTTTTCATGAGAAATCTGCAGCGGCAGTCCTCCCTACTCTATAGCCTCACTTTAGATACCTCCATGACCCTTATTCAACTTGATTTATGCATCACATTGAGCCAAGGAGTTGAAGATACAACTGCAACAAATCTTGGACAGATTTTCTTCCAAAATTTCCCTCAAAAACCAAAAATCTAAATCTGCCCCAACACCTCTCATGGCCTATAAATAAAGGCTCCCTTCCACTATTTTAGACACATCAGAGCTATCCAAAAAACTAGGAACTCATAGCTCTCCTTCCCACCCTCTTTGCTTGTAAGTGAAGAAATTCTCCAAAACCACCAAAATTGCCTCTTTGCTAATTTCACACCAGCATCACTTCTAGCAATCAAACCACCATAAAAACCATCCACACAAACTTAAAATCACCATTTGAAGCTATTCCAATAATTAGTTTAATCAAAAACACCATAAATCTAAAAGTCAACTTCTCACACACTTAAGTTTGACTTTTATGCACATTTCATGCCAAATCACTACTCAAGCCATTTTCCATTATCACAACACTTGGAACACCTTCCATTTTAGTCATACTAACTGTCCATAATCTCAAACAACCACTGGAAATCCATTTGCTCAAACTGTCCCAAAAGATCATTTGTTGCTTCAAAAGGAAGAAATTTCAAAGGCTTTCTCAAAGGAGGGGGGATACTTTGCTCTTACTGCTAGCTTTCTTTTGGAGGTCTACAAGAGGTATGTAGTCCTAAACCTCCTCACTAATATTCATCATATATGTGCGGTTTTTGGTTTGACATGGTCATGTTAGATTTGTAACTTTGTTGTCAAGTTTGAAGCCAATACCATGTGTGGTTGTTGTTGGGATGTCACTAGGATAGTATGTGTATGTTTACTACTTATGTGAAAACATGTTGTTGAATAGGTGATAAGGGTAGGCTTTAGCATTGTTATGTTGAAGTGAACCAAACTGTTTTGATAAACTGTCAAACATGAGAGGCCTAGTTTTAGGGACTTAATGTTAAAGCATTCTTATGTTTGATGCTCCTCATTGGAGGCTTAACCTTGTGCATAGTTTCTGAATCTATTTAGCTCATTAGACTTGACCTATGTGTGTGATTTGGCACAATGGTTAAATTTGCTGGTATGCAGCTTATCCTGGTCAGGATATGTAGGAGTACTTCATGTGTGGTTGGTCAACTAGGTTATGGAAGTGTATTTTAAGCATGGTCATGTTTAGTGCCTCTCATTCATGAACTTTAAACTTGCTCTCTTATGACCCTGTTTAGCTTGTATGGTGTGCTATTTGGTCTGTCATTAAAGTCTTGTTTAAGACTGTTGCTAGAACTTGGGTGTGAACCTGTCTAATTCATATTGGTAGGTTTTGAGTCTGTTGACTTTCTATTTGGGATACTTTATCCTTGGTTTGATTCCTATTAGTGCTAGAGTTTCTTTGGTTCTTGTTGAGATTTAAGTGTTGTTAGACTACAATATAAGGAAAGTCACGTGTGTGCTGACTTTGGTAAAAGTGTGGATGTGTGCTATTGAAACAGGTTGTATATTGTGACATTGTTATGTCAAACTTGTATTCAATGTTGTCTAGTGTATTTCTCTTGCTAAGCATGATGAAAGGCTATTGTCCCATCATGTATGAATGGAACAAGTTGTTGGACAAATAGGAATGTCACTATGTTTGAAATCCCACTGTTGTAGGATTGCTTTGAGTTATTAACTCTTTGTTTAAATGTGCATTAACTTGACTTGGTACTTGACTGTCATGCTGGGATACTACATAGTTATAGGTTTTGACTAGTCTGCTTGCTTTGGACATTTTAGCTCACTTTGATGCTGTCAATTTGTTTTGACATTGTTGAGTTTACTTAAACTCATGACAATTGGCTGCTAGTTTGTTTTTATAACAGTAGTTTTGAGTTTGTTCGTTGTGTACTGCTAGGCTTTGGTAGGTTTATCATAAGCAGGACTGTCATGAACCTGTTTTGCTATTGGATTTCTAGTTTTTTGGATGACATAGTGCCTTGTTACTCAACACACTATCCAGTTTGTTGGAGGTTTAACCAACTTAGCTTCTCATCAGGACTTTGTTGTGGTTGCAGCTTGATGTAAAGTAGGATCATAGCTTGCTTGCATTTTTGAACTAGATTAACTTGTTGTCATGTGTGTATAAATGAACTTATGATAAAACCTGGTTTCAAACATCAGTGACATAGTGAATAACATTTGTCTCTTTACTTAGCCTGCTGTCCAGTCTAGTTAGGAGGTTGATCAACCCTTGTGTCCTATCAGCAACTTTGCTTTGTTTCACATCTGATTGTTGAGACCTTAAAGCATGTTTTTGGAATTCATGATTGGATCTGTTCAATTCATTATTTTTAATTGTGAACATATTTGCTGGCTGCCAGTTTTTTCACTTTAAGTTTGTTAGCTTTTGTTGTCATCACACTTGGTTCTCAAGTTGTTACAATGAGGTGTGAGACAAGCAGTTTGTGTTAAATGAATTGGGAGTAGGATTGTCATGGATTTTTTCTAGAATATTAATGTCATCATTGGTAACTCAAGTTCCATTTCTTGCTCTGATGTGTTTTTAACCAAATTTCCTGTTGAAACTCATTTCATAGCATGTTTGGAAGTTGCTCAGAACATCACCTTGCTTTAAATACATTAGTTTGTAAAGTTTGAGTTCCAAATGCATTTCAAGTTTTATTATGCATAAGCCATCGTGTTTTCAAATGTATGCACTTTCTCAAAAAATGAATGGTACCATCATGATCCTGATGGAAAAACAAGCAAGTTTGACTTTTATTTCATTAAAAATGATCAAGATTTGAAGAAGTTAGGATAAAATCATTTTCATGTTTTTCACCTTGACTTGCCCTGAGAGTTTCCCAGAAATACACGCCCTTTGGTATATATGTACATGAGGTGGGTTGATACAATGGATGTATCACCACCCCAGTGGTTACTTGCCTTGCCTTAAGAACTTGCCATGCGTTGAGAACCAGGTTCGACCCTCAGTGAGGGCATTTTTGCTGTTTTTTATGATTTTTCCATGTTTTCAATATTTTCTCTTCCCTCTCCATTTAATGTTCACACGTGTGAGAGTGGTCTGGTTGGAAAGGTTTTGTGCACATGACCCCAAGGTCTTGGGTTCAAGCGTTGGGTGAGACACTTCCTTTTTTTAGCAACTTGTTTATTTGTTTTTATTTAAAATTCATTTAAATTTCAAATCAACATAACTTCTTCATTTTTAAATAATTCTTTTTGTCAAATTTTTGTATTAATGTATATTTTCACATAATGTTTAAAGACTTCTGAAATTTTTATTTTAGAAACACTTTGCATTATGAGAAAATGGTGATTCATTTTGGGGTTTTCACCCTCCTACCTCTCTTTCTCCATTTCAAATCTTCTTATCTTTGAGTTTAATTTGAAATTATGCTTGGCGTTTTAGCTCCCTTGTGTACTTGAATTTGGATTTAAACTTTTACTTGTAAGCATTGTGATTGATTTATTTCTTAAACACTTGAAATCTTTGAGAAATTTGGAACCCTTTACTTTGTTGTGACATTGTTTGACCTTGCTTGATTGTTATCAAATGTATGATGTTGTTGATGTAGTTACACATGACACCCTTTGATCTATAACATGTTTACCCCAAGTTGTAACTTGTTTGCATTTACTTTATGGTTGTCACCATCATCTTTGTTAAGATATATCCCCATCTTTGTTAAGATATGCCATTGGTTTTCACCTTTCATTTTGAGTTTTGTAAGAACTTACCTTTAGGTATTGAAATATCTTTAAGTATACTTTGGTGGTAACCATTTACCTTACTCATAATCCTTGCTTGATATTGTAATATGCTTGCATGTTATTGGTTGTAACCATACCTCTTATATTCATCATGTGTGAATGTTTATGCTTTATTAAGTTATTTCCCCAAGTGATGGAACTCTTTAGTTCTCATCCAAGTTGTCTCAACTTTTCCCCTTCCAAAGGAAAGTTTCTCTTTTGACCCTTGAATCATAGATAGCTCTTCACCCTCATAGGCTTGGAAAGAGCCTTATCCCACCTTTTGGTCTGGATAGAACCAATAGGTCTTACCCTTTAGAACTTACGCTTAGAGTTCTTAACCTTTGTAGGCCTAGATAGAGCCTTCTTCTTCTTCCTTTTGGTCTGGATAGAACCAATTGGTCCCCGTTCTTCGATTCCTGCCTGAACTACGACCGCTCTGATTTCTCATTGGATAATGAGAATACGTAGGCATAAGATGCGATATCTTGACGAGAAACCTTCTCCTTCTTCCTCCTTTTGGTCTGGATAGAACCAATTGGATTTACCCCTTGTAGGCCTGGATAAAGCCTTCTTCCTCCTTTTGGTTTAGATAGAACCAATTGGTCCCTGTTGCTTAGTTCGTGCCTGAACTATGGCCGCTCTGATTTCTCATTGGATAATGAGAATACGTAGGCCCAAGATGTGTTATCTTGACGAGCAACCTTCTACTTCTTCCTCCATTTAGTTTGGATAGAACCAATTGGATTTACCCCTTGTAGGCCTGGATAGAGCCTTCTTCTTCCTTTTGGTCTGGATAGAACCAATTGGTCCCTGTTCCTTAGTTCGTGCTTGAACTACGACCGCTCTGATTCCTTATTGGATAACAAGAATATGTAGGCACAAAATGCAATATCTTAATGAGCAACCTTCCTTTTGGTCTGGATAGAACCAATTGGTCAACCTCACAACCCTCCTTTTGGTCTGGATAGAACCAATCAACCTTTTCAACCTTCCCCTCCTTTTGGTCTGGATAGAACCAATTAGATTTACCCTGTAGGCCTGGATAGATCCTTCTCCCACCTTTTGGTCTGGATTGAACCAATTGGTCTTGCAACATAGACTTAGGTAGAGTTTGGTTTACTCTATGTAAGAATCATGGAGATGATTACTTACTCCCCTTTCTTGAGTGTTCAATATAGATCTAGAGAGTTTTATTAAACTCTATACAAGCATTTTTATGTTTGTTCCTCCTTTGAACCTTGATCATAATCAAGAGTTCTTTATCCCTAGTGAGGTGAACTACGATTGCTCTGATTCTATCCTGGTTAGGATACGTAGGCAGAGGATGCAATATCTTTGCGAGCAAACTTAGAAACTATCTTTAGGTTTTTACCTTTACTCTTTTACCCAATCCTAAGCCATAACAAAAATTTAGCAAACTTAGCATGCAAACAAACAAAAGGTTCATGTAGAGTACTACAGATGTTTAGGATGTGAAATACCTATCCTAGACATAACCAACCCCGATCCCCGAATCTCTAAGCGTTGTTATTACATCGCGCAAAAGGTCTTTCTTTCTTTAACCTTTCCTTTGGATAAATCAAAGTCCGGATGTGAATTTTAAGAATTAAGATTCAAGTTAATCAATAGCTTGGTATCACGATTCTCACCGCACCAGAAATGGAGACTTCACTGTGGATAGACTTAGACTTCAGGGTTTAGCCTATTTTGTTTGTGAAATTCTGGCAAGCACACGATGGATGTTATTGTGGATGTTGTAACATCCACTGTAACATAGACTATTGTAGTTAACAATAAGCTGTAATGAGAAGTAGTAAATAACACAGTAATTGTTCACCCAGTTCAGTGTCAACAACACTTACATCTGGGGGATACCAAGCCAGGGAGGAAATTTACTATTAGCATAATTAATTCAGAGTCAAACAACCCAGTTTGCACTCCTCACTTATAACCTACCCAATGACACTTCTTCCTAGAGACACTCTAGACCAGTATACCCACTCACTCCCCCTCAATCACCTCAGTGATATCAACACACAATTACAGAACAATTATGGAGATACACTCCAAAAACACACCTCGATCTTGCTTCACAGCTTTGATCAAGTGACACAACAGCTTAGAACCTACCTAACCAATGCAACATAGAGTTGCTTAGTGTACAAGTATTCCTAATACACACTTCACATGTGAAGAACATAACTTCTTCACTCGCAAGGACTCTTAGTATGCACTCTATAATCTTTTGTCCAGAGCTCACCTTCTAGGATTGCTCCTTCTGTTATTTATAGCAGCAGTCAGTCCTTGGGCCTTAGTGCAGAAATTAGGTTTACCCAAACCTCTCTTTAAAAAGTTGCACTTACCACTTAGGCCAGGTACATTTAATTTCGCCAGGGCGTCTAAAATGGTTCCTGACTTCCAGCTTGAGCTTCTATAAAGTTTCCTGAATTCTAGCCTGAGCTTCCTCATTCTGAATAACAGAAAACTAAACCTGCGCACCTGATGTCATACGATCAGTGTCATGACATTCAGTATGACATCCAACTCAACTTACTACTTACCTTACATATTGTGTGTCACATCATCAATTATGACATCCATACACACTCTAATGTTTTGCCACAAAATGCAGTCAATCAGAAGCACTTACAAACTCCCCCTTTGGCAAAATTTTGGCTAAAACACCCTGTTAACAGAGTTTACAAGTAGCAGAAGTCTAACTTATAACCTTTTATGCATGTAAGCTACTAACACCCTAGTAAAGTTGTATATATTCACACAGTTAGCTCTCAGCTTCTCAAGATCAACCTGTAACCATCTGTTGGTCAGCACTACAGATGTCACAGAGTTTTGAGTAACATTTTGTGTTACTCTCCCTCAACTGATGCACACTACATCAGCTGGGCACAACCTGAACATCTTGCAGTCACACACACTAAACATCCAGCCTGTTCTGGATGTCATGACATTTAGGATAACATCCTGAAGTCACACACTCCTGTGCTACTCCCCCTGAAGAGATGCACTACACTTACATTCTGCTACTATCATCTTGCAGACACACACATACACTCCCAAGAAGCATCTAGGAGCTCACAGAGTTTACATACATTCCCACACAAACTAGGAATTCACACAATACTAACAACATCAGTTGTTATCACACATGCATCTTCAGCAGCTCCTTGGTAATTCAACCAAGTCTTCCACCTGCTGTAATCTATCACTCTTTCCCCCTTTTTAGCCACAAATTAAGATCTAACTAATAAACTAGCATAGATCATAATGTGTAACATTACAAATGTTTGGGGAATTACAACAAAAACTGCTCATGAAAAGCATCACAAAAAATTCATGTTGTCACAAAAAAAAATCTCAACCAACAAAGTTCAAAATAGCAGCACATCTTCTTCATCAGCTCAGCAACCAGCAGCCTGAGCCCCTTAGCATCCTATCATCACCCTATTCTTCCTCCTTAGAGGCTGACTTGGACCTGACCTCCTCAGATTCTTCATTACTCTCTTCTGCTTCATCAGTGGCTTCCTCTGAACTGGCAGCAGTTGCTTCTGAAGCATCTTCCTGACCATCATCCTTTCCTGAACCCTCATAATTGTCATTAAATTCATATTCTTCATCGTGCTCAAGAGATCTGATCAGTTTCTTAAGATTCTGCTTCCTTGTTTCCAATTCCTTGCACGTTTCTTTGAGCATCGCAATTACATCACCTTTTCTGGTCTTGGGACTCCCTTTGGATGTCTCAGCAGATGTCATGACAATGTCTGGAACATGACTTCCTTGAAACAGCTTGTGATGAAAGGACAGGGAACTTTCTCTTCTGCTTGCAGTATCATTCTTCTTGAGCTAAGATAATTCCACAGATGAGCAAGGGAAATGTTATGTGGCCTTTTATGCTATAGCTACTAGCATGCTTCTTAGTATAATCAAATATGTAGGTGCCATAATTAACTTTGGTCTTGGTTCCAATAGCATAGATGAACCTCTCCAGAATAGTAGCCACTATTGATTTATGATTATTGGGCACCCAGTTTGCAGCACCAATCTTGTGTAGCACAACATATTTTACACCTAGTTTGCTGGCAGCTAGCTTCCCTTTTGATGGCCACATTTTGACTTGGTTGCCAGTAATTACTTGACACACTTTTTTGTCAGAGGTAGTTATCTCAGACTGATCTCCATTTGATCTTCCAAGGTAGTTATTGATGATAGTAGGGGAGAAGGTGACACCTTTTCCTCTAACATAGACTTTCCCAAACTCAGCAGATTTTCCGTCAGCACATTCATCTGATAGATTTACTATGAATTCTTTGACCAGTGTTTCATAGCATTAGGAAAATTGAGTCACAGTCTTCACCAAACAAGCATCACAGATAAGAGCCATGATCTCCTTGTTTTCAAGAGCATTTTCTGCTAGCTCTCTCTCCAAGGCCAGCCTCTTTTGGTATACATACTTCCACCTGTTAACACATGAGAGATAGTGAAAGGAGATGTTATCAATGGGCACTTCAGGAACATTTGCAGCCAGTTTGCTCGTTGAGGGTTTTTTCTTAGGTTGATTGTCAGCAACATCAGACTCTGTTTCAGATTCTGAGCTAGTTTTAGCCTTCCTCTTCTTTGTGGCTACTTTGCTCCAACCTTTGGAGGGTCCAATGAGTCTTTTTAGTTCCAGCCTTCTTTGAGGGAGTGTTCTGCTCAACAACCTTCTCAACAACCTTCTTCTTTGGTGAACTTTGATTAGCAGCATTCTTGTTCGGAGAACTTTGATCAACAACTTGATCAGCAACCTTCTTCCCCTTCCTAGTCATAAGCCTTTTGGCTATGCTAGGATTTATCTTTGCTATCAGATCATTCTCAGAGTATTCATCCAAGTCCACCACCTCAGCATTCTTGTTGCCTTCCATGTTGCTCTCCAAGTTATCAGAACCTTCATCCTCGTCCTTATCCTCTGGTGCAGTGTCCTTCAATGTTCCAACATTGTGTATGACATCATCTTGATCATTCAAATTTGGGACAGTCCCCTCATTTCTAGGTGGAATGGGTATATTCAGAGCCCTAGCTACCATGTTAGCAAAGATGTTGTGGGTTTTCTTGGCTTCCTCATCATCGACATCATACGTTGTAGAAGGAGGAGCTTGTCCTGAAACAAGGTCTTTGGGTCTTATTGCATGTGGAATTCTTGGGTTCTGTACCAGTATTCCTTCTGGAGTCATCATACGCAGAGGTGTTATTTCAAGCACTTCGTTAGGGTTTTTAGACTCAGTTCCCACCTCAGAATCGTTGGTGGACATTCTTTTGGAGGAGGGTGATTTTGAATGTTGAGACAATGTGAAGAACTTTGATCATGTGGAAGAGAATTTCTTTCGCTCGTTGGAGGATGTAAGGGAGATGAACAGTTTGAACTTGAACCAAATGGCGTAGGAAATTTGTGTATAGAGACTAAAGTGGTGATATGGCAAATGAGGAGGGAACTTACTATTTTGACCAATCAGTAAATGATTGAATTTTAAAATATAATTCCCTATTCCTAGGGCTGGAAATGAGTCGAGTCGAGTCAAACTCACCTCAGCTCGGCTCGACTCGTTAAAAATTGTTCGAGTTCGAGTACGAGTTCGACACAAACTTTTTTTAAGCTCAAACTCAACTCGTTACAAGTTCACGAACAATTCGGTTCAACTCGTTATGTTCATCTCATTAGGTTCAGCTCACATGATTCACGAACTTAAAAACTATTTTTTTAAATATATATATATATATATATATATATATATATATATATATATATATATATATATATATATATATATATATATATATATATATATATATATTTAACATTTTAAATAAATATATATTTTTTAAAATAAAATATTAAAATAAAATAAAAGTTATCATATTGAAATTTAACTTTATCTTCGAAATCTACTCATTCAAAACCTACACAACTTTCAAGAGATACATTTGAGAGTCTAATTCAAAAACTACTAAATTGAAGATTAAATTTGTCTAAGATTTGGAGTAAATATTTAAACATAATCTTAAAGACAGTATAATTCTTCTCATATGTAATCGAGTTGACTCATGAACCTAACGAGTCGAACTATGTATAGTTCAAGTTCAGCTCATTTAGTTAACAAACTTAATTTTTCGCTCATACTCAACTCATTTGGTTCATGAACCTAGTTCAACGATTTAATTATCGAATCGAATTCCGAACTATTTTCTAGTTGGTTCGGTTCATTTCCAGCCCTACCTATTCCTATTAATTTCTATAATTCCTTATTCAACCGTGTTCTCACCAGGTTTCGTGAATTTTCAATTTTAGTAACCTTGAGCTCCCTTGTAACCTTGTGATTACTGTATGCTCCTGAGTTTCTTAGTTCCACACATTATTTCCCAAGGTGATGCCAGTCAGTATTTTTCACAGTTTTCTCTGGCTGACTATGATAGTAGTTCATGTTACTGAGATTGTCACAAAACGATGTTATGACATTCTGAGTGACATTGCTTTCTGTATGCTGAGTAGCTTCCATGGACTCCATCAGGTTCCAATATAACCTATCTAGCTTTCCTTGATGACCATTCTTTGGGTATCCCTTCTTGGCTTGCTTACCCACATGACTTATACTATATCCTGTCTTGCTCTCTGAAGCATACTTTGAAGTTCCTCTTGCTGATGTTTTGGACCTGGTCCTTTCTATTTTTAGAGGTTGTCTTTCCTTTTCCAGCCAAAATTGGTCCTTATTTTCCTCTTTAACCAAGTCATTGAGGTTACTTATGGGCTCCTATAAGTAGAAATTATTCTCTTCTCTGGATCCCCTCATGACTTCCTCACCTTCTTGATTGGTGACAACATATTTACCCTTGGTAAATTGGACCTTTAAGCCTTGATCACAGAGCTGATTGATGCTTATTAGATTTACAGTCAGTCCTTTAACCAGCAAGACATTCCTTAATTCTGGAGCTTTAGGACTGTCAAGTTGTCCAACCCCTGTGATTTCTCCTCTAGCTCAATCACCAAAGGTTACATGACTAGAGGAATGAGTTTTGAGGTTTATCAAGAGATCCTCAATTCCAGTCATATGTCTGGAGCAACCATTGTCAAAATACCAGTCATCTTTGGTAGGCATTCTTAGATAGGTGTGGGCTACTAAAGCCATAGTTTTAGCAACCCATTGTCTTTGCTTGTTAGGAACCTCCTTCTTATGTTTAGCATGATGTTGCTTCCTGACACGAGCACCCTATTTGGATTTGCCTTGATAAGGATGATTAGGAAATCCATGTAGCCAAAAGCAACCAGATTTAATATGTCCAAGTTTTCCACAGTGATAACATCTATACCCTTGGAACTTACTCTTGACTTGGTTCCAGTTTCTGTTTCTTTGATGTTGTGACATTGGTCGTGACATCCCCTTTGGCCTCTGGGTTTCAGGTTTTGGACTCTTGAGCTTTAAGATGGGATTCTGTTTTCTAATAAATCCCAGCCTAGACCTATTTCCTGATGTCTGACCACTCTGTAGGATTTCTTCCAGAGTGTCAGTCCCAGGATTTAGCATCCTTATGGATTTTGACATCTGCTCTACTTTAGATTCCAACAAGCTTGCCTCACTTTTGAGTGAGTCAATTGTTGCAAGATTCTCTATCTTCTCAGCCTCTAATTTCATTATGCACTTCTTCTGTTGCTCTCCTTGCTAATACAATTCAGTACTTCTGAGGCATAGCTTCTTATATGACTCTGCAAGTTCATCATAATTATCTCTTCTTCACTTGAATAACCACCAGAAATACATACACTGTTCAGAACAGTGATATGTTTAGCAGACTCTTCTTCAGAACCACTTTCTGAATCTCCATCAGACTAAGTGACTGCTAGACCCTTCTTCTGCTTCTTTAGATAGGTAGGACATTCAGCTCTAATATGTCCATACCCTTCACATTCATGGCATTGTACTCCTTTGCCTTGGTTAGAATTCTCCTCAGAGTTACTCCTTCTGCTACTGTCAGAAGAGGTGTTCTTGGTATAAGGCTTTGACTTATGATCTATCATTTTGATCAGTTTATTGAATTGTCTTCCAAGCAAGGCAATTGCTCTGACAAGTTCTCCCCACTTTCACCATCTTCTCCTTCTAAGTCATCTGCAGTGTTTGAAACAAGAGCTATGCTTTTGTTCTTTTTCTCTACAGCCTGATCACACATTCCTATCTCAAAGGTTTGGAGAGAACCAATGAGTTCATCCACCTTCATGTCGCATATGTCTTGGGCTTCTTCAATGGCAGTGACCTTTATTGCAAACCTTCTAGGTAAGGACCTGAGAATCTTCCTCACAAGCTTCTCTTCAGGCATCTTTTCTCCCAAGGCTCCTGAGGTGTTGGCTAGTTCAAGAATATTCATGTAGAACTCATGAATAGTCTCATCCTCATTCATTCTAAGACTTTCAAATTTGATGGTCAACATTTGTAGTCTAGACATCTTAACTTTTGAGGTTCCCTCATGAGTAGTTTTGAGAGTGTCCCAAACCTCCTTAGCCAGTTCACAATGGTGTACCAGTATGAAGATGTTTTTGTCTATACCATTGAATAGTGCATTCAATGCTTTAGAGTTCCCAAGAGCTAAGGCCTCTTGCTCTTTGTTCCATTCCTCTTCAGGAATTAACACATATACTCCAGCCTTGTCAGTCTTCTCAAGATGTTCCCAGCCAGAGTTTGCAGCTCTCCATGCCTTGTTATCTAAAGACTTTAAGAAGATAATCATCCTAGGTTTCCAATAGTCATAATTAGAGCCATCCAGAATTGGAGGTCTATTTGTGAATCCTATGTCTTTATCCATAGTGCCGGAATATATCTTCCCTAGATCTCACCCAGAAATAACAGGCAGGGTGCCTGCTCTGATGCCAATTGAAATTCTGGAAAGCACACGATGGATGTTATTGTGGATGTTGTGACATCCACTGTAACATAGACTAATGCAGTTAACAATAAGTTGTAATAAGAAGCATTAAATAACACAGTAATTGTTCACCCAGTTCAGTGTCAACAACACTTACATCTGGGGGCTACCAAGCCAGGGAGGAAATTCACTATTAGCATAATTAATTCAGAGTCAAACAACCCAGTTTGCACTCCTCACTTAAAACCTACCCAATGACACTTCTGTCTAGAGACACTCTAGACCTGAGTATACCCACTCACTTCCCCTCAATCACCTCAGTGATATCAACACACAATTACAGAACAATTATGGAGATACACTCCAAAAACACACCTTGATCTTGCTTCACAACTTTGATCAAGTGACACACACTCTTGCTTAACAGCTTTGAGTGACACAACAGCTTAGAACCTACCTAACCAATGCAGTATACAGTTGCTTGGGGTACAAGTATTCCTAAGACACACTTCACACGTGAAGAACAGAACATATTCACTCACAAGGACTCTTAGTATGCACTCTCTAATCTTCTGTCCAGAGCTCACCTTCTAGGATTGCTCCTTCTGTTATTTATAGCAGCAGTCAGTCCTTGGGCTTTGGTGCAGAAATTAGGTTTACCTAAACCTCTCTTCAAAAAGCTGCACTTACCACTTAGGTCAGGTACATTTAATTTCTCCAGGGCTTCTAAAATGTTTCCTGACTTCCAGCTTGAGCTTCTATAAAGTTTCCTGAATTCTAGCCTGAGCTTCCTCATTCTGATTAATAGAAAACTAAACCTGCGCACCTGATGTCATACGATTAGTGTCATGACATTCAGTATAACATCCAACTCAACTTACTACTTACCCTGCATATTGTGTGTCACATCATCAGTTATGACATCCATACACACTCTAATGTTTTGCCATAAAATGCAGCCAATCAGAAGCACTTACAGTTTGTTTGTATGCTATATTTGTGAATATTTTCTTAACATGTATATTTGTCAATATATTTGTTTGTGTGTTGGATATTGGGTGCTTTGAATGGTGAGGAAGTCATATACCCGGACTTGAGTGCACCTATGATAGGATGGTGGTATATTCAAGAAGGCTTATAGGGAGTTGATTCCCGACCAAGCTAACTTGAGAAACCACTGCTCAGTGGAGGCCCTTTTGGGAGTAGTTTTGTTCAACGGGTATTCGTAAAAACATTGCTACTTTTGACCTAGGAGCCCGTGACACTGTGGACCTTTAGATTACACTTTTACCCCCACTTTGGCCTTATTAGGACGTAGTGCGATGACTATAAGGGAGTAGTCTCGAAGTAGTTGATATGCGATACTACACTCGGACGAGACTCTCTTGAGAATACTATCGACTACCGAGTGATTTGGGAAATTGATAATATTCAAAAGATGGGTTGTTGACTCTGGGAACCTCTTAGAACCCGTTTGGCAGGTACAAACAACTCATAGTACAAATCCTTGGGGATGGGTAGACCTTTGACTCCACGCTTTGACTTTAAGCCTAGGGAGCCTTTGTGTGTGCATATGCATTGTATTTATAAATACTTGCCTTTGTGTGATGTGTGCATCATCCCATCACATCGCCATAAGCATATCATGTCGCAACTGGTTTTGTAAAACTCAGTCGATTTCTGGTATTTTAAAAGTTGTAACTTTTCCCAAAAATTAATGAAATAAGGGTTTTGACATAGTCAATATTCTGAGTTTTGTAAAACCAGTTTACTTTTTGCATTGCATTTGCATTATGCATTTGCATTTCTCAGCCTTTGCGTCACTTTATTTCCCTTTTGTTCAGAGAGAGAGGGGATACCTAGCACATATCCCGGACAAATGGCAACAATGGATGAACTTTTGAGAGCTCAGGAAATTCTGAAAGAGGACATCAAAATTCTCAATTTTTCAGATGAATTGGGTTCTAGAGACATTGTAGAACATGATGAAGAAAGAAGGTCACTCTCACCATGTTGCGACCAGAGAAACTAGAGATGCGTTATCTCCAATGATTCCTCCAACTCAAGGACATCCTAGGTATCAACGACCAAATAACCGTCAATCACGTCAGCACGCCCGACAAAGACCAAGGAAACCAGAGAGTCTGTTTCCAATGTCATATAGTCAGATACTGCTAGACTTGATCTAAGGAGGATTGATAATACCAAAGGAGTTGAAACCGGTGATTCCTCCTTACCCTATGAACTTTGATATCAACTCCAAATGCGACTATCGTACTAGGGCATTAGGGTATTCAACTATAGACTGTAAAGCATTCAGAAACGAGGTTAAAGATTTGCTCGACACCAAAATGATCTCTTTCACGCATCAAGGTGTTCAAGTCAATAAAACGTCACCACCTCTCATGTTTCCTCCAAAATGATCTCTTTCACGCATCAAGGTGCACCCGGAGAAATTTCACACAAGTCAGTATCTGATCAAGTGGTCAAATATCAGAAGATTACCAGAAACGTCTCTCACCAAGTTATTGAAGTTGTTTGGCAGTAATGACATGTTCTGTTATGATTGCATTACATAGTGGGATTTTCATTGATTATCTAACCAAATTGAGTTTATTATGGTTGGAGCTGGTGCAATTGTTGTTTCACGATTTCGAAAATTAGCACTAGATGAGTCATAGAACAGTTTGCTCTCTTTAAGACGTTTCACAACAGTGTTCAAAAATATGCAAAGCAACAATCAGGATAAAATAGCTCAGTTCAATTTTAAGATCATTACTTGCACGGTATGTGATCTTTCTAAAAATGCATCGTCTGATGGTGTTGAAACCATTCAATTATGGTGTGAAAATCACTCGTAATATCTGGATAAACCAGTTGCAGATGGCGCAAGTGTTGCACACCAAATTTTGACCCCTTAGATCTTCATCATCATTCTAGGATCATCATCATTTGTTTATCTAACCATAACCTATTGCTAGTGTGTCTTTGTCAAGATACAGGTGAATTAGGATTTCGTACAGTCAAGAATCGAGGTTTCGATGGCTCGATCAGTCAATGTTTGGGATTGATTCTCCATGGAACAAGTCTCTACATCATCAAAGATACTCCATTGGGTCAAGTGTGAATTCAATTTGAGGTTGTCACCCAAAGATCAAGAACAGTGCAGCTCAGGGTCCCCGAATAGGGTTTCTGATCAGGAAAAGTCAACTATAGTTTGACTTTTGATTTAAAAGGTGTTACAATGATGGAATCATGGTACATGAAGCTCATATGGCTTATTGAAGTCCTCTAAAGAAGTTTCAAGACCTCAGAAGACCCAGAACAACAACATTCGATCCGATAGTTATCGATCGATCGTTTCGTTGACCGAAAAGTCAACTCTTTAACCATAAGGAATTTTCCTCAAAGTGTGAATTAAATATGTTCCTAATAACATATTTCACATATCAATGAAGTTTCATGACCATTGGATCAAGGATTGAGGAGTAATCGAAAAAGTCAGGAATTAGGGTTTTGAAAGGGGCAAGACCATAACTTCCTAACCACACATCCAATTGAGGTGGTTCAAAGCTTGTTGGAAAGGTCTTGGCAAGCCCTACAAAAGTGTAAAGCTGACCGATGGGCAAAAAGTGCATGGATTTGGAGTTATGGTTAAAATCATCACAAGAGCGGGAAAACACTTAGAAAAATTCTAAGTTTTTGACCTTTTTAAGCATGTTTTCAGCCAACTTTGAGAGGCTTTTTGACCTAGTTCAACTTGGATTTTAAAAATTCAGTGAACATGAAAGTTATAGATCTCCATGAGGGCTTTCCAAAAAGCACAAGAACTCCTCCATAGCCCTTATGAGCTGAGAGTTACGAATCCAGCAAGATGGGGTCCCAACACTTGAATGCACCATTTCAACTTTGTCACAACTCCACTTGCCAACCACTTGAATCATTCTCAGCCATTTGATCATGTCTTGATCTGATAATTAGAGAGCTTGATGAGTGAAAATGCAGAAGGAGTTGAAGGATTTGAAAGGTATGACAAGTTGCAAGCAAGTTGTATTATTTTATTCAAAAATCAAAAAGGAAAGAGACACTTTTCATGAGAAATTTGCAGCAGCAGTCCTCTGTAATCTCTAGCCTCACTTCAATCACCTCCATGACCCTTATGCCACTTGATTTATGCATCACATTGAGCCAAGGAGTTGAAGATACAGCTGCAACAAATCTTGGACAGATTTTCTTCCAAAATTTCCCTCCAAAACCAAAAAACCAAATCTGCCCCAACAACTCTCATGGCATATAAATAAAGGCTTTCTTCCACTATTTTAGACACACCAGAGCTATCCAAAAAACCAGGAACTCATAGCTCTCCTTCCCACCCTCTTTGCTTGTAAGTGAAGAAATTCTCCTAAACCACCTAAATGGCCTCTTTGCTAATTTCACACCAGCATCACTTCTGGCCATCAAACCACCATAAAAACCATCCAAACAAACTTAAAGACACCATTTAAAGCTATTCCAATAGTTAGTTTCATCAAAAACACCATAAATCTAAAATTCAACTTCTCACACACTTAAGTTAGACTTTTATGCACAATTCATGCCAAATCACTACTCAAGCCATTTTCCATCATCACAACACTTGGAACACCTTCCATTTTAGTCATACTAATTGTCCATAATCTCAAACAACCACTGGAAATCCATTTGCTCAAACTGTCCCAAAAGATCACTTGTTGCTTCAAAAGGAAGAAATTTCAAAGGCTTGCTCAAAGGAGGGGGGATACTTTGCTCTTGCTGCTAGCTTGATTTTGGAGGTCTACAAGTGGTATGTAGTCCTAAACCTCCTCACTAATATTCATCATATATGTGCGATTTTTGGTTTGACATGGTCATGTTAGATTTGTAACTTTGCTTTCGAGTTTGAAGCCAATACCATGTGTGGTTGCTGTTGGGATGTCACTAGGATAGTATGTGTATGTTTACAACTTATGTGAAAACATGTTGTTGAATAGGTGATAAAGGTAGGCTTTATCATTGCTATGTTGAAGTGAACCAAACTGTTTTGAAAAACTGTCAAACATGAGAGGCCTAGGTTTAGGGATTTAATGTTAAAGCATTCTTATGTTTGATGCTCCTCATTGGAGGCTTAACCTTGTGCATAGTTTCTGGATCTGTTTAGCTCATTAGACTTGACCTATGTGTGTGATTTGGAACAATGGTTAAACTTACTGGTATGCAGCTTATCCTGGTCAGGATATATAGGAGTACTTCATGTGTGGTTGGTCAACTAGGTTATGGAAGTGCATTTTAAGCATGGTCATGTTTAATTCCTCTCATTCATGAACTTTAAAATTGCTCTCTTATGACCCTGTTTAGCTTGTATGGTGTGCTATTTGGTCTGTCATTAAAGTCCTTTTTAAGACTGTTGCTAGAACTTGGGCGTGAACCTGTCTAATTCGTATTGGCAGGTTTTGAGTCTGTTGACTTTTTGTTTGGGATACTTTATCCCTGGTTTGATTCCTATTAGTGCTAGAGTTTCTTTGGTTCTTGTTGAGATTTAAGTGTTGTTAGACTACAATATAAGGCAAGTCATGTGTGTGCTGACTTTGGTAAAAGTCTGGATGTGTTCTATTGAAACAGGTTGTATATTGCGACATTGTTATGTCAAACTTGTATTCAATGTTGTCTAGTGTATTTCTCTTGCTAAGCATGATGAAAGGCTATTGTCCCATCATGTATGAATGGAACAAGTTGTTGGACAAATAGGAATGTCACCATGTTTGAAATCCCACTACTGTAGGATTGCTTTGAGTTATTAACTCTTTGTTTAAATGTGCATTAACTTGACTTGGTACTTGACTGTCAGGCTGGTATACTGCATAGTTATAGGTTTTGACTAGTCTTCTTGCTTTGGACATTTTAGCTCACTTTGATGCTGTCAATTTGTTTTGACATTGTTGAGTTTACTCAAACTCATGACAGTTGGCTGCTAGTTTGTTTTTATAAAAGTAGTTCTGAGTTTGTTTATTGTGTACTGCTAAGCTTTGGTAGGTTTATCATAAGCAGGACTGTCATGGACCTGTTTTGCTATTGGATTTCTATTTTTTGGATGACATAGTGCCTTGTTACTCAGCAACTATCTAGTTTGTTGGTGGTTTAACCAACTTAGCTTCTCATTAGGACTTTGTTGTGGTTGCAGCTTGATGTAACGTAGGATCATAACTTGCTTGAATTTTTGAACTAGATTAACTTGATGTCATGTGTGTATAACTGAACTTATGATAAGACCTGGTTTCAAACATCAGTGACATAGTGAATAACATTTGGCTCTTTACTATGCCTACTATCTGTCGCTACTGCGAAAATCGGCGCCGGCTGAACAGAAGAGTCGCCACCGCGCGTTATTTATCCCACGGAAGGGAAAGGAAACGCTCAGAGTAAACCTCGCACAACACGGGAAAGGTATGGTCGTCACAACCAAAACCTGGATTCGGGAGTCGGTTACGCAAGGGGAAGGTATTAGCACCCCTCACGTCCGTCGTACTCGACAGGATCCACGCTTGTTTTCGGGTATGGACTGTTATTCTATCTACTCTAAAGGTTAAGGGGTTAAAAAAGAAAAGAAAATGACTCGGGAAAGTATCGCACTTTATGCCTACGTATTCCCGTCTGGAACGAGAAATCAGAGTCTACGTAGTTCGCCTACCTACGGGAAAGGAGGGGAAGGTTGCTCGCTAGGATATCGCATCCTATGCCTACGTACTTTCATCTGGTATGAAAGATCAGAGCAAACGTAGTTCGGGCCACGTACGACACAAGTCTGTCTTGATTGATTTTATTCCTTCTGAAAAAGGCTTTTCTGATTAACAGTCCCAGCGGACAAAAACGACGTCTTGATGAGTTCACATTCTTTTACGGAAGAAGTGTCTTTTATTGTGTTTGAAATATTTATTGTGTTTTTCTGTTTGTTTTAAGAAAGAAGAGACAGAACTCTAACCTACGGTTGCGAAGGGAATCAAGCTAACCTAGTGTTATCATGCATGGGTTAAGACCTAGTGTTTATCATGCTCCTCTCTTGCACAGAGAGAAACATAGATCCTAAGGGAATAGACGGAAACAGAAACAATATCAGATATGTACAGTAAAGCGGTAAAATGCATGGATGCAACAATACAAGCGAGGCAAGGGAGTCCCACTCAACCTCGAACCTAGAAAACAATAGGCAAAAGTGAACAGGCTTCACTTTCAACCCAACAGGGTAAACAGCAAGCAATACAGTCCAGAAGACCAATCAATACATCAGAAATGAAATACAGCAATAATAAACAGCTACAGCAGCTCTGCATCAATATCCATCTTCAAGTCATCTCCAATCAGCTACAAGCTTCAGCCAGCATCCATCTCCATCTCCACAGCTTTTCAGCAGAGTCTTGATCATTAATCTTCCATATGCAATGGCTTTTCTTCAAGTCCTATCCTCCAAGCTGAGGGATCAATCACAAGAATTAGTTGAGTGTTAAGCAATTAGTTGACTACCAAGGGTGGCAAACCAACTGCTACTAACACATAAGATATTTTCTCTCAAGAGTTCTATCCCTTAGACAGTAGCACCAAGCCTTCCAAAGGAAGGGGGTGAGTGTCTTAGGGGGACTCTGTATCACAGAGAGGAATGAAGGCAGTCAAAACCTTCCATGTTTGAAAATCAAGCTTTCTAATCTAGAGCTCTGCCTAGCTCCTAAACCCTAATCTCCTCAACAGCTGCCAGCAGGAATCTCCTCATCAACTCTGAAAGTTGGTCTTCAAGCTCTGGATCTCCAATGGCTTCAACATCACAAGTCTTCAGCTTCCCCAATTCCCAGACAATCCCAATACCCACACAGACAAATCAATAATCCCCAGAGGGCACACCACACCAATCAATCAAATATAGACAGTAATATACTAATAGCAGTAGGGGAATCCTGGTGATTTCTAAGGGGATCTATCCTATACCCATAACCCCTATAGCCCATACCCCAAAAATCAAATTAAGCTATCCTAAAAGAATTAAACTATTTCACCTAAGTTGATTTAAAACCCTAATTTTGTTCATGTTGTTCACACCTAAACTAAACACCTAAAAATGAGAACTAAATTGCATGTACAAGATAACAATGTCTATTAATCAACCTAAAAAGAATGGACAAAAAATATTATAGCAACTATTAGAACCAAAATTAACAAAATCATGTATGAAATGAAACACTTAAAATATGCATTTATTTGGAAAATATGGGAAAAATATCAAATGAAAAAGAAAATGCAATTTTTATTTTTTATAATTTTCTAGACTCTTTAAAGAAAATTATGCAAAAAGAACCATAAAAAAATGGTTTTTATGATTTATTATGATTTTTATAAAAATGCATGAAAATGAAAAGAAAATTAAAATGAAATAAAGAGAAATAGAGGGAGGGGTGAGAATAGCCAATGCGCGCAATGGTTTTATCCATGTGGGCCAGAAGATGGGGTGCGGATAGAAATTATGCAAGGCCCAGTTAGCTTCAGAATTTAAACAAAAAATTAAAAAACGTAAACGGTGCAGATAGTAAAGAAAACAGTTATAATTCATTGGGCCTGGCAAATGGGGGTGTCAAAACCAAGTGAAGTCTGAGCCCATTCTGAGGGTTTTAGTGAAACGGTGCGTTTCACCTTTTGAATTTCCCTCCGTATTTCAACTTTAAACCACAGCCATTGGATTGCAATCTGAGTCAAGTCAAACCCTCCATCGTAGGGTCCTCCTTCATCTTCAACCTTGGGCAAACCTAGGGTTTCAGAAAAACCCTAACCATGCACGATCTTGCACACCTCTGTTCTCCCTTATACCTCCATGGATTCACACGATTCCAAGAGCAAAGTTGCTCTATGAACTTCCAGCTACACAGCCATGATAATAACTTCTCCTAAAACTCACTCCATCAACCAACTCGATAAGAATAACAGTCATAAGCCACCATGAACACCTGTGATCAACTCATCCAAAACTCCCTAAATCTTGTCCTAAACTTATCTACAACTTCTGCTGATTACCACAAGCCAATAAACCAAGAATTTCATGCACTGAACCATGAGATATCAATCCAACCAGATTTGGTGCACTATGAGCAACCTCCATTAAACCTCTCCAAACTCTGTGAAAATTATCACCTAACCACCTAGGTCTTTAATATACTAACAATCCTATGCCATGATCACTATGCTAGCTAATTCGAAAGACAACATACCTGGTGCAATTTCTTGAAAACAGGTGCTACAATCCCTGAATCTGATGCTTGTGATGAATGGAAAATGATCCAAGAACTCAATGATGGCTTCTGTATGCAACAAGTATGACTCTAAGGCTTGAAATCTCTCACTTCCACAATTTGTGATTCTTGAATGATGATGATGAATGGCACGATTCCTTGTTCAATTTGCCAAATAAATGTGTGATTTCTGATCCTTGGATGATGATGATGAAGAACCAAACAAGAATGGTGAAGATTGGTGGAGATTTGAGAGGGTTTGAGATACTTTTGCAAAATGGAGAAAGTGAATGAAACTTGGGGTTTTGAGAAAATGTAATCACCAACCATGGCATGAACCATCTCACATCAATATATACATGATGTTAGAACCTCCTAGAAACTTGGAGAAGCTTCCCTTGCACAAATTCCCTTGGATTTGGTTTATGTATCTTCCATTACAAGAAACCATGGATAACTCCCAAAATGTGAACTAAGCTCAAAATTCCACTTTAGCCAATGTCTTTAAAATGATCTTTCCATTCAATATGACCTATAATTTTGCTTCATTTGGCCAAGATATGAAAAATCTCATTTTTAAGTCCATTTTTATTCATTAAATTCAACAATTTTGAAACCTTGTGCTATGAATCTTTCCAATCTCTCATGGCCACTTTTCTAGACTCAAAATGTCATTTGGAGAAAGTTTTATGTTGTAAAGTTTTCCATTTGAAGCTTCCTTGTATGAGTTTTGGGCATAGGTTAAAATGACCTGTAATTCTCAAATGACCAAAATACCCTTTTCTTGCCAAGACCATAAGTAGAGTTCCACAAATCATATGAAGGAATACTATACCATTCTAGAAATCTAAGACAATGAGGAACAATTCTTATGTTGACCATAAATTCATTTGAAATTTCCTTGAGGGGTACAAATTGCTTGGAAGTCAAGTCACTTTCACAGACAAAATTTCAGATACCTCAGATGACCTGTAACTTGCAAGGACCATAACTTGAGTTCTATAAATCTCCTTAATGTCTTCTACCACTCAAATTAAAGGTCTTGAGATCCTCTAAAAGTTTCATGTTGGCCAAGGATCCATTTGAAGCTTGCATTTTGACTTATCTTGCTTGGCAATTTGACCTAAACTAGGGGATTTTACATAGAAACCCTAATTTAGAACCTCCTCTTCTCCTTGATTTCTCTTGATTTATTCTTAGCATAACAACATATCCTTATTCTCCATGTCAAATGATGAACCCCACATCTCCTCAATAGCCCTCAATGCCTTTCAAACAATCCTTTGACCTAGGGTTGACCCAGGGTTGACCCAGATGAAACCCTAGTTGATTGTCTTCAACTGCAATACTTGTGACCATATCAATGACTTGTCTCCTTCTCCAAGTGACTTTCTAAGTCCTCCAAGATGTCTAGATACTCCCCATGCCTTCAATTCACAGCTCATAATTTCTTTGTTGATCCTCAGGTACCATCAGATAGGAGATAGATTAACTGCTTGATCCATTGGCTTGACAACTTCCCAATCCTTTCTGATGACTTGAATGAGGTTGAATTTGAATAATAACCTCTAGATAGGCCTCTAGAGAAGAGAATAATGACTGGTCCCCTGTTGAATGACTTGCTATGCTTATGCTATGCAGATGAGTAACCTATGTACATGACTCTATATGCAAATGCTAATGATATTGAAACATAAACCAAGTGAATAAGGTTGAGCAAATTTTAGGGTGCAACAATTGCCCCTATTCAAGCGACTTGGACCCGATTGGGTGAAGAGCCCGGAGCCTTCAGACATTCGCGGTACGAGACGGTTGAATACCAGTGAAACCGGAAATTTGCCAACCGCAGAAATAAACTGCGCCTCTGCTTGGGGAACGACATTCGTCAACTGAATCTGACTGTTATGGCGACCCACTGATCTCGTGTGACCGTGCTGGGGATTCTTCTCATCATCCTGAAAAAGATCGAATCATTGGAAACTTCGTCCTTTGCTTGTCCACGTCAGGACTCTATCTGCTGTCAACTCGAAAAAACTTCAACAACTTTGCTGGGGATGGCTCGTCTGCCTTCTCGTCAGAGATAAATCGTCCACGTTAGGAATAAACTCTTCCACGTTAGGAATAACCTTTCCACCACCTTTCCACGTAAGGAATAACATCGTCCACGTCAGGACTCACCCTTCCACGTAAGGAATAACCGTTCCACATTAGGAATAACACCGTCCACGTTAGGACTCACCTTTCCACGTTAGGAATGAACTTCTTCTTCGTCAAACTCTTCCACGTAAGGAATACGTCTTCTTTCGAATCTGTACACGTCAGGACTAAACCCCCTCCACGTCAGGAACACACTCTTTCTTTCCACGTCAGGAATACAAGCCTCTTTCCACGTAAGGAATACTATCTTTCCACGTAAGGAATCTCAATCTTTCCACGTAAGGAATACAATCTCGATTTGAATCTGTCCACGTCAGGACTAAACTTTCCACGTAAGGAATCTATCTTCTTCTTCCACTTTAGGAATACTTCTTTGATCTGTCCGCGTCAGGACTCAATCTTTCCACGTTAGGAATACCACCGTCCACGTTAGGAATAACACCGTCCACGTTAGGACTCACCTTTCCACGTAAGGAAGAACCGTTTCGCGTTAGGAATAACTCTTTCTCTGCTTTGGCAAACTCTTCCACGTAAGGAATACGTCTTCTTTTGCTTTGTCCACGTAAGGACTCTTTCTTTTTCCACGTTAGGAATCACAAATTTTCCACGTAAGGAACCCCCAATCTTTCCACGTGAGGAATACTATATCAATCTTTCTTTCCACGTTAGGAATGTCATCTTTCCACGTAAGGAACACCTCTTTTCCCCGTTAGGAATGCAACTCTCTTCCACGTAAGGAATACCTCATCCACGTTAGGACCCGCCTTTCCACGTTAGGAACACGATCTCTTTTCCACGTAAGGAAACATTTCCTCTTTCTACGTAAGGAATCTCAATCTTTCCACGTAAGGAACTGAAACTTCTCTTTCTATTCCACGTAAGGAACACGCTCTCTTTCCACGTTAGGAATACTTCTTCTTTCCACGTAAGGAATACCATTTCTTCTTTCCGTCCACGTCAGGACTAAACTTTCCACGTAAGGAATCTATCTTCTTCTTCCACTTTAGGAATACTTCTTTGATCTGTCCGCGTCAGGACTAAACTCTTCCACGTAAGGAATCAATCTTGCTATGTTCGCGTAAGGACTCAATCTTTCCACGTAAGGAATACATTCGTCTTTCCACGTAAGGAAACCAATTCTTTTCCACGTAAGGAAGAACTGCCTTTCTCTTCCACGTAAGGAATCAATCTTGATATATCCGCGTTAGGACTCCAACCTTTCCACGTAAGGAGTCAACTTCTATCCACGTAAGGAATCACCATTTATGATATTCCGCGTAAGGACTCAATCTTTCCATGTAAGGAATCATCTTTCCACGTAAGGAATACCACTTTTATCCACGTTAGGAATCAATCTTTTTATATGTCCGCGTAAGGACTCAATCTTTCCACGTAAGGAATGAACTCGTCTTTCCACGTGAGGAATCTCCAACTCTTTCCACGTAAGGAAACTATTTTTCTTCCACGTAAGGAATGCTCTCTTTCCACGTAAGGAATACAATTTTATCTTAGTTTGTCCACGTCAGGACTCCAATTTTTTCCGCGTAAGGAAACATAACCTCGATCTGTCCACGTCAGGACTTCAACTTGATATGTCCACGTAAGGACTCAATCTTTCCACGTAAGGAATGAACTTCTTTCCACGTAAGGAAGCACATTTTCTTTCGATTTGTCCACGTAAGGACTCCAACTTGTTCCACGTAAGGAATCACATCTTTCCACGTAAGGAAACACATTTTGATCCGTCCACGTAAGGACTCACATCTTTCCACGTAAGGAAACTACAATCTTTCCACGTAAGGAGACCACTCTTTCTGAATCTGTCCACGTCAGGACTAAACTTTCTTTTCTCAATCTGTCCGCGTCGGGACTAAACTTTCCACGTAAGGAATCAATCTCTTTCCACGTGAGGAAACCGTCTTCTTTCCACGTAAGGAAACATCGTCTTTCCACGTAAGGAGAACATCGTCCACGTTAGGACCCACCTTTCCACGTCAGGAACACCATCTTAATCTGTCCACGTAAGGACTCCAATCTTTCCACGTAAGGAATAAACTTGCTCTTCCACGTAAGGAACTGAAACCTTTTTTTCCACGTAAGGAATAAACCCGTCCACGTCAGGACCCGTATTTCGTCTTGATTTGTCCACGTCAGGACTCGGGCACCTTCGACCCGCTGGGGAAATAAAACTTGTCCACGTCAGGACTCATTTCTTCATTGGTCCCCACCCACAAACTTCTTAGCACTGACGTGACAGCGACTTTGAGGTGGAATCTACTGGGGATATCTGGAAACCAAACTACCGGATGCCTGTTCTGATGACCGGAGGCCACTTCTGAAATTCTGATTCATGAAACCCCTTGATGATAAAGAGAAACTTATCCTGATAACTCTGTGGGGAATACTGCCAAAACTGACATTATCATTGAATATCTCATGCCGAGATCTTGAGTGTTTAGTAGTTCATTTGAGCAAGAGCTTTCTCCACCTGAACTGCTAGAGTACAGAAACTGCTTCAGCAAAATAAATGCTAAAGATAATGCCAACTCCGCTGGGGATAGCCAGGTGCTACAGAATTAGTCCAGCAAAATAAATGCTGGAAGAGTGAAGTCAAACCTGCTGGGAAATTGGGAACATAACCAAGCACCTTGTTGAGGTAACACCCTGTTGGGGAATATAACTTTGTTGGGGAATAGCAGATGTGCCAAGTATGACTGGACTTCTGCTGGAGAGTGAGCAGGTATCCCACGGTATTCTGACAAAATAAACGCCTGGATGCACAACCAACTCTGCGGGGATGGTCTTAATCTTCGAGTTCTACTGGGAGGAAAGAACACTTGCTGAAAGGAGAAAACTCCGCTTCGGGGATACTAACATGCCCCAGTTTGTATTTTTGCTTAGCTTGCCCCTGAATCTGCAACAATTTTGGAATGGACCCTACAGTCTTTGTATCCTGACATCAGACATGGACTGCTTCTACATTTCGGACCTCGAAGAGGTGCTCTGTCAAAAGTAGCTCTTGTGCTTTTAGGGTGACCTTAGTCTGGTAATGTTTTTGCCCCTGATTGACTGACTCGTGGAGCAATGCCCATAGCTATGAGAGATTGGCCAAATCTTGACCTGACTGCCCCAGATTTACTGATTCTAGGATGACTGACTCTGCCTGAATTAATCAGTATAGCTTGCCCCAGTCCACGAAACATCTGGGCATCCTGCATTTTATCCCGATCATACCTTCCACTGTAGGAATCTTTCCTGTCGGCATGCGCTTACTCGCAAGTAACACAAGTTGTTCTGCATAAAAGATATATTAAACGCAATGCATATGACAGTTTCAAAATCCAAGTCTGTTCACTGAAAAAATTTTGTGACATGTAATGAATCAATTATCAAAATGTCAATATGAAAGCTGGTAAGAGGAACCCTTTTAGGAGTCAGAATCGACGAGATCTTTACTGACGTATGCTCTTGACCAAAACCTGTTTCAATTAGGACTTTTTCGGGTTGTAACGTGGTCAGGTTCACGGTTAACAAGGAAAGGTAACGGCTCAAAGCTTATTTTAACCCACCCATTCTCCATGATGTTCTCCAATCCTACGTTCAGCTAATCTGACTTCAGCGTTCACCTATTAGAGGTGGAATGATAGGAGTGACGGTTCAGGATACCACACATTTTTGTTTTTGAGTGACAGTCATTTGTTTTTCGTCTTTGGGTACCCAGAGTCACACGACTTTGTCTTTTTCGAGGATTTTTCTTTGACAATCCTTTTCGTCTTTCGTTTTTTTTTCATTCCCTAACTTTTTCCTGGACTGAGTATCTTTTGATATTCTTTTGATTTTCCAATCCAGCGGGATGCCCCTGTTTTTGCCTAAGTCATTTGTCTTCAAGCTTTGACTTAGCGGGCTTTTGATTCTTTTCGCTTTTCGTTTTTTTTCGAACAAGTCGTGTGACACTGGTTTGTCTGACTTTTTGTAGAACAATGTGATTGTTTCACTTTTTTTTTCCGGCAAGGTTTAACCATTGTGGTTCTTAAGGCACGACCTATACAAGTGTGATTTATCCTCAAACGGCCACTCCTTTCGTAATTCGGACGCTTGGTCAAACTAACTGACACCTACCCTGCCCCGGGTTAAGATTTAGGGTTTTTCATTTTCAAAAAGAAACTCCTACTACTGGCTCAAAGGGGTTAACAAGGGATTATCTTCCTTATATCTCCGGTGTTTATGGATTGAAACAATGCCTGTATTTCATCAACAAGTTTTTTATCCAAAAGCATACAATTGGAATATTATTCGTCATCTGCTTTCGTCATCCTCCCCGGATTCCTGCTAAAACAAGCATTAAGCATTAAAGAAAAACAAAGAGTGAACACGACTGGATTAATTCAAAACATGCATATTCATTTCGTTTATCAATATCAATTGAAAAAACAACAAGTTTTAAGAGCGAAATTTGCAATTACACAGAAAAGAAACTACAAATGCGAGGACATGAACAAAATAACATGAAAAATGTCGGTGTCTCAGAACTGGACTTTCTGCACTTTGACTTATTGGCGAGTCAATCATCCTCAGAAGCTATCATCAGGGGTAGTTTACTGCTGTCTCGATCTTCTCTCAACGGCCCGATCAAATCTGGGAAACCTTTTCATCACCCCGGCTTTTGCTTGTCTATGGCTTTGCAACACCTTGGGGACCCTATCAGAGAAGTTAATAACCCTGCTGTCGATTAAATCTTGGACGTTATGCTTGAACGCGTGGCAACCTTCAATATCATGTCCGGGAGCCCCGGAGTGGAATTCACAGTGCCTGCTCGCATCATAGCCATCCGGCAGAGTGCCGGTTATTGGTGCCAGAGTTCTTTTCTCCAACAAGTTCAATCTTAGTAGTGTCTGTAACAAATCTGCGTACGTCGAGGGAGGCTTTTCAAACACCCTCCTTGGCTTCTTTCCCCGAATTCTTTGTTGAGCCGAATACTGGCATCTTGTATGCTGTTGGCTTTGCTCGGACGATTCCCCAGGCTCAAGCGCTATCATCCTTAAATTCAACCCTGGCATCGGCAACTGTTGTGGACATGGGGACTTAGCTTCCAGTGGCTCTGGGATATGCCTCGATTCGTCTGCAACCTCTGGCGAAGAAATGGGAATATCAGTCCCTGAAACTCTTATGCCCCCTGGTACAAACTCAATTATTTTCTCATCCAGCAAATCTTGAATCTTATGCTTAAAAGCTTTGCAGTTTGCAATGACATGCCCCGGTGCTCCGGAGTGGAAGGCACAATGGGCGTTCAGGTCATAGTCTGGTGGCGGCTGCCCTGTCAGGGGAACCAAAATGCGGGGCTCAACCAGTTGAAATTGGAACAAGAGTTGCACCAACTGATCATAATCCACAGGGATCTCATTAAATACTCTGTTAGAAGACCTCATCCTCTTACCACACCTTCTTGAGTTATCCTGCAAAATCAATTGCGACTGCTGACGAGGAAACTCCTGAGCTTCGAACCGTGGAGAGGGTCTCTTACGCCTATCATGCGTGGGTAACGATTTTTCAGACCTCTGAGGAGCAGACAAGCCAGCCGCGTCTTCCGACATTTGCCCTCCTTCTCTCCTGAGTACGTTCCTTAATACTTCAGCCATCAACCCCATCTGTGCCTTCAATCGGCAGTTCTCTTCTTCTAGCGTCTCTTGATTCGAGCGCAACGCTCGCATATCTTTCGTGAACTGCCCCAGCTGGCCTCGAACATCCATTAATTCTGCTTGAACCTGCTTGATGGCTATCCCCACAAGTTGGCATATGCGGCCTGGGAGAGAACCATGATTCTCTAGCTGAGCAAAATCGGCAGCCCTATCATTAGCCCGTGTAATCAGAGGCTGCACCATGTTCTGCAACTGTTTCTGACTCTCGGTCATGGCTTCCATTACCTGTATGAGCCTCATTATGTTGTCGTCCACCTCTTGCATCTCAGTCGGATCCTGACTCAGGACTTCCTCACTGCTGCTTCTTGTTGAAAGCCAGGGAATTCTTTGGTCGCTAATCTTGGAGGACCTGGAAGATACAAGAGATGAGATACAGTTTAATAATTACCTGTAATGCAATATGAATATGAATGCAATGCAATGTGTGTGTCTGTGCATTAGGGAAATTCATTCCCCGATTCTAGTGCGAAGGTGCCGGTGCAGTGACAGTGCTAGCAATACAAATATCGGAGCTGAATCACAGAAAGCCTCATATATTGCAGAGAACACCAATAGGCCGAGAATACACTGTTACTGAGCATAATAAGAAGGCATGACCTCAACCAACAATCCTGGTGATGGTCAGCACTGTGCAAATAAAGCATACAAGTCAATACAAGAAATGATCAAGCACTCCCATAAGTCTGGTATTCTTCTAGCAACTTCTTGGTCTCCGGGTGACTTGGTCGAGTAAGCAGCCCTTCAACAAGTTGGTTTCTTCGTTTGAGCACACGTTGTACGTCACCGGCAGTTTCCTCCCATGTCCCTTCTCCGAAGCAGTCTTCTAGTTTACGTTTCTGAGACACAACTTCATCTCTGCCTTTGATGGCCTTATTCAACGCCTTCTGGAGACTATACCTGGACATCACTTCTTCTTCGCACTTATCGATGCTGGCCTTCAACCGCTCTTCGAGGTCAGAAATTTGCTGCTTCAACTTATCCTCCCTCTTCTTATTGTTGGTCAGTGTAGCATTCCAAGTCTTATTGCAAGAAGATATCTCTCGGTGCGCGATGTCAAGTGCTTTCTTTTTGGATTCGAGCATGTCATGGGAACTTCTGAACTCTTGCCCCAGACGTTCGCGCTTCTTCCTCTCCTCAGTCAACTCAGCCCCTAATCTGTTCATTAGCTCAATCTGCTGTTGGAAAGCATACACGGCCTTGTTTTTCTCACTGCGTATCTGGGCTAGCTCCTGCTCTAACCCTTCGTTGATCTTCATCAAGGCTTCTTTTTCTTTCACAACTTGCTCGTAGGCCTCCCTAGAAACAGTAGTTGGCTCTGCTACCGGAATAGGAACAAGAACTGGTGCATCTGGAAATGGCATCCTCAACTGACTGGCTCTCTCCTGGATCCAAACTCTATAAGGTGCATAGGCCTGACAGTCATTCTTCCCTAACAACGGCTTCCCTCTTCGGTTAATACGCGTCCAGGCATGCTGCAGCTTGGCCAATAACTCTCCCTTCAAATCTCCGGTGAAGTACAGAGATTCATGTACTTCTTCCTCCTTGGGCGGGTTCTTCAGCGCATATCCGAACTGACGGACCAACAAGGATGGATTGTAGTTGATACACCCTTTTCTCCCAATCAGCGGCACATTAGGGTACCCAGAACAACTGAATATAAGCTCAGATCCCAACAGATCTCTATCAAACCACTCGACGTCTTCGGAAGATAGCCTCATCAGGCGCTCTGACCAGCTGGCTGTGGTTGCACTCTTCACAAAGGATCCCTTCATGGGAAGGTGGCTTTTAAACCACATATCCAACAATGGTACATAGAAATGAACATTCTTTCCTCTTCCCTTCTCATTCTTGTAATGCAGTGAGTGGTAGAAATCTCCGAGCAAGGTCGGTACAGGATTACCAGCGGCAAACAAGTAGAAGGCATCGAAGTCCACAAAATCCGGTACATTGGGAAACAATATTATGCCGTAAATGCACAGAGCCAGCACAACATTGAATGCAATCCAACATCCGCTCTTAGCGTACTCCTGAGTTTTACCGATCAAGAACTGGAGTGAGAAGCCTGGAACTCCACGGGAAACAGTAGTCAACAGTTCAGAAGCATCCACATGCAAAGCTTTTTCCAAGTCTTCCGGCTTGGGCTTAACGCCAGAATGAATGAATGGAACCTGGTTCTGCACAGGTAACTCAGTAAACGCCACATACTCCTCAATGGTAGGTCCCATAATGAAATCAGCAAATGTAAAACATCTCAATGCGGGATCATAGAATTGCATCAAAGCGTACAGCCCATCTAGCTCCGTCTCCGTGGGTTTGCGCACCAATCTCAATAGTCTTCCATAGCTCATTCTGAAGCTCCTACGAACATCCTCATCAGCCAGAGAGATCAACCCAAGCAGGGGAACAACATCAGGAGTAGGCAATTTGTAAGCAACTGTCCTTCTTAAGCTGGCCATGACTGATCACTCAGAAGTCCGGACACTAGAACTAGGGAAATGCAAATGCACCTGCAGCACAGACACACGTTAGTGGGATGCAATGATGATGAGTATGCAAACAAATGCAATGCAAGTAACATGCAACGGGGACCAACTGCCGTAGCTGAATGGCCTGAACCATATCAAGAAGTCTCAGATAAATTCCCTAGAAGTCCTCAAACCCTGGTCTCAGATAGACCTAAAACAAAGCTCCAACAATGGTCTCTGACAGACCTCAAACCATAACTCCATCTGGTCTCTGGTAGACCTCAAATCACATCTCCAACTGGTCTCTGACAAACCTCAGAACTATCCAACTGGCCTCTGACAGACCTCATAACACATCTCCAAATGGTCTCTGATAGACCCCATAACTTTCCATAAATACCCAAGATCTCTGATCAAGAAATAACCGGCATCTGAAAGTCTAGTTACCTGCATAACCCCAAACCCTCTCACAGGTGGATGTCCTAGTAACTGACAAAGGTATGGCATCCTATGCGGTCGTTGGAGTCACAGACTTTCAGGGTTGATGATACGATTCCCAGAAGGAGTGGCATCATCAAATCCTGAAGAGGCCTCACTTAGCCAACTTCCAAATGATCGGTCCCCAGAGTCGACAATTCAACTAACCAGCAACCCACGCCAACCAAAGGAAGGGGCAGGAGGCCAACCCGAGGAACCTTGTCTGAGTGTAGATTTCGCGGGACACCGAGGCAAGCAAAGCAAGAGGGCGCCAACTAATCTCTACTCTAATTCTAGGTGCACTCAAGCGCAGGTCCGGCTTCTCACTCAATCATAGAACACCCGTCACACCCCAATACAGCAATAATAAGCAATATATATAAAGCTGAAAATAAAGGTCAGAAATATAAATCCATACAAAATCCTCGACGGGAAAACAAGCGTTAGGATTGACTCTCTTAAGGGACGTTGGATCCCAAATGCATAAGAACTATCGCAGTCCTTAGCAGCCAGGGGACGTTGGTTCCCCAGCAGAGTCGCCAGCTGTCGCTACTGCGAAAATCGGCGCCGGCTGAACAGAAGAGTCGCCACCGCGCGTTATTTATCCCACGGAAGGGAAAGGAAACGCTCAGAGTAAACCTCGCACAACACCGGAAAGGTATGGTCGTCACAACCAAAACCTGGATTCGGGAGTCGGTTACGCAAGGGGAAGGTATTAGCACCCCTCACGTCCGTCGTACTCGACGGGATCCACGCTTGTTTTCGGGTATGGACTGTTATTCTATCTACTCTAAAGGTTAAGGGGTTAAAAAAGAAAAGAAAATGACTCGGCAAAGTATCGCACTTTATGCCTACGTATTCCCGTCTGGAACGAGAAATCAGAGTCTACGTAGTTCGCCTACCTACGAGAAAGGAGGGGAAGGTTGCTCGCTAGGTTATCGCATCCTATGCCTACGTACTTTCATCTGGTATGAAAGATCAGAGCAAACGTAGTTCGGGCCACGTATGACACAAGTCTGTCTTGATTGATTTTATTCCTTCTGAAAAAGGCTTTTCTGATTAACAGTCCCAGCGGACAAAAACGACGTCTTGATGAGTTCACATTCTTTTACGGAAGAAGTGTCTTTTATTGTGTTTGAAATATTTATTGTGTTTTTCTGTTTGTTTTAAGAAAGAAGAGACAGAACTCTAACCTACGGTTGCAAAGGGAATCAAGCTAACCTAGTGTTATCATGCATGGGTTAAGACCTAGTGTCTATCATGCTCCTCTCTTGCACAGAGAGAAACAGAGATCCTAAGGGAATAGAAGGAAACAGAAACAATATCAGATATGTACAGTAAAGCGGTAAAATGCATGGATGCAACAATACAAGCGAGGCAAGGGAGTCCCACTCAACCTCGAACCTAGAAAACAATAGGCAAAAGTGAACAGGCTTCACTTTCAACCCAACAGGGTAAACAACAAACAATACAGTCCAGAAGACCAATCAATACATCAGAAATGAAATACAGCAATAATAAACAGCTACAACAGCTCTGCATCAATATCCATCTTCAAGTCATCTCCAATCAGCTACAAGCTTCAGCCAGCATCCATCTCCATCTCCACAGCTTTTCAGCAGAGTCTTGATCATTAATCTTCCATCTGCAATGGCTTTTCTTCAAGTCCTATCCTCCAAGCTGAGGGATCAATCACAAGAATGAGTTGAGTGTTAAGCAATTAGTTGACTACCAAGGGTGGCAAACCAACTGCTACTAACACATAAGATATTTTCTCTCAAGAGTTCTATCCCTTAGACAGTAGCACCAAGCCTTCTAAAGGAAGGGGGTGAGTGTCTTAGGGAGACTCTGTATCACAGAGAGGAATGGAGGCAGTCAAAACCTTCCATGTTTGAAAATCAAGCTTTCTAATCTAGAGCTCTGCCTAGCTCCTAAACCCTAATCTCCTCAACAGCTGCCAGCAGGAATCTCCTCATCAACTCTGAAAGTTGGTCTTCAAGCTTTGGATCTCCAATGGCTTCAACATCACAAGTCTTCAGCTTCCCCAATTCCCAGACAATCCCAATACCCACACAGACAAATCAATAATCCCCAGAGGGCACACCACACCAATCAATCAAATATAGACAGTAATATACTAATAGCAGTAGGGGAATCCTGGTGATTTCTAAGGGGATCTATCCTATACCCATAACCCCTATAGCCCATACCCCAAAAATCAAATTAAGCTATCCTAAAAGAATTAAACTATTTCACCTAAGTTGATTTAAAACCCTAATTTTGTTCATGTTGTTCACACCTAAACTAAACACCTAAAATTAAGTCCTAAAAATGAGAACTAAATTGCATGTACAAGATAACAATGTCTATTAATCAACCTAAAAAGAATGGACAAAAAATATTATAGCAACTATTAGAACCAAAATTAACAAAATCATGTATGAAATGAAACACTTAAAATATGCATTTATTTGGAAAATATGGGAAAAATATCAAATGAAAAAGAAAATGCAATTTTTATTTTTTATAATTTTCTAGACTCTTTAAAGAAAATTATGCAAAAAGAACCATAAAAAAATGGTTTTTATGATTTATTATGATTTTTATAAAAATGCATGAAAATGAAAAGAAAATTAAAATAAAATAAAGAGAAATAGAGGGAGGGGTGAGAATAGCCAATGCGCGCAATGGTTTTATCCATGTGGGCCAGAAGATGGGGTGCGGATAGAAATTATGCAAGGCCCAGTTAGCTTCAGAATTTAAACAAAAAATTAAAAAACGTAAACGGTGCAGATAGTAAAGAAAATAGTTATAATTCATTGGGCCTGGCAAATGGGGGTGTCAAAAGCAAGTGAAGTCTGAGCCCATTCTGAGGGTTTTAGTGAAACGGTGCGTTTCACCTTTTGAATTTCCCTCCGTATTTCAACTTTAAACCACAACCATTGGATTGCAATCTGAGTCAAGTCAAACCCTCCATCGTAGGGTCCTCCTTCATCTTCAACCTTGGGCAAACCTAGGGTTTCAGAAAAACCCTAACCATGCACGATCTTGCACACCTCTGTTCTCCCTTATACCTCCATGGATTCACACGATTCCAAGAGCAAAGTTGCTCTATGAACTTCCAGCTACACAACCATGATAATAACTTCTCCTAAAACTCACTCCATCAACCAACTCGATAAGAATAACAGTCATAAGCCACCATGAACACCTGTGATCAACTCATCCAAAACTCCCTAAATCTTGTCCTAAACTTATCTACAACTTCTGCTGATTACCACAAGCCAATAAACCAAGAATTTCATGCACTGAACCATGAGATATCAATCCAACCAGATTTGGTGCACTATGAGCAACCTCCATTAAACCTCTCCAAACTCTGTAAAAATCATCACCTAACCACCTAGGCCTCTAATATACTAACAATCCTATGCCATGATCACTATGCTAGCTAATTCGAAGGAAAACATACCTGGTGCAATTTCTTGAAAACAGGTGCTACAATCCCTGAATCTGATGCTTGTGATGAATGGAAAATGATCCAAGAACTCAATGATGGCTTCTGTATGCAACAAGTATGACTCTAAGGCTTGAAATCTCTCACTTCCACAATTTGTGATTCTTGAATGATGATGATGAATGGCACGATTCCTTGTTCAATTTGCCAAATAAATGTGTGATTTCTGATCCTTGGATGATGATGATGAAGAACCAAACAAGAATGGTGAAGATTGGTGGAGATTTGAGAGGGTTTGAGATACTTTTGCAAAATGGAGAAAGTGAATGAAACTTGGGGTTTTGAGAAAATGTAATCACCAACCATGGCATGAACCATCTCACATCAATGGTATATACATGATGTTAGAACCTCCTAGAAACTTGGAGAAGCTTCCCTTGCACAAATTCCCTTGGATTTGGTTTATGTATCTTCCATTACAAGCAACCATGGATAACTCCCAAAATATGAACTAAGCTCAAAATTCCACTTTATCCAATGTCTTTAAAATGATCTTTCCATTCAAGATGACCTATAATTTTGCTTCATTTGGCCAAGATATGAAAAATCTCATTTTTAAGTCCATTTTTATTCATTAAATTCAACAATTTTGAAACCTTGTGCTATGAATCTTTCCAATCTCTCATGGTCACTTTTATAGACTCAAAATGTCATTTGGAGCAAGTTTGATGTTGTAAAGTTTTCCATTTGAAGCTTCCTTGTATGAGTTTTGGGCATAGGTTAAAATGACCTGTAATTCTCAAATGACCAAAATACCCTTTGCTTGCCAAGACCATAAGTAGAGTTCCACAAATCATATGAAGGCATACTATACCATTATAGAAAGCTAAGACAATGAGGAACAATTCTTATGTTGACCAGAAATTCATTTGAAATTTCCTTGAGGGGTAAAAATTGCTTGTAAGTCAAGTCACTTTCACAGACAAAATTTCAGATACCTCAGATGACCTGTAACTTGCAAGGACCATAACTTGAGTTCTATAAATCTCCTTGATGTCTTCTACCACTAAAATTAAAGGTCTTGAGATCCTCTACAAGTTTAATGTTGGCCAAGGATCCATTTGAAGCTTGCATTTTGACTTATCTTGCTTGGCAATTTGACCTAAACTAGGGGATTTTACATAGAAACCCTAATTTAGAACCTCCTCTTCTCCTTGATTTCTCTTGATTTCTTCTTAGCATAACAACATATCCTTATTCTACATGTCAAATGATGAACCCCACATCTCCTCAATAGCCCTCAATGCCTTTCAAACAATCCTTTGACCTAGGGTTGACCCAGGGTTGACCCAGATGAAACCCTAGTTGACTGTCTTCAACTGCAATACTTGTGACCATATCAATGACTTGTCTCCTTCTCCAAGTGACTTTCTAAGTCCTCCAAGATGTCTACATACTCCCCATGCCTTCAATTCACAGCTCATAATTTCTTTGTTGATCCTCAGGTACCATCAGATAGGAGATAGATTAACTGCTTGATCCATTGGCTTGACAACTTCCCAATCCTTTCTGATGACTTGAATGAGGTTGAATTTGAATAATAACCTCTAGATAGGCCTCTAGAGAAGAGAATAATGACTGGTCCCCTGTTGAATGACTTGCTATGCTTATGCTATGCAGATGAGTAACCTATGTATATGACTCTATATGCAAATGCTAATGATATTGAAACATAAACCAAGTGAATAAGGTTGAGCAAATTTTAGGGTGCAACACTATCCAGTCTAGTTGGGAGGTTGATCAACCCTGTTTGCCAATCAACATCTTTGCTTTGTTTCAATCTGGTTATTGAGACCTTAAAGCATGTTTTTGGAATTCATGATTGGATCTGTTCAAGTCATTATTTTTAACTGCAAACATATTTGTTGGCTGACAGTTTTTTTCACTTTAAGTTTGTTAGCTTTTGTTGTCATCACACTTGGTTCTCAAGTTGTTACAATAAGGTGTGAGACATGCAGTTTGTGTTAAATGAATTAGGAGTAGGACTGTCATGTATTTTTGCTAGAATATTAATGTCATCATTGGCAACTCAAATGCCATTTCTTGCTCTGATGTGTTTTAAACCAAATTTTCTATTGAAACTCATTCCATAACATGTTTGGAAGTTGCTCAGAACATCACCTTGCTTTAAATACATTAGTTTGTAAACTTTGATTTCCAAATGCATTTCAAGCTTCATTATGCATAAGCCATCGTGTTTTCAAATGTATGCACTTTCTCAAAAAATGAATGGTACCATCATGATCCTCATGGAAGAACAAGCAGGTTTGACTTTTATTTCATTAAAAATGATCAAGATTTGAAGAAGTTAGGATGAAATTGTTTTCATATTTCTCACCTTGACATGCCGTGAGAGTTGCCCAGAAATACACGCCCTTTGGTATATATGCAGATGGGGTGGCTTGATACAATGGATGTATCGCCACCCCATTGGTTACTTGCCTTGCCTTAAGAACTTGCCATGCGTTGAGAACCAGGTTTGACCCTCAGTGAGGGCATTTTTGCTCTCTTTTATGATTTTTCCATGTTTTCAATATTTTCTCCTCCCTCTCCATTTAAATATCACATGCGTGAGAGTGGTCTGGTTGGTAAGGTTTTGTGTCCATGACCCCAAGGTCTTGGGTTCAAGCCTTGGGTGAGACACTTCCTTTTTTTTAGCAACTTGTTTATTTGTTTTTATTTAAATTTCAAATCAACATAACTTCTTCATTTTTAAATGATTCTTTTTGTCAAATTTTTATATTAATGTATATTTTTACATAATGTTTAAAGAATTCTAAAATTTTTATTTTAGAAACACTTTGCATTATGAGAAAATGGTGATTCATTTTGGGGTTTTCACCCTCCTATCTCTCTTTCTCCATTTCAAATCTTCTTATCTTTGAGTTTAATTTGAAATTATGCTTGGCTTTTTAGCTCCCTTGTGTACTTGAATTTGGATTTATACTTTTGCTTGTAAGCATTGTGATTGATTCATTTCTTAAACACTTGAAATCCCCGAGAAATTTGGAACCCTTTACCTTGTTGTGACATTGTTTGCCCTTGCTTGATTGTTATCAAATGTATGATGTTGTTGATGTAGTTACACATGACACCCTTTGATCTATAACATGTTTACCCCAAGTTGTAGCTTGTTTGCATTTACTTTATGGTTGTCACCATCACCTTTGTTAAGATATATCCCCATCTTTGTTAAGATATGCCATTGGTTTTCACCTTTCATTTTGAGTTTTGTAAGAACTTACCTTTAGGTATTGAAATATCTATAAGTATACTTTGGTGGTAACCATTTACCTTACTCATAATCCTTGCTTGATATTGTGATATGCTTGCATGTTATTGGTTGTAACCATACCTCTTATATTCATCATGTGTGAATGTTTATGCTTTATTAAGTTATTTCCCCAAGTGATGGAACTCTTTAGTTCTCATCCAAATTGTCTCATCTTTTCCCCTTCCAAAGGAAAGTCTCTCTATTGACCCTTGGGTCATAGATAGCTCTTCACCCTCATAGGCCTGGAAAGAGCATTATCCCCCCTTTTGATCTGGATAGAACCAATAGGTCTTACCCTTTAGAACTTAGGCTTAGAGTTCTTAACCTTTGTAGGCCTGGATAGAGCCTTCTTCTTCTTCCTTTTGGTCTGGATAGAAACAATTGGTCCCTGTTCTTCGGTCCGTGCCTGAACTACGGCTGCTCTGATTTCTCATTGGATAATGAGAATACGTAGGCACAAGATGCGATATCTTGATGAGCAACCTTCTCCTTCTTCCTCCGTTTGGTATGGATAGAACCAATTGGATTTACCCCTTGTAGGCCTGGATAGAGCCTTCTTCCTCCTTTTGGTCTGGATAGAACCAATTGGTCCCTGTTCTTTAGTTCGTGCCTGAATTACAGACACTCTGATTTCTCATTAGATAATGAGAATACATAGGCACAAGATGCGATATCTTAACGAGAAACCTTCTCCTTCTTCCTCTTTTTGGTATGGATAGAATCAATTGGATTTACCCCTTGTAGGCCTAGATAGAGCCTTCTTCCTCCTTTTGGTTTGGATAGAACCAATTGGTCCCTGTTCCTTAGTTTGTGTCCGAACTACGACCGCTCTGATTCCTTATTGGATAATGAGAATACGTAGGCACAAGATGCAATATGTTGACGAGCAACCTTCCTTTTGGTTTGGATAGGACCAATTGGTCAACCTCACAACCCTCCTTTTCGTCTGGATAGAACCGATCAACCTTTTCAACCTTCCTCTCCTTTTGGTCTGGATAGAACCAATTGGATTTACCCTGTAGGCCTGGATAGAGCCTTCTCCCACTTTTTCGTGTGGATAGAAACAATTGGTCTTGCAACATAGACTTAGGTAGAGTTTGGTTAACTCTATGTAAGAATCATGGAGATGATTACTTACTTTCCTTTCTTGAGTGTTCAAATAGATCTAGAGAGTTTTCTTAAACTCTATACAAGCATTTTTATGTTTTTCCCCCTTTGAACATTGATCATAATTAAGAGTTCTTTATCCCTAGTGAGGTGAACTACGATTGCTCTAATTCTATCCTAGTTAGGATACGTAGGCAGAGGATGAGATATCTTTGCGAGCAAACTTAGAAACTATCTTTAGGTTTTTACCTTTACTCTTTTACCCAATCCCAAGACATAACAAACATTTAGCAAACTTAGCATGCAAACAAACAAAAGGTTCCTGCAGAGTACTACAGATGTTTAGGATGTGAAATACCTACCCTAGACATAACCAACCCCCGATCCCCGAATCTCTAAGCGTTGTTGTTACATCGCGCAAAAGGTCTTTCTTTCTTTAACCATTCCTTTGGATAAATCAAAGTTTGGTTGTGAATTTTAAGAATTAAGATTCAACTTAATCAATAGCTTGGTATCACGATTCTCACCGCAACAGCAAGCAATCAAGCCACTCGGAAAAAAACAAGAAAAAAAATATAGATGAAGTGAATGTGGGAGAGAAGAGAGAATTCATAATACAGAATTCTGGATTGAGTTGTAAGTGATGGAAAGGACCTTATTTATAGCCAAAGATTTGACTTGAATGGAGAGAAATTTTGGATGGAAAAAGTGGAGGAAATCATGGGAGAGTTTTCTTCAATATAAGATAGAATTGTATTGTTGGCACTCACCGGATACTCTTTTTGGGTAAGTTTTCTTTTGGATGAGCTCAACTTGCTCAATGGATCCAATATATCTCTTATGTTCACTGTTTCCATGCCTACTTGATTTTCTTCTTGTCATTAACCAAATTAAAATAGGGTTGTGTTCTATGTTGTTATTGTTCTATCTCATGGTTCTATAATTCATAGTTTGAAAGGACATAATCACAATTGGAATCAGTTCTAGTTTTTGGGAAAGATTATTTAAGTTGTTGTTTCCTTTCTAAACAAGGTTGTTTCACCTAATGATCTTGAGTCATGCTATACCAAGTACTGACACACCATGACTTAGGAACATTAGATGATTCAGCCCTGTATATGGTGCTTAATAAGCTTTCTCCGACGACTTATTCATGGGTGCTTAAGCAATAATCTTTTGTTTTGGTACGATAGTGTTGTATAAGGAAATGCATATAATAACTAGTGTATTGTGAATATGATTATCTAAGGCATGGCTTTCTAATATCATGTTGGAATGTTGGTGAATCAAATAGTACCAATTTTTGGACCTAAAGATGCATGACTGGTAATCTTTTGCACTCAAAATTGTCATTCTCCCTGAGATTATTGCACATGAAACTTGTAGTATATTATTGGTGTTATTCTTAATAGTGATTTTTATTTAGGAAATACGTAGGTCCTTTGCTCAATGACATATTTGGTTCCATTAGTGGCATTAACAACAGTGTGAAGCCAATAATTAGTCATATAGCAGCTGGCTTTATGATATCTTATATATATTTGGTTGTGCAGACTTATATGATTCATATTATTTCATGTTTTCAGCATCACAACATTGTTAGTTTACTATTCCATCTAATCATGGTTAAGTGCTGCCAAATGCTGGAACAGTGCAGTAAAGTGTAGTAAAGTGTAATGGAGATTATGTGAGAGGCCAAATCTGGTACAACCATTCCATAACAAGCATGAATAAGTTTTTCTTTATTTCTTGCAAGTAGTTGGAGTGTAATTCTTAAGAAGATATTGGAGTTGTTTGGCAGTAATGACATATTTAACAAGTTATTGGAGTTGTTTGGCAGCAATGGCATGTTCTGTTATGATTGCATTACATAGTGTGATTTTCATTGATCATCTAACTAAATTGAGTTTATTATGGGTGGAGCTGGTGCAATTGTTGTTTCACGATTTAGAAAATTAGCTCAGATGAGTCGTAGAACAGTTTGCTCTCTTTAAGACATTTCACAACACTGTTCAAAAATATGCAAAGCAACAATCAGGATAAAACAGATTAGTTCAATTTTAAGATCATTACTTGCACGATATGTGATTGTTCTAAAAATACGTCGTTTGATGGTGTTGAAACCATTCAATTATGGTGTGAAAATCACTCATAATATCTGGATAAACCAGTTGCAGATGGCGCAAGCAATCAAGCCACTCGGAGAAAAAAAACGAAAAAAATATAGATGAAGTGAATGTGGGAGAGAAGAGAGAATTCATAATGCAGAATTCTGGGTTGAGTTGCAAGAGATGTGTCACTACTGCGAAAAAGGAGGGCCAGCAAAGACAGAAGAGCCGCCATCATTCGTCATTTTACCCAAAGAGAGGGAAAGGAAATGATCAAAGAAAACCTACGAAAAAGGGAAAAGACAGGTCATTGCAACCAAATCTTGGGTTCGGGAGTCGGTTACGCAAGAGGAAGGTATGAGCACCCCTCACGTCCGTTGTACTAAACTTTATCCATGCTTGTTGTCTATCTAAAAGGGTGTAAATCTATCGAAAGGCTGGAGAACGGGGGTGAACGGAAAGAAAAGACTCGATAGAACATCTCTGCCCTAGGCCTATGTATTCCCTCGTGCAATGGGAAAGTCAGAGTCAACGTAGTTCGGGAAACTACGGGTGAATGGGGGGGGGAAGGTTGCTCGCCAAGACATCGCCGTCTTGTGCCTACGTATCCTCATCTGGTATGAGAAATCAGAGCAAACGTAGTTCGGGCAAACTAGACCGCTGGTTCGTTCAAGAGTTTTAATGAGAAATGTTAAGTCTCCATTCTAGCAGTTAGGGATGATGCCTGTTTGCGGTAGAACAGAAACTTAACATACTCTTTCTGAAAATTAGGTTTTAAAACAATCCCGAAGGATGAAAAAGTTTGATTTTATTTGTGTTTTTTAGGAGAAGTGAATTGATTTTGTTTGAAACTCATGTTGCACTAAAGACTATGACGTAAGAGCAAATGCGTCACATATCACCCAAAGGGCATACACTAAACACTCTCGACAATGTGAGAGGAGACCCCCCACTCATCATTTCTCATATACTTAAGGCTCGTAGCGTACAACATTTGTTATCCTTTATTAAATGTCTTAAAGAGTTTGAGATGAGAAGAGAAGACACAAGACTCTAAAGGGAACTGTAAACCCTAATGTTATCATGCAATGTGGTCCTAAAGTTGGGATTGAAAAGGGAACTACATAATGTTATCATGCAAAGGATTTAAAGCCTAATGTCTCTCCTACTCCCATTTTAAACAGAGGGACTAGGAATCCTAAGGGATCATGTGAACAAGCACAAGTAAACACAATACAAATCAATCACAAAATGAAGATGAAATGAAAGACTTAAACAAGTCTATGCAAAATGAAAACAAATATGAAATGCAAGCACAAATGCAAACATGAAACAATGCAACAAGACAAACACAAGTCACAAGAGGGGAAGACTTAAACAAGTCAAGAGGGATGAGATGAAATGGGAGAAGCAAGCTCCTACAACCAAATACCATCAATCATCAAAAGAAGAAAGGTGTAACACCCCGTTCCCCAAAATAAAATAAAACAATCATTCAGCAATTATCAGAGTTTTTCCCCAAAAACGGAATGTCACATTTTCACCAAATTTCCACAGAAACAATTCTCTAAAATGTTTTTCAACAAAAATGCAGCAGAAAAGAATCTTTCATAAACCTAAGCATGTATATATACATCATCAACATCATCATATACAACCAGTCGGCCATCTGCCCAAAATATACAAAATATCATCCTCGTAGTCAATAAAACAAGATACGCTACAGGGGCACACAAAACATCAACTAAACACAAATACTCCCAAAAGCCCCAGTGTTACGTATCAGAGCAGCCCCTACGACATCGCCACAATCCAAGCTAGCTAAACACCTGGATTGTCTGTACCCCCGAAGAAGCACAGACCACAACAACAGCAAAAGGGTGAGAAATCACGATCAAATATTAACGGTATAAATGCACATGAAACAAAAGGTAGAAACACATAAACATCATTTCATACACATCGAATCCGGACCTACTGTCCCATGCCAACACAACATACATGCAACAAATGCAACACATGCAACTCGACTCAACAATATGCGGTACCGACTTAACTCAAGATAGATCACATACACTTCATCTGAGCAACGATCTATCCCTACCACGCTCTTCCTGAGCCCATATAATCAAATCTCAGGATATATCGCATACACTCCATCTGAGCAACGATCTACCCCTACCAACGTTCCCCACTTGGAACACGAGTGAATCGCGTACACTCCATCCGTGCAACGATTCAACTCCCGTCCACGCTCCCCAATTGGAGCACGTGAGTGAATCACATACACTCCACCGAGCAATGATTCACCATGTCCACATGCTATGCAGACACCATGCACAACAACACAGCACTCACGGTGCACACGATCCTACTGATCCATCGCATCATATAATGCATACACAACAAGCACACAAAGTGCATCCGATCCTACTAATCCAATTCCTCACACAACACATCAATACAACGCACACAAGGCGTATCGATCCTACTGATCCACTCATCACAACAGCATATAAACGCAACGCATATAAAGCGTATCAATCCTACTGATCACAATTTATCATATATCGAACATGCCTCACCCATCACCACAGTCATACATCATAACATACACCAATTCAATTATCAAAATCACACGGATATCACAGAATCACATTCCGACACCATACATACACTCACCACAGCTCACTAATAAGCTCATCACCAAACATGACCAACAAGGGTCCAAAACCACAAAGAAATCAACACAGATCAGCAGCAAAACACAAACTGCTGTCGGGCTCGCTGGCGCATTCGCCTGGCGAAACCCCGCTGCGAACACTCGTTGACTGTTCGCCTGGCGAAACCAAACAGAGGCTACTGGTAGCATTCGCTGCCCAGTTCTCCTGGCAAAGCCTAGCGAAGGCTCGCCCCCTCATTCACCCAACGAATACCTGCGATCTCAGAAAAATAAAGCCTTAGCTCATAGTCGGCAACACGCTCCGAACTCAGCCGATTCTACTCCAAGCCAAACCCCGTCATACTAGACAATTGTTCCACCACCTAACTACAACATTTATCCTCGATTTAACCCGATAAATTCGAACCTCTATTTGATTATCCAACTTTCGGCATAGCACTTCGAACTACCCGGAAACCCCCAAAATCAACCAAACAATTATTCTACATCACATGCAACGATTTCTAACACATTGATCACACTCATAACAGAATTAACAACATGCAACAACATCAATTCATCATCAATCATGGGGATTAGGGAATTTCCCCTTTCTACCACATATTCATGTATATACCAATTTAACCGATCAATTCCCCCCCCCCCCCCTTACCTCAATTGCGATTCTGATGATGATGAACTTTCACAAATCCACAGCCTTCATGTCTTCCTTGCCAATCTCGCTCACTTGAACGCTCTTGCTCCTTCACCGTGACCGTGCGTGTTCTCTCTCCTTCTTCAATTTCTATTTTCCCCAAAAATGCCAACATTACCCTTAGTTCCAAATATTACACCTTTTATTTTCTTTTACTCCAAATAATAGTATTTCTCGCATTTTCATAATTCCAAAAATTCCAATAATAATATTTTACTCATATATTAATATTAGTAATAATAATAATAATATTAACATTACTATTAATTATCACACTATTATCACTATATATTAATAATATGATCCTTGGTTCTCAAATAATTCCACACAAACACGTCAACGGATAAAAATAACACTGAAACTAAAATTAATTAAAATGGGCGTTACAACTCTCCCCCACTTTAATTATTTTCGTCCTCAAAAATACCTGATGGAAATAATTCTGGATACACTTCCCGCATCCTACTTTCCAATTCCCAGGTTACACTGCCTCCTGCAGCACCTCCCCAAGCCACTCTCACTAAAGGTATCTCCTTTCCTCTGAGTCGCTTCATCTTGCGATCCTCGATTCTCAACAGCATCATCTCCACAGTTAGATTCTCTCTAACTTGGACTTCATCTCTCTGAATCACATGAGACGGATCTGGTACATACTTCCGAAGTTGCGACACATGAAACACGTCATGCAAGTTCGAAAGCTCCGGCGGCAACACCACCCTATACGCCACCGCACCAATCCTATGCAAAATATGATATGGCCCGATAAATTTCGGATCCAACTTCTTGGACTTCAATGCACGTCCTACACCAGTCACTAGATTAACCCTCAAAAATACATGATCACCTTCACTGAATTCCAATTCTTTCCTTCGGTTATCATAATAAATCTTCTTCCTATCCTGCGATGCTTTCATCTTCTCACGGATTATCTGCACTGTCTCAGTAGTCTACTACACCAACTCTGGCCCCAAAACAACATTCTCACCTGACTCGTACCAACACAGAGGAGTCCTGCACCTCCGACCATAAAGAGCCTCAAACGGTGCCATTCCGATACTGGAATGGTAATTGTTGTTGTACGTGAACTCTACCAATGGAAAATGAGTATCCCACGTACCACCTTTCTCCAAAACACAAGCCCGTAACAAATCCTCTAACGTCTGAATAGTCCTCTCTGACTGTCCATCCGTCTGTGGATGATAGGCTGAACTCAGCTTCAACTTGGTACCCAAAGCTTCTTGCAAACTCTTCCAAAATTCTGAAGTGAACCTCAGATCTCTATCCGACACAATACTCAATGGCGCACCATGCAGCTTCATAATCACCCGAATATAGATCTCTGCCAGCTTCTCCAACGGAAAACTGATACTAATCGGCACAAAATGTGCAGACTTCGTAAGCCGATCTACAATTACGCAAATCGCATCAAATCCTCTCGCCGTACTCGGCAATCCTGTAACAAAATCCATGGCGATACAATCCCATTTCCAAACCGGAATCTCTAACGGTTGCATCATCCCAGAAGGTCTCTGGTGCTCCACTTTTGATTTCTGACATATCAAAAAAGCATAAACAAAACGAGCGATATCTCTTTTCATTCCTGACCACCAAAATAACTTGTTCAAATCCTGATACATCTTCGTAGCTCCTGGATGAACACTCAGGCTACTACGATGTCCTTCATCCAAAATTGACTTCATAAGCTCGTCATTATCCGGCACACAAATTCTGCCCCAAAACCTCAACACACCAGCCCCATCCAACTTGAAATCACTATCGGAGTCACCCTCGGCTCCTTGCATCAAATCCACAAGTTTCACATCCAACTTCTGGTGTTTTCTAATTATATCCAAGAAATCATTCTTCACTTGCAATTTACCCAACATCACACCATCTGCCGTGAATTCACAAACCATGCTCAAATATCTAAACTGCTCAATAAGCTTCATCTCTTTCACCATCAAGGCCGACATATGAATCGCTTTCTTGCTCAAGGAATCCGCAACAACATCCGCTTTTCCTGGGTGATAACTCAAACTAAAATCATAATCTTTCAGGAATTCCAACCACCTCCTCTGCCTCATATTCAATTCTTTCTGATCAAACAGATACCTCAAGTTCTTGTGATCACTGAACACCTCAAACCTCGAATCATACAAATAGTGTCTCTAGATCTTCAACACAAAAACCACTGCAGCCAATTCAAGGTCATGAGTAGGATAATTCCGCTCATGTACCCTCAATTGCCATGAAGCATAAGCTACCACCTTCCCATTCTGCATAAGAACTCCGCCTAATCCCATCTTAGACGCATCATAATACACCACAAAAGGCTCACTCAAATTCAGTAACACCAACACAGGCGCTGAAGTCAATCTCTTTTTTAGCTCTCCAAAACTCTCTTCACAAGCAGCATCCCACACAAATACTTGGCCTTTCCTCGTCAACTGAGTCAATGGTAACGCCAATCTAGAAAATCCTTCAATAAATCTTCGGTAATACCCTGCCAAACCCAAAAAGCTTCTAACCTCAGTTACCGTCTTTGGCGGTTCCCACTGTAACACCGCACTCACCTTCGATGGGTCTACCAAAACACCATCACCAGAAATAACATGCCCCAAGAAACTCACTGTCTTCAACCAGAACTCACACTTTGATAACTTAGCAAACAACTTGTTATCCTTTAACACTTGCAAAGAAATCCTCAAATGTTCCGCATGCTCTTCCTCAGACTTAGAATAAATCAGTATATCATCAATGAACACGACAATAAACTGATCCAAATAAGAATGGAAGATACGGTTCATATACTCCATGAACACTCCCGACGCATTAGACACTCCGAAAGGTATTACTGCATACTTGTAATGTCCATATCGAGTCCTAAACGCCGTCTTCTAAATATCACCTTCTTTCACTCTGATCTGATGATAACCCGACCTCAAGTCGATCTTACTAAACACACGAGCTCCCACCAACAGATCCATCAAATCATCAATCCTTGGAAGAGGATATTTGTTCTTGATGGTCACTTTATTCAACTGACGATAATCGATGCATAACCGCATGCTACCATCCTTCTTCTTCACTAACAACATTGGAGCTCCCCACGGCGACACACTTGGCCTAATAAACTTTCTATCCAACAACTCTCCAATATGAGACTTCAACTCGGCCAATTCCGTTGCCGACATCCTATACGGCGCCATAGAAATAGGCCTCGTACCAGGAACAAGGTCAATGCTAAACTCAATTTCTCTCTCTGAACTTCTTATCAGCCACAACCTTCTGCTTTCCCTTATCGGTCGGCACGCTGTAAGGTGTACCACCGAATCTTTGCTTACCTTTACGGTCATTCACTACCTTATAGTGTGCAATCCTTGCTCGATTGTCATTATCATAAATTCGGCTTCTACTCACCAACTCAGGATAACTCCTGATCTTCTGACAAGCTATTCCCATCTTGATCTCCGGTCGCAACCCATTCTCAAACTTCAGACACTTAGAAGTCATGGCCTCGTCAGTATTGTAATGGGGACAATACTGTGCCAACTCTTCAAACTTGGCCGCATACTCGGCCACCGACATATTACCCTGCTTCAACTCTAGAAATTCAACCTCTTTAGCATTCCTGATATCCTCCGGAAAATACTTTTCCAAAAAACCCGTTCGAACCACCTCCCAAGTGATCGGGGTTTCCGAAGCCTCCAACCTCTAGCGACAGTTTCCCCACCAAGCCTCGGCTTCACCCTCCAACATGTGAGTACCGAACCTCACCTTCTGCTCATCACTGCACCCCATGGTTCTGAAGATCTTCTCTATCGCCTTCAGCCACTTTTGTGCAGCTTCCGGATCCAAAATCCCACCTTTAAACTTTGGTGGCTTGTTACTCTGGAACTGTGTCAAGTCTCTGAACTGTGCACCCACGACCAGATTCTGATTAGCCACCGCTTGTGCCATTGCTTGCATAGCTGCAGCCAACGCAGCATCATTCCTCCCCGCCATACTGCTCAACAACCAGAACAACATGTTAACGGAAAACAACCAAACTCTATCCTACAGACAGACTCAACCACAACACTGGCCGGACGGACCGACCTGCTCTGATATCAACTTGTAACCCCCCGTTCCCCAAAATAAAATAAAACAATCATTCAGCAATTATCAGAGTTTTCCCCAAAAAACGGGATGTCACATTTTCACCAAATTTCCACATAAACAATTCTCTAAAATGGTTTTCAATAAAAATGCAGCGGAAAAGAATCTGTCATAGACCTAAGCATGTATATATACATCATCAACATCATCATGTACAACCAGTCGGCCATCTGCCCAAAATATACAAAATATCATCCTCATAGTCAATAAAACAAGATACGCCACAAGGGCACACAAAACATCAACTAAACACAAATACTCCCAAAAGCCCCGGTGTTACGTATCAGAGCAGTCCCTACGACATCGCCACAATCCAAGCTAGCTAAACACCTGGATTGTCTGTACCCCCGAAGAAGCACAGACCACAACAATAGGAAAGGGGTGAGAAATCACGATCAAATATGAACGGTATAAATGCACATGAAATAAAAGGTAGAAACACATAAACATCATTTCATACACATCGAATTCGGACCTACTGTCCCATGCCAACACAACATACATGCAACAAATGCAACACATGCAACTCGACTCAACAATATGCGGTACCGACTTAACTCAGGATAGATCGCATACACTCCATCTGAGCAACGATCTATCCCTACCACGCTCCTCCTGAGCCCATATAATCAAATCTCAGGATAGATTGCATACACTCCATCTGAGCAATGATCTATCCCTACCAACGTTCCCCACTTGGAACACGGGTGAATCGCGTACACTCCATCCAAGCAACGATTCAACTCCCATCCACGCTCCCCAATTGGAGCACGTGAGTGAATCACATACACTCCCCCGAGCAATGATTCACCACGTCCACATGCTATGCAGACACCATGCACAACAACACAACACTCACGGTGCACACGATCCTACTGATCCATCGCATCATATAATGCATACACACCAAGCACACAAAGTGCATCCGATCCTACTAATCCAATTCCTCACACAACACATCAATACAACGCACACAAGGCGTATCGATCCTACTGATCCACTCATCACAACAGCATATAAACGCAACGCATATAAAGCGTATCGATCCTACTAATCACAATTTATCATATATCAAACATGCCTCACCCATCACCACAGTCATACATCATAATATACACCAATTCAATTATCAAAATCACACGGATATCACGGAATCATGTTCCGACACCATACATACACTCACCACAGCTCACTAATAAGCTCATCACCAAACATGACCAACAAGGGTCCAAAACCACAAAGAAATCAACACAGATCAGCAGCAAAACACAAACTGCTGTCGGGCTCACTGGCGCATTCGCCTGGCGAAACCCCGCAGTGAACACTCGCTGACCATTTGCTCGGCGAAACCAAACAGAGGCTACTGGTAGCATTCGCTGTCCAGTTCGCCTGGCGAAGGCTCGCCCCCTCATTCGCCCAGTGAATATCTGCGATCTCAGAAAAATAAAGCCTCAGCTCAGAGTCGGCAACACGCTCCAAACTCAGCCGATTCTACTCCAAGCCAAACCCGATCATACCAGACAATTGTTCCACCACCTAACTACAACATCTATCCTCGATTTAAACCAATAAATTCGCACCTTTATTCGATTATTCAACTTCCGGCATAGCACATCGAACTACTCGGAAACCCCCAAAATCAACCAAACAATTATTCTACATCACATACAACGATTTCTAACACATTGAGCATACTCATAACAGAATTAACAACATGCAACAATATCAATTCATCATCAATCATGGGGATTAGGGAATTTCCCCTTTTTACCACATATTCATGTATATACCAATTTAACTGATCAATTCCCTCCCCCTACCTCAATTGCGATTTTGATGATGATGAACCTTCACAAATCCACAACCTTCACGTCTACCTTGCCAATCTTGCTCACTTGATCGCTCTTGCTCCTTCACCGTGACTGTGCGTGTTCTCTCTCCTTCTTCAATTTCTATTTTCCCCAAAAATGCCAACATTACCCTTAGTTCCAAATATTACACCTTTTATTTTCTTTTACTCCCAATAATAGTATTTCTCCCATTTTCTTAATTCCAAAAATTCCAATAATAATATTTTACTCACATATTAATATTAGTAACAATAATAATAATTAATTATAATATTAACATTACTATTAATTATTACACTATTATCACTATATATTAATAATATGATCCTTGGTTCTCAAATAACTACACAAACACGTCAACGGATAAAAATAACACCGAAACTAAAAATAATTAAAATGGACGTTACAAAAGGTGCTACACAAAGAGAACAATCAAATAAGTGAGGGGGGAAAGAGTGTGGGGCAGCAACCACATCAACATCATCTCAACCAAACACTTAGACATGATCAAGTAAAACAAAGCAACTAAACAATACAAAAGGAGTTCAATTGTTCATAGAAAACTTCAAAGTGAAAACAACATCACCAAAGTATCATGAACAAATCCAAAACCACTAAGGGTAGAAGTGAAACCCAAATGAGATACCTCAAATTCAAAGTCAAAAAGAAAAGCAAACACAAGAATGATCAAGTTCAATTAGAGGACCAAAGTCAATCTAAACATCTCACATTTCAAAGTTAAATGGAAAGACAAGATCAAAATGAAACTTGTGGCACAAGGTACACATACAATTGACCTCCAAACATGCAAGGCAGCACCTCAAGCATGTTAACAAAAGCTAACAAGGCTTAAGAGGTGCTCAAGGGATCACACATGATCATGTCCCACAACTAGGTCAAGGATTGGATGTATACACATGATTAAATCACTTTGAATTTGAAGCACTCACCAAAAATAGAAGCAAACTCAAATAAATTCCAAATAAAATACTCAAATCAAGTTGAAACAATCACAAGTCAGTGTACAAAAACTCAAGGCAAGAGTCAATTCAAAGCAATACCAATTAAATTAAACAATGCGAGGTGTTCAACTTGTCGAGCAAGCATCGAGGGTCCACAATAAACAATTGAAATGTGATCATCAAGATCTCAAACCAGCCCTCAAATAAGCCTCAATCAAACACCTAAGTGTGAGAGGAAAATTAGTCATAGGGGGTATTTAAATTATGGTCAATGATCAAGTTCAAACCAATGTACAAACCATAAAACCTCTTTAATCATTAATTCAATTAAAAATAGTAAAAATAAAATAAAAATATGGAAAATAATCTCAACATATTAAAAAGTCAAAAACTCATTATTTGGGATTTTTGTGAAGCATAAAACTATTTTTAAATGATTTAAAATGAAATAGCAATAAAAAGAAATAAAAATAAAATTAAAACATGAAAGAGGGGTGTATCAAGTAAACTGGAATGAACTGAATCCTTCACAACACGCGCATGGGCCTCTGAAAGCGGGTGGGGATATCAAAGCTGCAAGGCCCAAGACATAAAACACACTCAATTTAATCAAATGCTCCATTTCATTAAACCACATGGCAACAGCGTAGGAGTCAGAATGCCACACAAGAAAGTCAATGAGACAAGTCAGCTTACATCTCAGCTCAAGCCTCAGACACCGGAGCCCTATCTTCGGTCGTCTTCTCAGGCGAGCATCATCGGAGCTGACTGAAAAGCGCCATAAAAACCCAAACCCAAAGCATCATCTCAAATATTTTTCCACGTAGAATCCAAATATGAGGTTAGTTTTTGAAAAAGGTTCTTGGAACTATGAGAAATCAGGCCATGAAAGTTTTACACTCAAACTAAAAATGCAACCAACAAGCAAGCAATTGATTCAAACATGGCCTACAAAGTGTAGGGCTTCAGATGCACCCAGAATGGACCTAAAAATGGGACTAGCATGGGAGTTCTAAGGTGATAAAATTACCAAATGGAGTGGTTCCGTTGACCCTTCAAAATGCTTGCAAGCTTCAGTTTAACACCTCTAACCTCTTCCTTGAGCTTTAGTGATGATGATTGTAGCAAAATCTTGAAGCAATACCCAGGGAAATATGAGATTCGAAGAAATGAAATTTTCAAGTAATCCTCTCTTCCTTACGCAGCAACACCAACTCTGATCATTAGGGAAAACTTATGAGCTTTTATATGGTGGGTTTGGGGACTCCATGCAAGCCCATAATGGTTTATTTGAATGATTCCAAAATTTTGCCAAAAATGTTTCATTTCACAACACACACGGGTTAGCTTCTCTTTCATTTGTTATTGGGTCAGCAAATGACACTTGAGGTGTGTAGAAATGAATTGTAGTGCTTTGAGTCATTTAGAATAAAGTTGTACCAAGTTTTGATTCATGACTTTTTATGGTGTAAAGTTTGAAAATATGGTATGAAACATGTACTCTTGTTGTTCCAAATGAGGCAAAGCTAGTGTCGCAACTGCGAAAAACACCCGACGGAAAACATAAGAGTCGCCACCTTTCGTTATTTATCCCAAAGAGAGGGAAAGGAAAAGATCGGAAAAACCTAACGAAAAGGGAAAAGACGAGGTCATCACAACCAAGTCTGGATTCGGGAGTCGGTTATGCAAGGGGAAGGTATGAGCACCCCTCACGTCCGTCGTACTCGACGGGATCCACGCTTTGTTGTCTATCTAAAAGGGTGATCACCTATCTAGCTAAAGGTCAAAGGACGAAAGGAAAAAGAAAGGAGACTCGGCAGAGCATCACCGCTCTGTGCCTACGTATTCCCTCGTGCAATGGGAAAGTCAGAGTCAATGTAGTTCGGCTAACTACGGGTGAAGGGGGGAAGGTTGCTCGCCAAGACATTGCGCCCTGTGCCTACGTACTTTCATCTGGTATGAAAGATCAGAGCAAATGTAGTTCAGTCTAAAAATAACACAGGTTGGTTCAAAAGTTTTTTAGGCCCGAGTAGGGTTAACAAGTAGTTCTAGCATTTGGTATATGCAGCTCGACCATTGGAGACTCAGGCGTTACCGTTTGTGGTAGAACTAAAAGTTAACAACGCTATTTTATCTGAAAAGATTTTCCTTGATTAAGAACCCCAAAGGGTGAAAAAGATTTGAAGTGTTTTTGTGTTTTTTAGAGAAGAAGTGTTTATAATGTATGTTGTACTAAAGTCTAAAACCTAGGGTCGAATGCGTCGCACATTGTCCTAAGAACGTATACTAAAAACTCTAGACAATTGAGAGGTAACCGTTCAATCACCATTTCCCAAGTACAAGGCTCATGGCACAACATCCATTATCTTTATTAAGTATGTTAAGATTGTATGAAGATGAGAAGAGAAGAAAGGACTTATAAAGGGGACTAACTCAAAACCCTAAAGTTATCATGCAAAGTGGACTTAGAGTTGGGATACAAAAGGGAACTACCTAATGTTATCATGCATGGTTTAGCACCTAAGGTCTATCATAACCTCTCTTGAATAAGAGAGATTAGAGATTCTAAGGGAAAGAAAGACAAAATAAAAAGGAGAAGAAAGAACATGAAAATGCAATTATGCAAACATAGAATGCACAAGTAGGATGAAAGTGAGGGAGGAAATATGTGTGGGGCAGTAGCCTCCACAAGCTCATCTCAACCTCAAGCATGCATATGAGAATGAAAAAGAAGAAGAGAGAAAGAAATGCACAAGATGAAATCAAACAACAAGAAGAAACCACACAAAAATGCACCAAAAATGGGATGAAATGACCTAAGCCAAACAACATCAACCACAAGTGCCAAAAGCTAAATCAAATGAAAGGAAAAGAAGCTCAAAAAAAAATTGAGTATGGGAGGCTATATGAGGAAATCAAGGAACTCATAATGTGCACTCAACCATAAGCATTACAAACAAAGTGCAAAAGAAGCACAAAGGAGTCCTTAAGGATTCATCATTTTAGGTATGCTTCAAGTACCTCCTAAGGAGGGACTAAGCCACCTTAAATGATATTCCAAGGTCATGGGACAGAAGAGGGGATGAGAGAATAGTTCTCAAAAGCAAATGCAATCAAACCAAAAGAAAATGCAAGCACTTATACAAAAGAAAGCAAGCAACCCACATGTGGAAAGCCTAAATGGAAACTCAAAAAGAACACAAGTTTGAACAAGCAAGACACAATATCATGACCTAAAATTGAGCAACCAGCAACCTTAACATGTTAGCAACATGAATCAAAAGGAATTGAAGGCTCAAAGGATCCATCAAAGTCATATCCAAGACAAACTAGGTCAATGTGTATGTATGAACCTGCCTTTGGGGTAACTTGACTTGCAAGTTACCTCAAAATTAGGAAAATGATTCAAAAAGGGCCAAATAAAATACACAAAGTCAATAAACATGTTAGCAATCAGAGACCAAGAGAAATGCAATCATTTTATTTGACTTTGTGTATTTTAAAAATGAAATTGAATGAAGTTTTAGCAATCATTTTAGAATTTTAGAATTTCAAATTGACATGTATTTTAGAATTTCAAACATGTATCTCCAAAGAAATTGATTCAGAAGGGTGTCCCATTGTGAATGAGGATTGTCGAGGGTCAAATGAAATGCAATCAAAGTCAAACCAAAAGTCAACCAAACAGGGGCAAAAAAGTCCTCAAAAATCAATCAACTCATCATGGACATGAGGATTGATTTTCAGTCATTGGATCAAAAGGAAAAGGGAGAAACAAATCAAAAACCAAACAATGTCAAAAATTAACCCAAACAATACACCTACAATTAATAATTCCTTTTTTAAATAAAAAATAATCCAAAAAAATAAAATAAAAATTCTAAAAAATAAAAGACATTTCAAATTGTCCAGAAAATATTTTTGATAAATTTTATTAATTGGAGAACTATTTTTGAATGAATTAATTCCAAACAGTCACAAAACAAAATAAAAAAAAAAGAAATAAAAAAAAGAAGGAAAAAACAAGGTGCAAATAGTAATCCACACGCGTGTAAATCCAAATGGGCTCAGTGTGAGGGGTGTGATTAGCAACGAGAGGCCCAGCCCTTTCAGCGTTTAATGAAACGCAGCGCATTGAGGGAGATCCAGTGGAATAAGTCAAAAGTGGTACACGGTGCAGCGTGTTCCAGGCCGTTGGATCAAAAAGTAAACAAATCAAATGTTACAAAAACACACATGTGGCCAGGCATGGATTTGAAAATGGAAAACAGAGGGAGAAACCAGGTGACCGGAGCACGGCGGCTCCGATCATCTTCTTCGGTGAGATCAAAACACGGGTGGGATCCCACTTCACCAAATCATGCAAAAATATAGTCCAAATTCATCCTCATGCAACATAGAACACGAAGCCATGGTCCATTTTCAATTTCAGTTCATAAACAGAGCAAATCGAAGGCAAACAGTTTGAAGCTCAAATCACAAAAGTTCATAAACAACAATCAATTGTATCCAGAATCCAACTACACATCTCATAGGTCATGATTATGCAAAAATGGCACTCAATTACATCACATACAGAGAGAATTGTTGAATTGAAGCTTACCTAGTGGAGAGCTTCCACTGAGCCTTCAAACTTTGATGAAACTTGAAGGAAAACGCCCAGAAATGATCCTTAATCTTCACTGAAGCCTTAGATGTGCTTGATTTGGCTTGAAATTGGTTGAATTTGGAAATTCGTATTTCAACTTTCCTTGAGTTTCAGCAACTGTGTTCTTGAGCAATTCTTCACCAATTTCGCTTCTGAGGATTTGTACACAATGCTGAAGTTATATACAATGGATTTGGAAGGAAATGAGGCCCAATCAAAGTGGTTTTAGGTCCAATTGAAATCCATTTTTTTGCACATGAAACCTCCAAAATGTACACGAAAATAGAGTTGTTATGCCTTGGTTTTTCATTCATCTAGCTTGCTGGTAATGTGAATTGATCAAATGGCCAAGAATTGTCCCTTAATTTGATCTTGTGGTATGGTTTGCATTTGTTACTTCATGGTGAAGCAAGCATGAAAATGGCCATGAAAATGAACTCAAATCTCAAATCCAAAATTGGCATTGTGTTTAGAATGACTTTGGCACTCAAAAAATGCACACACTTGATAAAAAATGATTCCACATGAATTTAATTGGATTTTCTCCTTTTAAGGCTTTTTTCATGAAATTTCTTCTATTAATCCTTCAATCCAAGCTTCAACCATGACATGAGATGGTTTGGTAATGAAATTAACCCCATTTGGAGCAAGTTTTATGTTGGAAAGATTTTCATTTGAAAGGTGCAAAGTGGTGAAATGGACCTATAATGAAAATGACCTGTTATCTTAATTTCCCAAAATACCCTTGTCTTGCAAGCTTCATAACTTGAGCTCTACAAATCAGATGAAAGACTTCTAATACTTTTTGGAAATATAATATCATGAGGAACAAACTTCATGTTTGGGTCAAAGTGAGGAGAAACATCCTTCTAAGTCAAAAGTGGCTTGGAAATGGGTTGGCTTTTGTTGACCAAAATCACATTCATCTAAGGACTTGTAACTTGCCAGCATCATAACTTGAGTTCTAGAGATCAGATGAAATACTTCTAGTACTCAAAAGAAAGCTAGAAACATGATCTACAAGTTTCATGTTAGGGTCAAGATGAGATGAGACTTGTATCTTGAGATATGTGGTCTTGAAGTTAGGCACTAAATAAGGGATTTTACACTAAGAACCCTAATTTAGTAACTTCTCACACTCTTGATTTGATCTTGAAATGATATATTATACATCTCAACACAACATTCCATGATCACAAAGACTTGGAATTGAGTCTTAATCTCATTCAATTTCACAATTGACTGAGGGTTGACTAGATGAAAACCCTAGATGCACCACTCTTGATTGTGGCTTCTTCCACATGACACAACAACTTGAATAAACTCCAATATGGCTCTCAAAGCCTTCAATGAGCTTCCTCAACATCCCATATCCATAATCATGAATTCACAATCCTCTGATGATCTTCAATTGGCCTCCAAGTTAGGAGCTAATCCACATACACCCATCAACTCTTTCACAAAACTTTGACCACTTCTTGGTGACCTGATGACCATTCATGCTTGAGTAAAACCCCTTGTTTAGGCTCAACAATCTTGGTGACCTTCTCTTGCTATGCACAACCTCGTGATCCCCATCTAAATGAACAATTCTATGCAATGCAAATGCTAGAAGAAAATGAAATGAAACATAAACCAGTTAAGAAAAGGTTGGTTAAATTTTGGGGTGCAACAGCTAGGAAAGACAAAAATATGATGAGATCATAATGCCAAAGGAATATAAACCAATTCATTTTATGACTTGTAATGTAAGAAACCCAAGTTATGTCCAAAAATCAAGTTTTCACTTTCAAAATGGATCAAAAGATCACACAATCCATTAAATTCCATGAAAATCAAGTTCGTGATGAAGCTAAGGCAATGTGACACAACTTTCATGTGGCAAAAAATTGAAGTTGAGGCCTTAAAGTGCATGAAATTGGTCATTGAAGAAAATGACCTATAATGATGTTTCAAAAAATACCCTTGCCTTGTAAAGATTATAACTTGAGATGCACACATGAGAATGAGGACTTCTAGGACTTTTTGGAAAGCTAAGACCATGAGGGACAACTTTCATGTTCACTTGAAAGTGAGGAGAAACTTAGTTCCATGTGAAAAATCCCTTGGAAGTGAGTTGACTTTGAGTACCTCAAAAATCCATTCATCTGATGACACCAGCTTGTTGACATCATAACTTAAGATGTACAAACTCAATGGATGAGTTCTTGTTGAAAAATGAGATTGATCTTGCATCATAGTGAAAATTGTCCTGGAAGTTAGGCACCAAAGAAGGGGATTTTACACTGAAATCAACTGAAACCCTAATTTAGTAACTCCTTGAACTCTTGAATCTCCTTGATTTGATCTCAACATGACATCCTAGATGACCTATGATGACTTACCATAGGTATTATGACCTAGAATCAAGTCTTGAACCCTCTCAAGTCCACAGTTGACTTTGGGTTGACCAGATGAAACCTACACACCATATCCTTTGACCGAGGCTCTTATAGATGAATTGAATGACCACACAAGCTCCATAAAGACCCCTCAAGATACAAATTGAGCTTTTGAAACATGCCTTATCCAAATAGATGACCTCATGAACCTCTAATGACCCTCTGGTGATCCTTAAGATAGGAAGTGACACCCGTACACAAACCTCTCCTCTCAAGGAGCTTTGAAACTTTACCCTGATGATGATGAACCCTTGCAGGCTTACATATGATACCTTTTCTTGAGCTTGAACATGAAGCTCCTCCTTTTGAATGGAAAACACCACACCCCTTGATCCCCTGATTAGAACCAATGATATGTAAATGCAAATGCTAAATGAAAAGAAACATAAGCCAAGTTAGAAAGAAAAGGTTGGTCAAATTTTGGGGTGCAACAGCTGCCCCTATTCAAACGACTTGGACCTGAAGGGACGAAAAGCGAACGACTTTCAAAAATTTAAGGTAAAAGGTGGTTGAATACAAAAGAACCCGGGAATTTTCCAACCGCAAGATAGTAAACCGTAGAATTATCCACCGGAATGAAATTAGAATCACTGGAGAAAAGTATTTGATAGATGTGAGGAAAGTGAGCTAACTCACCACCAATTAGAAAGCATTGACACGTAGTCGGAAGAACATCTTCTAACACGGAGGCATATGTTAAAAAAATCATGCAACAAACCCTAAGGTCGGCTCAACACGAAGTCGGTAACATCTGCTATCTAAAGCAGACATCTGTTAAACAAACCAGGCAACAAACCCTAAGGTCGGCTCAACACGAAGTCGGTAACATCTGTTATCCAAAGCAGGCATTTGTTAAACAAACCAGGCAATGAACCCTAAGGTCGGCTCAACACGAAGTCGGTAACATCTGTTATCCAAAGCAAGCATCTGCTAAAGAAACCAGACAACGAATCCTAAGGTCGGCTCAACACGAAGTCGGTAACATCTGTTATCAAAAGCAGGCATCTGTTAAACAAACCAAGCAACGAACCCTAAGGTCGGCTCAACACGAAGTCGGTAACATCTGCTATCTAAAGCAAGTATCTGTTAAACAAACCAGGAAACGAACCCTAAGGTCGGCTCAACACGAAGTCAGTAAAGGAATCAGTCGATTCTGAAAAAAGAATTCCGCTGGGGATGAAATGAACTTAACCAAGTAACTCTGTTGGAGAGAAAATGATAGGATAAACACATCCATCAAAGATTTTTGCTGGGGTCTGGATACCATACAGGCTCAAGAACTCAAGAAATACACCTCAAGGTGTACAATGAGCTTCTAAACTATGCCTTATCCAAATAGATGACCTCATGAACCTCTGACGACCCTTTGATGATCCTCAAGATAGGAGGTGACATCCAAACACAAACTTCTCCTCTCAAGGAGCTTTGATACTTAACCCTGATGGAAATGAACTCTTGATGGCTTGCAAATAATACCCTTGGTTGAGTTTGAACATGAAGCTCTCCTCTTGAATGGAAACCATAACACCTCCTGATTCCCTGCTAAGAACCAATGATATTTAAATGAAATGGTAAAATAAAAAGAAATAAAATGAAGAACAAGCATGAAGGGGGTATGATCAGAAAAACAAGAATACATTAAATTCTTCACAAACTCGCTTGGGCCTTAAAAAAGGTAGGGTGCGTATAGCAAATGGACTAGGCCCACAACCAAACTCAGCCAGACTTAAGTGAAATGCACTGTTTCACTTAAGTGAGTCAGATTCAAACCAAACACATGGCATGATCAAACCACTATGCGTATGCCACGACACAAGTCAACAAGTCCAACATAAGCCACATCATTTTAGCCTAAGAATGAACCATACGCCGGAGCTAGGGCTCCGGTCATCTTCTCTGGCCAGCTTGCCGGAGCTCAGGCATGAAAATGCAATAAAAATGAAAACACCTTACATGTTTCTCAAGTATTATTCATGAGGAATCCAAATATGCCCTTGGTTTTGCAAAAAGGTTTGTGTAAAGAGGTGAAATTAAGCCACGAAATATGAGTGCACAAATTGGAATGCAAGCAAACAACAATCAAAACCAAACAAACATGGCCTACATTGTACAGGACTTCAGATGCACAAGTAATGACCCTAAAATTGTGCCTAGAATGAGAGTTTTAAGTTGAAAATGGATTTGAGGTCATGAAGTTCATGAAAATGACCATGCAAAAGAATGACCTATAATGAACTTTCCCAAAATACCCTTGCCTTGTGAAGACCATAAATTGAGATGTACACATGAGAATGAGGACTTCTAGGACTTTTTGGAAAGCTAATACCATGAGGAACAACTTTTATGTTTACTTGAAAGTGAGGAGAAGCTTAGTTCCATGTGAAAAGTGCCTTAGAAGTGAGTTGACTTTGTGTATCTCAAAATTCCATTCATCTGATGACACCAACTTGTTGACATCATAACTTGAGATGTACAAACTCAATGGATGGTTCTTATACTCAAAAGAAATCTTGAAAGATGATGAACAAGTCTCATGTTCATTGGAAAATTAAATTGGACTTGTACCATAGTGAAAATTATCCTTCAAGTTAGGCACTAAAGAAGGGGATTTTACACTAAAATCAACCGAAACCCTAATTTAGTAACTCCTTGAACTCTTGAATCTCCTTGATTTGATCTCAACATGACATCCTAGATGCTCCATGATGACTTCCCATGGCTTGTATGACTTAGAAACAAGTCTTGAACCCCATTAAGTCCACAATTGACTTTGGGTTGACCCGATGAAACCTTAGCACCATATCCTTTGACTGTGGCTTTTGCAGATGATTTGAATAACCACACAAACTCTATAAAGACCCCTCAAGGTGTACAATGAGCTTCTGAACCATGCCTTATCCAAATAGGTAACCTCATGATCTGATGACCCTCATATGATCCTCAAGATAGGAGGTGACATCCAAACACAAACTTCTCCTCTCAAGGAGCTTTGAAACTTAACCCTGATGGCAATGAACTTTTGATGGCTTGCAAATAATACCCTTAGTTGAGTTTGAACATGAAGCTCTCCTCTTGAATGTTTCGCTACTGCGAAAATCGGCACCGGCTGAACAGAAGAGTCGCCACTGTGCGTTATTTATCCCAAAGGAGGGAAAGGAAACGCTCGAAGTAAACCTACCACAAAGACGGGAAAGGAATGGTCATCGCAACCAAATCCTGGATTCGGGAGTCGGTTACGCGAGGGGAAGGTATTAACACCCCTCACGTCCGTCGTACTCGACGGGATCCACGCTTGTTTTCTGGTACGGAATGTTATTCTATCTACTCTACAGGTCTGGGGTTAAAAGAAAATAAAATGACTCGGAAAAGTATCGCACTTTATGCCTACGTATTCCCGTCTGGAACGAGAAATCAGAGTCAACGTAGTTCGCCTACCTACGGGAAAGGAGGGGAAAGTTGCTCGCTAGGATATCGCATCCTATGCCTACGTACTTTCATACAGCATGAAAGATCAGAGCAAACGTAGTTCGGGCCACGTACGACACAAGTCTGTCTTGATTGTTTTTATCCTTCTGAAAAAGAGTTTCTCCTGATTATGGGTCCAAGCGGACAAAAATGACACTTTGATTGGTTTTCAGTCTTTTTACGCAAGAAGTGTTTTTTAGTGTGTTTGCAATCTCTGACGCACTAGAGACTATGATTTGAGAGTGACTACGTCGTATGTCACCCTAAGGGTAACACACTAAGCAATCAGATTACTGAAGAGTGACCCTCCAGCAACCTTTTCTCAAATAGCTTAAGGCTCGTAACGTACGACATCGATTAACCTTATTACTGTATTTTTGAAATGTTCTGAGATGAGAATAGAAAGAAGCTCTAAAAGCCTATGGTTGAAATGGGAATCAAAACTACCCTAATGTTGTCATGCATGGATGAAAGCCTAATGTCTATCATATTTCTCTCTTGCACAGAGAGAAACAGAGATCCTAGGGGATAAATGGCAAAAGAAACAGATACATACAGTAAAGCAGTAAAATGCATGAATGCAGCAGGAAACAATAGGCAAAGTGAACAACTTCACTTCAAACCCAAGGGGAAGATTAACAAACAATACAGCAAAGAAAAACACCAGCTCAGCAGCCCCCCACCAGCTCTTACAGCAAACAGCACAAGCCATAGCTCTGACAGCAACAGTCCAAACAGCATCAGCTCTGGCAGCTACAATTGATACACAGCAAAAGGTTAACAACTACCACTTGAGGCAAGATCCTATGATATCCAAGCTCCAGCTAAGCTCTTATCCTTCAATAATCTTCAGCTTCAACAAGCACTGAATTCCAACCAGCAAAACCTTATTCTTCAACAGATATCTAGCTTTACCAGGTACCAGCTCCCTCTTCTAAAATCCTCAATAAATTCCATCCTCAATAGGCTTTTAATCCTCAATGCAGACATTAACTTCAACAAGCTCCCAGCTTAAGCAAGCTCCAACCCTAACTGTTGCACCCCAAAATTTGCCCTCTTTCAAGGCTTGACTCATTTCTTCTTTTCTTTCAAATTCAATGACATAAGGGAGGCCCATCATTCCAAATTCAAGGTTCATGAATTCAAGGCTAGATTCAAGAATATTACAAAGGGAAATTTCATGACATTTGCAAGAATGTCACATTTGTTACAAAATCCAAACTCTTGGTAATGCTTAGGAAATTAAGCTATTTCTAGTCTTAATTCAAGTTTCTAAAAATAACTTCATGCCATGGTATCCCCCATGCCTCATCAAGTCCACATGGTCCTCTTTGTGCCTACAAACATGCAAAGAAAATATTTAAAAGCTAATTCAATGTTGGAATATCCCAAGATCAAGGTTATGCATACATTCATGGGCAATTTGAATATGGTCCAAAACAGCCACATGCAAGAAGTAGCAATATGTATCATATTACAAAATCATTTTATGTCACAAAACCAAGGCTATAAGCTTATGTTGATACATCTACACATCAAAAATCAGAATTTGAAAATGATGTCCAAAAGGTCTTGTATGGACTACATGGGTATGTCCAAAACAAATCAACCAACCAATGGGTACAAGGTTGGAAAGCAACATAGAGTGCTGCAGAAGAAATACAGCAAAAGCAGCATACTAGAAGTGGAAAAAAGCAGGGCTGCACCAAGAAAGTGGCCATAATTGTTGCCAAGAATGGAAATTATGAAAGTTGAATCTTGTGCAAGAGCTGTGGTTTTGGTACAGCAGAAAAAGGGAGATAAGGAGGCTTGGAGGCTGCACAAAACCATCATTCACTATCACTCACTATCATTAACACACTTTGGAGATAGAGATATTGAGGGCAAAGAGTAAGAGAGAAAACCAGAAAAATAGAGAGAGCAAAAACCAGCAAGAAGTGAAGAGAGTAAAAGAGAAACACAAGGGAGCCATTGAAGAGAGCCATCAAAGCATAGAGTGAAGAGAAGTGAACACCTAGCCGAAATCAGTGGAGGCTTCGCAAGGAGGGAAACAACTCTTGGGTATCCATTTCTTAAAACTCTTTCTCTTCTTTCATATTGTACATTTGTCATTTATTCCCTTGGTTTGAGTGTTGTGTATTGATTATAACATGTAAGATCCCAAGGAGGACCAAGAAGCCTTTTGAAAAAACCCAAAAAAGAAGCAAAAAACAAGAGAAAAGTTTGGATTTTTCTTCTGGTAGCCCAACACGGGCTGTGTCACACAACACGGCCGGCCGTGTTACATCTCTGAGTGGCTTTTCAAAGTGAAAAATGCCCTGGGCTCACAACACGGGCACCCGTGTTGTACCTCTGTTTGAGATTCTAACTTGTTTTTTGGCCCAGACCTTGTGACACGGGCCGTGTCACACAACACGGCCACCCGTGTCACACAACACGGCCGTGCCACACCACTTTTTGACCCAAAACTCATTTTTTTCCTGGAACTGTGACACGGGCCGTGTCATACAACACGGCCACCCGTGTTACCCCACTGTTTTCCACTTATTTTTGTTATTTTTACCTCCAAAAAAACGTTTTTATCGCATGTCTCGATTTTTTTAGCCGACTAATCCCATATGTTGTATGATTTTAGTAGGAATGTTGCTATTGTCCTTGGTGACTTTTGATTCCAAAAACCATTTTCAAAAGCAAACTCTCGATTTTATCGAGCCATTTTTAACCCTTGTAAGTCGGCCGCCTTGTGCATCCGCCATCGACCTTGCTCGCTTCATCTCAAACCTTTTTAAACAATTAAATCCTTGACCCAACGTCAAGCGAATTTTCTCAAATAATGGTTAAGCCAACTCCCATATTTAACAAAACGATAAAGTTCACTTTGTATTGAACTAAAGAGAGGGGATTGAGTGTAGACTTCTTCCTCTCCAAGTGTTGAGATGCTCACTGTAGTGTGGGTGGTTTTGACACTCGTCTTTCAATACGAAGATGTTTTCTTTCCGTACCCTGTTTCTCCTAAAAAACCTCGGCCCCGTACCGAGTGCATTTTCAAACACTTACAATAAATAAACCGATTCTCTTTGTATTGAACTAAAGAGAGAGGATTGAGTGTAGACTTCTTCCTCTCCGAGTGTTTGGATACTCACTGTAGTGTGGGTGGTCTCGATACTCGTCTTTCAATACAAAGACGTGACTTTATCCGCCACCTATCTCCCTCTACAACTTCTTTCCGCCACCTTTGTCACCTAAAAACCTCGGTCCCGTACCGAACGCATTTTTAAACTCTTTTCATAACAAAACTTGAATGGTTGTGGAGTGGTTAGGCGTAGGCCTTCTCCTATCCCGAGTGTTGACGTTTACCGTAGGGTTCTCTGTCACAAAAGCACTTACCATTCAAAACCAAAAACACTTTAAAAAGAGAATGAAGTTCTCTTTGTATTGAACTAAAGAGAGAGGATTAAGTGTAGACTTCCTCCTCTCCGAGTGTCGAAATGCTCACTGTAGTGTGTGTGGCTTTGATACTCGTCTTTCAATACGAAGACGCTATGTTCGCCACACCCTTTCATAACAAAAAACTTTGAGATAAAGAACTAGGTACTACCCGTAGGGGTTACTATCCAAGGATCTATCTCGCCCCTAAAAAACAATCCAACAAATCAAATGTGACATTTTGCCTCGCATGGCGAAAACTTATCTTTCAAAAAGGATATGATATGTCCGTTCTACCGCAAACAGGTAATGCCTAAGTCTCCAACGAGCGAGCAGCAATACACCTAACTGCTAGAATGCGTACGATAGCATCATCCATAAAAACATCAACAAATCATAGGCCGAACTACGGCTGCTCTGATTCTTTACTTCTTCAAGTAAAGATACGTAGGCACAAGGGCCACAATCCTTGGCGAGCACAATCCCTCATACCCGTAGTTTCCCGAACTACGTCGACTCTGATTTTCTCATATCCATTGAGAATACGTAGGCCCAGGACCGCGAAGTCCTACCGAGTCTTTTCTTTCTTTTCTTCCCCGTTATCCCTCCTTCTCTCTCCCTAGAAACACTCTTTTATAGCATAATTTTTAAGCAAATAAATCACACACAACAAACAAATGGTTCCCATCGAGTACGATGGATGCGAGGGGTGCTAATACCTTCCCTTCGCATAACCGGCTTCCGAACCTGTTCTTGGTTGCGAGACCATCTTATCCGTTCTTTTCTTGAGGTTTTCTCGATATTTTCCTTTCCCCTCGTGGGATAAATAAAATTCGGTGGCGACTCTTCTGTCCTTTTTTCCTTTCGCCCTCCCCGTCGTTGCGCGTATTTTTCAAGTAGCGACACTACCCAGTAACTACCTTCAGTAAGCTCCTGACTTCAACTTCAACAAGTAGTAAAACCCTAGCTTCAACAAGCAACCAGCTTCAACAAGCTTACTTATACTTCAATAAGCTTCAACTTTCTCTTTACCAAGCTTCAACAAGATCAGGTTATTATGTTAAGAAACTCAATGACAACCAAAGGAAATCACTAAGATTTTAACATTGCAAATAAAAGGTATCCTCAAAATTCTACTCACTTGGGCATACCACTCATCCCTCCTAAGGAGAGATGGAGCTTTCCAAGGAGGACTTTATGTTATTGGATAGGATAGAGGCAAACAATGCACTCTATGTTTGACAGAAGAATTTGTCTATTCTAAGCTCTTCCTATTTTATCTTATTTCTCCTAAGTCTTCAATCAACACCTTCAATCCCAAGCAATCCCCATGCCTCAACCTTGATCCTTGTATTCAATCTTCTCCATTAATTATTCATGCTTCCACAAGCTCAAACCAAACCCACACCCCCAAAATAAAAGCCTAGAAACCCAAACAGACAACCATAAACCCCAAGTGGGAACACCAAACAAACACTTAATTTGCAAAATACACTAAAAATAGTAAAATAGCATTCAAAATTCTAAGATTTATTATAAGGTTATTTCTATATCTATCCTACATACCCTATATGCCCCATAACCTAATTCATGCTAAAAACCCCAAAAGAAAATATTAGAATGCACCTATGTTGAATTTAAACCCTAATTATACTAACCTAATGTTTTCTAATCAAAACTACACAAGATTTAATCACAAAAATGTGAAATAAATCCAAGGGGAACTTGATATTCTAATCTAACTAATATAAAAAGAATGGAAACAAAATTTGGAAAGAAATGTCTAAACAAAATTCATCAAAATGTATGTACAACCAAACATGAAAATAAAAGCAATTAAGTTTGAAAAATCACCATAAATGGAAAAAACCTAAAATAATATTTTTTATTTCTTCACAATTTTCTTGAATCAATTATTAAAATGCATCAAAAATCCCCATGTCAAAATGATCATTTTCTGATTTTTTATGAATTTATTTGTAAAACATATACAAACAAAATAAAAATGAAAATTCAACTAAAATGATATAGCAGGGGGGGTGGAAACAGCAGTTTATTATAGTTCAGAAAAACATTGGGCCCAGGATGGGGGGTGCAGTTAACACTACGCTGGGCCCAGTCCACCAATTCAGAAAAACAACAACAACAAAAAACCCAGGGGGGGCGCGAAAAGCGTCCAGTTCGCTTGTATTCTACGCTTGGGCCCCCCACGGGGGGTGCAGGTAACAGATGTGTTAGGCCCAAATCAGAGCTTCAAACCAGGGAGAGGGGGTTTAGAAGCAAACAGAAGGTGTTACGGTAAAATGCAAATGGGCTTAGAGGCCCAACGCCCAAACACTCAGCCTCTTCCCTCTTTCACATTCTGAAAAACAACAAACCCTAATCCCTCTCTCAATTCACTGTTCACCTTCCTCCGTCGTTCCACTCTCTTCTCCAAACTCTCTGATTCGATCTCCTCACCACCCTTTCTTCTCAGATTCAACCTCTCAAATGAACTTCTTCCTCGGACACTCACGAACATACTCATCCAAGCTCTATGATTTGAAGTTATTCTTGACGAATCTGAAGTGTATGGAGACGATTTGATGAACAATGTTGAAGGTTCATCTGAAGATCTTGAGGAATCTTAGACGGTGGATGAACACGGTTTGGACTTTGAAGGTAGATCTCGTTGGATTCGAAAATCGAAGGACCTCCGTTGAGATTAGTTGATTCCATGGAGGATCTTGACGGAAAACTAACGAACAAGATCTTGGATGAATCTTGCAGGCGGTTGTTCGTAGACGAAGATGATTCTTGGAGTTTGATCTTGAAAGAAGTTTTTTGCTGATTTTACGTGGAAGTGGTTGAAGATCTATGGATCTTGAAGGATCTGGAAAATGATGAACAGATGATGAAGATCCTTACGAAGGAGATGAAGATGCGAAGAAGCCTTCTGATGGACGAAGAACAGTACGATGAATCTGGAAAATCTGGTGAATCTTGATGAACATCGCGTTGAAGACGATGAAGAACTTGGAGGAACTTCTGAAGAAAACGCGTAGGGATCTTGAAGATCTTGATGAACATGATGAGGATCGAAGGGATTTTGGATGAAGATTCCGGCGACGGTTGAATTTTCCGGTGGAATTTAGATGAACATGACGTATGAAGGAGATGAAGGTCGTTGGTGATTGGTTGATGAATCCTGAGGAAGATGAATGTTCTTTGAAGTTTTGCAGTTTTCCGGCGAAAAACGGTGGTCGGATATGGTTGGGAGGTTATCGCCGGTGACTGTTAGGGTTTCCAGTGGGCAGTTATGGTGGCTCAAGCGGCCTTCCGGCGGCGGTTGCATGGCCGGCCGATGAAGGGACGGTGAGATGGGGGGGAGACACGTGGGGGCTCTGCATGCAGAGGGAGATGGGGATGAGGCCACGTGGTGGTGGAGGTGGAAGAGAGAGGGAGAGCCACGTGGGGGCTCTGCATGCAGAATGAGAGATTGAGGTGGCTGGTTCTGGGTTGAAAACGTGGCAAATGGAGGAAGGACCCTGAGAAGCGCACGCGTGGCTCTTTATATGGACGACACTTGGCGCGAGTTGGACCTGGGCTTTTTGGATATTGGCCCAATAACACCTAAACGGACTGATTAATGGGTTAAAACATGAATTAATACTGAATTAGCCTCTAATTAAATCCTATTAATACTAAACAAAAATTAACAACTGCAGTTAAAGCCTAATTACAATTGAGACTATTCTAAACCTACTTAAGGCTAATGAACTCCTAATTAACATCTAAAAAACTGATTAAAATCAATCTAATTAAATCCTACATCTATATTAAATCTAAAAAAGAGGATTGAACCTATAAAACTCTATTAATTTCTAAACTAATATAAAAACTTTATTAATTTCCTATTAATTCTACTAATTTCTATACAAACAAAAAAAAATAGAAAAACTCTATTAATTCTAGAAAATACCTAGTAAAGAATTATCCTATTAAAGTCATTTTTTAACAAACTATTATCTAAAGACAATTTTCTTATTAAAATCATTATCTAAAAAATGAATTATTCTTAAAAAGAAATTAGACTAAAAACTATTTTAAAAAAACATTTAATATCTATTAAAACCTATTTAAAAGAAATCTATAAATTCTAAAAATGATTTAAAACTATTAAAAATGTTAAAAGAAATCTATTTAAATTCTAGAAAATCTATATTAAAATAAATCCTATGTTAATTTCTATTTAAAATCTAGAAAAGGCTATTGAATCCTAAAAAATGCAAACAAAGGCAAACAACCAACATAAAAGAGAGCGCGAGACCAGATCGAAGCAAGCAGTCAACCCAAACACCCAGAACCTCCAAAATCACTACGTAAGCTGAAAACGCCCAGGAAGCGCGTGACCTCTCAAAATAACCTCCGATTATCCGAACCGGTCTGAAATACCCGAAATGTGAAAACAGGGCTGTAATCCCGATAAAAATCAGTATGATTGAGAAAATGCACTGCATGCAATATGCGAATGCGAATGCGAAATGCGTCGAACCACAAACCAAATATGGGACCCGGTTGGTCAAATTTTAGGGTGCAATAGAATGGAAACTACAAACCTCTTGATTCCCTTCTAAGAACCAATGATATGCAAATGCAAATGCTAAATGAAAAGAAACATAAGCCAAGTTAGAACAAAAAGGTTGGTCAAATTTTGGGGTGCAACAGCTGCCCCTATTCAAACGACTTAGACCTGAAGGGATGAAAAGCAACGACTTTCAAACATTCAAGGTAAAAGGTGGTTGAATACAAAAGAACCTAGAAATTTGCCAAACACAAAATAGTAATCTGTAGAATGGTCCACCAAAGTGGAAATAGGATCATCGGAGAAATGTAACTGATAGTTGCAGGAAAGTGAGCTAACTCACCACCAATTAGAAAGCATCGACACGCAGTCGGAGGAACATCTAAAAACACACAGACAACGACACTAATTCGGCTCGACACTCGGTAACATCTGTTATCCAAAGCAGACATCTGTTAAACAAACCAGGCAACGAACCCTAAGATCGGCTCAACACGAAGTCGATAACATCTTCTATCCAAAGCAGGCATCTGTTAAACAAAACAGGCAACGAACCCTAAGGTCGGCTCAACACGAAGCCGGTAACATCTGCTATCCAAAGCAGGCATCTATTAATTAAAACAGGCAACGAACCCTTAGGTCGGCTCAACACGAAGTCGGTAACATCTACTATCCAAAGCAGGCATCTGTTATTTAAAACAGGCAACGAACCCTAAGGTCGGCTCAACACGAAGTTGGTAACATCTTTTATCCAAAGCAGGCATCTGTTAAACAAACCAGGCAACGAACCCTAAGGTCGGCTCAACACGAAGTCGGTAACATCTGTTATCCAAAGCAGGCACCCGTTAATTAAAACAGGCAACGAACCCTAAGGTCGGCTCAACAAGGAGTCGGTAATATCTGCTATCCAAAGCAGGCATCCGTTAATCAAAATAGGCAACAAACCCTAAGGTCAGCTCAACACGAAGTCGGTAACATCTGATATCCAAAGCAGGCATCCGTTAATTAAAACAGGCAATGAACCCTAAGGTCGGCTCAACACAAAGTTGATAACATCTGCTACCCAAAGCAGGAATCCGTTAATCAAAATAAGCAACGAACCCTAAGGTCAGCTCAATACGAAGTCGATAACATCTGCTATCCAAAGCAGGCATCCGTTAATCAAAACAGGCAACAAACCCTAAGGTCGTTCGGTAAGAGAATCTGTCAATTCACAATCTGAAAGAAGAATTCCGTTGGGGAAGAAATGAACTTAACCAAATAAACTCTGTTGGGGAGAAAATGATAAGATGAACACAATCATCAAAGATCTTGCTGGGGTCTGGATACCACACAGGCTTAAAAAACAACACTGTTATCTGTCGGAGATACGATAAATAATAAGATGAATGCATCCATCAAAAATTTTGTTGGGGTTTGGATACCACACGGGCTCAAGAAATACACCGTTGTCTGCTGGAGAGACGATTTGGCGACGCAAGGTAACAACTTGGGTTATGCTTCAAATGCATATGTTTGAATATGGCGTAATTCTCCATACGAAATGGAAATGCTACGCGTTTGGGAGGATGATATGCACAACGTAAATGCAAAGGAACCACTTTAGCAAAATAAATGCTAATGAGACGAAACCAACTCTGCCGAGGATGACCGAGCGTGCCAAGTACGATTGGACTTTTGCTGGGGAACACAAGCCCTGGATGGCCTCCTGGAAAAGAATTCTCTTGGGTATAACTGCTCTGCTGAGAACAAAATCCACTCCGCTGGGGATCAAATCAAACTCTGCTGAGGAAAACGCCCTGAACGACCTTCTAGAATAAAACTCTTCTGGGGAAAACAAACCGACTTGCTGAGAAACAAAATCACTCTACTGGGGAAAATAGCCCTGGATGGCCTTCTAGAATGACAAAAACTCTTCTAGGGAACACAACAAACTGCTAGGAATAACTCCACTCTGTCGGGGATTCCGCTCTACTGGAGATAAAATCCGATCTACTAGGGATTAAGAGTAAGATTTACTAGGAGATTATCCTAAACTCTCTCTGCCGAGGATGGAGAATAAACTTCTCTAGGGGTGATCCCACTCTGCGGAGAATAAAATCCACTCTGAGGGGAGTTAAGGAACACAATCCTTCTATTGGGGATAAAATCCGCTCTGAAGGGGATTGAGAAAAACAGTCATTAGGAAATCATCCCAAAAATCTCGCTCTGGAGAACACCAATAACCACTGGATTCTACTGCAGATGGCGAATTTATTGGGGAATACTCAATGAGGGAATCAACATCAACCTCTGCTTGGGCAAATGAGGATAAAACTCAATAACATCAACCTTTGCTTAGGGAAATAAGACTCATCAACATCCGCCTCTGCTTGGGGAATTGAGTCTTAGACTCTGTGAGGAAACAACATTGAAGTTGTCCCACTGCTGGGGGAATAAACCCAAATCTGCCTGCCGGGGAGAACTTCAATCTCGACCTACTAGTGATAGACGTACACATTCAATCTGCTGGGGATGATTGCACACCACTGTCGGGGATATCAATCTCGACCTGTTAAGGATAACCTTGATCACATCCTGATAGGGGATAAGTGCAATCTCAACCTGATGGGGATAAACTAGTCTTAAACTGCTGGGGAGAAACTAGTCTCAACCTGCACATTATCGCTGGCGAGATACTTCTGATCTGACATCAACACTTCATGGGGATAGACACATGGCAACTCCACTGGGGAAACGCCTTCGAAATAAATCTTAACAAAGAGAGCCCTGCAAATGACAAACAAACAATGTGTCATGTATGCAATAAAGGCTATTTCGGTCATCGTCCATGACATTATTCAAGTAAATCATTATTTCGATTATGATTAGCAAAGCCCCACAAGTTTATGTATGCAAAGTTTTATCGAAAACGTCAGGCGTCTTTTTGCAAACAAAACAGTAAAAGCTAAAACAAGAATAAAGTTTTCTAGATAATATATACTTCATTGATAGAAAATGGCATGTAAATAGGAAGATTACATCAGATGCAACTCCTGAAAAGAGAAAGTTGCGCAAAAAGCATAAATGCAAAAAGATATACAAAATGTCAGCAATGTGGAAACAGACAACCACCATGTGTTGATTTAGCTATGACTCGCATGACCTCGATGCTTTCTCCATTGTTTCATCTTCGAAAGAGACTGACTGATTAACTGACCCTCGGGTCCTCCTAGAATCTACTGTGCTCACAGGATCGGACGCAGACTGCAGTCGTTTGCTTTTAAATCCCTAACTTTTGCCTGAATCGCCCTTGCGGGTTTTTAATTCACCGGGATACCCATTTTCGCCAAAGTCACCTTTTCAGGTTTTCAACTTTGCGGGTTTACATTTTTTCTTTTTATCCCTAATTTTTGCCTGAACCCATTCTTTTTATGGTTCGCCGGGATGCCCTATTTTTGCCTGGATTTTCTTTTTTTATTCCAGTGGGTCTCTTTTAAGAAAAGTATTTTCTGAATACGTCTGCGTTCACAGGGGACGTAAAATCTTTGCCATACATAGTTGAAAGTAGTAAGGCTCCTCCGGAGAAGACTTTCCTTACTACATATGGACCTTCATAATTAGGAGTCCATTTGCCCCTATGATCTGTTTGTGGAGGGAGAATCCGCTTCAACACTAAATCACCAGCCTGAAAGCTTCGAGGGCGCACCTTCTGATGGAATGCCTTCTTCATTTTGCTTTGATACAGCCGACCGTGAGTAATAGTTGCCAATCTTTTCTCATCAATCAAGCTAAGTTGATTCAATCTAGCTTTCACCCATTCTGCTTCATCAAGCTTGACATCAACCAACACCCTCAAGGAAGGAATCTCGACTTCTAATGGTAGGACAGCTTCCATACCATATACCAAGGAGAAAGGAGTTGCCCCAGTCAATGTATGTACCGAAGTACGATAACCGTGTAGAGCAAAGGGTAACATCTCGTGCCAATCTTTGTGGGTAACCACCATCTTCTGCATAATCTTCTTGATGTTCATATTGGCTGCCTCAACAACACCATTCATCTTCGGGCGATAAGGAGAAGAGTTGTAATGTTCGATCTTGAAACTCTGGCACAGTTTCTTCATCATCTTGTTATTCAAATTCGAACCATTATCAATAATGATTCGTTCGGGCACTCCATAACGACAGACGATGTCCTTTTTGATAAATTGAGCCACGACCTGCTTGGTGACATTGGCGAAAGAGGTTGTTTCCACCCACTTAGTGAAATAGTCAATTCCCACTAAGATGAAGCGATGTCCATTGGATGCAGTCGGTTTGATCTTACCGATCATATCGATTCCCCACATAGTAAAGGGCCAAGGAGACACCATGACGTTCAGAGGACTTTGCGGCACATGCATGTTATCAGCATAAATCTGGCATTTATGGCACTTCCTGGCGTATTTGAAACAATCAGACTCCATAGTCATCCAGTAGTAGCCTGCTCTCAACAATTTCCTGGACATTGCATGTCTGCCGGCATGAGTTCCAAAGGATCCTTCGTGGACTTCTTCCATTAGCAATCTTGCTTTGTTTTCGTCCACACACCGCAACAAAACCAAGTTAAAGTTTCTTCTGTAAAGCATATCGTCCTTGTTCAGATAGAAGTTTCCAGACAACCTCCTCAGAGTTTTATTATCCCGACTCGATGCCCCAAGCGGATACTCCTGATTCTTAAGAAAGTTTCTGATATCATAATACCATGGCTTCCCATCCGATGTTTCCTCTACTGCAAATATAAATGTTGGACTATCGAGGAGCGAGATGATGATTCTTGGAGCATCATTCCAATAATTCACCTTGTACATCAAGGATAAGGTTGCCAAGGCATCTGCCATCTGATTCTCAGCTCTTGGCACATGATGAAACTCTACTCGGTCAAAGAAAGTTAACAGCCTCCTTGCATAATTCATGTAAGGCACCAGATTAGGTTGACGAGTCTCTCATTCTCCTTTGATCTGATTGACAACCAAAGCTGAATCACCATATACATCAAGGTTCTTGATTCGCAAATCAATAGCCTCTTTGATACCCATGATGCATGCTTCATACTCAGCTTCGTTGTTGGCACAGGTAAATGTTAACCTGGCGGTAAACGGTATGTAGGAACTGTGGGGAGTCGTAATGATTTCCCCAATTCCACTGCCGTAAGAGTTAACAGCACCGTCAAAAATCATCTTCCACTGGGAGCCTATCTCGGGACCTTCGTCTGGTAACGGCTCATCACAATATTTCATCTTCAGGAGCATTATATCCTCGTCAGGAAATTCAAATCTCATCGGTTCATAGTCATCAATCAGCTTCTGTGCAAAATATTCTGACAAAACACTCCCCTTAATGTCCTTTTGGGAGACATACTGGATATCGTATTCTGTCAGAACCATCTTCCATCTAGCAATTATTCTCGAAAGCGCTTGCTTCTTGAACACATATTTGATCGAATCCATCTATGAAATCAACATGGTTACGTGATTCAACATGTACTACTTTAGGCATTTGGCAACCCAAGCGAGTGCACAACATGTCTTCTCTAGCATTGAGTATCGGGACTCACAATCTGTGAACTTCTTACTCAAATAGTATATAGCATGTTCTTTTCTGCCTGTCGTGTTGACCGAGAACACAACCCATGGAGTTCTCAAGAACCATCAAGTACATCATCAACGGTCTTCTGGCCACTGGAGGCATCAGTATCGGAGGCTCCTGTAAATACTCTTTTATCTTTTCGAATGCCTTTTGGCAATTTTCATTCCAGATAACTTCCTGATCTTTCTTTAACAGCTTGAACAACGATTCATAGGTGGCTGTAAGGTAAGATATGAACCTTGCAATGTAGTTCAATCTACCTAGAAAACCACAAACCTCTTTTTCTGTTTTCGGCACTGGCATTTTCTGTATAGCTTTTATTTTTGCAGGATCGACCCCGATTCCTTTTTCACTGACTATGAACCCCAATAGCTTTCCTAACCGTACACCAAAAGTGCACTTGTTCGAATTCAACCTCAATCTGAATTTCCTCAACCTTTCAAACAGCTTCAAAAGATTAACCAGATGCTCTTCCTCCGTTTGTAACTTCGCGATCATATCATTAACATATACCTTGATCTCATGATGAATCATATCATGAAAGAGAGTCACCATTGCCTGTTGGTAAGTTGCCTCTGCATTTTTCAATCCAAAAGGCATAACTTTGTAGCAGAAAGTCCCCCATGGTGTGATAAAGGTTGTTTTCTCCATGTTCTCTGGGCCATCTTGATCTAATTATAGTCAGAGAAGCCATCCATGAAGGAAAACACTGCGTACTGCGCAGTATTATCAACTAAGACATCGATGTGGGGGAGCGGGAAATTGTCTTTTGGGCTCGCTCTGTTTAGATCACGGTAATCTACATACATCCTGACCTTTCCGTCCTTCTTAGGTACAGGGACAATGTTAGCGACCCACGGAGGGTAGTTCGTAACAGCAAGAAATCTGGCGTCCAATTTCTTATGGACCTCTTCCTTAATCTTAACTTCCATATCTGATCTGGTTCTCCTTAGCTTCTGCTTTACAGGTGAACACTCTTCTCGAAGAGGTAGGCGATGAACCACTATATCCGCATCCAAAAAGGGAATATCCTCATACGACCAAGCAAAGACATCTCTATACTCTCAGAGCATCTCTACCAGTCTTCTCTTGACATCGGCTTGCAACGCATCCCCTATTCTGACCTCTTTTCTATTTTCCTCTGTGCCCAGATTGAAAACTTCAATCTCTTCTTGATGAGGCAGAATGACCTTCTCCTCTTGTCTCAACAACCTGGCAAGCTCTTCAGGCAGGTATTCGTCTTCATCAATCTCTTCTTCGGCTTGAAAAATTGGACTGTCAAAGTCATACCGAGTCATAGCCGAGTCTGAATCGGTGGCATCTGCGATGTGAAACCTGCATGATTGATGATTTGATGCTTAAAATGATATGCAAACAAGCACAAACCACATTGCCATTTTATTGTCAAAATAAAAACATAAAAACAGGGATCAAAACATTTGAATGCAAAAAGACACCTTTTCATTAATGATAAAAAAAGATTGTTCAGACATAAGCAAATAAGGGCCCTACAAAAAAAACCGCTACGTCCTGGGCAGAACGCAGGGCTACACATAATCAGAAAACAAATAATTTACTCTTCAAAGGACACTTGAACGACTTCCTCGATGGTCTAATTGCATAGGCTTTGGCCAGGAACACACGGCTGAATCCACGTGTCCATGTCACAATCATTATCCCCATCGTCTTCAGATACGACGTTGATTTTGTCGAAGATAACCCCACCACTTGTAAACTACACCAATCCTCTATATCATGGAGCGCTCTGTGAGGAGGAAGGGTTGTATCCCAATTCGAATTTGTCCTGCTTATTGGGGATACTAAGCACTTGACCCCATCCTTGTGACGAACCAGACTCCACCACCGCTTGAGCTTCTTTGAAAGAAGACATAGAAATCTCGGGAGTTCCATCCACAACAGGTGACTTATCTTTGACCTGAACACCTTCGAACGCCTGGCACAAGTTTTCGTGAATTTCCCCATCCACCTCAACATACTTGAATATGATAGCTGGAGGATCATTATGTCTTCTTCACCACAGATAGTGACAATATTTCCTCCAACCATGTACTTCAACTTTTGGTGTAAGGTCGATGTGACTGCGCCTGCAGAATGAATCCAGGGTCGACCTAACAGACACCTGTATGCGGGCTGAATGTCCATTATATAGAAGACAACATTGAAAATCTCTGGGCCAACTTGGACGAGGAGAGTAACTTCACTAAAAACAGATCTCCTCGTTCCATCGAATGCTCTTACAACAAGACCGCTAGGAGTGCATATCACGTCTTGGGTGTCCAGCTTCATTAAAGCCTTCTTGGGTAACACGTTGAGTGAAGATCCAGTATCCACCAGAACATGTGATAAAACAGCCCTTCTGCACTCAATAGAGATGTGCAAGGCGTGATTGTGATTCCTTCCCTTGGGAGTCAAGTCTAAGTCTGTAAATCCCAGGCCATTGCCAGCGTTCACGTGGGCTACAACCCCTCAAGATGATTCACTAAAATATCCTGCGACACATACATCGTGTTCAGAATCCTTAACAAGGCATTTCTATATGCCTCAGAGCACATTAACAAAGACAAAATTGATATTTTGGAAGGAGTTTGTTGCAGATGATCAACAATCTTATAATCGCTCTTTCGAATAAGACGTATAAAATCTTCGGCGTCTTTGAGCAAAGCATCTTTCTCTCCTTGCTATGACCTTTCTTCTACAACAACTTTTTCTTTTCCTTTATCAGGCCTCTCAACATTGACTTGTGGAGGTGAAAACACCCCACCACTTCTCTTCATTCCACTAGTTCCAACTAAATTATCAACAGATGAACTTTCAAATGATGGTCCCACCAACTCTTGCTTCTGGACGTTACAAAATACTTTGGCCCCATGATTCCATGGGATTGCCTTGGTACTTTCATAAGGCACTGGTCCAGCTTTAGTGATAATCACAGGCTCTTGCCTCGGAGGTGCTGATATATTAATCGTTCTAAAAGGGATTGAGATCGTGGTGACCTCATCATGTCCCTGACTAATCACCTTCACATCTTTCTCTTCAACCATTCTATAAAACTGTAACACACCTTCATTCATCAAATACTGAATATGGTTCTTCAAATCCTCATAACCCTCGGGGTGAGCCAAATAACCTTCACAACTGTCGCTTCCGCGAAAATAAGGTGTCGGCAAAACAGAAGAGTCACCACCTTTCGTTATTTATCCCTCCGAGCGGGAAAGGAAACGATCGGAAAAACCTGACGAAAAAAGGGTAAGACAAGGTCATCGCAACCGTTGTCTGGGTTCGGGAGTCGGTTACGCAAGGGGAAGGTATTAGCACCCCTCACGTTTGTCGTACTCGACGGGATCCACGCTTGTTGTGTTTACTGGACGAGTTGGTTTATCTATCTACCTATCAAGGCTGGCTTAAACAGAAAAGAAAATGACTCGGCAAAGCGTCGCACTTTATGCCTACGTATTCTCATCAGAGAATGAGAAATCAAAGTCAACGTAGTTCGACCTACGACGGGTTATGGGGAAGGTGGCTCGCCAATACATCAGTATTGTGCCTACGTACTCTCAATAGGTATGAGAGATCAGAGCTTATGTAGTTCGGGATACTACGGATTACGGGGATTCAGATTCATCTGTTTTATCGAGTAGGGTTAAACAGCATTTCCAGCAGTTAGGGACAAAGCCTGTTTGCGTTGGCGCTGCAGTTTAACAACACTCTTTTCTTCAGAAAAGCTTTCCTTTGAATTATGGGCCCACGGGGCAAAAAGGTTTAAAGTTCGTTTTCTTTCTTTTACGGAAGAAGTGTTTTTTATTGTGTTTGCAATTTCAATCGCACTAAAGACTATGACCTGAGAGTGAACGCGTCGCATGTCACCCAAAGGGTGACATACTAAACATCCAGACTGTTGAAAAGAAACTCTCCAACAATCCTTTCTCAGGTAGCTTAAGGCTCGTAACGTACGAAAGAAATGATTCATGATTACTGTATCTTAAGCTGTTTTGAGATGAGAAGAGAACAGGCTAAACTACGGGGAGACTATCAAGTCCTACTGTTGTCATGCCAAGGATTCATCCTATGGTTGAGGTTTGAAACAGGGAACTCCTAGAAGTTATCATGCATAGGTTTCAACCTAAAGTTCTATCATCATTTCCTTATCAAAGGAAATGAGAGCCTTAAGGGATCATGTCAATGATACACAGAAACAGATAAAGCATCAGCTTAAACAGTAATACAGTAAATGACTGTAAAATGCATGCAATGTAAGTGAGGGAGGAAATGTGTGTGGGGTATCATCCTCCACAAGCTCATCTCAACCTCAAGCCAGAATGAATAATAGTAATCATACAGAAAGATAAAACATGCTATCAAGCAAAACAGTAAACTGCAATCATACAGAAGAAATAGAATCATGCTATCAAGCAAAACAAACCACATGGGCAAGGGAGCAGGGCTCTACCAAATACCCGCAAGCAAAGCCATACAGTAACAATACAAGCAGAGGGAGCAACTCAACCTCTAATGCAATCATGCTCCTAGATTAAAGCTAGTCTAGATATGGACTTATTCTAATGCATCAAGCAAGTCAAACAAGGCACATCAATACAGAAAAGAAAACAGACAAGAAAGCAGATCCACTCCTTTCTCAACTCCAAACTTCAGCTCCTCTGACAGCAACTCAGTCTTCAGACCTCCATCATTCTTGACAAATATCAATTTGCTTCTCCAGGTTTCAACCCTTCAACATAAGTTTCAACTTATTCTCTCTTCTCTAAGCTTCAGCTCCTTAATCAGTTCCACCTTCAGGCTTCACTCTTAACCACAAGTATCAACTTGATTCCTTCAGGATCTCCAAGCTTCAAAGTAAGTATCAACTCATCTTTTGTTCTTCAAGCCTCAGCTTTCTTACTTTACCAGTCTCAACTTGGTCTTCTCTTCCTACAAGCTTCAGCTTCTCAGAGTAATCTTCAATCATCTAGAAATGTCAACTTCATCCTTCAGTCTTTAAGCCTCAGCTCTTCATTCAATCTTTACTGGATCTTCAAGTATCAACTTGCTCTTCTTGCTCTTCAAGCTTCAGCTGCAATGGCAATGCTCAGGGAATCATCCTCTTCCATACTCTTCAATGAAGTCTTCATCTTCACACTCAAGCCCAACATCTCCCAAGATACTCAAACCAGAAGAAATCACTTAACTGGATAAGCTAGGATATTAAACTGCTTATTGACCACCAAAGGTGACCTATAAGGGTTCAACATCAAAAGAATGGTTCCCTCAAAAGCTCTACTTCCTGGGTACCATCACTTATCCCTCCAAAGGAGGGAGGTGAACACCATGGAAGGACCTTGAATCATGGGGAGGAATGGAGGTGAAAGGATACCATCCATGTTTAAGAAAGAAATTAACTAAGTCTAAGCTCTACTTAATTCCAAACCCTAAAACAACAACAAAACAAACAAGTATTCAAGCTCTCAAGCTCCTTCTTCAATCTTCAAGTCTTCCACAATTCCTCTCCATGCTCCACAAAGCAAGACCAAGCCCACCAAGCCAAGCAAAAGCCCACAAAGCAAAGCAAAACAAAATACAAGCCCACAAGGGCAACACAAACAACAATCAATTACAAAAATCAATTAAAAATAGTATACTATTATATTAAAATATAATATAATTTCTAGGGGATCCTACATAACTACCCTTAATACCCTATATGTCCCAACATCTAACTTGACCTGAAAACCCAAAATTCTAGTGTTATTGTGGACCTATGTTAAGGATTGACCTAAATCTACACAACCTAAAGTCATCTAATCAAAACTAATCAAAAACTAATCACAAAATTATGGAATAAATCCAGATGGGAGCTAAAGTCCTAATCTAACTATCCTAAAAAGAATGGCCTAAAAATTCTAAGGGAACTAGCTGAACAAAATTCTACAAAACTATGCATCAACATAAAATGAATTAAAAGCTATTAAAAGAGAAAATATACAAAAATATTAAAAATGCATGAAATGAAAATGTTTTGATTTTATAATTTTCTAGACATAAACATGAAATAGGTGAAAAAATCCCCATGCCAAAATCATTATTTTTCTATTTAATATGATTTTTCAAAGATTAAAGAAAAATGGAGAAAAAGAAAATAAAATGCGAAATGTTTGGTGCAGATAGCAATGATATGCAGTTCAATATGAGAATGGGCTTGAAACGGGGGTGTCATCAGTAATGTGCGCTAGGCCCATGATTTAATCAGAAAACAAATAACAAAATTATAAAGAAAAAGAAAAAAAGCACGGTGCATTTAGTAAAGAAAACTAGTTCAAATTCTGACTGGGCCATGGATGGGGGTGTGACTATCAAAATCAACTTAAGCCCAAACGAAAAAAGTTAAATGAAACGCAGCGTTTGGTTGTCTTCAGACTTCCCTCTTCAAAACGCGAAATTAAATCCCATCCACACGATCTGATCCCAGTCAATGGTCTACTCTCCATCCAACGGCCATGGAGTTGTCTTCTTCCTTCAGCCAGGGTTTTGAATGAAGAAGCCATGGAAACAGAACTTCATAGCATCTCTTCACCACAATCGCATCACCTCAACTCTTGCCCGAAATCCAAGATTTAAAAACCTAGAACACTCTAAATTTCATGCTGATCACAACCATAGCCTTAGAATTCAAAGAATCATCCTCAATCTCTAAACCCGATCCAAGATCAAAACTATGCTAAAACTTCAACTTTAACGATTCTTGAAATTGATTGGCTCAGAATGATCACCACCTCACACTGGTTAAATATTGCTATTAAACTCATGTTATATCTCACTATACATCGTGTTCTTGATCAAAACAAAATTGGTGTCACTAACTCATACCTCACCAAATGCCCTCAAACTTTCCAGAATCCATCTCCTAACCATCTCTAACCATTCTAACCTAACAAATCTAACTAATTATGCTTAAATTAGGGTGTAGAGTAAAAGTTACAAACCTGTCAATTCTTGAATACCAGATAGGTCAAATCTTCACTTCAACCTCTCAATCTCTTCAGAATCACTCCTTGATTGATGTTAATGCTTCTGTTTGCAAAAGATTTGATCAAAGAAGCTTGAATCTTCAAATCCGATGGTGACTTGCAGCTCCCAAAATCCAAATGCTATCTTCTCAATTCTTCATGATCTTGCTCTCAATTTGGTATGCACACATTCAGTATGATCAATGGAAGATGTTAGGATTGAAAGAATCAATGGAAATGGTGTGGAATATAGAAATTGATTTCAACTTGCAATGGAAGAAAATGAAATGGCAATCTCACTCTCCTCTCTAATCTCTCACCAACCTTGCATCTGAGCAAGTTCTAATCAATATATAGGATGGTTCCAAACCATCCAGAACTTTCTGGAAGCATCCAATGAGAATTTGAGATTCTCATGTCATGAGTTTTTGATTTCAATCCATCTCATGTACCAACTTGGGCTATACCTCTTGCAGCAGCTTTTTCTCCTTTGAAAATCTCCTTAGATGAGATGCATGATATGTTAGGGTGCTTTGCTAGCTTGTGCATTGCTTTTCCTTGTGTTTTGCATATGTACCTTAATATGCAAGCAATCATTTTCCAAAGCAAGTCCATGATTTAACCCTCAAATCAAAAATGTGGCTGAACCATTGTTTCTAAAATGATTTCTAGAGTTAAAATGGTATATTACATGCCATGGTTTGGATGTGTAGCTTGAAAATTTCAATTTCCAACTTTGACTTATTTAACTTATGCCTCCATTTTAGGTCATTTTTACCATTTTGAGCTACAAGCCTTTTCAACATCTCATGAACTTCTTACTAGCCTTAAAACATCATTTTAAGCAAGTTTGATGTTGAAGATTTTTCCATTTGAAGCTTGGAAATAGGAGTTATGGCCTTATGCTTGAAATGACCTATAATCTCCAAATGCCCAAAATGCCCTTGACTTGTCAAAGCCATAAGTTGCGTTATACAAATCCTATCAAGTACTTATAGTACTCTCTAGAAAGCTAAGAAGATAAGTAACAACATTCATGTTTACCAAAAGTTCATAGGAATCATCCTTATTGGGCCAAAGTTGGATGCAAGTTGGGTGACTTTCAAGGCCCCAGATTCACATACCTCAGATGACCTGTAACTTGTCAAAGTCATAACTTGAGCTTTACAAATCCTATCAAGGACTTATAGTACTAAAATTAAAGCTAAGAGCAAGATCTACAACATTCATGTTGGGGGTAATATGAGATGACAATCACATCTTGAGCTAAACTGCCTTGAAGATAGGGGTCAAACTAGGGGATTTTACACTGTCAAGCCTTAGAAACCCTAGCCTAAAACTTCTCAAACTCTTCAATCATGATGAGTTAACCTTGGAATCATCCTTATAGCATCTCAATGTATCAATCCATGATCACATGGCTCTTGAATTAAGTCTCAACCCTCTCCAAATCATCAGTAGACCTAGGGTTGACCCAGTCAAACCCTAACTGCACCACTCATGGCTGAGGTTTCTTAATCTTGCACAATGACCTCTCTAGGCTTCATGATGGCTTTCAAGACATCTCCTAAGCTCTCTCAAGGCTTCAAGTCCACATTCATGGCTTCAGAATCATCTGAGGACTCCCACAACTCTCAAGTTAGGAGGCACACAACCTTGGTTTCAACCACTCTCTCTGAGAATCTCTTAACTTCTCTGACAAAGATATCAACCCTTGAACACTTGAATAACCTTCTTGGCTAGCTTCTAAGTCTTGTAACTCTTGATTGGTAATCATACCTCTTGATCTCCTGCATACATGTCAATGAAATGCAAGTGATAATGCTAATGTGAATGAGATGAACCACAAGCTAGGTAAAGAAATGTTGGCCAAATTTTGGGGTGCAACAGCTGCCCCTATTCAAACGGCTTGGACCTGACTGGGTGAGAAGCGAACGGCTCTCAACCAATCAAGGTGCGAGACGGTTGAATACCGATAAACCCAGAAATTTGCCAACTGCATAAGTACACGGTACTCTGATGGGAACACATCTTCGAAAACTGAAACATTAGCTGCACGGCAACTGGCTGGAGAATCGGTCACGCGGTAACCGGTAATACATGGTCGATCATGCCGTCAGGCATCAAGATTCTCGGGACTCATCAGGTCAACAATCAAGTTAAATCATGTCGTCGGGCATTCAAAGAAAACTTTCGGGCATCAGCCGGACTCCATCAGTAAGTCGGGAATAGAATTCTCGGTCAATCATGAACCAGTTGGAGATATCCAAACTTCTGCCATCAGGCACTCCGCATCAGCTGAGAGAACTGTTTTGCTAACACGGTCGGACTTCAATCATCAAGTCTTCAGGGGAAGTTTCAGCTTCGCTGTTCAGAAACCTGCTGGGGATGACGCATCTCCGCTGGGGATTCTGGAGAACTATCAAGTAACTCTGCTTCGGGGATCCAGGAATCATTCTGGATGAATCAACTCTGCTGAGGACTTCAAGAATCATCTTGGACAAATAACTCCGCCGGGGACTTCAATAATCATCCTGAACCGATAACTATGCTGGAGATTTCAGAAATCGTCCCGAGCAAACACTCTGATGGGGACTCTGAGCATCACCTTGAGCAACCAATTCTGGCGACTGCACCGGGGATTTTAAGAATCATCTTAAGCAAACGACCTTGCTGGGGAATTCAAGAATCATCTTGAGCCGAAGACTTCGCTGGGGACTTCAAGAATCATCTTGAGCAAGCGACTCCGTTGGGGAGAATTCAAGAATCATCTTGAGCAATCAATTCTGCGGCGGAACACCTGCAAAACAAGAACGGTAACAACCTAGGTTATGCTTATTTTGCATATGCTTCGGCAATGGTGCAATGCTCCACACGGTGGAAATGCTACGCGTTTATGATAAATGCTATGCAGTCATGCAAAATGATGCGATCCCGTCAGCAAAATAAATGCTGAAGGGAGAATCCTCCTGTCAAGGAGAAAGGACCACTCAGATAGGGGGAGGAATCATCCTGCTGAGGAGAACAAGGTCACGCCAATCCCAATCGGGCGCTGTGGGGAAGTGAACTTCAGTTGACTGCTGCAGGGGGACGAAGCTCTACGAGAACCTGGACCTGCTGAGGGAAAGCGATGCCAATCGCGGGGATAAACTGCACGGCCTTCACAGCTACTTCCCTGTAGACAACGGCTCCGACGGGGAAACACAGCATCAGCTATTCAACACTCCACTGGGGAAAACCAATCATGGCCTGAGCGGCTTCCAAGGACTCGGCTCTCTTGGGGATCTGCAAACTCGGCTGAGGAAGAAGAAATCATTCTGCTCGCCGGGGAGATTACGACTCTGTGGGGAACCTCGATTCCGCTGGAGACTTCAATCTTGAACCATCAGTTGCTGCACACTTCGGTGAATGACTCAGCTGAGGATATGACGTTCCTTCAGGATGCATCTGATTGGGGAGAGAATCTTCTCTGCCTGGGGATGCGCACGACGCACTGTCTGGAATATGCTATACCTGCAGCAACACAAACAAACAGACAAGATACCCTTCTCAAAGGGACCTATCAAGGTTATCATCTTGTGACAATGTTTAATTAATTCATTGTTTCAACAATCAGTGGCCTAGGCCAGTAAGTTTATGTATGCGCATTTTATCAAAAACATCGGCGTTCTTTTTCGCAAACAAAACAGATAAATGCTAAACAGGCAAACAAAATTGCTGAATAGTATACATTTTATTGATAACGAACCCCTGAATGGGTAAAAATGTTTTACAACAAATGCACGCTCCTGGAATGAGGAAGTTGCGCGAAAAAAGTAAAAACATAAATATACATCAGTATATACAAATGTCGGCAACGAGGCGTAGACGAACACCATGAGTTGATCCCTCTATGACCCACTCGACTTCGATACTTCTCCGACGCTTCAGCTTCAGAAGAGATTGATTCAGATAAACGGCCCTCAGGTCTTCCAAACCACTAAACAAAGAAAGTCCACACGCAGAACGCAGTCATTTGCTTTTTCAAATCCCTAACTTTTGCGTGAATCGCCCTTTGCGGGTTTTCAGTTCACCGGGATACCCTTTTTTGCCAAAGTCGCCCATCTGGGTTTTCGACTTTGCAGGTGTACATTTTTTCAATTTATATCCCTAATTTTTGCCCGAACCTTTTTCCTTTTTTATGGTTCGCCGGGATGCCCCATTTTTGCTTGGACTCTCTTTTTACTGTCCAGCGGGTCGCTTTCAAGCAAAGTATTTTTTAACTGCGTCCGCGTTCACCGGGGATGCAAAATCTTCACCATCCATCGTGGATAACAACAAAGCTCCTCCCGAGAAGACCTTGCTGATGACGTACGGACCTTCGTAATTGGGAGTCCACTTGCCCCGGTGATCGGAGTGTGGAGGAAGAATCTTCTTCAGGACGAGATCACCCGTCTGAAAGCTTCTAGGACGCACCTTCTTATCATAAGCTTTCTTCATTCGGCTTTGGTATAAACGACCATGCGCAATCGATGTTAACCTCTTCTCGTCCATCAGGCTGAGTTGGTTCAGTCGGTTCGTAATCCATTATGCCTCGTCGAGTTTCACGTTAACCAAAACTCGCAAAGAAGGGATCTCCACTTCTAATGGTAGGACAACTTCCATACCGTACACCAAGGAGAAAGGAGTTGCCCCGGTCGACGTACGTACTGTCGTACAATAACCGTGCAGTGCAAATGGCAGTATCTCGTGCCAATCTTTGTGGTCACAACCATCTTTTGAACAATCTTCTTTATGTTCTTATTGGCCGCTTCAACGGCGCCATTCATCTTCGGACGGTAAGGAGATGAGTTGTGGTGTTCAATCTTGAAACTCTGGCACAGCTCCTTCATCATCTTGTTATTCAAATTCGAACCATTATCAGTAATGATCCGCTCGGGAATTCCGTAACGACAAATGATGTCCCTCTTTATGAATCTAGCCACCACCTGCTTGGTCACATTAGCATAGGAGGCTGCCTCCACCCACTTGGTGAAGTAGTCGATAGCTACTAGAATGAAGCGATGACCGTTAGATGCAGTGGGCTCGATCTTGCCTATCATGTCGATGCCCCACATGGAGAACGGCCACGGGGAGGACATGACATTTAACGGGCACGGCGGCACGTGAACCTTATCAGCATAAATCTGGCATTTATGACATCTCTTCGCGAATTTAAAGCAATCCGATTCCATCGTCAGCCAGTAGTACCCTGCTCTCAGGATCTTTCTTGTCATAGCATGCCCGCCGGCGTACGTACCAAATGTGCCTTCATGGACTTCTTCCATGAGCATACTCGCCTCTTTCTCATCTACACATCTGAGTAGCACGAGATCGTGGTTTCTTTTATACAAAACTCCATCAGGATTGAGATAAAAATTTCCAGACAGCCTCCTCAGAATCTTCTTATCCTGGGTTGACGCTCCCGCAGGATACTCCTTAGTCATAAGGAAGGTCTAGATATCATGGAACCGTGGCTTGCCGTCGGCGGCTTCCTCGATCGCAAAGACGAATGCGGGTCTATCAAGACGAGAAAGGACAATTCTTGGAGCTTCATTCCAAAAATTGACTTTATACATCGAAGCCAATGTGGCTAAGGCATCAGCCATCTGATTTTCTGCTCTGGGCACATGATGGAGTTCCACTAGATCAAAGAACGGAAGTAGCCTTCTGGCATAATTCATGTACGACACCAAATTCGATTGACAAGTCTCCCACTCCCCTCTAATTTGGTTGATCACAAGCGTCGAGTCACCATATACGTCTAGGTTCTTGATTCTCAAATCAATTGCTTCTTCTAGACCCATGATGCATGCTTCATACTCCACTTCGTTATTGGTGACCGGAAACGTCAGTCTCGCAGTGAACGGGATATGGGATCCGTGGGGAGTCGTGATGACCGCCCCTATGCCACTTCCGTAGGAATTAACCGCCCCGTCAAATATCAATTTCCACTGGGATTTCCTATCCGGCCCCTCGTCGGGCAACGGCTCATCACAATCCTTCGCCTTAAGAAACATGATATCCTCATCAGGGAACTCAAATTTTATCGGCTGGTAATCCTTGATCGGCTGCTCGGCCAGGTATTCAGACAATACGCTTCCCTTAATGGCCTTCTGGGAAACGTACTGAATGTCATATTCCGTCAACACCATTTGCCATCTGGCAATCCTGCCCGAAAGCGCTTGCTTCTCGAAGACGTACTTGATCGGATCCATCTTCGAAATTAGCATGGTGGTGTGATTGAGCATGTACTGTCGTAAACGTTTGGCAGCCCAGGCTAGTGCACAACACGTCTTCTCCAGCATCGAGTAACGAGATTCACAGTCTGTGAACTTTTTACTCAAGTAGTAAATGGCATGCTCTTTTCTGCCCGTCTCGTCGTGCTGACCGAGAACACACCCCATACTATTCTCAAGAACTGTCAAGTACATGATTAGTGGCCGTCCAGCCACTGGGGGTATCAAGATTGGAGGTTCCTGAAGATACTGCTTTATCTTGTCGAATGCCTTCTGGCAATCCTCATTCCAGCTAATCGCCTGGTCTTTCTTTAAAAGCTTGAACATCGGTTCACACGTGGCCGTGAGCTGAGAGATAAACCTTGCAATGTAGTTTATTCTGCCCAGGAAACCACGAACTTCTTTTTCTGTTTTTGGCACTGGCATTTCTTGTATCGCTTTTATCTTCACAGGATCAACCTCGATGCCTCTTTCACTCACGATAAACCCCAGTAACTTTCCGGACCGTACTCCAAAAGTACACTTGTTAGGATTCAGCCTCAACCTGAACTTCCTAAGCCTCTCAAAAAGCTTCAGCAAATTGACCAGATGTCCCTCCTCCGTTTGGGACTTCGCAATCATGTCATTAACATAGACTTCAATCTCATGATGAATCATGTCATGAAACAAAGTTACCATTGATCGTTGGTAAGTAGCCCCAGCGTTCTTCAGACCGAAAGGCATTACCTTGTAGCAAAATGTTCCCCAGGGAGTGATAAACGTCGTTTTCTCCATGTCCTCCGGCGCCATCTTAATCTGGTTGTAACCGGAGAAGCCATCCATGAACGAAAACACGGAGAACTGGGATGTGTTGTCGACCAACACATCGATATGAGGCAGCGGGAAATCATCTTTAGGGCTCGCCCTATTCAAATCCCGATAATCGACGCACATTCGTACCTTACCGTCCTTCTTCGGTACAGGCACTATGTTGGCGACCCACGGAGGGTAAGTAGTGACCGCTAAGAAGCCAGCATCAAGCTGTTTCTGCACTTCTTCTTTGATCTTAACGGCCATATCTGGTCTCGTCCTCCTAAGCTTCTGCTTAACGGGAGGACAATCTTCTCGCAGCGGCAAGTGATGGACCACGATGTCCGTATCAAGTCCGAGCATATCTTTGTATGACCAAGCAAAGACGTCATTATACTCTCTTAGCATCTCGACCAATCTCTGCTTGACATCACTCTGCAATGCAGCCCCTATCCTGACGTTTCTGACGAGTTCTTCAGAACCCAGATTCACGATCTCGATCTCCTCTTCATGAGGCAGAATAACTTTCTCCTCTTGTTTCAACAAGCGGGCCAACTTTTCAGGAAGGTCTTCGTCTTCATCAATCTCTTCTTCGGCTTGATAGATCGGGCAATCGAAGTCGAAGTGAGCCGTAGAAGGTCCAGAGTCGATGTCATCTGTTATGTGGATCCTGCAATAACAAGGGTTAAGCTTAAAACAAGGATATGCAGGTTAGCACAAGCCCCATTGCCATTTTATTGTTTTTCAAAACAAATATAAAACAGGAATAACAGAGATCACAATATTTGAATACGAAGAAAACACCTTTGATTTATTAACAAAATGCATGTACATAATCCAACAAGGCCCTGACAATAGAACCACTATGCCCCGGGTAGGACATAGGGTTGTACAATGATTGGAAAAAGTAAATCATTACTCTTCGCTTGTCATCTGGATGATATCCTTGACGGACCAATTGTTGAGGCCCTCGCCTGGCTTGCTTGGCTGGATCCAAGAGTCGAGGTCACAGTCGATATCTCCGCTGTCTTCAGACACCGCGTTGATGCTTTCGAAAATCATTCTGCCACTAGTAAACTGGATCGGCCCCTTACCTTGCGACGCACTGCTAGAAGAAGAAGCTTCAGCTCCAGGAGAATATCCCAACCCAAACTTGTCTTGCTTGTTAGGTATCTCCAAAATTCGCCCCCAACCTGGGGTAGATCCGACTTGGACAACAGCCCGAGCTTCCTTGAATGAGGAGAGAGTCATCTCTAGCTTTTCCGTGACTACAGGAGCTACGTCCTTCACTTTGACAACTTCGAACGCCTAGCATAGAGTCTCGTGGATTTCCCCATCCATCTCCACATACTTGAAGGACGACAAATGGCTCACCATTATATCTTCCTCGCTACACACGGTTACGATGCTACCTCCGACAGCATACTTGAGTTTCTGGTGCAACGTGGAGGTCACGGCTCCAGCAGCATGGATCCACGGCCGGCCCAAGAGACAGCTGTAGGCAGGCATGATGTCCATAATGTAAAAGACCGCGTCGAACGTTTCCGGACCAACTTGGATTGGTAGGGTCACCTCCCCGAAAACATGGCGTTTGGTCCCATCGAACGCCTTCACAACCAGATCACTGGGTGTGCAAATCACTCCACGAGTATCTAACTTCATTAATGCCTTCTTCGGAAGAACATTAAGTGACGAACCCGTGTCCACCAACACGTGCGACATAATCATGCCCCTACACTCTATCGAGATGTGCAGGGCGCTATTGTGATTCCTCCCTTTTGGCGTCAGCTCCAGGTCTGTGAAACCTAGCCCATTTCCAGCATTTACGTGGACTACGACCTCTTCTAGTTGATTCACCGATATTTCCTGCGGTACATATGCGGCGTTCAACACCTTCAGCAGCGCGTTGTGGTGCGCTTCAGAACATAGCAACAAGTTCAGGATGGAAATCTTCGAGGGTGTCTGATGGATATGATCCACAATCTTGTAATCACTCTTTTTAATCAACCGCATAAACTCCTCGGCATCTTTAACAAGCAAGTCTTTTTCTGCCCCACGTGGGATCTCTTCACCGACTTTACTTTTACCTTTATCGACCGCATCAGCTCTGACCGCTTTATCCGCCACGACCTCTGGTGGTGCAAACACTCTTCCGCTGCGAGTAATACCACTGATTCCCGCAAGGTTCTCCACAGTCGACCCAAACGGCTCTAGCTCCAACCTATGTCCGTTGCAGTAGACTTCAGCCCCATAATGCCATGGGACAGCATTAGTGCTCTCGAAGGGTATCGGCCCAGCTCGGGTGATGGTAATTGTGGGCGGCCTGGGCGTAGAAATAGTTATCGTCTGGAGAGGGATGATGATGGTGGTGACCTCATCAGCTTGCTTCAACACTACCTCTCCTGACCCACTTTTGGCCCTTCGGCTAAACTGTAATATCCCTTTAGTCATCAGACTTTGAATTCCTTCTACCAACTGTTCACATCCATCAGAACGTGTGGCACAGTCCATACATAGCTCTCTGCAACCTGGGAAGAACCCTCTTTTCATCAACTTAGCTTTAACGAAGCTAAGCGGCGTCTTCAGATCTCTGACGTCAGTCAACAAATCCAAACCCTCGTCCTCAATAATGGTGTTCACTCCGCCTCCCCTATGATTCGGCATAGAATTCTTCGTGACATTTGGCACATTATCCGAGAAGTTGATGATCTTGGCATCCACTATGTCCTGCACCTTGTGCTTGAAGGCTTTGCAGTTCTCTATTGTGTGGCCTGGTGCCCCTGAGTGAAATTCACAAGTTGCATTTGTGTCATAACCTGGCGGAGGTTCCCCTATCAAGGGAGCCAGCGTCCTCTTCTGGATCAACTGTAGCTGAAGCAAAGTCTGCAAGAGTTGCGCGTACGACATGGGTGGTGTCTCGAGGTGCCGGTTCGACAGAGGTGCCTGATTCTGGTACTTTCTGTATCCCTGTTGATTCGGTTGCTGCTGCTGCTGCTGTGGAACTGCCGGGATAGTTATACTGGCCACCTGCTGGTGAGGACCTTTACCCTTCCTTCGAGCGTTGGTCACAGCGCTCGCTTCTCCTTCCCGTCTTTTGCCACTATAAGGTTTCTTTCCGCCTCCAGCTGAGGATGAATCACCTTGAATTTTCCCGAGTTTGATCCCATTTTCGATGTGCTCACCCGTGATAATAAGATCTGAGAAGGTTCCAGACATACCGCTGACCAACTTCTCATAGTAAACCCCTGGGAGGGTGGCTACGAACATCTGCACGAGCTCACGTTCAACCATCGGCGGATGAACCCTGGCTGCCAACTCACGCCATCGCTGGGTGTACTCCTTAAACCCTTCATTGTTCCTCTGCGACAGATTCTGCAGTTGGACTCGGTTCGGGGCCAAGTCACTATTGTATTGGTAGTGGTGCACAAATGCTTCAGCAAGATCCTTCCACGTGCGCACACTAGTAGGCTCCAGACTCATGTACCATTCGAGGGATGGCCCGGAAAGATTGTCTTGAAAGAAGTGCATCAGCAACTTCTCGTCATCAGAATGAGCTGACATTTTTCTGTAGTACGATCTCAGGTGGACGCGAGGGCAAGTGGTGCCCTTATATTTTTCAAAGTCAGGTACCTTGAACTTGGGAGGCACCTTGAAATCAGCAATTAGTCCCAACTTGGACATATCAACGCCCAAACTATTCTGATTCTCAATATCTCTCATCTTATCTTCAAGTGCCTTGAATCTAAGTCGTGCTTCAGCATTCAGCTCCCCTTCAGCACCTCTCTGAGAGAACACATCGTCCTGACGATCCTCTAGCCATGGCTGAGGCCCAAACAGATTCCCGACACCTGCATTGCCGTTGCCCAGCTCGACATTGACATTAGCTCCCAGACTCCCATTATCGACGCCCGTCGTATTGAGTCCGATGTTGGCCGTCACATTGCCGTTGGCACTGCCGTTTCCCCCGGTCACGGGAACACCATTCTGTGGAGTTTCAACTGGTGGAGGAGTAGGCACAGTCCCACCATGGAGTACGCCATTGCTATCAACCCTTGAAATCAGAGGCTGGACCAAGGTTCTGAGCTTATCCTGGCCATTGGCGACCGCTTGCATGAGCTCCATGAAGCGATCCATTCTTTCGCGGAGTTCCTGAACATCAGTTTGCACTTGCTCCATGATTCTGGTTTGATTTGCTCTGGTCGGATAGCAGTGAATGGGTCTCTGATCAATCCTGGAACCACCTGAAACAACCTGTCAAACACAAAAGGGTTAGGAAAAACAACAAAGTGCTCGTTATGCAAATGCTTCATGCAAATGCAAACGTGTGTCTGTGCATTAGGGAGGTCTCCCCCGATCCTAGTGCCTGAGTGCCAGTGCTGATAATAAGAAGAAGCCCGAGTCCAATCATGGAAATAACAATCTCATATATAAAGAAAGCCCATCAAGGCAGTATACAACGTCAGCGAGTACAAGATGTATCAATAGCGTGACCTCAGCCAACAAGCCTAGTGATGGTCAGCATACAACAATGATCAAAACAAAAGGAATACAAATAGTCAAGTACGGCCACGGGCGTGATACTCTTCTAACAACTCCTTCGTTTCTGGATGATCAGGCAGAGTGAGCAACCCCTCGACGAGTAATTCCCTTTGCACAATGGTGTACTGAAGACCTTCGACCAAACCTTCCCATGCTCCTTCGCCGAAACAATCTTCTAGCTTCCGTTTCTTGGACTCAAACGTCCATTTGCGCTCCTTCAGGTTAGCAAGAGCTCTGTTGAGCTGGCCTTCGACGGCGTATCTGTGAGCGGTTTCTTCATCAAACCTCTTCTCACTATCCTTCACCTGGGCTTCCAGCTTGGAGATCTGTAGCATCAGCTTATCCTCTCTCTCTTTCCTGGTGGCTAGGGAGGCCTTCCAGTGCTGGTTGAACTTGGATATCCTCTGATACGCTTCGTCCAAGTGCTGCTTCTTCGTGGCCAGTACATCGTTGACAACTTTGAAGTCTTGACCCATGTGTTCACGCTCGGCTATCTGCTTAGTCAGGTCTGTACCTAGCTGGTTCACCAGCTTTGTTTGCCTTTTGAAAGAATGAACGGCTTCGTTCCTCTCGCTTCGGAGCTGAGCTAATTCTTTCTCCAGTTCCTCATTTGCCCGCTTCAATTCATCTCGCTCAGCTAACACCTGATTATGCTGCTGAATGGGCACAGTAGTAGGCTCTTCAATCATTGGAGGGCTTTCTGGCTTGGCATGAGGAAATGGCATCCCTATAGCATCTGCTCTGGCTCTGATCCAAGTCACATACGGAGGGTAGGCTTGGTTATTGCTTCTCCCCAGCAATGGCTTTCCCCTCTTACTGATGCCATTCCAGGCGCGCTGAAGCTTGGATAACAGATCCCCCTCTAGAAGACCAGTGAGGTACAGAGATTCCTGTACCTCTTCATCCTTCGGCGGAGCTCTCAAAGCATACGCGAACTGTCAGACCAACAAAGACGGATTGTAGTTTATACAGCCTTTCCTGCCTATCAAAGGCACGTTTGGAAACCCGCTGCAGCTGAAGATAATATCAGTACCCAGCCTATCTCTGTCAAACCAGTCAAGATCCTCTGCAGATAAACTCATCAGACGCTCGGACCACTCAGCTGTGGCTGCAGACGAAACAAAAGGACCCCTCTTGGGCAGATGACTATCAAGCCATTTATAAAGCAGGGGCACACAGCACGAGACATTCTTGCCCCTTCTGTTCTTGTTTTTGTAGTGGATGGAGTGGTAGACATCTCCTATCAAGGTAGGGACTGGATTCCTTGATGCGAAGATATGAAATGCGTCGAACTCTACAAAATCGGGCATATTGGGAAACAGAATGATGCCATATATGCACAGAGCGAGGATGGCGTTGAACGCGACCCAACATCCGTCCTTGGCGCACTGCTGAGCCTTACCCACTAAGAACTGCAAGGAGAAACCGGGAACCTTATTCCAACTAGACAATACCAACTCAGAGGCATCCAGATGAAGTGAAGGGGCTAAACCAGCCAGATCAAGCTCAACATCCATATGAACAAAAGGCATTTGCCTCTTGATAGGCACACCTAGCAAATCAACATATTCCTCTAGCGTGGGTGCGAGAACAAAATCCTGGAAAGTGAAACATCTCAACGGAGGGTCGTAGAACTGCAGCAGAGCGTGCAACCCATTCAACTCGAACGCAGAAGGTTTACGAACCAAACTGAGCAATTTGCCGTAAGACTTTCTGAACTCATCCCTCACAGAATCATCTGCTAAAGCTATCAAACCAGTCAGCCGAACCACATCAGGGGCAGGGAACTTGTAAGCCACGGTCTTCCTCAGAGAACCCATAACAATACAATAGGAGGCAAGAAATCCTGAATCGGGGGAAACGGTACCTGCAACACAGACACACGTTAATGAAATGCAAATGAGTATGCAAAGCAATGTAAAATGAAATCATGCAGCAGGAGATCAAGGCAACTGCACTGTGGAGATTCTGTATCAACAAAACCATGGTGCTGCTCTGTCAAGAACAACCACTATCTCTGATAAGACGAAAACCATGGTATCGGACCACAAATCTGCTCTATCAAGAACACACACACATAGGACCAAAATTCTGCTCTATCAAGAACAGGACCAAAACTCTGCTCTGTCAAGAACAACCATCTGATAATAAGGACCTCTGATACAGGACCAAAACTCTGCTCTGTCAAGAACAACCATCTGATAATAGGGACCTCTGATACATGACCAAAATTCTGCTCTGTCAAGAACGCCCATACATCTGCTGATGAGATCCTCAGACCCCAATCATAAATCTGCTCTGTCAAGAGCAATCACATATCTGATGATGAGAACCTCCGGTACCAACAAAACAGATTCACTGTCAAGAAAACCAGGTGGTCTGAAGGTCAAAGTTGCCTGCAATAAACCCAACCCTGCTCACAGGTATGGACCTAAACTGACTCAAGTTCGGCATCCTATGTGTTCATCAGCATCACAGACATTCAAGAGGGGTGATACGATACCCAGAAGGTGTGGCATCACCAGCTCATGAAGCGGCCTCACTCGGCTGAATCACAAATGATCGGTCCCCAGAGTCGACAATCCTCCAAACCAACAACCGTCTCAACCCAAAGGGTTGAAAGAGAAGCCAACCGGGAGAACCTCGTCTGAGCGTGGATTTCATGAGACACTAGTGCCTGCAAAGCAAGCACGCGCCCACTAATTTCCACAACTAATGCTATGTTCACTCAAGCCTGGGTCTGGCTTCTCACTCATCAGAATGCCCCTCCCACAACAGCACAGATAATCATATCATACTGAAAATAAAGTGCGGGAAATAAAAATGCGATAAATAAACACAACCCAACAAGTAATCATACAAGCGCTAGGATTGACTCTCATAGGGGAAGTCGGATCCCCAAACTGACTCGCAAACGGGACGTTGGATCCCAGGAAACTATCAAGTCCCCAGCAGAGTCACCAGCTGTCGCTTCCGCGAAAATAAGGTGCCGGCAAAACAAAAGAGTCGCCACCTTTCGTTATTTATCCCTCCGAGCGGGAAAGGAAACGATCGGAAAAACCTGACGAAAAAAGGGTAAGACAAGGTCATCGCAACCGTTGTCTGGGTTCGGGAGTCGGTTACGCAAGGGGAAGGTATTAGCACCCCTCACGTCCGTCGTACTCGACGGGATCCACGCTTGTTGTGTTTACTGGACGAGTTGGTTTATCTATCTACCTATCAAGGCTGGCTTAAACAGAAAAGAAAATGACTCGGCAAAGCGTCGCACTTTATGCCTACGTATTCTCATCAGAGAATGAGAAATCAGAGTCAACGTAGTTCGACCTACGACGGGTTATGGGGAAGGTGGCTCGCCAATACATCAGTATTGTGCCTACGTACTCTCAACAGGTATGAGAGATCAGAGCTTACGTAGTTCGGGATACTACGGATTACGGGGATTCAGATTCATCTGTTTTATCGAGTAGGGTTAAACAACATTTCCAGCAGTTAGGGACAAAGCCTGTTTGCGTTGGCGCTGCAGTTTAACAACACTCTTTTCTTCAGAAAAGCTTTCCTTTGAATTATGGGCCCACGGGGCAAAAAGGTTTGAAGCTCGTTTTCTGTCTTTTACGGAAGAAGTGTTTTTTATTGTGTTTGCAATTTCAATCGCACTAAAGACTATGACCTGAGAGTGAATGCGTCGCATGTCACCCAAAGGGTGACATACTAAACATCCAGACTGTTGAAAAGAAACTCTCCAACAATCCTTTCTCAGGTAGCTTAAGGCTCGTAACGTACGAAAGAAATCATTCATGATTACTGTATCTTAAGCTGTTTTGAGATGAGAAGAGAACAGGCTCAACTACGGGGAGACTATCAAGTTCTAATGTTGTCATGCCAAGGATTCATCCTATAGTTGAGGTTTGAAACAGGGAACTCCTAGAAGTTATCATGCATAGTTTTCAACCTAAAGTTCTATCATCATTTCCTTATCAAAGGAAATGAGAGCCCTAAGGGATCATGTCAATGATACATAGAAACAGATAAAGCATCAGCTTAAACAGTAAACAGTAATACAGTAAACGACTGTAAAATGCATGCAATGCAAGTCAGGGAGGAAATGTGTGTGGGGTATCAGCCTCCACAAGCTCATCTCAACCTCAAGCCAGAATGAATAACAGTAATCATACAGAAAGATAAAACATTCTATCAAGCAAAACAGTAAACTGCAATCATACAGAAGAAATAAAATCATGCTATCAAGCAAAACAAACCACATGGGCAAGGGAGCAGGGCTCTACCGAATACCCGCAAGCAAAGCCATACAGTAACAATACAAGCAGAGGGAGCAACTCAACCTCTAATGCAATCATGCTCCTAGATTAAAGCTAGTCTAGATATGGACTTATTCTAATACATCAAGCAAGTCAAACAAGGCACATCAATACAGAAAAGAAAACAGACAAGAAAGCAGATCCACTCCTTTCTCAACTCCAAACTTCAGCTCCTCTGACAGCAACTCAGTCTTCAGACCTCCATCATTCTTGAAAAATATCAATTTGCTTCTCCAGGTTTCAACCCTTCAACATAAGTTTCAACTTATTCTCTCTTCTCTAAGCTTCAGCTCCTTAATCAGTTCCACCTTCAGGCTTCACTCTTAACCACAAGTATCAACTTGATTCCTTCAGGATCTCCAAGCTTCAAAGTAAGTATCAACTCATCTTTTGTTCTTCAAGCCTCAGCTTTCTTACTTTACCAGTCTCAACTTGGTCTTCTCTTCCTACAAGCTTCAGCTTCTCAGAGTAATCTTCAATCATCTAGAAATGTCAACTTCATCCTTCAGTCTTTAAGCCTCAGCTCTTCATTCAATCTTTACTGGATCTTCAAGTATCAACTTGCTCTTCTTGCTCTTCAAGCTTCAGCTGCAATGGCAATGCTCAGGGAATCATCCTCTTCCATACTCTTCAATGAAGTCTTCATTTTCACACTCAAGCCCAACATCTCCCAAGATACTAAAACCAGAAGAAATCACTTAACTGGATAAGCTAGGATATTAAACTGCTTATTGACCACCAAAGGTGACCTATAAGGGTTCAACATCAAAAGAATGGTTCCCTCAAAAGCTCTACTTCCTGGGTACCATCACTTATCCCTCCAAAGGAGGGAGGTGAACACCATGGAAGGACCTTGAATCATGGGGAGGAATGGAGGTGAAAGGATACCATCCATGTTTAAGAAAGAAATTAACTAAGTCTAAGCTCTACTTAATTCCTAACCCTAAAACAACAACAAAACAAACAAGTCTTCAAGCTCTCAAGCTCCTTCTTCAATCTTCAAGTCTTCCACTATGCCTCTCCATGCTCCACAAAGCAAGACCAAGCCCACCAAGCCAAGCAAAAGCCCACAAAGCAAAGCAAAACAAAATACAAGCCCACAAGGGCAACACAAACAACAATCAATTAAAAATAGTATACTATTATATTAAAATCTAATATAATTTCTAGGGGATCCTACATAACTACCCTTAATACCCTATATGTCCCAACATCTAACTTGACCTGAAAACCCAAAATTCTAGTGTTATTGTGGATCTATGTTAAGGATTGACCTAAATCTACACAACCTAAAGTCATCTAATCAAAACTAATCAAAAACTAATCACAAAATTATGGAATAAATCCAGAGGGGAGCTAAAGTCCTAATCTAACTATCCTAAAAAGAATGGCCTAAAAATTCTAAGGGAACTAGCTGAACAAAATTCTACAAAACTATGCATCAACATAAAATGAATTAAAAGCTATTAAAAGAGAAAATATACAAAAATATTAAAAATGCATGAAATACAAATTTTTTGATTTTATAATTTTCTAGACATAAACATGAAATAGGTGAAAAAATACCCATGCCAAAATCATTATTTTTCTATTTAATATGATTTTTCAAAAAATTAAAGAAAAATGGAGAAAAAGAAAATAAAATGTGAAATGTTTGGTGCAGATAGCAATGATATGCAGTTCAATATGAGAATGGGCTTGAAACGGGGGTGTCATCAGTAATGCGCGCTAGGCCCATGATTTAATCAGAAAACAAATAACAAAATTATAAAGAAAAAGAAAAAAAGCACGGTGCATTTAGTAAAGAAAACTAGTTCAAATTCTGACTGGGCCATGGATGGGGGTGTGACTATCAAAATCAACTTAAGCCCAAACGAAAAAAATTAAATGAAACACAGCGTTTGGTTGTCTTCAGACTTCCCTCTTCAAAACGCAAAATTAAATCCCATCCACACGATCTGATCCCAGTCAATGGTCTACTCTCCATCCAACGGCCATGGAGTTGTCTTCTTCCTTCAGCCAGGGTTTTGAATGGAGAAGCCATGGAAACAGAACTTCATAGCATCTCTTCACCACAATCGCATCACCTCAACTCTTGCCCGAAATCCAAGATTTAAAACCCTAGAACACTCTAAATTTCATGCTGATCACAACCATAGCCTTAGAATTCAAAGAATCATCCTCAATCTCTAAACCCGATCCAAGATCAAAACTATGCTCAAACTTCAACTTTAACGATTCTTGAAATTGATTGGCTCAGAATGATCACCACCTCACACTGGTTAAATCTTGCTATTAAACTCATGTTATATCTCACTATACATCGTGTTCTTGATCAAAACAAAATTGGTCTCACTAACTCAAACCTCACCAAATGCCCTCACACTTTCCAGAATCCATCTCCTAACCATCTCTAACCATTCTAACCTAACAAATCTAACTAATTATGCTTAAATTAGGGTGTAGAGTAAAAGTTACAAACCTGTCAATTCTTGAATACCAGATAGGTCAAATCTTCACTTCAACCTCTCAATCTCTTCAGAATCACTCCTTGATTGATGTTAATGCTTCTGTTTGCAAAAGATTTGATCAAAGAAGCTTGAATCTTCAAATCCGATGGTGACTTGCAGCTCCCAAAATCCAAATGCTATCTTCTCAATTCTTCATGATCTTGCTCTCAATTTGGTATGCACACATTCAGTATGATCAATGAAAGATGTTAGGATTGAAAGAATCAATGGAAATGGTGTGGAATATAGAAATTGATTTCAACTTGCAATGGAAGAAAATGAAATGGCAATCTCACTCTCCTCTCTAATCTCTCACCAACCTTGCATCTGAGCAAGTTCTAATCAATATATAGGATGGTTCCAAACCATCCAGAACTTTCTGGAAGCATCCAATGAGAATTTGAGATTCTCATGTCATGAGTTTTTGATTTCAATCCATCTCATGTACCAACTTGGGCTATACCTCTTGCAGCAGCTTGTTCTCCTTTGAAAATCTCCTTAGATGAGATGCATGATATGTTAGGGTGCTTTGCTAGCTTGTGCATTGCTTTTCCTTGTGTTTTGCATATGTACCTTAATATGCAAGCAATCATTTTCCAAAGCAAGTCCATGATTTAACCCTCAAATCAAAAATGTGGCTGAACCATTGTTTCTAAAATGCTTTCTAGAGTCAAAATGGTATATTACATGCCATGGTTTGGATGTGTAGCTTGAAAATTTCAATTTCCAACTTTGATTTATTTAACTTATGCCTCCATTTTAGGTCATTTTTATCATTTTGAGCTACAAGCCTTTTCAACATCTCATGACCTCCTTACTAGCCTTAAAACATCATTTTAAGCAATTTTTATATTGAATATTTTTCCATTTGAAGCTTGGAAATAGGAGTTATGGCCTTATGCTTGAAATGACATATAATCTCCAAATGACCAAAATGCCCTTGACTTGTCAAAGCCATAATTTGAGTTCTACAAATCCTATCAAGGACTTATAGTACTCTCTAGAAAGCTAAGAAGATAAGGAACAACATTAATGTTGACCAAAAGTTCATAGGAATCATCCTTATTGGGCCAAAGTTGGATGCAAGTTGGGTGACTTTCAAGGCCCCAGATTCACATACCTCAGATGACCTGTAACTTGTCAAAGTCATAACTTGAGCTCTACAAATCCTATCAAGGACTTCTAGTACTCAAATTAAATCTAAGAGCAAGCTCTACAACATTAATGTTTGGGGTAAGATGAGATGACAATCATATCTTGAGCTAAACTGCCTTGGAGATAGGGGTCAAACTAAGGGATTTTACACTGTCAAGCCTTAGAAACCCTAGCCTGAAACTTCTCAAACTCTTCAATCATGATGAGTTAACCTTGGAATCATCCTTATATCATCTCAATGCATCAATCCATGATCACATGGCTCTTGAATTAAGTCTCAACCCTCTCCAAATCATCAGTAGACCTAGGGTTGACCCAGTCAAACCCTAACTGCACCACTCATGGCTGAGGTTTCTTAATCTTGCACAATGACCTCTCTAGGCTTCATGATGGCTTTCAAGACATCTCCTAAGCTCTCTCAAGGCTTCAAGTCCACATTCATGGCTTTAGAATCATCTGAGGACTCCCACAACTCTCAAGCTAGGAGGCACACAACCTTGGTTTCAACCACTCTCTCTGAGAATCTCTTAACTTCTCTGACAAAGATATCAACCCTTGAACACTTGAATAACCTTCTTGGCTAGCTTCTAAGTCTTGTAACTCTTGATTGGTAATCATACCTCTTGATCTCCTGCATACATGTCAATGAAATGCAAGTGATAATGCTAATGTGAATGAGATGAACCACAAGCTAGGTAAAGAAATGTTGGTCAAATTTTGGGGTGCAACAACAACTTTCCCCACAACCTGGAAAAACTCTGCCTTTCAACAACTTGCTTTTAACAAAGCTCAACGGCGTTCTCAAATCTGCAACGTCCATTATCAAATTCAGCTCTTCTCCTTCAACAACAACATTAACTCCGGCCACTCCATGATTAGGCATCGGGTTTTGAACCATATTAGGAGTATCATTGGTAAAATTAATTGCCTTGATTTCAATAAGGTCTTGCACCTTGTGTTTGAAAGCCTTGAAATTATCTATATTGTGGCTTGAAGCGTATGAGTGGAAATCACATCTCACATTCGCATCATATCCCAGAGGTGGCGCGCCTGTCAATGGTGCCAATGTTCTCTTTTGTATCAACTGAAGTTGTAGCAGATGCTGTAGAAGTTGCGAATACGGCATAGGTGGAGTATCAAATTTCATATTCATTGTTCTTTCTCGGTTCTGAAACCGGCGTGGTGCATAATTCTGTTGTTGTTGTTGTTTTTGAGGTGATGCAAGAATAGTGATGCTTGCAACCTATGGCTGTTGCTGATGTGGCTGATATTGTTGGTGACGTTGAGCTCTATTCTTGTTCCTGTTTCTGTACCTTGTAACTGCATTGGTTTCACCTTCCCTCTTCTTGGAATTACCGAAAGTCTTTCTCCCTCCACCAGATGTGGATCCTTCCCCTGTTTGAATTTTACCCAGCTTAATACCATTCTCAACCCTTTCACCAGTAATAATCAAATCTGAGAAACTACCAGACATGTTCCCAATAAATTTTTCATAGTATATTCCTGGCAACGTTGCCACAAACATATCAATGAGTTCTCTCTCAACCATCAGAGGTTGAACTCTCGCAGCTAGTTCATGCCACCTTTGGGCGTACTCCTTAAACCCCTCATTGCTTCACTGAGACAGATTCTGCAGCTGCACACAGTTCAGCGCCAGATCACTATTATACTTATAGTGATAGACGAAGGCTTCTCCAAGATCCCTCCAACTTCTAATATGGGCTGTCTCCAAGCCCATGTACCATTCTAGAGAAGGTCCAGGCAAACTATCTTGGAAGAAATGCATCAGCAGCTTCTCATCATTAGAATAGGCAGACATTTTCTAGTAGTATGATTTGAGGTGTACTCTGGGATAGGTTGTCCCTTTGTACTTGTCAAAGTTAGGCACTTTGAACTTTGGTGGAATCTTCAAAACTGGGATCAGCCCCAAATTAGACATGTCAAGACCTAGAGAATTTTGATTCTCCAAATTCTTCATTTTCTCCTTGATCATTCTAAACCTCTTATCTGCATCAGACTATAGACCTGCGCCCAGATGTCCTATAGAAAAGACGTCATCTTGCTCATCCTCCTCCCACTGAGGTCCAGCATTCGCATGTGCACCGCCCGCTGCTTCTACCACATGAACTCCGGGTTGATGACCTCCGCCCTGAGGAATAACAACGGTTGGAACAACATTGGCTTGAGGAGTACTCCCATCAGCTGGGGGAGGTACAACAGTAGTCCTACTGTGCAAAACTCTGCTTACATCTACTCTAGCAATCAAAGGTTGTACAAGCGTTCTAAGCTGCTCTTGACCATTAGCAACCCCTTGCATAAGATCCATGAACTGAGCCATGCGATCTCTGAACTCTTGCAATTCAAGCTGAATCTGATCCATTGCTTTCTGATGATTCCCCCTAGTTGAGTAACGGTGAATCGTTCGATCTCCTATCCTGAAACACTGCTAAGATAAACCCACAGAAAGATAAGGTCAACAGAACCAGGAACACCTGCAATGCAATATGATAATGATGCAAAATGCAAGCTTGTAAATATGATTCGTGGAAAATTTCCCCTTGATTCTAGTTCCACGGAACAATGGGAGGGTGAAGAGCCAACAAATGAAGCCACAAAATCCATCTCATAAATAAAATGAGGACCAGAGTTAGCATACACAGCATAGCACCAAGGAAATACAACAAAGTCAATACGACCTCATCCAACAATCCTGGTGATGGTCTGAATACAAGATAAAAACAAATATAGCATAACAAAGGGAAAATTGCATCAGGCATGGCAGCGAGTCTGGAACTCTTCTAGAAACTTCTTTGTATCCGGATGATCAGGCCGGGCAACCAGCGCCTGAATAAGCAACTCTCTGTTGTTGATGACATCCTTCAAGTCTTGAGCATAGTCTTCCCAAGCACCTTCTCCGAAAGCATCTTCAAGTCTTGGCTTCTTCACTTCTGCTCTTAACTTGTATTCCTCCAACGTTGCAAGAGCTTCTCGTAGCTTGCGATCGCTTTTGTACTGACGAGAGGATTCAACTGGGTCTTTCTCATCTTTAACCTGGAGCTGAGTCTTCAACCTAACAATCTGCTGATGAAGCTCATCTTCTCTTTTCTTGTTGGCAGTTAGAGCAGCATTCCACTGACTGTTGAACTTTGGTATCTCTAGGAACACTTTCTCTAGATCCTTCTTCTTGTCTTTGAGGATATTACTAGCATTCTTCAAATCTTGACCTACTTGCTCTCGGGCGCGAATCTCTTCAGTCAGTTCTCTTCCCATTTTGTTCAGAGTCTCTGTCTTCATCTTGGACAGGTAGGCGGCTTCATTCTTTTCACTCCTAAGCTGAATAATCTCCTTCTCCAACTCTTCATTAGCTTTGCGTAGTTCTTCTTTCTCAGGCCACAATTGATTATACTTCTGAATGTCAAATGTTGTCGGTTCTTCAACTACAAAAGGATATAAAGGCTCTCTGACTGGGAAGGGTAACAACAACCTTTCAACCCTCTCTTGGATCAACTCAACATATGGTCCATAGGCTTTGCAGTCACCTTTTCCCAAAGAAGATTTTCCTTTGCAGTGGATTCTTCCCCAAGCTTTTTCCAATCTGGCTAAAGTCTCACTGTCAACTACTCCTGTGAAATACAGAGATTCTTGTATTTCCTCCTCCTTCGCGGGTCCTTTCAGGGCATAATTGTCATGCTCCAAATTTTACCCTTAGATTCATCTTGCAGTTCATTTTGTTCTGTATTTCATTTTAACTAACCGTTAACCGGTTTGCTCAGATTGTTTTTTTTGCATGCGTATTTAAAAAGCGGGAAAATATTACTGTGTGCCTTTAATTCATGAGGTGCAGACATATCGTTAGTTTGCAGTCCGTTGACGAATACAGAGCCAGATTATTATCAGAAGATCCTCAAGCAACTAGGGTTTTCTACCTCTCGATTCATACGACATTTGGGTTGAGGAGGGTTTGGATTGTTATGACAGTATTGACGTCAGATTCTTCTTGATACGATCCATTTTTGAGAGCCAGACTTAGTCGTCAGGTTGGATTTTAGAATGCTGAACAATTTTAATTTGAGGGTGTTAGAATATGAATGGATTTGAATTTGAATCAGCGCAAAATTTATTTCGAGGAGGTTATCTAAACAAGTTCGAGCCGCATTTCATGTTTCTTTCTCTATTCGGTTACAAGCTTAAATTTTTAAAGGCGCAGTGGAATTATGGGTTGATTTAGTCGCAAGTATCAGTTGATTCGATTCGGATTACAAAAGTCAGGGTTATTCAAGATACAGTCTAGATTTTAACTACGAAAGAAAATTCATTTTTGCCACTAAAATGGATTTATCTGTTTATCTATGCGAGGCCACATTCGTCGATTTATTACCGAATACAGATTAATTTTTAAGGGATCTGGTAGGAGTTCAGAAGTTATGTCGGATGTCAGTTAATTTCAAGTATCGTGTCAGACTGTCAGTTACCGAATTTGGATGATGAAATATCAAATTTATTCAGAAAGGAATGTGAATTGAATTTAGTCAGAAAATGAATTTCTTTTATTAAAGACTGAAGTTATTCAATTTCCGTACAATTTTTTATTACAACGTTCATTCAGCAAATGACATTTTGAACATTACGGAACTACACATCCTAAAATCCCAAATTGACCCTAAACGATTTAAGTCTTCATATCCGATTCTCCGTCGTCTCCGAGCTTCCGAACCTGCAAAACCAGCCGACATCAAGGAAAGATGGTTAAGAGTTAGTTAATCGAAAAAATGTTTTTTGGTTGTCGCAACGCCCTCAGAAAATTCTCATCACTGGGCAGGTCGGGAGGGCAACGAAAACATTATGTCGCCAGCTCCTGACTCTGTTCCCGACCTCAAAGCCAAAATCCGGCAGAATGTTGTTCTTAGAGAGAGAGAGAGAGAGAGAGAGAGAGAGAGAGAGAGAGAGAGAGAGAGAGAGAGAGAGAGAGAGAGAGAGAGAGAGAGAGAGAGAGAGAGTTTTTGTGAAGAATCCAGCCAAACAGATCCAAATCTAAATCAGAAATCCAACCAACAAATTAAATCCAGATTTCATCAAATCCAATCATCCGAAAATCTGGACAATATCAACAATCATAAAATAAATCAAATTCGGATCCATCATCACCAAAACGGGACAAATCAAATCTCAGATTTCATAAAAAAAATGTAAGGAGATCAAATCCGGCCCAAATTAAAATTTGAAAAAGGATTCGAAAAGCAGACAGTATAAGATCATCAGAAAGAGCATCAAGAAGGGGGCGGAAACCCTAAAAATCATTATCATCCAAAATCGTCAATCCGCCGTCAAAACCAACAACAAGGCCTCAGTTCTTAACATCATTGGCCGCAAGAACAAAACCCAATTTAAGAGACGATCGCGAACAAGAAACAGTCAAGCCAACATCAAAATCCAAATCAAAGTTCGTTAGACTCAGACACAAGGACTCCCTCAGTGTCATCATCATCCAACGGCGGCCAAAACTATCATCAAAGAAAAAAACCATCCACATGCAACAACAACTGCACGAAAATGTCACCATCATCCGCGAAATATCAACCGTCAAAGCCACAAGCCTCAGAGAATCAATCCTCATCATTGGCCACGGGACCGAAAATCACCACAAGCAAAACCGTCGCGAACCACAATGAAAAACCCATAGACTCAGAGAAGAGGACTTCCTCAGTGTCATCATCGTCACCATCATTAAAAGCATTAAAGCAACAACCAAAGGGTTACGAAAACACCGTCGAAAGTCAGATTTCCTCGCAAAAATCATCATCCGTAAGGCACCAAGGACGCGTTTTTTGTTGTTTTTTTTCATTTCAGAAGCATACGAGTGGAAGAGAAGCAGAGTGAAGAAGAAGGAAATCATGAATTAACAGAACAAAACGGAAGAGGTCTCGGCAAGCCTAGAGAGAGAGCTGCGCCGCAGCTAGCAAAATGGGGTTCTGAGAACCCTAATTTTCCCCCCAACCTTTTAGTCCTGTTGAATGGGTCGGGTCTGGTAGGTTGTGACCCAGCCCAACCCGTTTTGTCTCTATTTTTTTTTAATGTTTTTTATTTTCAATTTTATTCTATTTATACTCTTATTTTGTTTTAGTTAAAAATTTCACAAATAAATTAACCCCCTTTTTTAATAAAAACTAATGTATTTTTTTAGAAACTAATTTTTTTAATTAATTAAAATCCACCCTTTTAGTAAAACATTTTTTTATAAAAAATTAAAACTTGTACTTTTTTTAATTATAAAAATAACTTTTAATAAAAAATCCTCTTTTAAAAATTGAACTAACCTTTTTTTTAATTTTAATCCTAACCTTTTTTATTATTCCGACTTTTTCTTAAAAACCTGTTTAACCAAGCTTTCAAATTTTTCGCTTTGGGTTCGAATTGAACAGTGTCCCGTTTATCGCCCCGTTCATTTTCGTCCAATTTCCATGCCGTTCCTAACATTTGCTTCTCATTTGTACAATTTACTAATCATTTTTTTTCGTATTTCATTTTCATGGTTGTAATTTATGCGAGTATATCGTCGTTGTGCACTTCCCTTACTATTTTCGCACTTTCCCGCATTTTCATACTGCCGCTTAATTATTTTGCATCATTTACCGTTAACGTCTATTCCGAAGGATTAGGTCTAGCTGTTTGACCGCCGAGTCAATAGTCCTCTCCTTTGACCCGTTCAAAACCCTAATTGCCTATGCGTCCCGCCGTGGACCGAATTACCCTTTACCCTAGCATTAGGCCAAGGAGTCTCCGCACTCCGTTTTAGGTTTCTCGTTGTGTAATACCTAATTTACCCTCTTCATTTCAATCCAAATTTTCAACATAGAGTTAGGAGTTTCCGTACTCCACATAAGCGCTTCCTTAAGAACGTTTACCCCCCATTGAAACCTTGACCACAGCCAAGAAGTTTTAATTCCTCACTTTCGAGGGGAACTGCGATTACTCTGATTCCATCCCCTACCTCGGATACGTAGGCACAAGATTCAAGTCTTGGCGAGTAAACTTAGGACTAACCCTTAGGTATTTATGTCACTTTGTAACCCTTAGCACATATACCCTAAAGCAAATAATAAAGCAAAATAGTAACTTTAAACAAAAGGTTCCTGTAGAGTACTACAGAAGTTTAGGGTGCTAATACCTTCCCTAAGCTTAAACAACCCCTTACCTAGATCTCTCCCCGCATTGTTTACGTTGTAAAAATTAGGTTTTCCTTCATTTGACCTTTTCCTTCGGATAAATCAAAGATCGATTGTGAACTAAAGATGTGATTCAAACTAATTAATAATTTGATATCCTATTCTTACCGCAACAATAACCAAATTGTCTGACAGCAAGAGTGGGATTATAATTGGTGCCACCTTTCCTCCTTATCAAAGGAACATTGGGAAAGTTTCTACAGCTGTAAATAATCTCCTTACTAAGAAGGTCTCTGTTAAACCAAATAATGTTCTCCGACGTCAATCCCATAAGCCTCTCTGACCAATCAACTGTACCTGAGATATAAACAAAAGGTCCAACCTTGGGAAGATGATCCATAAACCATCTATAAAGAAATGGCGCACAGCAAGAGACATTCTTCCCTCTTCTGTTCTCATTCTTGTAGTGGATAGAATGGTAGATATCTCCTAGGAGTGTAGGCACATGATTCTTAGAAGCGAAAATATGGAAGGCGTCCAAATCAACGAAGTTTAGGATATTAGGGAACAATACTATGCCATAGATGCAGAGAGCCAAAATAGCATTGAAAACGACCCAACATCCTTCCTTTGCAAAGTGATGAGCTCTACTCACCAAGAACGATAGTGGGAAGCCAGGAACTTCATTCCTCCATACCATCTTTCCATCCAACTCAGAAACGTCTAGATGAAGAGCATTTGCTAGCTTGGTCAAGTTAGGTTCTGCTTCAGAATGACAGAAAGGCACTTACTCTAGGACTGGAACTCCTATCAATATGGCAAACTCTTCCAAAGTTGGCATCAATACATATCCTGGGAAGGTGAAACAACGCAGCTGAGAATCATAAAACTTTAGCAGAGTATTGATACCTCCCAACTCAAATCTTGAGGTTTTGCAGACATAGCTCAATATCCTCCAATAGTCTTTCCTGAAATCATCCATGACACTGTGATCAGCTGCAGCAATCAGACTAAGTAAATGCCCTATCTCTGGCGTCGGGAACTTATAAACAATAGTCCTCTTCAAACCGGGCTCCATACTGATGGTGGACTAGATTACTAGAATCAAAGGGAAAATATGCACCTGAAACACAAATACATGCAAATGTTAAAATGAAAATGAATATGCAGATGCAAAACAGGGGACCAAGATTGTTGTGTTGCTGACTGAGTTGAACTAGAGCTTCACTTTGGCGAGAAAATAACACATCACTGAGATAATAGGAACCCACTGTATCAAGGATCAAAAGTCTGCACTGACAAGAAAACCGGGTTGGTTGAAGGTCAAGGTTTCCGCATAACCCTTCCACTCACAGGTATGGACCTAATTTGATAAGGTTTGATATCCTATGTGGTCATCAGCATCACAGACTTTTGAGAAACGATGATACATTCACCATTTTTGGTTTGGCATCATAGTCAAATGAAAAGGCCTCACTTAGCTGACTCTTAAATGATCAGTCTCCAGAGTCGACAATTTTCAGATCCAACATCCTCTCAACTGTCCGAAACAGACTGGAAAGGTAGTCATCACAGAAAATCTCGTCTGAACGTGAATTTCATGAGGACTAGTGCACATCGAACGTACAGGTCCATCACTACTTTCCACACTAATGCTATGTATATCCTCAAGCTTGGGTATTGGGCTTATCTCTCAATGGAACAATCCCACCCAACAACATAGCAATATCATGATAATAAAGTGCGGAAAATAAAATGCAAATGAAATATTGTACAAATGCAACACATATACACACCCACAGACAAAAACAAACAAGCGCTAGGATTGACTCGCATAGGAGATGAGATTTTATCCCCAACAGAGTCACCAGCTGTCGCTACTGCAAAAAAGGGTAGGCAAAGACAGAAGATTCACCACCGTTCGTTATTTATCCCAAAGAGAGGGAAAGGAAACGATCGAAGAAAACCTACGAAAAAGGGAAAAGACAGGTCATCGCAACCAAATCTTGGGTTTGGGAGTCGGTTACGCAAGGGGAAGGTATGAGCACCCCTCACGTCCGTTGTACTCAACGAGATCCATGCTTGTTGTCTTGTAAATCTATCTAAAGGCTGGAGAACAGGGGTGAAAGAAAAGAAAAGTGACTCGATAGGACATCGCCACCCTATGCCTACGTATTCCCTCGTGCAATGGGAAAGTCAGAGTCAACGTAGTTCGGAAAACTGCGGGTGAAGGGGGGAAGGTTGCTCGCCAAGACATCATCGTCTTGTGCCTACGGATCCTCATCTGGTATGAGAAATCAGAGCAAATGTAGTTCGGGCTGACACGACCACTGGTTGGTTCAATTGTTTTAATGAGTAGGGTTAAATATCCCTTCTAGCAGTTAGGGACGATGCTTGTTTGCGGTAGAACAAAAACTTAACACACTCTTTCTGAAAATGAAGTTTGCAAACAATCCCAAAGATAAAAAAAGGTTTGATTTTGTTTTGTGTTTTTTATGAGAAGAATTGAATTGAGTTAGATTTGAAACTCATGTTGCACTAAAGACTATGACTTGAGAGCGAATGCGTCGTATATCGCCCAAAGGGCATACGCTAAACACTCTAGACAATGTGAGAGGAGGCCCCCCACCATCATTCCTCAAGTACTTAAGGCTCGTAGTGTACAACAAGTGTTAACCTTTATTAAGTGTCTTAAGAAGTTATGAGATGAGAAGAGAAGACACAAGACTCTAAGGGGAACTGGTCAACCCTAATGTTATCATGCAATGTAGTCCTAAAGTTGGGATTGAAAGGGGGAACTACCTAATGTTGTCATGCAAAGGATTGAAAGCCTAATGTCTCTCCTACTCCCATCTTAAACAGAGGGACTAGGAATCCTAAGGGATCATGGCAAAAGAGCACAAGTAAACACATAACAATTCAATCACAGATGAAAAGAGATGAAAAAGACTTAAACAAGTCAATGCAATATGAAATGCAAACACAAAATGCATGTATGAAATGATGCAACAAGACTAAAAACAAGAGACTCAAACACAAGCACAAGTCAACTTAAACAAGTCAACAAGAGATGAGGTGAAATGGGAGAAGGAAGCTCCTACAACCAATTACCACCAATCATCAAGAGAGAATGGTGCTATTCTAAGAAGCACACACAAATAAAAATAGGGAGGAACAAGTGTGGGGCAGCCACCACCACAAGCACATCTCAACCAAACAATTCTTAAAGGTGAAGTAAAGCAAGTGCAAAACAACAATGTAAAACAAGCCCAAATGCTCATGACAAACTCAAAGTGTGTACATTAACACCAAATCATCATGAACAAGTGACAAAACACCTAGGGCAGAAGTGAAACAACAAGAGGAATGCCTCAAATTCAAAGTCAAAATAAGAGAGAAACACAGGCATGATCATGTACAAGTGAATAACCAAAGTTCAAACACAAACTCAACACTTAAAACAAGTGGAAAAACATGATCCAAAGGTAGCTTGTGATACAAGTTACACATGCAAATGACCTCTAACAAGTAAAACAACACCTCAAGTATGTTAAAATGAATCAACAAATCTCAAAAGGTGCATATGGGATCACTCATGATCATATCCCAAAGATTAGGTCAAGACTAGCATGTCTAAGCATGGCAAAAGATGACTTGAATTTGAAGCAACCATGAAAAATAGAAGACAAATCCAATAAATTCCAAATAAATCATCAAACTCAAGTTGAAACAAGTGCAAAACATAATGCAAAACCTCATGATCAAATTCAACTCAAAGCACCATCAACTAAGTCCAAGAAGGCATGATGTTCCACTTTATCGAGTGTATATCGAGGGTCAACAAAAGGTCAATGAAAAAATGTTGAAAAATGGTCGTGGTCAACTCAAACCCACCCTCAAATATGCCTCAATCCATCACCTAAATGATGGAGAAGAATTGGTCATAGGGGATATAGAACTGAGGTCCAAATGATCAAGTCAAAATTAGGTATGAACCATAAAACCCTTTGAATTATAAATTTCAAATAAAATATTATAATAAATGCAAAATAAAAATAAAAATCATGAAAAATTAAATAACATTTCAAAATGTCAAAAAACTATTTTTGTGGATTTTTGTAAAATAGGGAACTAATTTTAAATGATTAAAATCAAAACTAGAAAATAAAATAAAATAAAACAAAACAAAAACCAATAGGGGGTATGATCAGCAATACCCAATGAACTGAATTCATTCACAAAGGCGCATGGGCCTGAAATGGTAGGGTGTGAAGAGCAAAAAAGCCAAAGCCTAATGTCCAAACGACAATAGATTACACGAAACTCAGCGTTTCATTAATCCATCTAGAATTCAAACGCACACGCGGGCACAGTCAAACCAATGCAAGCAAGACACATCACAAGGTCAAATGGTCCACCACCCCAACTCAGTTTTGCCCTGAAAAAGAACCAAACGCCAGAGCTAGGGCTCCGGTCATCTTCTCCGACCAGCTCGCCGGAGATCAGAGATAAAATCTCAATAAAAATGGCAAATTCGGGTACCATTTGAAAGGGCTAATCACAAGGAACATGAATCCAACATTACAATTTGAAAAAGGTTCTTAAACAAGGGGTAAAACAGGCCACGATTTTTGAGAGCTCAAATTGAAATGCAACCAACAAGCAAGCAATTGATTCAAACATGGCCTACAAAGTATAGGGCTTCAGATGCACCCAAAATGGACTTACAAATGTGCCTAGCATGAGAGTTCTAAGGTGAGAAAATTACCAAACGGAGTGGTTCCGTTGACCCTTCAAAATGCTTGCAAGCTTCATTTTAACACCTCTAACCTCTTCCTTGAGCTTTAGTGATGATGATTGGAGAAAAATCTTGAAGCAATACCCAGGGAAATATGAGATTCGAAGAAATGAAAGTTTGTGAAATTTTCAAGTAATCCTCTCTTTCTCACGCAGCAACACCAACTCTAATCATTAGGGTAAACTTATGAGTTTTTATATGGTGGGTTTGAGGACTCCATGCAGGCCCATAATGGTTTATTTGAATGATTCCAAAATTTTGCCAAAAATGTTTCATTTCAAAACACACACGGGTTAGCTTCTCTTTCATTTATTATTGGGTCAGCAAATAACACTTGAGGTGTGTAGAAATGAATTGTAGTGCTTTGAGTCATTTAGAATAAAGTTGTACCAAGTTTTGATTCATGACTTTTTATGGTGTAAAGTTTGAAAATGTGGTATGAAACATGTGCTCTTGTTGGTCCAAATTAGGCAAAGCTAGGAAAGACCAAAATATGATGAGATCATAATGCCAAAGGAACATAAACCAATTCATTTTATGACTTGTAATGTAAGAAATCCAAGTTATGTCCAAAAATTAAGTTTTCACTTTCAAAATGGCTCAAAAGATCACACAATCCATTAAATGCCGTGAAAATAAAGTTCATGATGAAGCTAAGGCAATGTGACACAACTTTCATGTGGCACAAAATTGAATTTGAGGCCTTAACATGCATGAAATTGATCATTGAAGAAAATGACCTATAATGATGTTTCCAAAAATACCCTTGCCTTGTGAAGACCATAACTTGAGATGCACACGTGAGAATGAGAACTAATAGGACTTTTTGGAAAGCTAAGACCATTAGGGACAACTTTAATGTTAACTTGAAAGTGAGGATAAACTTAGTTCCATGTGAAAAATCCCTTGGAAGTGAGTTGACTTTGAGTACCTCAAAAATTCATTCATCTGATGACACCAACTTGTTGACATCATAACTTGAGATGTATAAACTCAATGGATGAGTTCTTGTACTTAAATGAAATCTTGAAGGATTATGAACAAGTTCCATGTTTGTTGAAAAATGAGATTGAGCTTGCATCATAGTGAAAATTGTCCTGGAAGTTAGGCACCAAGGAAGGGGATTTTACATTGAAATCAATTGAAACCCTAAATTAGTAACGCCTTGAACTCTTGAATATCCTTGATTTAATCTCAAAGTGACATCCTAGATAACCTATGATGACTTCCCATAGCTTGTATGACCTAGAAATAAGTCTTGAGCCCTCTCAAGTCCACAGTTGACTTTGGGTTGACCAAATGAAACCTACACACCATATCCTTTGACTGAGGCTCTTGCAGTTGAATTGAATGACAACACAAGCTCCCTAAAGACCCCTCAAGAGACAAATTGTAATTTTTAACCGTTCCTTATCCAAATAGATGACCTCATGAACCTCTTATGACCCTCTGATGATCCTCAAGATAGGAAGTGACACCCATACACAAACCTCTCCTCTCAAGGAGCTTTGAAACTTTACCCTGATGATGATGAACCCTTATAGGCTGGCATATGATACCCTTTCTTGAGCTTGAATATGAATCTCCTCCTTTTGAATGGCAAACACAACACCCCTTGATCCCCTGATTAGAACCAATGTTAAATGAAAAGAAACATAAGCCAAGTTAGAAAGAAAAGGTTGGTCAAATTTCGGGTGCAACTTGATGGAAAGAACCTTAATTATAGCCAAAGATTTGACTCGAATGGAGAGAAATTTTTGAAGGAAAACATGGGAGATTTTTCTTCAATATAAGATAGAATTGTATTGTTGGCACTCACCGGATACTCTTTTTGGGTAAGTTTTCTTTTGGATGAGCTCAGCTTGTTCAATGGATCCAATATATCTCTTATGTTCACTGCTTCCATGCTTACTTGATTTTCTCCTTTTCATTAACCAAATTGAAATAGGGTGGTGTTATATGTTGTTAGTGTTCTATCTCATGGTTCTATAATTCATACTTTGAAAGGACAGAGTCACAATTTGAATCAGTTCTAGTTTTGGGGGAAGATTATTTAAGTTGTTGTTTCCTTTCTAAACAGGGTTGTATCATCTAATGATCTTGAGTCATGCTATGCCCTTTCTAAACAGGGTTGTATCATCTAATGATCTTGACTCATGCTATGCCAAGTAATGACACACCATGACTCAGGACCATTAGATGATGCAGCCCTACATATGGTGCTTGATAAGCTTTCTCCGACGACTTATTCATAGGTGCTTAAGCAATAATCTTTTGTTTTGGTACGATAGTGTTGTATAAAAAAAGGCATATAATAACTAATGTATTGTGAATATGATTATCTAAGGCATGGCTTTCTAATATCCTATTGGAATGTTGGTGAATCCAATACAATAGTACCAATTTTTGGACCTAAAGATGCATGACTGGTCAACTTTTGCACTCAAAATTGTCATTCTCCATGAGATTATTGCACATGAAACTTGTAGTATATTATTGGTGTTATTCTTAATAGTGATTGTTATTTAGGAAATACGTAGGTCCTTTGCTCAATGACATATTTGGTTCCATTAGCGGCATTAACAATAGTGTGAAGCCAATAATTATTCATATAGAAGTTGGCTTTATGATATCTTATATATATTTGGTTATGCAGACTTATATGATTCATATTATTTCATGTTTTCAGCATCACAGCATTGGTAGTTTACTATTCCATCTAATCATGGTTAAGTGCTGCCAAATGCTGGAACAGTGTAGTAAAGTGTAATGGAAATTCTGTGAGAAGCCAAATCTGGTACAACCATTCCCTAACATGCATTAATAAGTTTTTCTTTATTTCATGCTAGTAGTTAGAGTGTAATTCTTAACAAGATATTGGAGTTGTTTGGCAGTAATGACATGTCTAACAAGTTATTGGAGTTGTTTGGCAGTAATGACATGTTCTGTTATAATTGCATTACATAGTGGGATTTTCATTGACTATCTAACCAAATTGAGTTTATTATGGGTGGAGATGGTTCAATTGTTGTTTCACGATTTAGAAAATTAGCACCAGATGAGTCATAAACAGTTTGCTCTCTTTAAGATGTTTCACAACACTATTCAAAAATATGCAAAGCAACAATCAGGATAAAACAGCTCAGTTCAATGTTAAGATCATTACTTACACGGTATGTGATCGTTCTAAAAATACATTGTCTCATGGTGTTGAAACCATTCAATTATAGTCTGAAAATCACTCATAATATCTGGATAAACCAGTTACAGATGGCGCAAGCAATCAAGCCACTCGATAAAAAAATAGGAAAAAAGATATAGATGAAGTGAATATGGGAGAGAAGAGAGAATTCATAATGCAGAATTTTGGATTGAGTTGCAAGTGATGGAAAGGACCTTATTTATAGCCAAATATTTGACTCGAATGGAGTGAATGTTTGGAAGGAAAAAGTGGAGGAAATCATGGGAGAGTTTTCTTCAATATAAGATAGAATTGTATTGTTGGCACTCACCGGATACTCTTTTTGGGTAAGTTTTCTTTTGGATGAGCTCATCTTGCTCAATGGATCCAATATATCTCTTATGTTCACTATTTGCATGCCTACTTTATTTTCTCCTTGTCATTAACCAAATTTAAATAGGGTTGTGTTTTATGTTGTTAGTGTTATATCTCATGGTTCAATAATTCATAGTTTAAAAACACAGAGTCATAATTTGAATCAGTTCTAGTTTTTGGGGAAGATTATTTAAGTTGTTGTTTCCTTTCTAAACAGGGTTGTATCATCTAATGATCTTGATTCAAGCTATGCCAAGTACTGACACACCATGACTCAGGAACATTAGATGATGCAGCCCTGCATATGGTGCTTGATAGGCTTTCTCTGACGACTTATTCATGGGTGCTTAAGCAATAATCTTTTGTTTTGGTATGATATTGTTGTATAAGAAAAGGCATATAATAACTAATGTATTGTGCATATGATTATCTAAGGCATGGCTTTCTAATATCCTGTTGGAATGTTGGTGAATCCAATACAATAGTACCAATTTTTGGACCTAAAGATGCATGACTGGTCAACTTTTGCACTCAAAATTGTCATTCTCCCTGATATTATGACACATGAAACTTGTAGTATACTATTGGTGTTATTCTTAATATTTATTGTTATTTAGGAAATACGTAGGTCCTTTGCTCAATGACATATTTGGTTCCACTAGTGGCATTAACAATAGTGTGAAGCCAATAATTATTCATATAGAAGCTGGCTTTATGATATCCTATATATATTTGGTTGTGCAGACTTATATGATTCATATTATTTCATGTTTTCAGCATCGCAGCATTGGTAGTTTACTATTCCATCTAATCATGGTTAAGTGCTGCCAAATGCTGGAACAGTGCAGTAAAGTGTAGCAAAGTGTAATGGAGATTATGTGAGAAGCCAAATCTGGTACAACCGTTCCATAACAGGCATTAATAAGTTTTTCTTTATTTCTTCCAAGTAGTTGGAGTGTAAATCTTAACAAGATATTGGAGTTGTTTGGCAGTAATGACATGTTTAACAAGTTATTGGAGTTGTTTGGCAGTAATGACATGTTCTGTTATGATTGCATTACATAGTTGGATTTTCATTGATTATCTAACCAAATTGAGTTTATTATGGGTGGAGATGGTGCAATTGTTGTTTCACGATTTAGAAAATTAGCACCAGATGAGTCGTAGAACAGTTTTTTCTCTTTAAGACGTTTCACAACACTGTTCAAAAATATGCAAAGTAACAATCCGGATAAAACAACTCAGTTCAATTTTAAGATAATTACTTGCACGGTATGTGATCGTTCTAAAAATACATCGTCTGATGGTGTTCAAACCATTCAATTATGGTGTGAAAATCACTCGTAATATATGAATAAACCAGTTGCAGATGGCGCAAGCAAACAAACCACTCGAAAAAAACAGGAAAAAAATATAGATGAAGTGAATGTGAGAGAGAAGAGAGAATTCATAATGCAGAATTCTGGATTGAGTTGCAAGTGATGGATAGGACCTTATTTATAGCCAAATATTTGACTGAAATGGAGAGAAAGTTTGGAAGGAAAAAGTGGAGGAAATCATAGGAGAGTTTTCTTCAATATAAGATAGAATTGTATTGTTGGCACTCACCAGATACTCTTTTTGGGTAAGTTTTCTTTTGGATGAGCTCAGCTTGGTCAATGGATCCAATATATCTCTTATGTTCACTGTTTCCATGCCTACTTGATTTTCTCCTTGTCATTAACCAAATTGAAAAAGGGCTATGTTCTATGTTGTTAGTGTTCTATCTCATGGTTCAATAATTCATAGTTTGAAAGGACAGAGTCACAATTTGAATCAGTTCTAGTTTTTAGGGAAGATTATTTAAGTTGTTGTTTCCTTTCTAAATAGGGTTGTATCATCTAATGATATTGACTCATGCTACGCCAACTACTGACACACCATGACTCAGGAACATTAGATGATGCAACCCTGCATATGGTGCTTAATAAGCTTTTTCGACGACTTATTCATGGGTGCTTAAGCAATAATCTTTTGTTTTGGTATGATATTGTTGTATAAGAAAATTTATATAATAACTAATGTATTGTGCATATGATTATCTAAGGCATGGCTTTCTAATATCCTGCTGGAATGTTGGTGAATCCAATACAATAGTACCAATTTTTGGACCTAAAGATGCATGACTGGTCAACTTTTGCACTCAAAATTGTCATTCTCCCTGAGATTATTGCACATGAAACTTGTAGTATACTATTGATGTTATTGTTAATAGTGATTTTTATTTAGGAAATACGTAGGTCCTTTGCTCAATGACATATTTGGGGCCATTAGTGGCATTAACAATAGTGTGAAGCCAATAATTATTCATATAGCAGTTGGCTTTATGATATCTTATATATATTTGGTTGTGCATACTTATATGATTCATATTATTTCATGTTTTCAGCATCGCAACATTGGTAGTTTATTATTCCATCTAATCATGGTTAAGTGCTGCCAAATGTTGGAACAGTGCAGTAAAGTGTAGCAAAGTGTAATGGATATTCTGTGAGAAGCCAAATATGGTACAACCATTCCATAATAGGCATTAATTGGTTTTTTGTTATTTCTTGCAAGTAGTTGGAGTGTAAGTCTTAACAAGATATTGGAGTTGTTTGGCAGTAATGACATGTCTAACAAGTTATTGGAGTTGTTTGACAGTAATGACATGTTCTGTTATGATTGCATTACATAGTGGGATTTTCATTGATTATCTAACCAAATTGAGTTTATTATGGGTGGAGATGGTGCAATTGTTGTTTCACAATTTAGAAAATTAGCACCATATGAGTCGTAGAATAATTTGCTCCCTTTTAGACGTTTCACAACATTGTTCAAAAATATGCAAAGCAACAATCAGGATAAAACAGCTCAGTTCAATTTTAAGATCATTACTTGCACGGTATGTGATCTTTCTAAAAATACACCGTCTGATGGTGTTGAAACCATTCAATTATGGTGTGAAAATCACTCGTAATATCTGGATAAACCATTTGCAGATGGCGCAAGCAATCAAACCACTCGAAAAAAACAGGAAAAAAAATATAGATGAAGTGAATGTGAGAGAGAAGAGAGAATTCATAATGCAGAATTCTGGATTGAGTTGCAAGTGATGGATAGGACCTTATTTATAGCCAAATATTTGACTGAAATGGAGAGAAATTTTGGAAGGAAAAAGTGGAGGAAATCATAGGAGAGTTTTCTTCAATATAAGATAGAATTGTATTGTTGACACTCACCGGATACTCTTTTTGGGTAAGTTTTCTTTTGGATGAGCTCAGCTTGGTCAATGGATCCAATATATCTCTTATGTTCACTGTTTCCATACCTACTTGATTTTCTCCTTGTCATTAACCAAATTGAAATAGGGTTGTTTTCTATGTTGTTAGTGTTCTATCTCATGGTTCAATAATTCATAGTTTGAAAAGACTGAGTCACAATTTGAATCAGTTCTAATTATTAAGGAAGATTACTTAAGTTGTTATTTCCTTTCTAAACAGGGTTGTATCATCTAATGATCTTGACTCATGCTACGCCAACTACTGACACACCATGACTCAGGAACATTAGATGATGCAACCTTGCATATGGTGCTTGATAAGCTTTCTCCGACGACTTATTCATGGGTGCTTAAGCAATAATCTTTTGTTTTGGTACGATATTGTTGTATAAGAAAATGCATTTAATAACTAATGTATTGTGCATATGATTATCTAAGGCATGGCTTTCTAATATCCTGCTGGAATGTTGGTGAATCCAATACAATAGTACCAATTTTTGGACCTAAAGATGCATGACTGGTCAACTTTTGCACTCAAAATTGTCATTCTCCCTGAGATTATTGCACATGAAACTTGTAGTATACTATTGGTGTTATTCTTAATAGTGATTTTTATTTAGGAAATACGTAGGTCCTTTGCTCAATAACATATTTGGGGCCATTAGTGGCATTAACAATAGTGTGAAGCCAATAATTATTCATATAGCAGTTGGCTTTATGATATCTTATATATATTTGGTTGTGCAGACTTATATGATTCATATTATTTCATGTTTTCAGCATCGCAACATTGGTAGTTTACTATTCCATCTAATCATGGTTAAGTGCTGCCAAATGTTGGAACAGTGCAGTAAAGTGTAGCAAAGTGTAATGGATATTTTGTGAGAAGCCAAATATGGTACAACCATTCCATAATAGGCATTAATAGGTTTTTCGTTATTTCTTGCAAGTAGTTGGAGTGTAAGTCTTAACAAGATATTGGAGTTGTTTGGCAGTAATGACATGTTTAACAAGTTATTGGAGTTGTTTGACAGTAATGACGTGTTCTGTTATGATTGCATTACATAGTGGGATTTTCATTGATTATCTAACCAAATTGAGTTTATTATGGGTGGAGATGGTGCAATTGTTGTTTCACAATTTAGAAAATTAGCACCATATGAGTCGTAGAATAATTTGCTCCCTTTAAGACGTTTCACAACATTGTTCAAAAATATGCAAAGCAACAATCAGGATAAAACAGCTCAGTTCAATTTTAAGATCATTACTTGCACAGTATGTGATCTTTCTAAAAATACACCGTCTGATGGTGTTGAAACCATTCAATTATGGTGTGAAAATCACTCGTAATATCTGGATAAACCATTTGCAGATGGCGCAAGCAATCAAACCACTCGAAAAAAACAGGAAAAAAAATATAGATGAAGTGAATGTGAGAGAGAAGAGAGAATTCATAATGCAGAATTCTGGATTGAGTTGCAAGTGATGGATAGGACCTTATTTATAGCCAAATATTTGACTGAAATGGAGAGAAATTTGGAAGGAAAAAGTGGAGGAAATCATAGGAGAGTTTTCTTCAATATAAGATAGAATTGTATTGTTGACACTCACCGGATACTCTTTTTGGGTAAGTTTTCTTTTGGATGAGCTCAGCTTGGTCAATGGATCCAATATATCTCTTATGTTCACTGTTTCCATACCTACTTGATTTTCTCCTTGTCATTAACCAAATTGAAATAGGGTTGTTTTCTATGTTGTTAGTGTTCTATCTCATGGTTCAATAATTCATAGTTTGAAAAGACTGAGTCACAATTTGAATCAGTTCTAATTATTAAGGAAGATTACTTAAGTTGTTATTTCCTTTCTAAACAGGGTTGTATCATCTAATGATCTTGACTCATGCTACGCCAACTACTGACACACCATGACTCAGGAACATTAGATGATGCAACCTTGCATATGGTGCTTGATAAGCTTTCTCCGACGACTTATTCATGGGTGCTTAAGCAATAATCTTTTGTTTTGGTACGATATTGTTGTATAAGAAAATGCATTTAATAACTAATGTATTGTGCATATGATTATCTAAGGCATGGCTTTCTAATATCCTGCTGGAATGTTGGTGAATCCAATACAATAGTACCAATTTTTGGACCTAAAGATGCATGATTGGTCAACTTTTGCACTCAAAATTGTCATTCTCCCTGAGATTATTGCACATGAAACTTGTAGTATACTATTGGTGTTATTCTTAATAGTGATTTTTATTTAGGAAATACGTAGGTCCTTTGCTCAATGACATATTTGTGGCCATTAGTGGCATTAACAATAGTGTGAAGCCAATAATTATTCATATAGCAGTTGGCTTTATGATATCTTATATATATTTGGTTGTGCAGACTTATATGATTCATATTATTTCATGTTTTCAGCATCGCAACATTGGTAGTTTACTATTCCATCTAATCGTGGTTAAGTGTTGCCAAATGTTGGAACAGTGCAGTAAAGTGTAGCAAAGTGTAATGGATATTCTGTGAGAAGCCAAATATGGTACAACCATTCCATAATAGGCATTAATAGGTTTTTCGTTATTTCTTGCAAGTAGTTGGAGTGTAAGTCTTAACAAGATATTGGAGTTGTTTGGCAGTAATGACATGTTTAACAAGTTATTGGAGTTGTTTGACAGTAATGACGTGTTCTGTTATGATTGCATTACATAGTGGGATTTTCATTGATTATCTAACCAAATTGAGTTTATTATGGGTGGAGATGGTGCAATTGTTGTTTCACAATTTAGAAAATTAGCACCATATGAGTCGTAGAATAATTTGCTCCCTTTAAGACGTTTCACAACATTGTTCAAAAATATGCAAAGCAACAATCAGGATAAAACAGCTCAGTTCAATTTTAAGATCATTACTTGCACGGTATGTGATCTTTCTAAAAATACACCGTCTGATGGTGTTGAAACCATTCAATTATGGTGTGAAAATCACTCGTAATATCTTGATAAACCATTTGCAGATGGCGCAAGCAATCAAACCACTCGAAAAAAACAGGAAAAAAAATATAGATGAAGTGAATGTGAGAGAGAAGAGAGAATTCATAATGCAGAATTCTGGATTGAGTTGCAAGTGATGGATAGGACCTTATTTATAGCCAAATATTTGACTGAAATGGAGAGAAATTTGGAAGGAAAAAGTGGAGGAAATCATAGGAGAGTTTTCTTCAATATAAGATAGAATTGTATTGTTGACACTCACCGGATACTCTTTTTGGGTAAGTTTTCTTTTGGATGAGCTCAGCTTGGTCAATGGATCCAATATATCTCTTATGTTCATTGTTTCCATACCTACTTGATTTTCTCCTTGTCATTAACCAAATTGAAATAGGGTTGTTTTCTATGTTGTTAGTGTTCTATCTCATGGTTCAATAATTCATAGTTTGAAAAGACTGAGTCACAATTTGAATCAGTTCTAATTATTAAGGAAGATTACTTAAGTTGTTATTTCCTTTCTAAACAGGGTTGTATCATCTAATGATCTTGACTCATGCTACGCCAACTACTGACACACCATGACTCAGGAACATTAGATGATGCAACCTTGCATATGGTGCTTGATAAGCTTTCTCCGACGACTTATTCATGGGTGCTTAAGCAATAATCTTTTGTTTTGGTACGATATTGTTGTATAAGAAAATGCATTTAATAACTAATGTATTGTGCATATGATTATCTAAGGCATGGCTTTCTAATATCCTGCTGGAATGTTGGTGAATCCAATACAATAGTACCAATTTTTGGACCTAAAGATGCATGATTGGTCAACTTTTGCACTCAAAATTGTCATTCTCCCTGAGATTATTGCACATGAAACTTGTAGTATACTATTGGTGTTATTCTTAATAGTGATTTTTATTTAGGAAATACGTAGGTCCTTTGCTCAATGACATATTTGTGGCCATTAGTGGCATTAACAATAGTGTGAAGCCAATAATTATTCATATAGCAGTTGGCTTTATGATATCTTATATATATTTGGTTGTGCAGACTTATATGATTCATATTATTTCATGTTTTCAGCATCGCAACATTGGTAGTTTACTATTCCATCTAATCGTGGTTAAGTGCTGCCAAATGTTGGAACAGTGCAGTAAAGTGTAGCAAAGTGTAATGGATATTCTGTGAGAAGCCAAATATGGTACAACCATTCCATAATAGGCATTAATAGGTTTTTCGTTATTTCTTGCAAGTAGTTGGAGTGTAAGTCTTAACAAGATATTGGAGTTGTTTGGCAGTAATGACATGTTTAACAAGTTATTGGAGTTGTTTGACAGTAATGACGTGTTCTGTTATGATTGCATTACATAGTGGGATTTTCATTGATTATCTAACCAAATTGAGTTTATTATGGGTGGAGATGGTGCAATTGTTGTTTCACAATTTAGAAAATTAGCACCATATGAGTCGTAGAATAATTTGCTCCCTTTAAGACGTTTCACAACATTGTTCAAAAATATGCAAAGCAACAATCAGGATAAAACAGCTCAGTTCAATTTTAAGATCATTACTTGCACGGTATGTGATCTTTCTAAAAATACACCGTCTGATGGTGTTGAAACCATTCAATTATGGTGTGAAAATCACTCGTAATATCTGGATAAACCATTTGCAGATGGCGCAAGCAATCAAACCACTCGAAAAAAACAGGAAAAAAAATATAGATGAAGTGAATGTGAGAGAGAAGAGAGAATTCATAATGCAGAATTCTGGATTGAGTTGCAAGTGATGGATAGGACCTTATTTATAGCCAAATATTTGACTGAAATGGAGAGAAATTTTGGAAAGGAAAAAGTGGAGGAAATCATAGGAGAGTTTTCTTCAATATAAGATAGAATTGTATTGTTGACACTCACCGGATACTCTTTTTGGGTAAGTTTTCTTTTGGATGAGCTCAGCTTGGTCAATGGATCCAATATATCTCTTATGTTCACTGTTTCCATACCTACTTGATTTTCTCCTTGTCATTAACCAAATTGAAATAGGGTTGTTTTCTATGTTGTTAGTGTTCTATCTCATGGTTCAATAATTCATAGTTTGAAAAGACTGAGTCACAATTTGAATCAGTTCTAATTATTAAGGAAGATTACTTAAGTTGTTATTTCCTTTCTAAACAGGGTTGTATCATCTAATGATCTTGACTCATGCTACGCCAACTACTGACACACCATGACTCAGGAACATTAGATGATGCAACCTTGCATATGGTGCTTGATAAGCTTTCTCCGACGACTTATTCATGGGTGCTTAAGCAATAATCTTTTGTTTTGGTACGATATTGTTGTATAAGAAAATGCATTTAATAACTAATGTATTGTGCATATGATTATCTAAGGCATGGCTTTCTAATATCCTGCTGGAATGTTGGTGAATCCAATACAATAGTACCAATTTTTGGACCTAAAGATGCATGACTGGTCAACTTTTGCACTCAAAATTGTCATTCTCCCTGAGATTATTGCACATGAAACTTGTAGTATACTATTGGTGTTATTCTTAATAGTGATTTTTATTTAGGAAATACGTAGGTCCTTTGCTCAATAACATATTTGGGGCCATTAGTGGCATTAACAATAGTGTGAAGCCAATAATTATTCATATAGCAGTTGGCTTTATGATATCTTATATATATTTGGTTGTGCAGACTTATATGATTCATATTATTTCATGTTTTCAGTATCGCAACATTGGTAGTTTACTATTCCATCTAATCATGGTTAAGTGCTGCCAAATGTTGGAACAGTGCAGTAAAGTGTAGCAAAGTGTAATGGATATTTTGTGAGAAGCCAAATATGGTACAACCATTCCATAATAGGCATTAATAGGTTTTTCGTTATTTCTTGCAAGTAGTTGGAGTGTAAGTCTTAACAAGATATTGGAGTTGTTTGGCAGTAATGACATGTTTAACAAGTTATTGGAGTTGTTTGACAGTAATGACGTGTTCTGTTATGATTGCATTACATAGTGGGATTTTCATTGATTATCTAACCAAATTGAGTTTATTATGGGTGGAGATGGTGCAATTGTTGTTTCACAATTTAGAAAATTAGCACCATATGAGTCGTAGAATAATTTGCTCCCTTTAAGACATTTCACAACATTGTTCAAAAATATGCAAAGCAACAATCAGGATAAAACAGCTCAGTTCAATTTTAAGATCATTACTTGCACGGTATGTGATCTTTCTAAAAATACACCGTCTGATGGTGTTGAAACCATTCAATTATGGTGTGAAAATCACTCGTAATATCTGGATAAACCATTTGCAGATGGCGCAAGCAATCAAACCACTCGAAAAAAACAGGAAAAAAAATATAGATGAAGTGAATGTGAGAGAGAAGAGAGAATTCATAATGCAGAATTCTGGATTGAGTTGCAAGTGATGGATAGGACCTTATTTATAGCCAAATATTTGACTGAAATGGAGAGAAATTTGGAAGGAAAAAGTGGAGCAAATCATAGGAGAGTTTTCTTCAATATAAGATAGAATTGTATTGTTGACACTCACCGGATACTCTTTTTGGGTAAGTTTTCTTTTGGATGAGCTCAGCTTGGTCAATGGATCCAATATATCTCTTATGTTCATTGTTTACATACCTACTTGATTTTCTCCTTGTCATTAACCAAATTGAAATAGGGTTGTTTTCTATGTTGTTAGTGTTCTATCTCATGGTTCAATAATTCATAGTTTGAAAAGACTGAGTCACAATTTGAATCAGTTCTAATTATTAAGGAAGATTACTTAAGTTGTTATTTCCTTTCTAAACAGGGTTGTATCATCTAATGATCTTGACTCATGCTACGCCAACTACTGACACACCATGACTCAGGAACATTAGATGATGCAACCTTGCATATGGTGCTTGATAAGCTTTCTCCGACGACTTATTCATGGGTGCTTAAGCAATAATCTTTTGTTTTGGTACGATATTGTTGTATAAGAAAATGCATTTAATAACTAATGTATTGTGCATATGATTATCTAAGGCATGGCTTTCTAATATCCTGCTGGAATGTTGGTGAATCCAATACAATAGTACCAATTTTTGGACCTAAAGATGCATGATTGGTCAACTTTTGCACTCAAAATTGTCATTCTCCCTGAGATTATTGCACATGAAACTTGTAGTATACTATTGGTGTTATTCTTAATAGTGATTTTTATTTAGGAAATACGTAGGTCCTTTGCTCAATGACATATTTGTGGCCATTAGTGGCATTAACAATAGTGTGAAGCCAATAATTATTCATATAGCAGTTGGCTTTATGATATCTTATATATATTTGGTTGTGCAGACTTATATGATTCATATTATTTCATGTTTTCAGCATCGCAACATTGGTAGTTTACTATTCCATCTAATCGTGGTTAAGTGCTGCCAAATGTTGGAACAGTGCAGTAAAGTGTAGCAAAGTGTAATGGATATTCTGTGAGAAGCCAAATATGGTACAACCATTCCATAATAGGCATTAATAGGTTTTTCGTTATTTCTTGCAAGTAGTTGGAGTGTAAGTCTTAACAAGATATTGGAGTTGTTTGGCAGTAATGACATGTTTAACAAGTTATTGGAGTTGTTTGACAGTAATGACGTGTTCTGTTATGATTGCATTACATAGTGGGATTTTCATTGATTATCTAACCAAATTGAGTTTATTATGGGTGGAGATGGTGCAATTGTTGTTTCACAATTTAGAAAATTAGCACCATATGAGTCTTAGAATAATTTGCTCCCTTTAAGACGTTTCACAACATTGTTCAAAAATATGCAAAGCAACAATCAGGATAAAACAGCTCAGTTCAATTTTAAGATCATTACTTGCACGGTATGTGATCTTTCTAAAAATACACCGTCTGATGGTGTTGAAACCATTCAATTATGGTGTGAAAATCACTCGTAATATCTGGATAAACCATTTGCAGATGGCGCAAGCAATCAAACCACTCGAAAAAAACAGGAAAAAAAATATAGATGAAGTGAATGTGAGAGAGAAGAGAGAATTCATAATGCAGAATTCTGGATTGAGTTGCAAGTGATGGATAGGACCTTATTTATAGCCAAATATTTGACTGAAATGGAGAGAAATTTTGGAAGGAAAAAGTGGAGGAAATCATAGGAGAGTTTTCTTCAATATAAGATAGAATTGTATTGTTGACACTCACCGGATACTCTTTTTGGGTAAGTTTTCTTTTGGATGAGCTCAGCTTGGTCAATGGATCCAATATATCTCTTATGTTCACTGTTTCCATACCTACTTGATTTTCTCCTTGTCATTAACCAAATTGAAATAGGGTTGTTTTCTATGTTATTAGTGTTCTATCTCATGGTTCAATAATTCATAGTTTGAAAAGACTGAGTCACAATTTGAATCAGTTCTAATTATTAAGGAAGATTACGTAAGTTGTTATTTCCTTTCTAAACAGGGTTGTATCATCTAATGATCTTGACTCATGCTACGCCAACTACTGACACACCATGACTCAGGAACATTAGATGATGCAACCTTGCATATGGTGCTTGATAAGCTTTCTCCGACGACTTATTCATGGGTGCTTAAGCAATAATCTTTTGTTTTGGTACGATATTGTTGTATAAGAAAATGCATTTAATAACTAATGTATTGTGCATATGATTATCTAAGGCATGGCTTTCTAATATCCTGCTGGAATGTTGGTGAATCCAATACAATAGTACCAATTTTTGGACCTAAAGATGCATGACTGGTCAACTTTTGCACTCAAAATTGTCATTCTCCCTGAGATTATTGCACATGAAACTTGTAGTATACTATTGGTGTTATTCTTAATAGTGATTTTTATTTAGGAAATACGTAGGTCCTTTGCTCAATAACATATTTGGGGCCATTAGTGGCATTAACAATAGTGTGAAGCCAATAATTATTCATATAGCAGTTGGCTTTATGATATCTTATATATATTTGGTTGTGCAGACTTATATGATTCATATTATTTCATGTTTTCAGCATCGCAACATTGGTAGTTTACTATTCCATCTAATCATGGTTAAGTGCTGCCAAATGTTGGAACAGTGCAGTAAAGTGTAGCAAAGTGTAATGGATATTTTGTGAGAAGCCAAATATGGTACAACCATTCCATAATAGGCATTAATAGGTTTTTCGTTATTTCTTGCAAGTAGTTGGAGTGTAAGTCTTAACAAGATATTGGAGTTGTTTGGCAGTAATGACATGTTTAACAAGTTATTGGAGTTGTTTGACAGTAATGACGTGTTCTGTTATGATTGCATTACATAGTGGGATTTTCATTGATTATCTAACCAAATTGAGTTTATTATGGGTGGAGATGGTGCAATTGTTGTTTCACAATTTAGAAAATTAGCACCATATGAGTCGTAGAATAATTTGCTCCCTTTAAGACGTTTCACAACATTGTTCAAAAATATGCAAAGCAACAATCAGGATAAAACAGCTCAGTTCAATTTTAAGATCATTACTTGCACGGTATGTGATCTTTCTAAAAATACACCGTCTGATGGTGTTGAAACCATTCAATTATGGTGTGAAAATCACTCGTAATATCTGGATAAACCATTTGCAGATGGCGCAAGCAATCAAACCACTCGAAAAAAACAGGAAAAAAAATATAGATGAAGTGAATGTGAGAGAGAAGAGAGAATTCATAATGCAGAATTCTGGATTGAGTTGCAAGTGATGGATAGGACCTTATTTATAGCCAAATATTTGACTGAAATGGAGAGAAATTTTGGAAGGAAAAAGTGGAGGAAATCATAGGAGAGTTTTCTTCAATATAAGATAGAATTGTATTGTTGACACTCACCGGATACTCTTTTTGGGTAAGTTTTCTTTTGGATGAGCTCAGCTTGGTCAATGGATCCAATATATCTCTTATGTTCACTGTTTCCATACCTACTTGATTTTCTCCTTGTCATTAACCAAATTGAAATAGGGTTGTTTTCTATGTTATTAGTGTTCTATCTCATGGTTCAATAATTCATAGTTTGAAAAGACTGAGTCACAATTTGAATCAGTTCTAATTATTAAGGAAGATTACGTAAGTTGTTATTTCCTTTCTAAACAGGGTTGTATCATCTAATGATCTTGACTCATGCTACGCCAACTACTGACACACCATGACTCAGGAACATTAGATGATGCAACCTTGCATATGGTGCTTGATAAGCTTTCTCCGACGACTTATTCATGGGTGCTTAAGCAATAATCTTTTGTTTTGGTACGATATTGTTGTATAAGAAAATGCATTTAATAACTAATGTATTGTGCATATGATTATCTAAGGCATGGCTTTCTAATATCCTGCTGGAATGTTGGTGAATCCAATACAATAGTACCAATTTTTGGACCTAAAGATGCATGACTGGTCAACTTTTGCACTCAAAATTGTCATTCTCCCTGAGATTATTGCACATGAAACTTGTAGTATACTATTGGTGTTATTCTTAATAGTGATTTTTATTTAGGAAATACGTAGGTCCTTTGCTCAATAACATATTTGGGGCCATTAGTGGCATTAACAATAGTGTGAAGCCAATAATTATTCATATAGCAGTTGGCTTTATGATATCTTATATATATTTGGTTGTGCAGACTTATATGATTCATATTATTTCATGTTTTCAGCATCGCAACATTGGTAGTTTACTATTCCATCTAATCATGGTTAAGTGCTGCCAAATGTTGGAACAGTGCAGTAAAGTGTAGCAAAGTGTAATGGATATTTTGTGAGAAGCCAAATATGGTACAACCATTCCATAATAGGCATTAATAGGTTTTTCGTTATTTCTTGCAAGTAGTTGGAGTGTAAGTCTTAACAAGATATTGGAGTTGTTTGGCAGTAATGACATGTTTAACAAGTTATTGGAGTTGTTTGACAGTAATGACGTGTTCTGTTATGATTGCATTACATAGTGGGATTTTCATTGATTATCTAACCAAATTGAGTTTATTATGGGTGGAGATGGTGCAATTGTTGTTTCACAATTTAGAAAATTAGCACCATATGAGTCGTAGAATAATTTGCTCCCTTTAAGACGTTTCACAACATTGTTCAAAAATATGCAAAGCAACAATCAGGATAAAACAGCTCAGTTCAATTTTAAGATCATTACTTGCACGGTATGTGATCTTTCTAAAAATACACCGTCTGATGGTGTTGAAACCATTCAATTATGGTGTGAAAATCACTCGTAATATCTGGATAAACCATTTGCAGATGGCGCAAGCAATCAAACCACTCGAAAAAAACAGGAAAAAAAATATAGATGAAGTGAATGTGAGAGAGAAGAGAGAATTCATAATGCAGAATTCTGGATTGAGTTGCAAGTGATGGATAGGACCTTATTTATAGCCAAATATTTGACTGAAATGGAGAGAAATTTTGGAAGGAAAAAGTGGAGGAAATCATAGGAGAGTTTTCTTCAATATAAGATAGAATTGTATTGTTGACACTCACCGGATACTCTTTTTGGGTAAGTTTTCTTTTGGATGAGCTCAGCTTGGTCAATGGATCCAATATATCTCTTATGTTCACTGTTTCCATACCTACTTGATTTTCTCCTTGTCATTAACTAAATTGAAATAGGGTTGTTTTCTATGTTGTTAGTGTTCTATCTCATGGTTCAATAATTCATAGTTTGAAAAGACTGAGTCACAATTTGAATCAGTTCTAATTATTAAGGAAGATTACGTAAGTTGTTATTTCCTTTCTAAACAGGGTTGTATCATCTAATGATCTTGACTCATGCTACGCCAACTACTGACACACCATGACTCAGGAACATTAGATGATGCAACCTTGCATATGGTGCTTGATAAGCTTTCTCCGACGACTTATTCATGGGTGCTTAAGCAATAATCTTTTGTTTTGGTACGATATTGTTGTATAAGAAAATGCATTTAATAACTAATGTATTGTGCATATGATTATCTAAGGCATGGCTTTCTAATATCCTGCTGGAATGTTGGTGAATCCAATACAATAGTACCAATTTTTGGACCTAAAGATGCATGACTGGTCAACTTTTGCACTCAAAATTGTCATTCTCCCTGAGATTATTGCACATGAAACTTGTAGTATACTATTGGTGTTATTCTTAATAGTGATTTTTATTTAGGAAATACGTAGGTCCTTTGCTCAATGACATATTTGTGGCCATTAGTGGCATTAACAATAGTGTGAAGCCAATAATTATTCATATAGCTGTTGGCTTTATGATATCTTATATATATTTGGTTGTGCAGACTTATATGATTCATATTATTTCATGTTTTCAGCATCGCAACATTGGTAGTTTACTATTCCATCTAATCGTGGTTAAGTGCTGCCAAATGTTGGAACAGTGCAGTAAAGTGTAGCAAAGTGTAATGGATATTCTGTGAGAAGCCAAATATGGTACAACCATTCCATAATAGGCATTAATAGGTTTTTCGTTATTTCTTGCAAGTAGTTGGAGTGTAAGTCTTAACAAGATATTGGAGTTGTTTGGCAGTAATGACATGTTTAACAAGTTATTGGAGTTGTTTGACAGTAATGACGTGTTCTGTTATGATTGCATTACATAGTGGGATTTTCATTGATTATCTAACCAAATTGAGTTTATTATGGGTGGAGATGGTGCAATTGTTGTTTCACAATTTAGAAAATTAGCACCATATGAGTCGTAGAATAATTTGCTCCCTTTAAGACGTTTCACAACATTGTTCAAAAATATGCAAAGCAACAATCAGGATAAAACAGCTCAGTTCAATTTTAAGATCATTACTTCCACGGTATGTGATCTTTCTAAAAATACACCGTCTGATGGTGTTGAAACCATTCAATTATGGTGTGAAAATCACTCGTAATATCTGGATAAACCATTTGCAGATGGCGCAAGCAATCAAACCACTCGAAAAAAACAGGAAAAAAAATATAGATGAAGTGAATGTGAGAGAGAAGAGAGAATTCATAATGCAGAATTCTGGATTGAGTTGCAAGTGATGGATAGGACCTTATTTATAGCCAAATATTTGACTGAAATGGAGAGAAATTTTGGAAGGAAAAAGTGGAGGAAATCATAGGAGAGTTTTCTTCAATATAAGATAGAATTGTATTGTTGACACTCACCAGATACTCTTTTTGGGTAAGTTTTCTTTTGGATGAGCTCAGCTTGGTCAATGGATCCAATATATCTCTTATGTTCACTGTTTCCATACCTACTTGATTTTCTCCTTGTCATTAACCAAATTGAAATAGGGTTGTTTTCTATGTTGTTAGTGTTCTATCTCATGGTTCAATAATTCATAGTTTGAAAAGACTGAGTCACAATTTGAATCAGTTCTAATTATTAAGGAAGATTACTTAAGTTGTTATTTCCTTTCTAAACAGGGTTGTATCATCTTGATCTGCGGTCGCTCGCGGATCAAAAACGAGTAATTTTATAAAAATGCAGTACAGCGACAGTGACTCGGAATATCGTTCTCACAAGGATTCTTGTAGTGATTAACCAAAAACCCCCTTTTTATTTCATTACTGTAATTGGTTAATCACTACAAGAATCCTTGTGAGAACGATATTCCGAGTCACTGTCGCTGTACTGCATTTTTATAAAATTACTCGTTTTTGATCCGCGAGCGACCGCAGATCAAATTGGCGCCGCTGCCGGGGATTCTTATTAATTTTAGCCAAATGTAAAATTTTAATTTTAGAGTTTTTGTTTTTTTTGTTTTTTGTTTTTTGTTTTTGTGTGTAAATTTTCAGGGTTGCAGTACAATGGTAAGCGTTTCAGCCTATCAGGTGAGTTTGTAAGCTATTGTTCCGATTTGCTCCGAATTTTTTCCAGAAAATCAGAAATAAATCGTTTAACAATACTCATTTAGAATAGAATTCTAAAAGGTTTTGACTCTGAAAATCGCAAATTAGTTATTTTTCTATTTTATTTTATTTTTTTTCTATTTTCATATTTTCAAAAAAATCCGAAATTTTTTTTATTGACTCATTTTGATTTTATTTGATTTTTAGTTATATTTTTATAATTTTTAGATTTAATTTTATTCGGTTTTCTATTTTTCCATTCTTTTTCTTAACGGGGACATTGTTGGTATTTTTCTAATTGTTGCTGCATTGCCGAATTTGTTCTTTGTTTTATTTTCTTTGTTGATTTTCCTATTAAATTTAATATGACAAATCAAATAACTCTTAGAGAACTTGTTGCCTATGATACGAACTATAATGCTTTATGTATGGAATATCCTGTTGTTAGTGTACCTTTCGAATTGGAATCTGATTTAATACACTTGTTGCCAAGGCTTAATGGACTTGCAGGTGAGGATCCGAATAAGCATATGAATGAATTCCAAATTGTATGCTCTACACCTTCTGAACCTTCATTAAAGGACCTTGTCAAGCAAATGGCTATAAATGATCTTCAGTTTCAGCAACAAGCAGATTCAAGTCTTCAGGCTCTGCAGACACAGATTGAACAGTTTACCACTATACTGAATGCCATGCAACAAGCTCAAGAATCAAACCAACTATCTGCCCAAACAGTAGTGAATCCAAAAGAGTTACCATCTGATTCAGTTGATGATATTCATCCTGAGTTGTTATCTGATTTTCCATCTTTATTAGATTATGATGATACTTACTCTTGTGATTCATGTACCGACACTAACATTTGTTCTGTTTGTGCTGAGATTAATGCTGCCGTACAGGGTGATGTTTTTCATGCAGATGAAGTTGTTTATGTAGCTAAAACTCTTAACATCACGGCTGCCCCAACCTCACCATCCATTGAACAACCTTCCCCCTTGGAGCTTAAACCACTTCATACCAATCTGAATTATGCTTATTCAGATATGGATAAAAAGCTTCCAGTTATAATTTCTTCTAACCTTGATTTTGATGAAGATAATAAACTTTTACAGGTTTTGAAGAAACATAAGAAGAGAATTGGATGGACCTCGATGGAAGTGGGAAGAAAAGCAATGAAGCAACCCCTTAACCCATTGATCTCTGATGTTGTGGAAAAGGATATCAAATTCACGTGTCCATTCGACACTTTTATTTATCGAAGATTCTTCTTTGATCCTGGAATAAAAGGCGAAGACACTAATACAAATTTCAAGGGCGATGGATGCTATCCAAAGTTACTCCCCACTTTGGAAGAGGAGACGGCAGGAAATCTCTCTTTGGGAAAGGATGCATATGTGATCACTTATCCACCTTGACTCCTCAGGTGTGTTCCTTCCTTTCTCTCACTCTTATTTTATATTTATGTTCTTTCGTTGAGGACAATGTATGCTTTAAGTTTGGGGGAGGGAACCATTTACTTTGTTTTATTTCTTTCAATTTTCTTTGTTTTGTTTTCATTTAATAAAAAAATTGTTTACTCAGAAAAACACAATGCATTTTTTGAAATTTTTGGGTTGTAGATCGATTGGAGGTCAGATTGTAGAGACTTGGGAAAAATTCATAAGATCGGTATCGTTTTAACACCTTGAGTCTCCAAAATATGGAAATCGATTTAGATACTTGTTATGGCTTAGTCTTGAGTTCTCGTCCTTTAATAGCTCTTAAGTAGTTTATCTAGCAGTCAGCACCATCTAAAAATGACATGCTAAGTAATTGAGCTGATGCAAATAAGTGAATGATCCCGTGCTTAATAAGAAAAAAAAAAAAAAGAGAAAAAGAAAAGGACAAAAAGTGAAGAAAAAAAAGAAAAGACAGAAAAATGTCTAATTATGAATTGTTGAAAAAAAATATGGATCACAGTCACTAACAAGCTTAATTACCATGTGTGTGAATAGATAAAGGGCTTAATGTGAGTGCACTAGAATGAAAGAGAGTGAAAAAAGAGGATGAGTAAGTTAGACTTAGGCATAACGACATGATTTGGATTGGTTTGTATAGGAGGGAGTCTTATGATCGCAAAATTGCGGATTTGTGTTCTTACGATATCCTTAGTATGCAAAAGTAGTACCTATCAATGCAATCTTGACCAAAGAGGAGTTCACAGCCTAGATTGAATAGCTGAATGTTTTTGTGTTTCATGAGTTTTGACAATACTTTGCTCGGAGTGCAAAAGTTCAAGTGTGGGGGAATTTGATCAGTGCATTTTAATGTACCTTCCTCTATGTTTAGACTTAGGCATTTCTACCATTTAGTTTATTTAATTTCCTATTTTATAATGTTTTTACAATTTATTTTATTTTAAGCTTTATTTAATTTTCGTTTGTTATTTTTCAGCATTAACAGCTTTTAGTGAAAAATTCATAACTGGAGCTACAGGAATCGGATTGAGGCGTTCTACCAGTCGTTGGAAAGCTAAGAAAGAGATCTACAACTTTCATGTTGTACAAAGGAGCTGATTCGAATTTCTTGAGTCTCGAATAATTCGTTGAAGTTTCTGGCTTGTGACAATGTAGTTTTCCTTGCGGGCCTAGTTTAGGTTTCTGGCCCAGTTATTTTCTATTTAAAGTTGTTGTTGTGATACAAAACAGGGACCTAGTTTATTTTCCGAATTTTTTTCCTTTGTTTTATATTTTTCATGGAGAACTAATACCTCCGGGCAAATCCTGCTGTGTACGGTTTCAACACTTTGAGGTTATTATTATGTCAATTTACTCTGATTCCTTTCAATCCTTTTCTATGAAGTCATCTGCTTAATTTGATTACAATTGTTTGCTTAATTCAATTGTTGTTCATAGGATAGAATTGGTTAAATTCGATTGTATGCATGTTCCTAAATTTAATTGCGTATTATCGTTTGCTTAATTCGTTAATTTGTCATATTCTTAACCGTTTGCTTAATTCGGTAAACAGGAACATAATTCATTTGATGTTGATAAGCGCTTGTCTGATTAATATCATAATCGAATAGGATTGGTAGCGCTTAGGGATTGATGTTATAATAATCAATGATAGTAGGAACCGAATCGGTAGATTGACTTATTTCATAATCAATTTTCTTCATAACAACTTATTTCGAAAATTACTCTTGTTAATTACTTTTCCCTAATCGAACCAAAAACCCCCTTTTTATTTCATTACTGTAATTGGTTAATCACTACAAGAATCCTTGTGAGAACGATATTCCGAGTCACTGTCGCTGTACTGCATTTTTATAAAATTACTCGTTTTTGATCCGCGAGCGACCTGAAACGCTTACCATTGTACTGCAACCCTGAAAATTTACACACAAAAACAAAAAACAAAAAACAAAAAAAACAAAAACTCTAAAATTAAAATTTTACATTTGGCTAAAATTAATAAGAATCCCCGGCAACGGCGCCAATTTGATCCGCGGTCGCTCGCGGATCAAAAACGAGTAATTTTATAAAAATGCAGTACAGCGACAGTGACTCGGAATATCGTTCTCACAAGGATTCTTGTAGTGATTAACCAATTACAGTAATGAAATAAAAAGGGGGTTTTTGGTTCGATTAGGGAAGAGTAATTAACAAGAGTAATTTTCGAAATAAGTTGTTATGAAGAAAATTGATTATGAAATAAGTCAATCTACCGATTCGGTTCCTACTATCATTGATTATTATAACATCAATCCCTAAGCGGTACCAATCCTATTCGATTATGATATTAATCAGACAAGCGCTTATCAACATCAAATGAATTATGTTCCTGTTTACCGAATTAAGCAAACGGTTAAGAATATGACGAATTAACGAATTAAGCAAACGATAATACGCAATTAAATTTAGGAACATGCATACAATCGAATTTAACCAATTCTATCCTATGAACAACAATTGAATTAAGCAAACAATTGTAATCAAATTAAGCAGATGACTTCATAGAAAAGGATTGAAAGGAATCAGAGTAAATTGACATAATAATAACCTCAAAGTGTTGAAACCGTACACAGCAGGATTTGCCCGGAGGTATTAGTTCTCCATGAAAACTATAAAACAAAGGAAAAAAATTCGGAAAATAAACTAGGTCCCTGTTTTGCATCACAACAACAACTTTAAATAGAAAATAACTGGGCCAGAAACCTAAACTAGGCCCGCAAGGAAAACTACATTGTCACAAGCCAGAAACTTCAACGAATTATTCGAGACTCAAGAAATTCGAATCAGCTCCTTTGTACAACATGAAAGTTGTAGATCTCTTTCTTAGCTTTCCAACGACTGGTAGAACGCCTCAATCCGATTCCTGTAGCTCCAGTTATGAATTTTTCACTAAAAGCTGTTAATGCTGAAAAATAACAAAAGAAAATTAAATAAAGCTTAAAATAAAATAAATTGTAAAAACATTATAAAATAGGAAATTAAATAAACTAAATGGTAGAAATGCCTAAGTCTAAACATAGAGGAAGGTACATTAAAATGCACTGATCACATCTAATGATCTTGACTCATGCTACGCCAACTACTGACACACCATGACTCAGGAACATTAGATGATGCAACCTTGCATATGGTGCTTGATAAGCTTTCTCCGACAACTTATTCATGGGTGCTTAAGCAATCATCTTTTGTTTTGGTACGATATTGTTGTATAAGAAAATGCATTTAATAACTAATGTATTGTGCATATGATTATCTAAGGCATGGCTTTCTAATATCCTGCTGGAATGTTGATAGTACCAATTTTTGGACCTAAAGATGCATGACTGGTCAACTTTTGCACTCAAAATTGTCATTCTCCCTGAGATTATTGCACATGAAACTTGTAGTATACTATTGGTGTTATTCTTAATAGTGATTTTTATTTAGGAAATACGTAGGTCCTTTGCTCAATAACATATTTGGGGCCATTAGTGGCATTAACAATAGTGTGAAGCCAATAATTATTCATATAGCAGTTGGCTTTATGATATCTTATATATATTTGGTTGTGCAGACTTATATGATTCATATTATTTCATGTTTTCAGCATCGCAACATTGGTAGTTTACTATTCCATCTAATCATGGTTAAGTGCTGCCAAATGTTGGAACAGTGCAGTAAAGTGTAGCAAAGTGTAATGGATATTTTGTGAGAAGCCAAATATGGTACAACCATTCCATAATAGGCATTAATAGGTTTTTCGTTATTTCTTGCAAGTAGTTGGAGTGTAAGTCTTAACAAGATATTGGAGTTGTTTGGCAGTAATGACATGTTTAACAAGTTATTGGAGATGTTTGACAGTAATGACGTGTTCTGTTATGATTGCATTACATAGTGGGATTTTCATTGATTATCTAACCAAATTGAGTTTATTATGGGTGGAGATGGTGCAATTGTTGTTTCACAATTTAGAAAATTAGCACCATATGAGTCGTAGAATAATTTGCTCCCTTTAAGACGTTTCACAACATTGTTCAAAAATATGCAAAGCAACAATCAGGATAAAACAGCTCAGTTCAATTTTAAGATCATTACTTGCACGGTATGTGATCTTTCTAAAAATACATCGTCTGATGGTGTTGAAACCATTCAATTATGGTGTGAAAATCACTCGTAATATCTGGATAAACCATTTGCAGATGGCGCAAGCAATCAAACCACTCGAAAAAAACAGGAAAAAAAATATAGATGAAGTGAATGTGAGAGAGAAGAGAGAATTCATAATGCAGAATTCTGGATTGAGTTGCAAGTGATGGATAGGACCTTATTTATAGCCAAATATTTGACTGAAATGGAGAGAAATTTTGGAAGGAAAAAGTGGAGGAAATCATAGGAGAGTTTTCTTCAATATAAGATAGAATTGTATTGTTGACACTCACCGGATACTCTTTTTGGGTAAGTTTTCTTTTGGATGAGCTCAGCTTGGTCAATGGATCCAATATATCTCTTATGTTCACTGTTTCCATACCTACTTGATTTTCTCCTTGTCATTAACCAAATTGAAATAGGGTTGTTTTCTATGTTGTTAGTGTTCTATCTCATGGTTCAATAATTCATAGTTTGAAAAGACTGAGTCACAATTTGAATCAGTTCTAATTATTAAGGAAGATTACTTAAGTTGTTATTTCCTTTCTAAACAGGGTTGTATCATCTAATGATCTTGACTCATGCTACGCCAACTACTGACACACCATGACTCAGGAACATTAGATGATGCAACCTTGCATATGGTGCTTGATAAGCTTTCTCCGACGACTTATTCATGGGTGCTTAAGCAATAATCTTTTGTTTTGGTACGATATTGTTGTATAAGAAAATGCATTTAATAACTAATGTATTGTGCATATGATTATCTAAGGCATGGCTTTCTAATATCCTGCTGGAATGTTGGTGAATCCAATACAATAGTACAAATTTTTGGACCTAAAGATGCATGACTGGTCAACTTTTGCACTCAAAATTGTCATTCTCCCTGAGATTATTGCACATGAAACTTGTAGTATACTATTGGTGTTATTCTTAATAGTGATTTTTATTTAGGAAATACGTAGGTCCTTTGCTCAATAACATATTTGGGGCCATTAGTGGCATTAACAATAGTGTGAAGCCAATAATTATTCATATAGCAGTTGGCTTTATGATATCTTATATATATTTGGTTGTGCCGACTTATATGATTCATATTATTTCATGTTTTCAGCATCGCAACATTGGTAGTTTACTATTCCATCTAATCATGGTTAAGTGCTGCCAAATGTTGGAACAGTGCAGTAAAGTGTAGCAAAGTGTAATGGATATTTTGTGAGAAGCCAAATATGGTACAACCATTCCATAATAGGCATTAATAGGTTTTTCGTTATTTCTTGCAAGTAGTTGGAGTGTAAGTCTTAACAAGATATTGGAGTTGTTTGGCAGTAATGACATGTTTAACAAGTTATTGGAGTTGTTTGACAGTAATGACGTGTTCTGTTATGATTGCATTACATAGTGGGATTTTCATTGATTATCTAACCAAATTGAGTTTATTATGGGTGGAGATGGTGCAATTGTTGTTTCACAATTTAGAAAATTAGCACCATATGAGTCGTAGAATAATTTGCTCCCTTTAAGACGTTTCACAACATTGTTCAAAAATATGCAGAGCAACAATCAGGATAAAACAGCTCAGTTCAATTTTAAGATCATTACTTGCACGGTATGTGATCTTTCTAAAAATACACCGTCTGATGGTGTTGAAACCATTCAATTATGGTGTGAAAATCACTCGTAATATCTGGATAAACCATTTGCAGATGGCGCAAGCAATCAAACCACTCGAAAAAAACAGGAAAAAAAATATAGATGAAGTGAATGTGAGAGAGAAGAGAGAATTCATAATGCAGAATTCTGGATTGAGTTGCAGGTGATGGATAGGACCTTATTTATAGCCAAATATTTGACTGAAATGGAGAGAAATTTTGGAAGGAAAAAGTGGAGGAAATCATAGGAGAGTTTTCTTCAATATAAGATAGAATTGTATTGTTGACACTCACCGGATACTCTTTTTGGGTAAGTTTTCTTTTGGATGAGCTCTGCTTGGTCAATGGATCCAATATATCTCTTATGTTCAATGTTTCCATACCTACTTGATTTTCTCCTTGTCATTAACCAAATTGAAATAGGGTTGTTTTCTATGTTGTTAGTGTTCTATCTCATGGTTCAATAATTCATAGTTTGAAAAGACTGAGTCACAATTTGAATCAGTTCTAATTATTAAGGAAGATTACTTAAGTTGTTATTTCCTTTCTAAACAGGGTTGTATCATCTAATGATCTTGACTCATGCTACGCCAACTACTGACACACCATGACTCAGGAACATTAGATGATGCAACCTTGCATATGGTGCTTGATAAGCTTTCTCCGACGACTTATTCATGGGTGCTTAAGCAATAATCTTTTGTTTTGGTACGATATTGTTGTATAAGAAAATGCATTTAATAACTAATGTATTGTGCATATGATTATCTAAGGCATGGCTTTCTAATATCCTGCTGGAATGTTGATAGTACCAATTTTTGGACCTAAAGATGCATGACTGGTCAACTTTTGCACTCAAAATTGTCATTCTCCCTGAGATTATTGCACATGAAACTTGTAGTATACTATTGGTGTTATTCTTAATAGTGATTTTTATTTAGGAAATACGTAGATCCTTTGCTCAATAACATATTTGGGGCCATTAGTGGCATTAACAATAGTGTGAAGCCAATAATTATTCATATAGCAGTTGGCTTTATGATATCTTATATATATTTGGTTGTGCAGACTTATATGATTCATATTATTTCATGTTTTCAGCATCGCAACATTGGTAGTTTACTATTCCATCTAATCATGGTTAAGTGCTGCCAAATGTTGGAACAGTGCAGTAAAGTGTAGCAAAGTGTAATGGATATTTTGTGAGAAGCCAAATATGGTACAACCATTCCATAATAGGCATTAATAGGTTTTTCGTTATTTCTTGCAAGTAGTTGGAGTGTAAGTCTTAACAAGATATTGGAGTTGTTTGGCAGTAATGACATGTTTAACAAGTTATTGGAGTTGTTTGACAGTAATGACGTGTTCTGTTATGATTGCATTACATAATGGGATTTTCATTGATTATCTAACCAAATTGAGTTTATTATGGGTGGAGATGGTGCAATTGTTGTTTCACAATTTAGAAAATTAGCACCATATGAGTCGTAGAATAATTTGCTCCCTTTAAGACGTTTCACAACATTGTTCAAAAATATGCAAAGCAACAATCAGGATAAAACAGCTCAGTTCAATTTTAAGATCATTACTTGCACGGTATGTGATCTTTCTAAAAATACACCGTCTGATGGTGTTGAAACCATTCAATTATGGTGTGAAAATCACTCGTAATATCTGGATAAACCATTTGCAGATGGCGCAAGCAATCAAACCACTCGAAAAAAACAGGAAAAAAAATATAGATGAAGTGAATGTGAGAGAGAAGAGAGAATTCATAATGCAGAATTCTGGATTGAGTTGCAAGTGATGGATAGGACCTTATTTATAGCCAAATATTTGACTGAAATGGAGAGAAATTTTGGAAGGAAAAAGTGGAGGAAATCATAGGAGAGTTTTCTTCAATATAAGATAGAATTGTATTGTTGACACTCACCGGATACTCTTTTTGGGTAAGTTTTCTTTTGGATGAGCTCAGCTTGGTCAATGGATCCAATATATCTCTTATGTTCACTGTTTCCATACCTACTTGATTTTCTCCTTGTCATTAACCAAATTGAAATAGGGTTGTTTTCTATGTTGTTAGTGTTCTATCTCATGGTTCAATAATTCATAGTTTGAAAAGACTGAGTCACAATTTGAATCAGTTCTAATTATTAAGGAAGATTACTTAAGTTGTTATTTCCTTTCTAAACAGGGTTGTATCATCTAATGATCTTGACTCATGCTACGCCAACTACTGACACACCATGACTCAGGAACATTAGATGATGCAACCTTGCATATGGTGCTTGATAAGCTTTCTCCGACGACTTATTCATGGGTGCTTAAGCAATAATCTTTTGTTTTTGTACGATATTGTTGTATAAGAAAATGCATTTAATAACTAATGTATTGTGCATATGATTATCTAAGGCATGGCTTTCTAATATCCTGCTGGAATGTTGGTGAATCCAATACAATAGTACCAATTTTTGGACCTAAAGATGCATGACTGGTCAACTTTTGCACTCAAAATTGTCATTCTCCCTGAGATTATTGCACATGAAACTTGTAGTATACTATTGGTGTTATTCTTAATAGTGATTTTTATTTAGGAAATACGTAGGTCCTTTGCTCAATAACATATTTGGGGCCATTAGTGGCATTAACAATAGTGTGAAGCCAATAATTATTCATATAGCAGTTGGCTTTATGATATCTTATATATATTTGGTTGTGCAGACTTAGATGATTCATATTATTTCATGTTTTCAGCATCGCAACATTGGTAGTTTACTATTCCATCTAATCATGGTTAAGTGCTGCCAAATGTTGGAACAGTGCAGTAAAGTGTAGCAAAGTGTAATGGATATTTTGTGAGAAGCCAAATATGGTACAACCATTCCATAATAGGCATTAATAGGTTTTTCGTTATTTCTTGCAAGTAGTTGGAGTGTAAGTCTTAACAAGATATTGGAGTTGTTTGGCAGTAATGACATGTTTAACAAGTTATTGGAGTTGTTTGACAGTAATGACGTGTTCTGTTATGATTGCATTACATAGTGGGATTTTCATTGATTATCTAACCAAATTGAGTTTATTATGGGTGGAGATGGTGCAATTGTTGTTTCACAATTTAGAAAATTAGCACCATATGAGTCGTAGAATAATTTGCTCCCTTTAAGACGTTTCACAACATTGTTCAAAAATATGCAAAGCAACAATCAGGATAAAACAGCTCAGTTCAATTTTAAGATCATTACTTGCACGGTATGTGATCTTTCTAAAAATACACCGTCTGATGGTGTTGAAACCATTCAATTATGGTGTGAAAATCACTCGTAATATCTGGATAAACCATTTGCAGATGGCACAAGCAATCAAACCACTCGAAAAAAACAGGAAAAAAAATATAGATGAAGTGAATGTGAGAGAGAAGAGAGAATTCATAATGCAGAATTCTGGATTGAGTTGCAAGTGATGGATAGGACCTTATTTATAGCCAAATATTTGACTGAAATGGAGAGAAATTTTGGAAGGAAAAAGTGGAGGAAATCATAGGAGAGTTTTCTTCAATATAAGATAGAATTGTATTGTTGACACTCACCGGATACTCTTTTTGGGTAAGTTTTCTTTTGGATGAGCTCAGCTTGGTCAATGGATCCAATATATCTCTTATGTTCACTGTTTCCATACCTACTTGATTTTCTCCTTGTCATTAACCAAATTGAAATAGGGTTGTTTTCTATGTTGTTAGTGTTCTATCTCATGGTTCAATAATTCATAGTTTGAAAAGACTGAGTCACAATTTGAATCAGTTCTAATTATTAAGGAAGATTACTTAAGTTGTTATTTCCTTTCTAAACAGGGTTGTATCATCTAATGATCTTGACTCATGCTACGCCAACTACTGACACACCATGACTCAGGAACATTAGATGATGCAACCTTGCATATGGTGCTTGATAAGCTTTCTCCGACGACTTATTCATGGGTGCTTAAGCAATAATCTTTTGTTTTGGTACGATATTGTTGTATAAGAAAATGCATTTAATAACTAATGTATTGTGCATATGATTATCTAAGGCATGGCTTTCTAATATCCTGCTGGAATGTTGGTGAATCCAATACAATAGTACCAATTTTTGGACCTAAAGATGCATGACTGGTCAACTTTTGCACTCAAAATTGTCATTCTCCCTGAGATTATTGCACATGAAACTTGTAGTATACTATTGGTGTTATTCTTAATAGTGATTTTTATTTAGGAAATACGTAGGTCCTTTGCTCAATAACATATTTGGGGCCATTAGTGGCATTAACAATAGTGTGAAGCCAATAATTATTCATATAGCAGTTGGCTTTATGATATCTTATATATATTTGGTTGTGCAGACTTATATGATTCATATTATTTCATGTTTTCAGCATCGCAACATTGGTAGTTTACTATTCCATCTAATCATGGTTAAGTGCTGCCAAATTTTGGAACAGTGCAGTAAAGTGTAGCAAAGTGTAATGGATATTTTGTGAGAAGCCAAATATGGTACAACCATTCCATAATAGGCATTAATAGGTTTTTCGTTATTTCTTGCAAGTAGTTGGAGTGTAAGTCTTAACAAGATATTGGAGTTGTTTGGCAGTAATGACATGTTTAACAAGTTATTGGAGTTGTTTGACAGTAATGACGTGTTCTGTTATGATTGCATTACATAGTGGGATTTTCATTGATTATCTAACCAAATTGAGTTTATTATGGGTGGAGATGGTGCAATTGTTGTTTCACAATTTAGAAAATTAGCACCATATGAGTCGTAGAATAATTTGCTCCCTTTAAGACGTTTCACAACATTGTTCAAAAATATGCAAAGCAACAATCAGGATAAAACAGCTCAGTTCAATTTTAAGATCATTACTTGCACGGTATGTGATCTTTCTAAAAATACACCGTCTGATGGTGTTGAAACCATTCAATTATGGTGTGAAAATCACTCGTAATATCTGGATAAACCATTTGCAGATGGCGCAAGCAATCAAACCACTCGAAAAAAACAGGAAAAAAAATATAGATGAAGTGAATGTGAGAGAGAAGAGAGAATTCATAATGCAGAATTCTGGATTGAGTTGCAGGTGATGGATAGGACCTTATTTATAGCCAAATATTTGACTTAAATGGAGAGAAATTTTGGAAGGAAAAAGTGGAGGAAATCATAGGAGAGTTTTCTTCAATATAAGATAGAATTGTATTGTTGACACTCACCGGATACTCTTTTTGGGTAAGTTTTCTTTTGGATGAGCTCAGCTTGGTCAATGGATCCAATATATCTCTTATGTTCACTGTTTCCATACCTACTTGATTTTCTCCTTGTCATTAACCAAATTGAAATAGGGTTGTTTTCTATGTTGTTAGTGTTCTATCTCATGGTTCAATAATTCATAGTTTGAAAAGACTGAGTCACAATTTGAATCAGTTCTAATTATTAAGGAAGATTACTTAAGTTGTTATTTCCTTTCTAAACAGGGTTGTATCATCTAATGATCTTGACTCATGCTACGCCAACTACTGACACACCATGACTCAGGAACATTAGATGATGCAACCTTGCATATGGTGCTTGATAAGCTTTCTCCGACGACTTATTCATGGGTGCTTAAGCAATAATCTTTTGTTTTGGTACGATATTGTTGTATAAGAAAATGCATTTAATAACTAATGTATTGTGCATATGATTATCTAAGGCATGGCTTTCTAATATCCTGCTGGAATGTTGGTGAATCCAATACAATAGTACCAATTTTTGGACCTAAAGATGCATGACTGGTCAACTTTTGCACTCAAAATTGTCATTCTCCCTGAGATTATTGCACATGAAACTTGTAGTATACTATTGGTGTTATTCTTAATAGTGATTTTTATTTAGGAAATACGTAGGTCCTTTGCTCAATAACATATTTGGGGCCATTAGTGGCATTAACAATAGTGTGAAGCCAATAATTATTCATATAGCAGTTGGCTTTATGATATCTTATATATATTTGGTTGTGCAGACTTATATGATTCATATTATTTCATGTTTTCAGCATCGCAACATTGGTAGTTTACTATTCCATCTAATCATGGTTAAGTGCTGCCAAATGTTGGAACAGTGCAGTAAAGTGTAGCAAAGTGTAATGGATATTTTGTGAGAAGCCAAATATGGTACAACCATTCCATAATAGGCATTAATAGGTTTTTCGTTATTTCTTGCAAGTAGTTGGAGTGTAAGTCTTAACAAGATATTGGAGTTGTTTGGCAGTAATGACATGTTTAACAAGTTATTGGAGTTGTTTGACAGTAATGACGTGTTCTGTTATGATTGCATTACATAGTGGGATTTTCATTGATTATCTAACCAAATTGAGTTTATTATGGGTGGAGATGGTGCAATTGTTGTTTCACAATTTAGAAAATTAGCACCATATGAGTCGTAGAATAATTTGCTCCCTTTAAGACGTTTCACAACATTGTTCAAAAATATGCAAAGCAACAATCAGGATAAAACAGCTCAGTTCAATTTTAAGATCATTACTTGCACGGTATGTGATCTTTCTAAAAATACACCGTCTGATGGTGTTGAAACCATTCAATTATGGTGTGAAAATCACTCGTAATATCTGGATAAACCATTTGCAGATGGCGCAAGCAATCAAACCACTCGAAAAAAACAGGAAAAAAAATATAGATGAAGTGAATGTGAGAGAGAAGAGAGAATTCATAATGCAGAATTCTGGATTGAGTTGCAGGTGATGGATAGGACCTTATTTATAGCCAAATATTTGACTGAAATGGAGGGAAATTTTGGAAGGAAAAAGTGGAGGAAATCATAGGAGAGTTTTCTTCAATATAAGATAGAATTGTATTGTTGACACTCACCGGATACTCTTTTTGGGTAAGTTTTCTTTTGGATGAGCTCAGCTTGGTCAATGGATCCAATATATCTCTTATGTTCACTGTTTCCATACCTACTTGATTTTCTCCTTGTCATTAACCAAATTGAAATAGGGTTGTTTTCTATGTTGTTAGTGTTCTATCTCATGGTTCAATAATTCATAGTTTGAAAAGACTGAGTCACAATTTGAATCAGTTCTAATTATTAAGGAAGATTACTTAAGTTGTTATTTCCTTTCTAAACAGGGTTGTATCATCTAATGATCTTGACTCATGCTACGCCAACTACTGACACACCATGACTCAGGAACATTAGATGATGCAACCTTGCATATGGTGCTTGATAAGCTTTCTCCGACGACTTATTCATGGGTGCTTAAGCAATAATCTTTTGTTTTGGTACGATATTGTTGTATAAGAAAATGCATTTAATAACTAATGTATTGTGCATATGATTATCTAAGGCATGGCTTTCTAATATCCTGCTGGAATGTTGATAGTACCAATTTTTGGACCTAAAGATGCATGACTGGTCAACTTTTGCACTCAAAATTGTCATTCTCCCTGAGATTATTGCACATGAAACTTGTAGTATACTATTGGTGTTATTCTTAATAGTGATTTTTATTTAGGAAATACGTAGGTCCTTTGCTCAATAACATATTTGGGGCCATTAGTGGCATTAACAATAGTGTGAAGCCAATAATTATTCATATAGCAGTTGGCTTTATGATATCTTATATATATTTGGTTGTGCAGACTTATATGATTCATATTATTTCATGTTTTCAGCATCGCAACATTGGTAGTTTACTATTCCATCTAATCATGGTTAAGTGCTGCCAAATGTTGGAACAGTGCAGTAAAGTGTAGCAAAGTGTAATGGATATTTTGTGAGAAGCCAAATATGGTACAACCATTCCATAATAGGCATTAATAGGTTTTTCGTTATTTCTTGCAAGTAGTTGGAGTGTAAGTCTTAACAAGATATTGGAGTTGTTTGGCAGTAATGACATGTTTAACAAGTTATTGGAGTTGTTTGACAGTAATGACGTGTTCTGTTATGATTGCATTACATAGTGGGATTTTCATTGATTATCTAACCAAATTGAGTTTATTATGGGTGGAGATGGTGCAATTGTTGTTTCACAATTTAGAAAATTAGCACCATATGAGTCGTAGAATAATTTGCTCCCTTTAAGACGTTTCACAACATTGTTCAAAAATATGCAAAGCAACAATCAGGATAAAACAGCTCAGTTCAATTTTAAGATCATTACTTGCACGGTATGTGATCTTTCTAAAAATACACCGTCTGATGGTGTTGAAACCATTCAATTATGGTGTGAAAATCACTCGTAATATCTGGATAAACCATTTGCAAATGGCGCAAGCAATCAAACCACTCGAAAAAAACAGGAAAAAAATATAGATGAAGTGAATGTGAGAGAGAAGAGAGAATTCATAATGCAGAATTTTGGATTGAGTTGCAAGTGATGGATAGGACCTTATTTATAGCCAAATATTTGACTGAAATGGAGAGAAATTTTGGAAGGAAAAAGTGGAGGAAATCATAGGAGAGTTTTCTTCAATATAAGATAGAATTGTATTGTTGACACTCACCGGATACTCTTTTTGGGTAAGTTTTCTTTTGGATGAGCTCAGCTTGGTCAATGGATCCAATATATCTCTTATGTTCACTGTTTCCATACCTACTTGATTTTCTCCTTGTCATTAACCAAATTGAAATAGGGTTGTTTTCTATGTTGTTAGTGTTCTATCTCATGGTTCAATAATTCATAGTTTGAAAAGACTGAGTCACAATTTGAATCAGTTCTAATTATTAAGGAAGATTACTTAAGTTGTTATTTCCTTTCTAAACAGGGTTGTATCATCTAATGATCTTGACTCATGCTACGCCAACTACTGACACACCATGACTCAGGAACATTAGATGATGCAACCTTGCATATGGTGCTTGATAAGCTTTCTCCGACGACTTATTCATGGGTGCTTAAGCAATAATCTTTTGTTTTGGTACGATATTGTTGTATAAGAAAATGCATTTAATAACTAATGTATTGTGCATATGATTATCTAAGGCATGGTTTTCTAATATCCTGCTGGAATGTTGGTGAATCCAATACAATAGTACCAATTTTTGGACCTAAAGATGCATGACTGGTCAACTTTTGCACTCAAAATTATCATTCTCCCTGAGATTATTGCACATGAAACTTGTAGTATATTATTGGTGTTATTCTTAATAGTGATTGTTATTTAGGAAATACGTAGGTCCTTTGCTCAATGACATATTTGGTTCCATTAGCGGCATTAACAATAGTGTGAAGCCAATAATTATTCATATAGCAGCTGGCTTTATGATATCTTATATATATTTGGTTGTGCAGACTTATATGATTCATATTATTTCATGTTTTCAGCATCGCAGCATTGGTAGTTTACTATTCCATCTAATCATGGTTAAGTGCTGCCAAATGCTAGAACAGTGCAGTAAAGTGTAATGAAGATTTTGTGAGAAGCCAAATCTGGTACAACCATTCTTTAACAGGCATTAATAAGTTTTTCTTTATTTCTTGTGAGTAGTTGGAATGTAAGTCTTAACGAGATATTGGAGTTGTTTGGCAGTAATGACATGTTTAACAAGTTATTGGAGTTGTTTGGCAGTAATGACATGTTCTGTTATGATTGCATTACATAGTGGGAGTTTCATTGATTATCTAACTAAATTGATTTTATTATGGGTGGAGCTGGTGCAATTGTTGTTTCACGATTTAGAAAATTAGCACCAGATGAGTCGTAGAACAGTTTGCTCTCTTTAAGACGTTTCACAACACTATTCAAAAATATGTAAAGCAACAATCAGGATAAAACAGCTCAGTTCAATTTTAATATCATTACTTGCATGGTATGTGATTATTCTAAAAATACATCGTCTGATGGTGTTGAAACCATTCAATTATGGTCTGAAAATCACTTGTAATATCTAGATAAACCAATTTCATATGGCACAAGCAATCAAGCCACTCGTAAAAAAACAGGAAAAAAATATAGATGAAGTGAATGTGGGAGAGAAGATAGAATTCATAATGCAGAATTCTAGTTTTGGGGAAAGATTATTTAAGTTTATTGTTTCCTTTCTAAATAGGGTTGTATCATCTAATGATCTTGAGTCATGCAAAATTGTGTTGGTCTATACACGTGTATGTATTATATTAGGTTGATTTACAATTTTTAAAAGTTATTATTAAAAAAATTATCGGGTCGAATCTCGGACTAGATCGCTCTCTTTAAAATATCTTATGGCATTGTTCAAAATTTTGCAAGGCATGACTCTGATGTGTTCTCTGATGAAACTGTCATTGACAATTCGGAATGATCTGAGCGGCAGGAGCAGCATCAACAAGATCTTTCTTGCCATTTTCCAGCATAGTAACATCGTTTCCATAAGGCACAGGAGAGGATTTATTACTTTTGCACATAATCACCATTGGTTCTGGCATATTAAAACGCGGAACTATGACGTTCACCCTTTCTCTAGTGATATGGAGAAGTTTTTGATCCAACATATCTTGGAGATCTCTCTTCATAACAGAACATCCACGGGAGTTCTTTGAACAAATTTTGCAGGAAGCGTGATTATGCTCATAGTGGGTAAGCTTACACAAATCGACGTGCATATCCACTAAAGACCCTTTCATTGAATTCACGTCAAAAATACAGTATTCTCCGAGGCATCCTTCCACAATGTTTCCATGCTTGGGTAATAGACTTGTTGAGGTATTGGTTCCGGAATTTTCAAAAGATAAAATACTACTTTGTACCAGCTTTTGTACTTCAGCTTTCGAAGCAAAACAATGTTCAATATCATGACCGGGTGCCCCTTGATGAAATGGAAAAAAATGATCATACTTAAACCACCATGGTAGATTCTTTGGGATGGCCGACGGACTCTTTGTTTGCACCAGATTCTTTTGTACTACAGCAGGATATAATTCAGAATAAGCCATTGGGATTGGGTCAAACTGATCCACGGGTTGTTTACTTTTGTTACGAGATCCTCTATGTTTCCCTCGCGAAATAATATTAGCAGCTTGTTCCTTATCCTTGGGTAAACCTTCCACAAGCTTCTTAGAGTTGTTAGAAGCGCTAATGGGAGTCATAGGAATGGGCATTGACATGATTTCTGAAATCACAATCCTTTGAAGTGGAGTCTGAGAAATATGAGGAGAAGGTTGATTTTGAGTAGCAACCAGAGTTTCAACCAAAGCAAAGAGCCTTTTCACACCAGCCTTCAAAGGAGCCACCTCCTAACAAAGTTCATGGTTTTCTTCATCAATGTTCTTCGTTTTCTTTCTTTGACTGGCCCACATACCATAGTGATGCGACAACTTATCTACTGAAGGAAGGAGCAAGAGTGAGAACCTAGAATGCAGATAATGTGATGCTAATGACAAATGAAAATGCACCAATGCAGATGAATTTCAAGGAACTCAAAGGTTACGTTTGCAAACACCATAAAGTGGACAATACTTTTGATAACTGAAAATCTCATTTTATTGAAGATAGAGTATAATTTCATCATCCAATGGTAAAGCCTATGATGATTGTAAACAAAAGCTTTGAATTCCATGAAACCTTTATGAACATAATGTTTATGAGTGCATGTATGCTCAAACACAGGTACACGCATATCCACATATACACATATACATTTAAACAGGCAAAGACTTAGGTTTGAAAATTAGCGAGCCTGGAGTAATGGTCTACCCATCCCAAATTGGATGGACTAAGGGTTTATCGTACCTACAGAACAAAGGTTCTAAATGTTCCCAAAGTCATCAGTCCGTTTTTCGGCTATTACCAATTTCCCAAATACTCAGTAGTTAATCATATTCTCAAGAAAACCTCTTTTGAGTGTAGTATCGCGTAGAAGAACTTGAAGAAGGCTTCACGTGTTGGATATTTAAGATTAGCCTATTATAGAATAACTCCTTTAGGAAGAAGCTTGGGCACAGAGAGGCCCGTAGTTTGAAAGAGCTGCTAAATAGGGCGCAATCCTTTATTAATTTGGAGGAGAAACTAAACGCTTGGTTCGAAAACCTAGCAACAACAGATGCAAGTTTTGATCAGTTGTCTGGGAAAGACTCCAACAGGCAAAGAGATAAATCCGACCGTGGAACCTGTGGTAGGTACGGCAATAACACCCATCCAAACACTTCTAATGAGAAGATATACTAGGAGTGTGCCAACATGATATTCCAGAATGTCGAGATCATAAAACCTTCTTCTGTAAAGGAATCTTACATATCTGACAAGAAAAAATATTATTGTTTTTCACAACACCCATGGTCATACCATCAACGAATGCATTAAGCTGAAGGATTCCATTAAATATTTGATAAAGAGGGACCACTTGTCCAGTCATACTAAGGGAGGCAACAGAGAGATGGAAGAATCGATGAAGAACAAGTCTCTATCCAAGTAACTTTCCTTATCGACCAATTAAAGACTATGAACATTCAGCCTCCTGCTAGAAGAGAAAATCATGTCAGCCATATAACAAGAAGTGGATGACCTGACGTGTTATAGACTAGGGGATAATAAGTAGTGACAAGTTTCACCTGGTTATATTTATAGTTTTATATTTGATATTATTTCTTATATAACTAATTACTTCTCAATGTACTATGATATCTCCATTATTAATGAACAACCCATAATTTCTTAAACATCTTTTTCTTTATGATCATGTAAGTTAACAATGAGTTAGGGGTACGGCCGAAAGGATTGAAGCCCCAACACAAAGACTCAAGAGTGTTGTCATAAATGCCACGAGCATATAACTGCAACAATCAAAACCCCGTGACGCAAAACACACATATAGAAAGTGGCAAGACCAGTTAAAATGGCCATAACCGACCCACCCCCTTCTTGATATCTAGCCACTTTAGAAGCCGCAATGGTTATTCTACATGTCAACCTCAGACCAAGTATCACCTTAGGGAGGAGGAAGGGTACCGACCCTTGGTCAGGCACGACCCCAGAGATGTCCAATAAACATGAGGGGAGACCTTGTAAGTTTATACATAATCCAGAGCAATAAACTTAGGATCAAATACATATGACTTAAATAGGTAAAAGTGATATCGTAAAGTCAATGTCATTTTACTCACACTTCATAGTGTACTGTATAATGTTATTTAAAAAAATAGGAACAATTAATCCATAAGGGAGACGATCTTTCCATCCTTAAGCATCTGGTTCGACCGTACTTGCTCCTTCAAAATACACAGAGGAGAGTCAAAATGATCTACCAGATGTAAGGCATTCTTAAAAGACTCTAAAACGGCCGTGAGACTAGCATTGGATGATTCATTTAATGTCTGAGTAAAGGAGGCATTCTTAAGATGCAGGTTTTTAAGGTCTCTTTAAGAAGAAGAGAGGGACACCTTCATAACAGATAAAGTAGCCTACACAGACTTCAAAGTATTGGAAGGACCCATAATAGTCGGGGTGAGTTGGATTCCCCATCTTAGTTCACAGATTTTTGTACTCATTCTTCATTGAATATGTAGATAATGATCACTAAAGGTAAGAACATTACAGACAAGCGAGTTGACAGCATGGGGCAAAAACATATATAACTTACCAAAAATGGCCTTCCTTTACTCCTTGGCGAAAGCGTCCATCAACAAGTGGGTTTCAATAAGCCATTTCAGAAGTTTCTGTGAAATCTCATCCCATGGAATGACACCCCTAATATAATCTAATTCCTTGATGAAAGAAACATGCAGTTTCTTCAGATAAAGTTCCTTATGAGACAGGTCGTCCTCCTTGTAAACGTATAATCCATTCCCTATTAGGAAATGACCTTTGTTCTAGTACTTGTGAAAAAACTAGTACATAAGGATGTCAATCGGACTTATCCCTAATGGGTACCCATACAAATTCCCCACAACAGGTAGGGTAAAAAGTCGTAAAATGGGTACGAGTATGGGCACGAGAAATTATTGTAACATCCACACATAACATATGTCTATAATAATATCTTACATGAAAGATAATTGGTATTGAATCATATACAAGGCCTAAGCAGCTGTTAAGTGTAAATTTTGACTTAAAATGAACCATCTTTCTTGGCATTTTTCAACTCAATTCTCATGTTTTAATAGAGTTATTTCTTGTTCTTGTGTGATTCTTCAATTATATTGCAAATACCTTTGGATTCCTTGATGTGTGTGTTATTGTGTAGGATATATGCATAAAACATCAATGATTAAGACACAAATGATTGGACAAGAAAACCAAAGAAGAGAAGAGGAACCACCATGTTCGTTGTGCGAACACCATCAAGGTGAAAGTGAATTCTCGTTGTGCGAGGTCCTGGAGAAGCCCCCAACGAATCAGCCCAGATTAGAGGCAGTAGGAAAAGGACCCAAAGTTTGTTGGGCGAAGTTAAAGCGAAGCGGTTCATTGTGCGAAGAAGTGTTTGCACTGTGAACTCAGATATTTTCCAAGGGCGGTTTAACTGTTCCTGTGGCACTTCAAGTGCCCAAAAGTGGTCTTCGCTGGACGAAGAGGGTGTTTGCTAGGCGAACATGACATATTTTGTAAATACTATTTAAGTACTTTTCTTGATTTTTAAAAACATATATTATATTTTTCAGAATAGAACTTTGTCTCTCTTCATTCCAAGCATATTCTAAAGAGAGAAACACAACCCCTAAGGGGGAGAAGGTACGAGCTTCGATCTCTTGTTGAGTTTAGATGTAATCTTTTGATACCTTGTGTATTTCATCTAATTTATGTATGGTGAACTAGTTTGGATTCAATATTGATGTTGTCTTTGATTTCTTATTTGTGGGTCTTGACAAAATCTTTTTCAAATCTTAGATCTTAGATATTCATCTATTAATGAGCAAACTTTTGACATGATCTTGTAAGTTGATATTCACTTGTATCTTCTATTGTATTGTGTTGCTTAGTAGCATGAGTAGGATCAATACGGTATTATGAGAATGTGTGATAATAGAGATGAAGAACTATGCTCACTTACATTTGGAAAATTAGTTGAATGCATGTAAAAAGAGTTAAGCGTATGTATGTATTCTGATCATGGCATTTTATATGAATCAATCATAAAGTTGATATAGATGTCATATTTGTTTACATGTTTATCTTTGATTTGACCTTTTATAGAAATATACTCTTCAGATCTGGATCTAGGATGATTATTTGTTAGGTTCTAGACTCTAGACATAGATTTAGGCTTAACATTTGCTTGAGTATCAGTTCTTAATGCTCTGTGTTGTTAAGTTGCATGAGACATCACCAATGAGACAATACGGTTATTCTCTTGATGTTGCGTTAGACATAACCTCTGTTGTGGGTGATGCGTGAGGATATTAGATGAATGATTGATTTGTGTTTAATTGGTTAGAAGAATGTATGTGTTATCAATTGATGAGATTCAATCCCAACAAGGCTCTATTTATATTTTAAGTATTTACTTTATATTGTCCATCTTTATATTTTCTGCCTTTATTTATCGCACCGTTGATCTATCAACAAATTTTCACAACAAGATTAGAAATGTAGAGACCATTGAACGAGGTTTTTTTCCTCGCACCGATCCTTGTGGAGACGATATAAATCTTAGAGGGAATCCTTCCAAAACTAAATTTTTGCTTCTTGCCGCTTTACTGCAGTTCGAACAGCGGCATACAAGTCATGTCCCACAAATACAGAAATATAAAAAAATGGTACATTACACAAATTCCCATAAAATACTAATAACATCATAGGGAATGCATAAATGAAACATCATATGAACCAAATCCTTCAAATCAAGTTACCTTTGTCCTTCTTTGAGCTTCCTGAAAAAGATAAACAACAACATGAGGTAAGATACTAATCATAGTGGCTTCCCTTATCTTATGGATCCATTGGCATCTAAATGGATACTTAGTCTAATGATTCTATACTCGTTTGGTTTCATTAAAAGCCGAAGTTCGAAGCTCATTGGCTTCCTTTGCAAGTGGGATTCGACTTCTTACTTAACCGCGGCAGGAGAATCCAAGAGCTAAAATTTTTGGCCAAGTTGAATTGAATCTACGAACAACCAATCTACTACCCAAGGGTAGGGTCTCAATTTTTAGACTAATCCTTATGAGAAATAACTAAAAGATGGTTCTCTCCGTTTCCATTTTTGGGTTTTATTGCCCTCAGGAATTGACATGTGTCGCCTCCGCTTTTGGGTCTGATATCCCTCATGAATTAACATGCATCACTTTCACTTTTAGATTTTACCACCCTAAAGAATTAACATATGTTGCTTCTTCTTTTAGGTCTTACTACCCTCAGGAATTGATTGGGGAAAAAAGGTATCTCACCTTTCGTAGCACCCTTAGAGAATAACCTATTCATTCCGTACGTCTTACCTCGGGGCTTACTCTCATACGTTTCAAACTACCAATTAGCCAAGACGTAAGAATAAAAACTCCATTAAAGAGATCATAAAATCTCGAAAGATACTTTGAGTTTGTTATAAGGAATTTTATCGCTACTATATGTCCTTACCTTTGGATTTCTTACTCACCCTAAGTTACTCACTTACCATATATCATATTTTAGGCAAGAATACACATACATACACAAGTTAACATTAGATTCCTTACTTATCCTAAGTCATTGCATTACCGTATTCTGTGAGTATCCAAGTGTTTCATCCAATTATATTAGACCACACAAGTACATTGTTCCATAAACTAGGTGACACGCCTTTAAATACCAACTAGGGTTAAATACGCTTCCATGTTGTTACATCATAACCCGTTATTATTCTTGTTTATTTCAGATAAACATATCAATCCTATGTTATGAATTGTTCATATTATTCTAAAAATGTATGATTTACATAACAAGATTTAGCAAACAAAGGTTTTCCCTAGTGGTGATGAGCTTTCCCATTGGGTTCACATTTTTGTTTTTAAAGAACTACGGGTATCAAATGGATCATTCCAAAGAAACAATGGTTGTCTCAATTGTCATCAATTTGTTGGAAATTGGGAAACTCCCATTAGCTTTTATTTTGATGAAACATCTAAGTAAGGTTCTATCCTTTTCATGAGATTCCAAACACTTATGGATCATGAATTTTGTCTCCTACATACATTACTACCACAAGCACATAATCATTCATACAACAACAATCGTAAATGCATGTGAGAATAAAAATCATCGATTCACGTGTATTGATTAATTCAAGTAAAATACCTCTACCTAAGATCCCCATCATGCAATACCTAATAACCACTTAAGAATCTCAAAAGTGAAATTATCTATAACCCACATTAAACAAAAGAAACCCGAATTTCAGCAAGGAAGAATGAGGGTGCACACTCACATGGTTTAACTTCTTATAGAATCTCCAAGACTTTGAGCATGCAATGAGAATAATGATGGTTTTGGAGAAGTTTCTCTATATATATATATATATATCTCTCTCTCTCTTCTCCACACGTCTACCTCCCCCTTCTCTTAAGAAATTTTGATTTCTCTCCTTCAAGGTGAGAGAATTAAAGAATAAAAATGAGAAAAATCTTGGAAGATGACTTAAATAGGAATTGGGAGAAAGGACACTATTTACCTTGACATTTAGATGGAATTACTAATGATGCCCTACACATTCATTAACAACATTCTAATGCATCCTCATTCTAACTATTAAGATAATCATGTTTTAATGAATTATGTTATTACATCCCCTCTTTAAAATAAATTTGTCCTCACAATAAACGCTTTCTCGAATAATTGAGGATACACTTCTCGCTTCTCTGATTCGAGCTCCTAAGTAGCTTTGCCTGAATGTGAATCTTCCCAAAGAACCTTCACTAAAGGTATTTCCTTATTAATTAATGCCTTAATTATATAGTCAATCTGAATTGGTTGATGTTGAAAGGATAGGTTCGCTTCCACTTCAACCATATTTGGTAGAATAGGATGAAAAGATTCGAGAACAAACTTTTGAAGTTGCGACACATGGAAAACATCATGAAGACCAGAGAGGGAAGGTGTTAATGCTAATTAATATGCCACTTAGTCTACCCATCCGATGATTTGATAAGGTCCCACATATCTTGAACTTAACTTCCTTGACTTAAATGGTTCTTTCAACTTTAGCCTTGGTGTAACTTTCAAGAATACATGGTCTCCTTCTTCAAATTATAACAAACTACTCTGTTGGTCCTCGTAATCCCTTATTGGAAACATCATAAAATACCTTATACAGTTTCTCAGGATCCAAAATAATCAAAATTGGAGTTGTGGTTAACTTCTTCTTTAAATCGACAAAACTCCACTCACATTCCTTGTTCCATCTAAATGGAATTTTCTTCTGAGTGAGTCTAGTGAATGGTAAAGTGAATCAAGAAAACTCGTGGATAAGTCTTCAGTAATACCTTGCCAGACCTAAAAACCTTATGACATTCGAGACACTCTTTAATATTTCCTAAACGGTTACAACTTATACTTTCTACGGGTTCACCACCACACCTTCTCGAGATATGACGTGGCCAAGAAATATAACTTTGGTAATCCAAAACTTACAATTATTGAGCTTGGAAAAAATTGTTTTTCCTGCAATACTGATAAAAAAAATCTTAAATGCTTTGTGTGCTCTTGTGGAGAATGGGGGTAGATAAGGATGTCATCGATAAAGGTTACAACAAACTAGCCAAGATAGTTCTGGAAGATCCTGTTCATGTATTCCATGACACATTTGTCATGCTGAATGGCATTACAAGGAATTCGTAATGTTCGTATTAGGTTCTAAATGAAGTATTCAGAATATCAGAAATCTTAACCTGAATTTGATGATAACTTGGTCGTAAATCAATATTCGAGAACACACATACTCTTTCAATTGATCTAATATGTCATTTATTTGAGGTAAGGGGTACTTGTTTTTATGGTAACTTTGTTCAATTTGCGGTAATCAATGCATATACACATGCCACCATATTTCTTCTTTACCAACAAAACTGGGGCTCCCCATAAAGACACAGTGGGGTGGATAAAATACTTATCCAATAACTCCTCCAATTGACCCTTCAACTCTTTGAGCTCGGTGGGTAACATACGGTATGGGGAAACAAAAATTGGAGCCACTCTCGGAACTAGATTTGTAAGTGCTCTTGATTGGCTGCATTTTGTGGCAAAACATTAGTGTACGTATGAATGTCATGTCTGATGTTGATACATTCATAATATGGACTGTGCAGGGTAAGTTAACTCAGCTAACTATAAGTTAAGCTGGATGTCATACTCAATGTCATGACATAGGTCGTATGACATCAAGCGCAGGTTTGTTAGTCTGGTAGCTAGAACTCAGGAAACAAACCAAAAGCTCAAGCTAGAATGCAGGAGACATTTTAGAAACCCTAGGGGAACTAATATGTACCTGATTAAAGTGGCAAGCGTGCAGAATACTGAAGAGAGGTTTATTATGGATAAAACCTAATTTATGCACCAAGGCCCAAAGGACTGAAGCGACTATAAATATCAAAAGGAGCAAGTCTGAAGAGTAGCACTTAAAAACAGAAGAAAAAAGAGTGCAGATTGCAGAGTCCTGTGATAGTGAAGAAGGATAGTCTTCACGTGTGAATTCTGTCTAGGAATACTTGTAATCCAAGCAATTGTCTAGTGGATGATTTGCATTGGGTAGGTAGATTCTAGGTTGTGTCTCACTCAAAGCTTTGAAGGAAGAGTGTATGTGTTCCTTGATCAAAGTTGTGAAGAAAGATCAAGGTGTGTATGAAGTGTCTCTCCATATTGTTTTCTGTAATTGTTTAATATCACTGTTGTATGATTGAGGGGGAGTGAGTGGGTATACTCAGGTCTAGAGTGTCTCTAGGTTGAAGTGTCATTAGGTAGAGATTAAGTAAGGAGTGTAAACTAGAGGTTTAACTCTGAATTGATTCTACTAATAGTGAATTTCCTCCCTGGCTTGGTAGCCCCCTAATGTAAGTGTTGTTAGCACTGAACTGGGTAAACAATTGTTGTGTTATTTACTGCTTTTATTATTGCTGAGTATTAGCTGTTAAGTAGCAGATGTCACAGTGGATGTTATAACATTGGGTATAACATCCATCGTGTGCTTGCCATAATTTTCAATTGGCATCAGAGCAGGCACCCTGCCTGTTTATTCTGGGTGAGATCTAGGGAAATCAAATTCTGGTAGTATGGATAAAGATATTGGATTCACCAATAGACCTCCAATTCTGGATGGTTCTAATTATGACTATTAGAAGCCTAGGATGATTGCATTCCTAAGGTCATTAGACAGTAAAGCTTGGAGAGTTGCAAACTCTGGCTGGGAACATCCTGTGAAGACTGACAAGGATGGAGTATATGTGCAAATTCCTGAAGAGGAATGGACCAAAGAGTAAGAGGCATTGGCTCTTGGAAACTCTAAAGCATTGAATGCTCTATTCAATGGCATAGATAAAAACATCTTCAGGCTGGTACACCACTGTGAACTAGCAAAGGATGTCTGGGATACTCTCAAAACTACTCATGAGGGAACTTCCAAGGTCAAAATGTCAAGACTTCAAATGCTGACCACCAAATTTGAAGAGCTGAGAATGAAGGAAGATGAGACCATTAATGAGTTTTACATGAATGTTCTTGAACTAGCTAACACCTCAGGAGCTTTGGGAGAAAAGATGACTGAAGAAAAGCTTGTAAGGAAGATTCTGAGGTCGTTACCTAAAAGGTTTGCCATGAAGGTAACAACAATTGAGGAAGCTCAAGACATATGCCACATAAAGGTGGATGAACTCATTGGTTCCCTTCAAACCTTTGAGATGGGGATGTGTGATCAGGCTGTGGAGAAAAAGAGCAAAAGTATAGCTCTTGCCTTAAACACTGCTGAGGATTCAGATGATGAAAAAGAGGAGAATCTATCAGAGGTAATAGCCATGCTTGGAAGACAGTTCAACAAACTGGTCAAAAGGATAGATGCTAAGTATAAACCTTACTCCAAAAGCTTGCCTGCTGACAAAGAGAAATCTAAGGAGAAAATCAGTAAAGTACATTGTAATGAATGTGAAGGATATGGACATATCAGAAAGGAATGTCCCACATACCTCAAAAAGAAAGGAAAGGGCTTAACTGTCACCTGGTCTGATGAAGATTCAGACAGTGGATCAGAAGAGGAATCAGCTTAACATGTCACTGTTCTGAACAGTGTGTGCATTTCTGATGATGATTCAAGTGATGAAGAGTTGTCTTTTGAGGAGCTTGCAGCCTCATGCAAAAAGCTTCACATCAAAAGCACAAAACTGGTACAACAAGGGGAGCAACAAAAGAAAATCATCAAGGAGTTAGAAGCTGAAAAGAGAGAGCATCTAGCTACAATTGAAAAACTCAGTAGTGAAGTACAAGAGTTGAAAAGTAAGAAAGATCAAATGGCAAAATCCATAAGGATGCTAAATTCTGGGACTGACACCCTAGAGGAAATCCTTCAGAATGGACAGGCCTCAGGAGATAAATCTGGTATAGGATTTGTTGGGAAACAAAATTCTGTCATGAAACTCAATAGGTTGCAGTCTGAACTTCAAAAGCTAAAAAGGATGTCACGACCAAAGTCACAACTTCCTCCACACAAAAATTGGAGTCAAGTCAAGAGACAGTTCCAAGGGCACAGATGCTACCACTATGGAAAACTTGGGCATATAAAAGCTGTGTGTTTCTGGCTGCATGGATTTCCTAGCCAAAGCAAGACCAAACAAGGTAAGCATGGAAAAAGACAGCATCATGACAAGCCTGGCAAGAGGCAGCATCCGGGTAACGGGCAAAATCAATGGACAACCAAGAATGTTACATTAGCAGTTCACACTTCTCCAAGGATGCCTACCAATGAAGATTGGTACTTTGACAGTGGCTTCTTCAGGCATATGACTGGAATTGAGGATCTGTTGATCAAACTCAAACCTCACTCAACTAGTCATGTAACCTTTGGTGATGGAGCTAGAGGAGAAATCACCGGCGCTGGACAACTTGACAGTCCTAAAGCTCCAGAATTGAAGGATGTCCTGTTAGTTAAAGGACTAACTATTAACCTAATAAGCATAAGTCAGCTTTGTGATCAAGGTTTAAAAGTCCACTTTTCCAAAGACAAGTGTGTGGTGCTCAATGAAGAAGGTAAGGAGGAAATGAGGGGATCTAGATCCAAGAATAACTGTTACCTATGGGAGCCCAGAAGTAACATAAATGGATTGGTTAATAAGGAAAAGAAGGACCATCTAGGAAAAAGAACCAGGTCCAACTCATCAACAAAAGGATCCTCAAAGTATGCTTCAGAAAGAGGAACAGGTTGTAAGAAAAGTCAGGTGGGAAGGCTAGACAAGACGGGGTACGCAAAGATTGGTCATCAGGTAAAACTAGATAGACTATATTGGAACCGGATGGAGTCCATGGAGGATACCCTGCAGAAAAGAAGCAATGTTACTCCTGATGTCATGACCTTGTTCTGTGACATCAAGGGCACCATTCAAACAAGCTCTGCTGAGTTCAAGGGAGACAGGCTCAGGGGTAACGTGTGGAAAGGGCAAAAAGCCTGTGCAAAACCTGGTGGCTATGTCTTAAACATTGCTGACAAGGATTCAAGAAGCATCAAGGAGCCTCAATTTAAATAATTGAGTTCCTCTAGTGCTGATGAGTTATAGCAATTAAAGGGAATGGGGAATTACATTTGGAAAATAAATCATTTAATGATAAGTCAAAACGGTAAGTTCCCTCCTAGTGGGCAATCATACCTCACTCCCACATATATAACACACTCACTCTACTCTTGGTCTCTTCAAAAACGCTTCAGCTTCCATACCGTCTCAAAAAAGCACAAAAAAGTTCCCTCATCTCAATCAACATCACCAACTATGGCACAACCAACCTCCAGGATGAAGACAAGCAACGCTGAGGCAAACCCTAATGAGGCTCTAGAGATTGCTCCACTTCATATGATGACTCCTGAAGGATTGCTGGTAAAGAAACCTAAAAAGATGCATGCAAGACGACCTAAAAACCTTGGCTCAGGTCAAGCTCCTCCTATGACTACATCTGATGACCTAAATACAGAGAAAGCTAGACGAAAGCACCTTGAAATTATTGTGATGGTTGCCAGTGCTCTCAACATTCCCACATCATCTACCATTAAGGGGACTGAGCCTAATCAAGGTGATTAAGTTGATGTCCCACACAATGTCAAAGCATTGAGAAACAACACTCCAGAAGGGAATAATAAAGATGAAAGGTCTGACAAAGGGAATGATGAGTTGCATGAAACCAAAGCTGCTGAGGTAGTAGACCTAGAAGAGTATTCTGACAATGATCTCATAGCAACAATCAATCAAGGCTTAGCCAAACGATTGATGAAAAGGAAAGGGAAAAAGGTGGCTGACCAAAGCTCACCCAAGAAAAGGGATGTTGAGAAGACTACTGACCAAGAAGATTCTAACAAGAAGGCTGGAACCAAGAGGGTTCGGGTTGGACCCTCCAAAGGGTGGAGCAAGGTAACTATCAAGAAGAAGAAGATTGAATCAAGACCAGAACAAGAAACAGATTTTGATGTTGCTATGGATGTCACTAACACCCAATCTAAGAGGAAACCTGCTTTCAGCAAGCTGACTGAAAATGTTCCTGAGGTGCCTATTGATAACATATCTTTCCACTATCTATCATGTGTTAATAGATGGAAATATGTGTATCAAAAGAGGCTGGCTTTGGAAAGAGAGTTAGCTCAAACAGCTCTTGACTGCAAAATGATCCTTGGCCTTATTCATAAGGCTGGCTTGATAAAGACTGTCACTCATTTTCCACCATGTTATGAGATTCTTGTGAAAGAATTCATAGTGAACCTGTCAGAAGCATGTGCTAATAGGAAGTCTAGCGAGTTTGGAAAAGTATATGTGAGGGGAGATTGTATAAATTTCTCGGACTCCATCATCAATAAGTATTTGGGAAGACCACATGTAGGAAAGTCTGAACTTACTGTATCTAACCATCAAGTGTGCCAAGAGATAACTGCTAAACAGGTCAAGAACTGGCCCTCCAAAGGGAAGCTAGTGGCTAGCAAACTCAGTATGAAATATGCTATGCTTCACAAAATTGGTGCAGCCAATTGGGTGCTGTCACACCCTCATTTTCACCGTTAGCCTTTTATACCCTACATTCGGCATATCATACATCATTCTATTGTGTATCGAGCATGCGGGTTCACAAGGTACGAACTAGGCCATTTGGTTGTAACTTGTCTATTTTCGGACTACATGAAAAAAGGTTCATCACCTAAGGTTTGATTTGAGGAAAAATTCTACTCATGAAAATTTTGGCAAGGGGAAGTTACTTGACAAAATACAAGGATATTCAAGATAAATATTAATAGACATGAATGCTAGGCCAAATCCAAAGCTCCTTCATACATGTTTATTTTTATGGCATAAGTGGAGTGCAAATTATTAAGGCATGAATCAAGATCATCAATGCATAATTCAAGATTTCATTTTTAAGCACATGAGGGAATCCATCATCCAAAATTCAAGATTCATGAATGGAGATAAAAATAATACTAAGAGGAATTTTGTGACATTACAATCATGTAATTTGTTACAAAAATTCCAACTCTAGATAATGTTTAGAAATTAATCTATTTCTAAATCTTCATTCAAGTCTTTAATCAAATCTATGATATGGTACTCTTCATACTACACCATTTTTTTTCATGTGCTACATTATGCTCACAAACATCCAAGAAATATGCAAGAATTAAATCAACATTGGAATGTTTATGGGCCAAGATTATGCATGTTCAATCATAGGCAAAACAGCCCCATGCAAGAGTTGAAGAATTACTACATGTCACAAAATCAAGAGGACAACATGTACTATGTTACAAGATCATTTTTTATGTCACAAAGTCAAGGAAATAGCATGCAAATGATATATTTACTTGCTAAATATCAGTTTGCAAATGCTGTCAAAGAGTGGTAACAATTGGCTACATGGCAAGATATAAAGCAATACCATCCAAGAGACTAATGGGTAAAAAGAGGGATAGTAGTATAGTATGCTACAGCAGAAAAATGCAGCAAGTCATACTAGAAATAGAAGGGAAAAGTGGGGCTGCACAAAAGGAAGAAAAAGGCATTGCCAAGAATGGAAAGTTGGTGATGAAAAGGTGTGCAAAGTGTGTGGCTTTAGGACAGCAGAAAAAGTTGACAAAAAAGGTGGAAAATGGGCTGCAAGCAAGCATAGAAAACATAGTATTCCTTACTATCAAAACAGAACACAACAGAAGAAGCAAGGAGAGTAGAGACTACACATAGAGAGCAAAGAGTAAGAGCAAAAAACCAGAAAATAGTTAGCAAGAAACCCCCAAAAAACAGAAAAAAAAAAGAGTGAGATAGAGACACAAGAGGATCATTGAGAAACCAAACCTTCACAACATAGAGTGAAGAGGGGAGAGCACATCCAACAAAGGTCATTGGAGTACTTGCAAGAAGGATAGAAAGCTCTTGGTATCCATTTCTTCAAATCTTTCTCCTTTTATTCTTTGCTTTTATATTCATTTCATTCACTCTTTTATGTGTTGTTGAACTGTATATCATGTAAGATCCCCTAAGGGACTAAGAAACCATCCTCAAGGAACCACAAAAACGAAACGAAAACATAAAAAAAAAATGTGAGATTTCGACCTGGACCAGCAACACGGGCCGTGTCACACGACACGGCCGACCGTGTCACGCTACTGTATGAAGTTTTTTTCCCCAGGCCTTGCAACACGGGCCATATCACACAACACGGCCGGGCGTGTTGCATCACTGTTTCAATTTTTTTCACCCGTGTCACACCACTGTTTCCTCCATATTTTTTTACCGGTTTTACCTTAAAAAAAAATTTTTTCAAAGAGTTCGCACGGCGAACTCTTTGATGGCACTTCGTGCCGTTTTTTTTGTGTGTCTCGATTTTTTTGAGCCGTGTGGCTTATGTTTGTATGCGAATATTGTTATGGCCCTTGTTGACCTTTGTTTCCAAAAAATATTTTTAAAAGTAAACTCTCGATTTTATCGAGCCATTTTTGACCATGTAAGTCGGATGCCTTGTGCACCGCCATCGACCTAAATCGCATCACTTCAAATATCTTTACAAGCAATAAATCTTGATCCAACGTCAAGTGTTTCTCTTTTCGCATAAAAATACAAAAAAAAACACAATAAAATATATGATTGGAATTATGCACCATGAACTTTAAAGTGGTGGAGAAGGAATGAGAATGGAACCCTCCTACACTCATTCCGAATGTTTCGAATACAAGGCGCTCGACTTGGTTATTCGAGACATTCATCTCTATCCAAAGTCTTTTGTATAATCCTAGTCAAGAACACATTTTCTTCAAAAAAAAAAACTAAAAACAACATCAACTCATCAAACTATTTTTGCCTTAGGGCGTCAATCCAAAAAAAACCTTTTTCAAGGTATAAAATCAACCAACAAACAACAATTTCATAAAGCCTCTGAACTACGGAGCTCTGATTCTTCACTTCTTTTAAGTGAGGATACGTAGGCACAAGGGCCACAATCCTTGGCGAGCATTAAAATAAATAAACCAATCCCTCTTTTCCTTAAACAAGCAAACTTTTAGAATAAAACACCCATTCACGCGAAATAACCTAGGAGGTTCCCATCGAGTACGATGGATGCGAGGGGGTGCTAATACCTTCCCCTTGCATAACCGACTCCCGAACCCTAAGACTTGGTTGCGATGACCACGCTCTTTTCCCAAAGGTTTTATCGCTATTTCCCTTTCCCCCGTGGGATAAATAAAATCCGGTGGCGACTCTGTGTCATTTTTCGCGTAGCGACAGGTGCCTACCAATCATAAGACGACTGTTGCTACTAGTCTGGGAAGATTTTTGTATGTTGTAGGGACAAAAGTTGAACTCAACTATGGGACCTACATTCTTGAGCAAACAATGAAGCATGTTGGGAGCTATAGTGTCAAGGGACCTATTGCCTTTCCACCACTCATATGTGGAATCATCTGTGAGCAGCATCCCAACATCATCAAAAAAAAGTGATATAGTGTGCAGAAGAGAAACTTCTTTAACATTCAATTACAAGGTGTTTAAAGGAATGCATGTTCCTGACATTGATTTAACTTCAGCTGAGACATCCAATAAGGGTCCCAAAACCAAAAAGGTTGAAGTCATGGCGACCATTAGAGAAACATGCAAAGAACTGGAGGCAAGGAAGAAAACACTTGAAAAGCTGCTACAGTCTCTTGAACAAGATGAGGATACATACAACTAAGAAGATGCTGCCAAGGAAGATGATGATACTAATGAAGATGGTAGTCAAGAAGCTGGTTCAGAAGATGCTGATGACGGCTCAGAGAAAGGAAGTGACACCACAACAGACAACTCTGGAGAAATTGGTGGAGACGAGTCCATCCCAGCTGCAGAAGAGGATTGATGACTTACAACACACACCACTGATGGCTGAAGTGGTGCACAAAGGAGTACTGCTGGTTGATAAGTTAGAATCATATGAATCCTATGTAAACCACTGATTTTTTTATGCTCTGCTTGAGTTACCTTTTTGTAATATAACCTCTAACAATTGTCATGTTACAATGAATGATCTGTGCTCAGTACTTAGTTGGATTTTAAATTATGGCTAAAAAGGGGGAGAGTATGATAGAAAATAGAAAACAGCAGGTACAGCAGGTGGGAGAACAGGTTGAAGACTGGCTAGTGCATAGCTAGAGCATATGTACCAGTGTGCATATATGACATATTGAAGACTGGCTAGTGCATAGCTAGAGCATATGTACCAGTGTGCATATATGACATAATCATACTTGCATGCTTGCAGGTGCTGCTGAAGATATGTGTGATAACAGTTGATTAGGGCTGTTAGTATAGGATTGTGCTAATGATATATATATATATGAGGGACTAGGTTGAGTAGGGTTGTAGGTAGAACTAGGATGCTAACCATATATGTTTCTACAAGGTGTAAGCAGTATGAGAGCAGTGTGCATCCCTTCAGGGGGAGCAGCACAGGTGTGTGACATCAGAAGACTATGCTGAATGTCATAACATCCAGATCAGACTGGATGTATGTATGACTGCAGGATGTGTAGGTAAAGTGTTCAGTTGGTGAGTTGCATCAGTTGAGGGGGAGTAACTCTATGTGTTACTCACTTAGCAAAGAATGACATCTGTAGTGATAACTAACAGGTGGCTAACAAGGTGAGTGTTAACTGGGCTGAAAGCCAACTGTGAGGACTCTGAGAGCTTGAGCAGCAAGTGACCTACCTGCATGACAGGACATATGTTAATTCTTCTGTTGTGTGTAAATCTCTGGTGTAAGTACAAAGTGTTTTAGCCAAAAATTTGCCAAAGGGGAAGTTTGTAAGTGCTCTTGATTGGCTGCATTTTGTGGCAAAACATTAGTGTATGTATGAATGTCATGTCTGATGTTGATACATTCATAATATGGACTGTGCAGGGTAAGTTAACTCAGGTAACTATAAGTTAAGCTGGATGTCATACTCAATGTCATGACATAGGTCGTATGACATCAAGCGCAGGTTTGTTAGTCTGGTAGCTAGAACTCAGGAAACAAACAGAAGCTCAAGCTGGAACGCAGGAGACATTTTAGAAACCCTAGGGGAACTAATATGTACCTGATTAAAGTGGCAAGCATGCAGAATACTGAAGAGAGGTTTATTATGGATAAAACCTAATTTATGCACCAAAGCCCAAATGACTGAAGCGACTATAAATATCAGAAGGAGCAAGTATGAAGAGTAGCACTTAAAAACAGAAAAAGAAAGAATGCAGATTGCAGAGTCCTGTGATAGTGAAGAAGGCTAGTCTTCACGTGTGAATTCTGTCTAGGAATACTTGTAATTCAAGCAATTGTCTAGTGGATGATTTACATTGGGTAGGTAGATTCTAGGTTGTGTCTCACTCGAAGCTTTGAAGCAAGAGTGTGTGTGTTCCTTGATCAAAGTTGTGAAGCAAGATCAAGGTGTGTATGAAGTGTCTCTTCATATTGTTTTCTGTAATTGTTTAATATTATTGCTGTGTGATTGAGGGGGAGTGAGTGGGTATACTCAGGTCTAGAGTGTCTCTAGGTTGAAGTGTCATTGGGTAGAGATTAAGTGAGGAGTGTAAACTGGAGGTTTAACTCTGAATTGATTCTACTAATAGTGAATTTCCTCCCTGGCTTGGTAGCCCCCAGATATAAGTGTTGTTGACACTGAACTGGGTAAACAATTATTGTGTTATTTACTGCTTTTATTATTAGTGAGTATTAGCTTTTAAGTAGCAGATGTCACAGTGGATGTTATAACATTGGGTATAACATCCATCGTGTGCTTGCCAGAATTTTCAAGATCAATGGAAAACTCCACTTCCCTTTCTAGAGGAAGAGAAGTGACACCTTTCAGAAAGACTTTCGAAAATTCACAGATCACATGAATTTGAGAGATATTCATCTCCTTATTTGAATCCTTGGTGAGAATTAAGAAAATAGCCTGATCTTTCTCAAAAAAGTCCACTAACCATATTGATTTTTCCTTCTAACAACATAGATAATACATCTTCAGGAGTGGCTTCATCGTTTAGAATAAATATTTCCTTTTTCTTGCATCTGATGTTCACCGAATTGGAGAAAAGCCAATCCATCCCTAAAATGAAGCCAATCTTCTTGAATGATAGACATATAAAATTGATCAAGAATACTCTTTCATTCACCAATACCGAACAATTTTTGCACACTCACTGAGTCTCTATGCTACTACTCGTAGCAATATTTACTATCATATGATATTTCATTGGAAACTGCTTTTAGACTAAGTCACTGGGTGCACTTTGTCGATATAAAAGAATGGATTGCTCTATAATCAAGCAACATACAATAGGGTTGATTATATAGATGACATGTACCAATAATTAACTCTATTTGCTTTTGCCTTCTTAGTGTCTAGAGTGTAGACTCAGGCGATACTCTTTCCTTGCACTCCTCTGGTTGGACAATCCTTTTTCATATGGCCATTCTTATCACACAAGAAACATTTCCACTTCCATGCCTTGCAAACCCCAAAATGGTGCTTCTTACATTTCCCACACTTAGGCATTTGTCTAGATTTCCCACTTTGATGATGCTTTCTTTTGGAGGGTGAACTTTTGGTCTTTAGCTGATGACTAAGCTTACCTTGATCTTTTCTGCCCTACCGATACTACTCTCTTTCACCTTGCACTTTCCTTAGACTGCTTTCGGAAACATACCATTGTCTCAATAGTTTATTGTATGTTGATAGCTCCCTCTTAGACACACTATGCTTTATAACTGCTTTAGCCCGAAAAGGAATAGATCAATCTTACACATCTTGTCCTCAAACTTTTCGACATACTCGACCACTAACATGCTACCTTGTCTGAGATGTTGAAACTCAAACTCTTTTTATGCTCTAATGTTGTTCGGAAAGTACTAGTCCATGGAGAAAGTCTTCAAATGACTCCAATATTTAGGAATTTCATAAGTTATCATAAGCGTTGAGGCATTATCCCACCACCTTCATGTTGAACCTTTGAGCAACAAAGGTCACCTTCTCCTTTTCACTACAAGGTATTGATGGAAAATCCTTTCCATGCCAACAAGCCAATCACACGCCACCACTGGGTCAAGACCACCTAAGAACTCTAGTGGATTCATCCGAAAGAACTCCCAAAAACCTACTATCGCAATATTTTTTAGAGCAAGTGATGGTTGTTGCGGTCCTTGCATGTTTTGCATCATTTACAACATGAGTTGATTATATTGCTGCATTTGTTGCATCAACTGTGTCCATTGCACTCTTTCATTCTTAATCGCCGATTCTGATTCCACACGACATGTCTTAGGATTTCCCGAACCTCTGCGTCTGTCTGCCATTATCATGCTTGTCATACATATATAATCAAGTTGATCAGGCCTAATACCATAAATAAGACACCATGATTGATGCCGACAATTACACACATGAGGTAGAAAATTTCAGTTATGGTGTTTCAAGGTTGGGTCGAGGATTGAGCTACTATGATACCAAATGTAACATCCACACATATCATATGTCTAGAATAATTTCATGCATGAAAGATAGTTAGTACTGAATCATACATAAGGCCTATGTGGCGTACAAGTCATGTTCCTCAAATACATAAATGAATAAAAGAAGGTACATGCGCCACATAAATGCCCCCAAAATACTAATAACATCGCAACGAATACATAAAAGAAACATCATCTGAACCAAAGCCTTCAAATTGCTTTACCTTTCCCATTGTCATTATTTGAGCTTTCTGAAAAGATAAATAACAACATAGAGTGAGATATTAATCTAGTGGATTCCCCTATCTTATGGGTCCACTCGGCTCTACACGAATACTTAGTCTAATGATTATTTACCCGCATGGTTTTGTTAAAAACTGGAGTTTGAAGCACATGGCCTCATTTTCAAGCGGAATTCAACTTCTTACTTGACCTTGGCAGGATAACTAATGAGCTATGGATTTTGGCCAGGTTGAATCGAATCTACAAACAACAAATCTGATGCTCGATGGTAGGTCTCACTTTTGGAACAAAGCCCTTAGAGAAATAACTAAAAGACGATTCTCGCAACTTCCACTTTTGGGTTTTAGTTCCCTAAGGAATTGACATGTATCGCCTTCGCTTTAAGTCCCTCAGCAATTGACATGCATCATTTCCGATTTTGGGTTTTATCGCCCTCAGGAATTGACATGCTTATGCTTATGTTTTTGGGTCTTATTTCCCTTAAGAACCGATTGAGAAAAAGTGGTAACTCACCTTTAGGATTATAACCCTCATATAATAATTTATACATTCCCTACATCCTTTATCAGAGCTTACTCTCATATGTTTCAAACTACCAATTAACCAACACGTAAGGATCAAAACTTCACTAAAGATATCATAAAATCTCTAAAGATACTTTGAGTTTATCGTAAGGAAGTTTATTGCTTCTGTATGTCCTTACCTTTGGATTTCTTATTCACCATAAGATCCTCACTTACCATATATCATCTTTTAGGTAAGTATACTCATACATAAACGACTTAACATTAGGTTACATAAGTGTCCTAAGTCATCACATTATCACATTTGGTGAGTATCTAAATATTCAAGTCAAGTATCTTAGGCCACACAAGCACACTGTTTCATAAACCAAACGACACACCTTTAAATATCAATTAGGGTTAATTACGGTTCCACACCGTTACATCATAACTCAATAATCGAATATGCACGTGACAATTATTTAGAGTAGTCATTAATATATTTCTAGCCGAAGAGACGTGGAAAATGAAGGTGGATCCATGCATAAAAATGATTCAGATGAAATATCAGTATGAGTGAAACAAAAGTATCATGTAATTGATATCAGTAAGGGTGAAAATTTACTATAAATAGATAATTGTTTGTTATTATATGACGAGTCTTCCACTAACTACCTTCAACTAGATTTTTAACAAAGATAAACCAAATAAGTTTTTCTCTAGTTATACTCATGAATCCTATCCAAGTAAATGAAGTATAACATCGACATATTTTTAAAAGATAATTTCTTACCCCACCCCTTGAGGTTCTTACGCACCATGTGCATTTCCAAAAATGCCCCATGCTTTCAGAGATGTATCTCCGGACGCACTTTTTTTTACTCAACGTTGGTTTTTCCCAAAGCTACATCTACGAAAGGTTTCCATTTATACAGCTTCGGAATAAATTAGAATACCTACGCGGCAGAGTCTCTTCTCTTCCCTCATTCTTCATTTTTCTTCTCATTCTCAAACTCTCTCAACTCAAAAAATATTTTTCCATCAAACTTCATTATTTTCAATCAAATTCGATAAGAAGCGTTCATTACAATGATCAAGAAACACCAACACATTCAAATCTTGATATAATCAGCAAGTTTTCAAGTTTTCGAGTTATTTTTGAGTATTTCCCGTAAACGAGTTAGATATAGTTTTAAGGGTAGAAATCCTTAAATAGTTTTAGAAACATAGTTTAGAGGCAATGTAGGTATTGTTTGTTGGCTGAAACAGGCGATCAGAGCTTCAAAAATCACATTTGCATGGGTAGGGAACACCATTGTCGTAACCTTTAAGTTGCAGGTTGTTCCAGATCTACATCTACGGAACAATTTAACTTTAGGACGCTTCCGTAGATGCAGCTCCAGAACAACCCAAATGTTGTAAATTCTGGGTGCTTTCATAGATACATCTATGAAACTTGTTCCGGGTTTATATATCCGGAGGTAGAAAATGTTAATTTTTTTCTTTTTTTTTTTTTGATTTATTTGTATCTAATTGTTTTTTCTTAGTTATTCCGTTGCAGACATTATGGCAGACAAAGACGACAGACTGCGTCTTGGATGGGTTTCACATCATGCATCTGTGAGATGTGAGCGGAGCTAGGCCACCGTTACCCAGGCCGATACAGTCGAGGCACAACCTACTGGACAACCTTCTTCATCACATGTCCAAGACACTCCCTCGACCTCATATCCCACCCCCATCATCGACTTCTTCATCCCGGAGGCGTCGGGATTTAGTTGAGGGCTCATCACATGCCTCGTCATCTCACAGGCCTCGTCGGGATACTCATGTTCCTCATCCTGCCGATGATGTTGCTCCGGTGTAACCTCTAGAGGCTGATGACCCACCAGCAGAGGATGGTGATCACGGCGATGATGATGAGCCTGAGGGTTTCCCAGGGGGTCCCTCAGATATGTCCTTACTAACAGGATATGCTAACCATATTGCCATACATGTTTGAGATGAAGAGGTAACATTACTCAGTTTGTTTCTTTTTTTCATTGGATATTTATGATTTGTATCATTTTTTATTACTAACATTATTTCTTATTTATGGAGATTTTTCAGACTCGTGAGCGGCAGAAGTTCTACAACCGTGAGCGGCAGAAATTCTACAACCATGGGCGGAAGATATTATCTTTAGAGCAACCACATGAGGCTTGGTTCCAGGATGTCCTTACCGCCTCTGGTTTGAAGGACCTTTGTGATATCGGTTACAACTTGATCCATAACAGGATGATGATGAGATTTGCAGAGAGATGGCACCCTGAGACATCCTCCTTCCATCTATCGCACGACGAGCTGAATATTATACTGAACAACATCTCCTGTCTGTTACATATACTGATCAGGGGTACCCTCCTCCGTCACGGTAGGATGACGAAAGAGGGGGCGAGAGAGATGTTGATCGATGAGCTTGAGGCTGATTTAGTGAATGCATTGGAGGAGGTGGATAACACTATAGGGGATCATGTGCGATTCTCCTTTCTGACACGTAGATTACGTGTGGCGCTCGCTGCTACACGCCAGGCAGATGGTGATCTAGCTGAGGTTAAGATACACAGACAACGTGTGCCGAGGTGTTATTTTCTATTTTTAGTCGACACATGGCTGTTTCTGGACACTTCCTCCATATATACCGATGTCGCTTACCTGAGGTACTTTTTGAATTCTACACGGATCCATGAGTATAACTGGGGGGCAGCTATCCTGGCTTATACGTATTGGAGACTAAGAGAGGGATGCTTGTGGAAGACCAGGACTGTGGCAGGCAGCGTGTCATTACTTGTGGTAACTTTTTTTTTCATTTCTTTTCATTCTATATTCGTGATAATGCTTGATCCTGATGTTTTTTATTTTCATTTTAGACTTGGGTATTCCAGCACTTTCCCATGATTGTCGGGTGAGGGAGTGTGCCTGACTACACAGAGCAGATGTCGCGTGCCAGTGCCTTTATCCCGCTCAGGGAGAACCAAGCGGTCGATCCTTACAGAGTCTATCTCGATCGCCTGGTTGTTGAGGATATCCGCTACGACGTCTATTCCGATCACCGTGAGACGCGCCCATTTGACGACATATCACTATTCTCAAGATGGTGGGCATGTAGTTCGACCATCATTGTTCCATATTTGTCGAAGTGCATCATGCGACAGTTCGGGTACACAGACAATACCCAGACACCCAGCTGTCTCCGCTCCTCTCGGCTTGACCTGTATGCAAATAGATGAGTTCTTTGCTGACTACCAGACGCACATGGTATCAGACGAGGCTCGAGCGACCAGAGGGCCAAGAGACTGGAATTGGGTTAATGGCTACATCATTTGGTTCTTTACCATCTTACACCCATACATGGTGCCCACTGCAAAAGGATCACCCCCAGACCAGCTCATCAGAAGATCTTAGAGGAACAACAGTCTCAGTTGGACCACACTCAAGATGTCTTGCCTCGCTGTCGTTAGATAGTGGAGATGAGGCGGCAGTGTGGGTCTGACCACAAGCGTGTATTGGATGAGATCATTGAGTTGGCACAGAGGGCACTTATGTATCGCAAGCATTGCGCCAGGACGGGTGAGATCGATGGCCGAGGACGTAGACCGTGCGGTCGAGAAGGCGACAGAGAAAGACGAGGTGGCAGAGGTATAAACAGAGGAGGGGATACAAATGTTGTCAGGCACACACATCATGATTGTGATGTGTTTTTTGATGTATATATTTTGATGACATTTATGTACTATTTTCTTTTATGATTATGACATATTACTTCTCATATATGTTATTTTATTTACGGATGTATGCTATTTTATATTAATCCGCGACAATTGATTTCCATATGCGACCAACGAAACTTGATTAAAAAAAACTGTTCTGATAAGATTTCGGAGATGTATCTACATAACTTTTTTCGTAGATGTGTTTCCGAAAACATAAGGAAAAAAATAGTCCGTCTGGATGTGTATCTCCAAAAATAAAAAATATAAAAAGAATTTTACGAGGTGTCTAAGAATATCAAGGAGAAGATTAAGAAATTCTCATTTTAAAATTTTGCCCCGTGTGTGAGTAATTGAAGAATCCCAAATATAATTGGGCTAGCCGTAATCTGGCCCAAATAACCATTCCCCAGCCAAACCATACATGGTTATCAAACCTCGTGTAGCTATTCCCACCTTCACTTTGTTTATGAAAACTAGTTACTTGTTTCCATTATTGTATTGTTTTGAAGATCACAATAATGTGGACTTAACTGAGTTCAGTAGTTTTAACTCAGAGCCATTGTTTTGTTTTACAGAGAAAATTCATAGATTCCAACTTAATAGAGCTAATCGCCAATATCTATCTTCTTCACTTACCGGAGACTCTCCGGGGGTCACATATGGATCTCGGTTTCCTAATTCACGCTCTCATTCCATCTTCCAACTCCGTTAGTCCCTACTACTCATCATCAGTTTCTTCATTTCGGTACTTTTCTCCAAAACAATCATCAATTTCATATTTTTTTAGGTTGCTTTACTTGCGGGTTTCTTCGCTTACTTGGCCATTGTTGGATCTATTCTTCCTGGAAAACTTGTTCCCGGGGTTGTTCTCTCTGATTCAACTCGCCTTCACTATCGCTGCAATGGTTCGTTACTTCTCTCATCTATAAACCCTGCTTGTTGATTTTTGGGGCTTTGACTATGTTTGAATTTTTTCAGGTTTACTTTCGCTTCTTCTCTTGGTTGGACTTCTCTGGATCAGTGCCAAGATGGAATTTCTATCTCCTACTGTAAGTGTTTGTTTAATTTGTATATCATTGAAGGTATTATGCCGCATTGTGTCTGTGTCTCAGTCCAACACCTACACTTGTGATTACTTTCAATTTATTTATTTTTCAAATTATTACGAGTGTCGACATGTTGGTGTTAGTGTCTACCTGTCTCTGTCTGTGCGTCATAGTTATGGAGGATATCATTGGCTGTTTTTGGGCTCATTGAAATGGTAAATATCAGCCATTAATGCGGCGTTTTCCACCATAATCCGCTATGACTTCGCCATAGACAATACTGATTATAAATTGCAATTGTGCTGTCTATCTTGATGTGGCTGCAATTGCCCTCGTGATGCTGTTAGGGAGACTTTTAAAGCCTCTATGTTGCAGCTGCCAATGCAGTTGCGGATTGCAATTTATAACACTGCAAAACTTAACCCCGTTTTATAAGCTGATTTGGTCATTCTTGCAGGCCATAGCAGATAGTGGACTTGAGCTGCTGTCTACAACTTTTATCTTCAGTTTTCTTGTATGTAAGCTTAGAATTATCTTTTGGAGCATGAAATTAATTGCATCTGCTTATTTTGTCTTTGAAAACACTTAAGAGAGATTTGTATTGTTGTAATTTGATTATTTATCATCTCTCCCACAGATTAGAACTTTCTTCACGACTTACTGCTGATTTTGAATGCCATGTAGATACTTTTCAAACCACTCTAAATTGAATTTTTATTTTCTTGTCTGTCTTATTAAAGCCTTTTCATCTGGTTACATTGATTGTAACTTCTGCTTATCTCTTGGATATGATATGATAGGCGACCCTGGTACTCTATTTTTCCGGTTGCAAGTCACGGAATAAAGGTTCATCGCTAAAACCTCATATCAGTGGAAACCTGATAGACGATTGGTATGCTCTGAGTATTAAGATTACTTTAAATAATTTCTACTTTAGTGAGAAAGTTGAAAGGCCAAATATTTGGAACTTGTGGGTCTCTAGATATCTCTTATTAACTCCTTAACTTATAGGGAGGTAGCATAAATAAAATGCATTGCAATGAGTTATTCATGACCCTTATCCTCTCTTATATAATTCTAATGTGCTTCATTATGTTCCTGCTTAACACTTCATTTAAAGCATAAAAGCTTCCTGATTCTTGCATTTTTCTTGTCCTTGGCTCCCTGCAAAATCCTGTTGTTTTCAAGAGGTTGTATTCATGAGTAGTGAAAGAGTTAATATTTTGGTCATGCTTTTGGGCTTAAACATGATTACATGCACCTTGTATTGATAAAAAAGAGAACATTTACTTGATATCTTTTCTTTATCATGCTTTTGTTTTAAATAATAGGTTGTCAGTTGATATAGTACTTAAATGAATCCGTTGGAAATTTCATGTCTAATAAGTAATGAATGCTATAATAGACTACGATGTACTATGTGGACCAACTAAACAGGGAAAGTATGATGTCTAATTGCGTTCGTGTGTTGTTACTAAGTACTTCCCTTGGAAAAATTATGCATCTTTGCATATACCATCTTCGTTGTTTTGTCTCCTGGGACAATGAACTGCCCCCTGCAATTATGGCAACAAATAAACTTTAATCCCCTGAAGAAATTGTTTTTCTACTGTTAATCTTATTGATTTTTGTTTTCTATCTTATTTAATAGGTGGTTTGGAATACAACTAAATCCTCAGTTCATGGGTATTGACCTCAAGTATGTGATCTATTCAACGTGGCTCCTTGCTTCTTGTTTAAAACTGTTTATTAATTGTGATCGTATGGCACTAAGCTATACAACAGGGATCTTCATAAAAATGATAAAACAAGTATTTGCGTCAGTATTGTAAATTATTGGTCATGGTGGCGCAATGGCAAATCGCAGTGGCAGATTTTTTGACAACTGCCACAGCCAATTTGTGAAGGATGGCAGGACCACGGTGTTTTAGGTGGCTTAAAATGACAGATTTTTTGGCTTTCCGCCATTATCTATAGATAACACTGATTGAGTTTGAAGGAATGAAAGTGAGTTTTTTATACCAAATACTTGTACTCATGTTATAGAGCAAACACGGTCAAGACATATTGATATTGTGTGCAACTATAGCAATATTCCAAGCAGGTTTCAAATGAATCTAAACATGTGAATAACTTCTCCAAAAATTATATGTGCCTTCTTCTACATTCTAATTCCATGTTCTAATTCTAAAATTTCTGTCATTTAATGTTATTGTTTTTGTGTCATTTGACCAAATTTAAGGTTAATATTCTTGTCCTTATTTTCTAAGGCAATGTTTCTGATATGTTGCTATACATCTAATGAAATTATAAATTGCAGATTTTTCTTTGTTAGAGCTGGAATGATGGGGTGGCTACTTATCAACCTATCTGTTCTTGCCAAGAGCATTCAAGATGGTACTTTGAGCAAGTCAATGATTCTCTTCCAGCTATTTTGTGCAGTAATCTCAAAAACTTGCATACTTTCTTTCATTGATTGAAAAAACTCTAATTTTGCATGTCTGATTTTCTTTAATTTCTACAAATTTGTTCCAGCTATACATCCTGGACTACTTTGTACACGAAGAATATATGACATCCACGTAAGTGAGTTACACCTATGACTTGAAGAGTATTAGTTTGATGCGTTCTTTAGATTTCATTATCAGTAACATGTTCTATTTTAAGTTTTTTAACAAAAACATTCATTCATATTGTTGTAAATTAGATTTCTTGCACAAATGGAGAAAAAAACCTGATGAGTTTTGGTAAAAAAGTCTATTGATGCAGTCTATGCATTATTACCTTTCTGCACTAGGGGAAGAACCACCCACCGTAGTAACTCCAATGACAATAGACTGATACGATTTAATTTTATGTCATAGATGCATTGGGGGATTAGTGCGTGATTGAATTCTCTTTTCAATCCTTTTCTTGTCTTCTGCAGATGGGACATAATTGCGGAGAGATTGGGCTTCATGTTGGTCTTTGGAGATTTAGTGTGGATTCCTTTTACTTTTAGCATACAGGTATCTGTTATAATTACAAACTTGGTTGACAAATAAAGATGTTCGAACGGAAACTTATTTTATAAAGTTGTGAAAGAGATGTTACTTGTTTTGAGCAATGTCATACAGTTACAACCCCTTATTTTCATTCACTCCTCCATCACACCTACTTTCTCACTCCTTCTCATTTCTATACCTCCTACCTTCCTGATCATCCTACTACATCCTCAATTGAATCAAATCCAATATCACTCTAATGCTTAGTTCTTTTGAATCTAGATCTTGGTTTCTTTCCATACCATCAAAATATTAAAAAGACTCCAATTCTTCTGTATCATCCTTATAGTTTTTTCCAATGATATCAAACTAGGCCATTCCGGCCGTTATCTCGGCACGGAACGACACAACCAACAAAATTGTGTCAGGCCGTGCCGTTCCAGCACAGATAGGTGACTCAGCGGGAACGACTGTGATAATGGTGACTCCATCTAATGCTTACTTCTCTTTTCATCATCTATGGTATCAAACCCACTATTACTCTAATGTAAAATACTGAAGCTTGTTATTAATAGAATTTGTAAATTCCTAAAGGGTTTTTAAGCTCCTGTGTTAGCATCATTTATACCTTTTTAGGAAGTTTCTCAAGTTCTATGGTATACCAGCTTTATGTGAATGGATCTTTTAGTAATTAATCCATAGATGTCTAGATATTCCAATGCTCTTGTGTTAGCTTCACTTTATTTACATCTAAAATTTTGCATGTATTGAATCACAATTTTGTTATAGGGTTGGTGGCTTTTGAGGAATAAGGTGGAGTTAACAACGGCCGCGGCTGTAGCTAATTGCTTTGTCTTCCTTATTGGGTAACTTAACCATAATCTGTAAAAGTGAATTCTATAATGCACCACAAACCCTTAAGCAAGCGACGTTAGATTGACACAGAAATTTTATGAAAACTTTTATTGTTAAAGTTATCTGATAATCATTTCAATAAACCTTATAAACTGTAATTGAAAATACATATGCAGATACATGGTATTTCGAGGAGCAAACAAGCAAAAACATGACTTCAAGAAGAATCCAAAGGCTCCCATATGGGGTAAGCCTCCAAAAGTTGTTGGAGGCAAGTTACTTGTTTCCGGTTATTGGTAAGATTTTATTTCACCTGATAGCTTTTTCTTCTTGCTCTTTTCTTTTCATCTTCACATGTTATATGGTAAAAGAAAAAGGATTAAGCTATAGGCCGTTCCGAGGGACCTATAACCTAGCGTATTTAAACCCTGGCATGGTTAAAACACGTTCATATTCATCTTGATGTTTCTCTGAATTTATTTCTTATCACTATCATTATTTTGTTAAGGGGTGTTGCGAGACACTGTAATTACCTAGGGGACTTGTTGCTTGCTCTCTCTTTTAGCTTACCTTGTGGCATCAGGTAATCTCTTTAATTCTATGAAGTTATGAAGATTTTTCTTAAAAAGAAAAACATAATGTTGGCTGTTTATAACTAATTTACCAATTGTTGCAGTTCGCCGATTCCTTACTTCTATCCAATTTATCTTCTCATTCTGTTAATCTGGAGAGAGAGAAGAGACGAAGCTCGATGTTCGGAGAAGTATAAAGATATATGGTTAGAGTACCGTAAACTTGTTCCATGGAGAATATTGCCTTATGTATATTAGCTTTCACCATTTGTTTTTTGTCTTGTTCATTGTGTTAACCACTTTAATGTAATCACAATGCATATACATTATGCTATGCGATGCAGAGAAAAAATTGAGATTTTTGTGTAATCATATTATTTGTACGAAGTTTTGTGGTGAGAGAAATTAATCCAAACATAGTCAATGAAGTTTACTCGTTAAACTTTTGTAGTGACAATGAGTTTGAATGACTAAACTTGAGTTGCCTTTAAAAAAAATTCAGATATCTGATGAATAATATAAATGCATATTTGAATTATAAACATGTCTCTCTATTATTATATTTAAAAAGTTATGACAAAAAAGGTACAAATAAGGGACATATATTAGGATGCTGAATCTTTGTGAAAAATGGTGTTTGAATAACATAGCTGCACTTTGATAATACTAATAGATTAAAGTTTGTTTGATTTGAGAATTAGAATTATTGATAAATGACATATTTGAATATATTTTAATTATATTAATATATTAGGAAAGAATTTTGCTAACATTTAGTTTAAGATCACATGTTAGTTAATCAACAAAATGAAACTATGTTTAAAACATAACAATTTTTAAATTTACAAAACAATAAATTTTCAGTTTGTCTTTAATACATAGTAGTTTGAAGACTCGCGTTATAATATGATACATTTAAAATTCAAGAGGACTTAGAATCAATAAAGAAAAACAATACCAAGAGGATTGTTTACTTATTTTTGTTTTAATTGTTTTTGGGATGTAAGTTTTTTTAGTATGTTATTGAAGTATTTTAAAAGATTAGACATTTAGTTTAATGATATATTAAAGTTTTTACATATAATCTAAAAAAAAAAGTCATCACATAAGAGGATGACAAGGGGGGAGTGCGGTCACAAAAGGTGTTTTCACCATCAGAAAACCTCAAAAATATCTCTGAAGTGGACCGTCAGACAGATGAAGATGAAGAATCAAGTGCCAGAAATGAAAATAATTTGAAGAAAAATGAAATAGAGGAAGAGGAGCTGAAGAAAAACAAAACCCTAGAAAGTTCGTAGGAGTAAAAAAATCTATAGGTTGATGTCATTAGCGGGAATCAAAACCCTGCCAACGAGATGAAAATCGAGTTTGTAGCGCCTAAGGTCGTTAATGGTGAAATTGCAATCAAAATTGAGGAAGCTGACATAGAATTTGAGGTGAAATTCTGAGACTTATCCTTAATCATGTATGTGTTAGGTGGCAACTTAAGTATGAACACTATGAAACAATATATGGAAAAGTTTTGAAACTTTGTTCAATTGGCGGATGTGTTCTACGAAAATGAAGGTTTTTCATATTGAGATTTTGCTCGATGCAAGACAAGGACATTGTGTTAATGAAAGGGAGCCATATGCTGCTCGATACACGATATGTAATATGCCAATGTTGCTGAGAGAATGGAAGCCATATTTCAACCTGGAGAAAGATATGCTGAGAACATTACCGATTTGGGTAAAATTGCCTTAAACTACCGCTACATCTTTGGGGAGTACTATCAAGGATACTGAAGGTAGAAGAATGAAACATCTAGTTGAATACGAACGGAAGCCTTTATACTGCGAAAAATGCCAAAAGGGAGGACACAAGTGCGAGGCAAAGATGAACCAACAAGAAGAGAAAAAGATGCCCCACACTCCAACAAACACAACCACTAAAAAAGATGACAATTGCTGCTTATGTCAGCAGAAAGAAACGATCCAATATAATCTGTTTGGTTGCAATGAGTTAAAAATGTATGGAGTAAAGTGCTGAGTTGGATTCAGATAAAACACATGCTGGGAGAATGAAAATATGAAACTATTTAACCATCTTTTGTTTGGATTTTAGTCGGATTGATTGTTTCTTGGTTGGGTCTATTGTGATTATAATATAATATTTTTAGAATTAATCAAATTTTAATTGATAAAAAAAAAAGTCACTTAAAACATGCGATTTGAACGTTTGCAAAAGACAAAAATTAAAAATGATCATAAAATTTAAACAGACTAAAGTTTAAGAAAAAAATTAGATGACTAAAATTAAAATTAAAATTATCTAGAAAGATTAAAAATATACTTAGTTTTTTTTAATACATTTTTTATATATTATAATTTATATAAACATGTTAGATTTATTAGAGTCTCACATAATTTAATTAAACTTATATAATCTAGTTAAAGTTATTTGATTAAAAAGATGAAAAATTGAGAACTTGATGTAATTAAAAAATAAACTAATGAGTAGTGGTAAATCATGTGTCCATATGTGAATTGTATGTTTTAAAAATTTCATGAAAAGAAGATGAAAAAAACGGTGAAACAACAAGTTAAGAAGAAAAAGAAATTACACATTTAAAGTGAAAACAAATCAAATGCAGTATTCGATACCGTTATAACTATAATAAAATATTAACATATTTAATAATAATTCTTTTATTTTAATTTTTAAAGTTAAAATTAGTTAAGAGTATCTTAATTTGACATTTATATGTAAATTTTATAATAATTTGGCTTGACCAAGAGCGTTATGTGTGATGTGACTTGCGAGCCATGAGAGATTAGCTGGTAAATATAAACTGTTCAGTTTTTGTATAGTTAACAATGACAATTGATGTTTATGTCGGTAGAAAGAAACGATCCATATCAGTGTGAACGGAAATATCACAAGTCTCTTAGCCTCTTCGGAATGACCTTCTATCTTCAAAGATGTGGCAGTTGTTAGGAATCTCTGCAGATGCTTGTTTGCATCTTCGTTGATTCTTCCAGAGAAAGGCTTGTTCTCCAACTGGCGAATGGTGGAAGGATGTAGCTGAAAGTGTGCTACATTCACCGGTTGATTCACGATGGTCATCCGGTTTGGTTGAGCATTTGCCCCTCCATAGTCTCCCAAAAGTCTCTCCGCTGGTGGGAGATCCGCCATAGCTTCAGTGTCTCTTTCTGATTCCGAACCTGAATCTGAATGAACAGAAACTCTTTCTTCTTCTGAAGCTAATAATCTAGCTTGCCTACGTCTTTCACGTAGAGTCCTTTCAATTTCTGCGTCCAAAGAAAAATTAGCTGAGGGGTCTCCTCGCATGAAAATGTTAGACGCAGATTAGTAGTAACAAAATAATAATAATAATAAAAATAAAAAATAAAAACTGAAAACAAAATTTTAGTCGCAGAGCAACAAAATTTCAATTGAATTAGAATACAACTTATATTCTGGCAGTCCCCGACAACGGCGCCAAAAACTTGACCGATAAATTAACAAGTGTACTAATTGTACCGATGTAGTAATAAGGGAAAATTCCCCGAATATCGATCTCGCGGACTGCGTATGAACACAAGTGCTATAATAATGCAATTGAACAAAAAGTCATAGGGGTTTTGGTTTGTTTCTTTAGAATTATCAAGCCAAAAGGCAAAAGCAGTAAAATAAAGGTTTTAAACGGTTATGAGAAGCATGCTAGGGTAGGGTGTATGAAAAAACCTTATCCTTAATTTTCTGAAATCACAGCTCAATTCAATCGTTACCAGTTTTAAAGATTAGTTGACTCTAATTCCTTAGCAGAAAACCCTTTGGTATTCTCCCTATGCCCCAATTCCTTGGCGGTATAGGAACAATACCAAGCAATATATTTTATCTAAAACATTACGGTTACTATAGGGTATCCCTATTCCTAGGTAATATCTACTATAGTATTATCGTATACACGCGTTAACACTTGTTCTTCCAAACCTAAGTTTAATCATAAATCATATTCCTATTTGTCAAATAAGAAAAGCCATAAAACATTATACGATAACAACGATGATTAGAAAGCAGTGAAGAAACCAAAGGTTATTACAGAGTCAATTTAGGGACACCCCCTAGCATTGGGGGTTTAGCTACTCATAATAATAAAAATAAACTCAACAATAAAATTCAACATTACAAGAGAATTGGTTGCTTTGATCTTCAATCGCTTCCGCTCATGAGGATCTTTCGTTCCCAAATCCTTGATCGCTCTAATCCTTATCGTGAAATTTCTTTTTTCTGTTCAAAAGTCCCTTCTCCTTATTCAAAACACGTATCAAATAGTCTCCATTCAAACTCAATACCAGGGAAATGTCAAAAATACCCTTAGGGATCACAAGTGTCAAAAATACAAGAAAAATAGGTGATGAGGCGTTTCAACCAACACGGGCCGTGTCAGACAACACGGGCGACCGTGTTGGCTTCCTGACACATTTTTCGCGTGAAATTTCCAAGTGCCAGGTGTCTTAACACGGGCCGTGTCACGTGACACGGGCGGCCGTGTCAGGCCACTGTTTTCCACCAAAAATCACCTCTTCTGAGCACATCCTGACACGGGCACCCGTGTCAGGCCCCTCTTGCAAATCTGACTTCGACTCCAACACGAAAGTCGTAGCTCTCTCTCTTAGCTTTCCGGCGATTTTTAGAACGCCTCAAACGGATTCCCGGAACTCCAGTTATGATCGTTTTCGTGCAGACTGCTAAAGATTTTACTTTCAGTAGCCCTGACACGGGCAGTGTCACAGGACACGAGCACCCGTGTCAGGCTGCTGGTTCATAACAAAACTCTTCCGAAATATTTCCATTTCCCCCCGATTTTTGCTCTGCTTCTCCTTTATTGTTTACCTGAACCTAAAAACAGTGAAAATACCAAATCGACGCGTAAAATGTAATAAAAACAACTAAAATGCGACAAGACGAAACAAATGATTAACTGAAATAAACGGTAAAATCACGTGTAAAAACCACTGATCACTACTCAAATTTCATTCCAAGTTTTACTCGAGAATTAGATTGTATTTTCTCTCATTCAAGATTCCATTCAAGTGTCAAATTCAAATCCTAGTGCAAAATCAATTTCTCTAAGCCTCTCTTGAATCGAAGTAATAGATATATGGAATTAATAAATTCATTGACAGTCCAACTCGGGTTTTTTTTTAGTTTTATGGGAAGCATTTCAAGATGCGGCCCTCACGATACTTGGTGCTTGTGTTTTTTGCCTTTTAGTGGCTGGGAATAATATTGGAGGGGTGGCCAAAAGATGCACAAGATGAGACTGGCATTGCTACTAGCATATTGCTTATAGTATTTACCATCGCCATTAATAGTTTTAGAAAAATGATTATAAAAATAAATTATTTGTAGCTAAAGGATCTAAACGAGAATTTACTGTATAAATCGCATGAGATGGATATAGATAGAAATCTATAATCTACTTCCTAGTGATTTTTGTTAATATAAATACAGGAGGTCAATTCTTTGCTAATGGAATTTTGTGTCCAATTCCTCGGTGGATTAACTAATAGCTACTCTAAATGGAAAAGGAGACGTTAAAGCTCCATTCGCAGGGGCTATTTTTGCCGTAAGATTGAAGAAGGCTCCCAAGGGATATGATCCAAAGACGATGTTATGAAAATTTGTGGAATTCTTCGCCATTTTTGTTACAATCACTACCGTTGATATTCCTGAAACTTTACCTTTAACCGAGATATTGAGCTTTTCTTTCGCCATGGAAAGATGATGAATGATGGAGCCTTTGTTCGTCATTCGGTTGCTCGCGATACAGTGGGGTCTGCCGCTTCTATCTATAGTGACAAGGCATTGCTTCTTGATGGAAATCACGGAGCACACTGTAAGGGGTCATCTGAAACAGTTCTCGCTGCATATGACTAATATCTAGATTCAAAGGGTGAGGTTTTTTCCATTTGGTGAAGACTCGGTCAGTCACTTGAATGATACAATAAGAAAAAACTTGCCAATGAGGCTCTCCAGATCCTTTTCCTTGCTTGCATAGAATTCTATTTCATTTGAAAGCTACATTCCTGCATTTAAAATAGACCATATCTCCACAATTCCTAAAAACATGACCTGCCAGTGTTTTACACTACAACTTGTGCGCACCACTACACACACATAAAACCTGCAAAGAAAAATAACAAATTGGCACCACAATGTTAGAAGGAGGAATTTCAAAAAAGAGAGAACCAAGACAATTCCAAATCACTACTTCCAAACATTAATCTATTTTTATTTACAAGTCATGTTCAAGATCACAATCAAAATTCAAGATTTAATTCAAATTCAAGTGTTGTTTTCAACCATCTTTAATCCAATCCAACATTATGATCAGATACCAGCATATATATAGAACCTAACCAATTCAAGCTTCAAGAAAATTCAACTTCCTTGTAAATCCTAAATCAAATTTTCACTACAAAAGCTCATTCCGAATTTATCTTTATCTTAGATTTTTTTGTTCTAATTCAGACTTCACCCCATTCATCTCAGAACAATGCAAATTCCTCCATTTAAAATACCTCATTTTGGTACATGAACAATTTCAATGCTTTTGTTTTAATTAACATGAGCAGAATTCACGTTTCTGCGAAGAAACCTTGAAGGACAGGAAATTAAAGACACAGGTGGGGCCATGTACCTTTTGTCTCACTACGGACAAAACATTGTTTTCAACTGCAAAGGTCGTACGGTGACCCGCTCCAGCAAGATGGTACCTCAACACCACTCGTGCGAACAGTCTCAACCTCACACACACAAAAAACCCTAATCAAAGTCCTATATAAGGGCACCACTGTTCATTCAAGAGAGGGAACTCAAAAAACTCTTTACCTACTAAAACCCCTAAAATCAGCTGCTATTGAGCTCTGATTTGGTTTGAATCCCAACCACAAAAGAGGACAAGGAAGAGAGGAAGGAGAAACGAAAGAAGAAGTTCGTACCTACGAGTGAAAGCTTCAAAGGTAAGTTCATTTCGCGTTCATCTTCTTTTTTGTGCTGGTTTTGTTTTTGTTATTCCATTTCTTTGCTTGATGCTTAGGAAATATGTATAAGTCTTTTGCTTGTTGGCATTTTATTGAGGATTTTGGGTTAAGGTTTGAGAAGAGGGCAAAGCTGTCCCGACCGTGGGTTTAGTTTTCTTCTTTTTTTTTTTTTTTGGATTTTGAAGATTGTTTTGTTTTCATGACGGAAGAGGTGAAGGTTTCGTCAAGAGTTTGTAATGTGAAGGGGTGGTCATACCGGAGGAGACGGTGGGTTTCTTCTCCGACGACTTTCCTTTGTTTTTTTTTCATGTTTTGAGAGGATACTAGGAGAGATATTGAAGTTATGGGAGGTGACTCAGTCCTAACGTGTCTTTGCTTAAGCTTTCCTTTGGTTTTATTTTATTTTTATTTTTATTTTTATTTATTTAGTATTTCTTATTTATTCGAGGCATTTATTGATGCATGGGAGACTGTAGTGGGTACAACTTTTGCCTCAATCATTCGTTTTCCTTTCCAACCTTTTTTTTGAAATTTTCTGAGAATTTGCATGGAGCCGTCTTCATGTACCCGTGGCTGTAAACCCTAGGATGAGGTTAAGATTTCTGACCATTAGATCCAAGGGCCTTAACTTGTGTTCAAAAATCCACACGTTTTGATCGGGACCACTGGATCCAGCGCCTAGGGCCAGTGTTACTGGGCTCAGAACTTTCTGAAAGCACCCCCATTTGCTTTTTTTGATACGAGCCCATACATTTCATTTCATTTCTTTTGTTTTTTTTAATTATTATTATTATTATTATTATTATTATTATTATTATTATTATTATTATTATTATTATTATTATTATTATTATTATTATTATTATTTATAGGAAATATGTATATAAAAAATTATGATTTGTTAATTACGTTAAATATACTTATTTAATATTAATTAATTAAATTATTAGTTAATTTCATTAAATATTCATATTTATCTTAATTAATAATTTTGTGTGTTGGATAGTTTAGTTTAATTGTGTAACTTCTGATTATTTATTTTTGTCGCACGATTTTGTTATATGATTTGTCTATACCATGTTCATATTTAATAAAGCTCTTACATACCCATTCAAAATAATAATAAATTCTCGATCCAACGTCGAGCCACATTTTTACCCTCGTAAGTCGACCGCCTCGTGTGCGCCATCGACCTTACCTAAGCCAATAAATACCTCCTTACCGTTAGTTCAAACTATTAACTTTTCCATACGCAAACCTAAAACTCGATCAACATTGAACATTTTCTCAAATTCAAATCAATTAAATTAATTATACTTAAACTATATTTTAATAAAAGATGAAAAGGGAGTTGGAATGGAGTCTTCGATTTCTCTCCTCATTGTTTGGGCCCGAGGAGCCTTTCTTACGCTTGAACACTTGTCTTCTCCCAAAATTTATTACCCGATCATAATCAAATCTTTTATTCTCAATCACTAAGATGAAAGAGAGAGAGAGAGTCAAGTCTTTGGCTCACTTTCTCGATTACTTGGGCCCGAAGAGCCTTTCTTAAACTTTGAGTAATCGTTATTCGTAAATTACTCTAACTATATCAAACCATTTCATAATATAGGATGAAAAGAGAAAGAGAGTCAAGCCTTTGACTCATTCTGATTACTTAGGCCCGAGGAGCCTTTCTTAAGTTTCAAGTAATCTTCATCCGTTTAAAAATACTTTAACTATCTTCCGTCGTCTAAAATATTTTCCAAACACCACCTCTTTTCGATATGAAAAAAAGAGAGAGTCAAGTCTTTGACTCATTCTCCCGATTACTTGGGTCCGAGAAGCCTTTCTTGAGCGTCAGGTAACTATCATCTCAAACAAAACATTTAATTCAACTTCTCGCCACCGTGCAAACCGTCAAACCTTTTCATAAACATGAGATATGATGTCTTAAGATGATGCAAAATATTGCTTCGTCCGTAACCTATTTGAGTTGAGATAAGTGGCATGTTTCCCATGAATGTTGATATATGGAAATCCATTCAAGGTGATGCAAGCGTCCCTTCCTCACCCGTTTGGGTAAAGCAATATTTTCTGTCGAATGCGATTAAGTATCTTTCAATAAAATCAAACCAACATCCATAGTCTGAACTACAGACGCTCTGATTTCTCATTTGTCAATGAGAATACGTAGGCATAGGATTGCGAGATCCTAGCGAGCCACCTCCTCTATTTTATCCCGTAGTCCCACGAACTACGGACACCCTGATTCTTCACTTCTTACTAGTGAATATATGTAGGCATAAGGGCCCCAATCTTTGGCGAGCACCCTTTTCTAAAACCACCCATTTTCCTCCTTAGCACTCTAAACTCTTTTACATTTATATTTTCACTTTATCCCTTTAGAAGAAAACAGACAAATTGACCTAACATTTCTCACGAATCGAATCAAGAGGTTTTCGTTGAGTACAACAAATGTGAGAGGTGCTAATACCTTCCCTTCGTGTAACCGACTCCCTAACCTAGAACTCGGTTGCGATGACCATGTTCTTTCCCTAAAGGTTTTATCGATATTTTCCTTTCCCTCTTTGGAATAAATAAAGTTCGGTGGCGACTCTGTTTTCCGGACCATTCGCGAAGGATCGTGCTTTTTTTGAGGTATGACGCTGACGACTCTGCTGGGGAATATGCATTGCCCTATGCAAGAGAGAGTCAAGCCTAAATTAACTCGATTCGTGAGTGTTAGTCTCGCTTGTTTGTTTTTTTCCTGTTTGTTTCTTACTTAATTATTTATATACTTGTTTATCTTTATTATATATCCTACCATTATCTCTTGTGACTTATTGGGTTTCTCTAATTATGGGCACTCTATGAGATTGCTCTATACCCGAGTCTGAGAAAAACTTAGGATTTAGAATGGTGGTCGTGTAGTGGAATCCCTCGAGGAGCCTTTCTCATTGGGAGGATACGAAGGCCCCGCTTAGAGTTGATTTCCTTGGGAATGTTATTGTCGTGGTGAGCCTTCGCCATGGTGATAATGTTTTCGAGCCTGAATTGATAACTCTAAGGACCTTTTAACCTTACTTCCCTGGTGGTTGGTAGTGTTAACTCGTGAGGGTTGGCATGAAAGCCCCAATTATATGAGATCCCTTAAACGTATTGTTATTCTGACAATGATATTTTCATCCTCAATCTATGACTCTGAGATACCTTTAGAAACCTTGGACTCGATGGTTGTGTAGTAGAGATTCACGAGGAGTCTTTCTCGTGGGACGACGTGAAAACCTCACCTAGAGGAGATGCTTTCAAATATATTATTATTGTGGCATCCCTTTACCATGGTCATAATGTATTTGAAATAAATTTATGACTTTAGGCACCTACCTGTTAGAAGCCTACCTATGGGGTTCCTGTAATCAGAGATTATCCTTCCTGTTTCAGATTTGTGCTTGTGGTCCTTAACCTTGCATCTGCATTTCATGTTCATATCATAACGTTCACATTTCTTTGGTTTTTCAGGGAATCTAAGAAAAGTTGCAGGTACTCAGAAGTTATGGGAACAAACACTAGAAGCACTTATCCTTATAGTGTTAGGAGACCCAAGTTGGAAGACTTACGTGGTTTGGTTTCACGTATCCCCGTTGTTTTTAGAATCAATTTTGGGAAAGATTTTGGCAAACTGATTCACATCTTAACCCAAGAGGTAGATCAAAAAGCGCTCGTTACTTTGGCTCAGTTTTATGACTCTCCTTTGAGATGTTTCACACTTCAAGACTTTCAATTAGCGCCAACACTTGAGGAGTACGAAAAAATGGTGGGTATCTCTATGAAGAACAAGTTACCATTCATGGGTGTGGATCTATCTATGGATGATAAGGTTATTATTGATGCTCTCCATATGTCCAAGAAAAATATCACTGATAACTGGAAAACTAAAGGGGGTGTTAAGGGGCTTCCTCTCAAGTTTCTCATAGAGAGAGCTGATACCCTTATAGAGGCTCAGAGTTGGGATGCCCGTTACGCTGCTGTAGCTTTGGCTATCTATGGGATTGTTTTGTTTCCCAACATAGACGATTTCGTGGATGTGAATGTCATTCATATCTTTCTAACTAAGAATCCTATACCAATTCTTCTGGCAGAAGTCTTTTATTTTCTGAGTTGGAGGAGTGAAAAGAAAGGGACCATTTGTTGATCAAGCTAAACATGAATTTACTGACAAAGGGACCATTTGTTGATCAAGCTAGTGATAGTTGGGCTTAAAGAATGGTGTCCCTAATATCTTCTAACCTTTCTTGGTATTCGCTAGATTATGATGAAGTTATTTCCAATTGTGGTGAGTTCCCGAATATCCCGCTTTTTGGAACTCGAGGCTGTATTAACTCCAATCCTATGCTATCAGTGAGGCAACTTGGGTATCTAATGGTGGCTCCTCCTGAAGAGAAGAATTTAGAAGCTTTCATGATACATGATTTGGGAACTGAGAATCCTGAATTGTTCAAGAAAATTGTGAGAGCATGGAGAGGTATCAAGAAGAAAGGTAAGAGCGAATTGGGTCGAAGAAACAATATTACCATGGAACCCTACTTTGTGTGGATTAAGGAGATAAAAAAGGAGATTAAAATGCCTTTTCAGGTCAAGGTTTCTGAACCTTTACCCGAACCAAAGCCCACTCATATCCCAATTGATGAAGCTGAGGATCTCAGGGCTACCATAGCAAAGTTGATAATGGAAAATGAACAACTTGAGCAGAAGCTTCAAAGTGTCACTAAGGAGAAGAATGACATGAAATGGGAACTCCAACGTAAGAATACTCAGCTAGAGGCAGTAGAGAAAAAGGATGATAAGGAAGAACACAAGAGGAAAAAGGTTAAGGTGTGTCTTAATCAATTCGACAGTAAGGTGAGTGGGCTCAAGGAAGAGTTGGATAAAGCCTGAAAGAAATGCGTTGAGAATGAAAAACATTGACTTTTGGCTACCCAAAAAAACAAGGCAATTAGGGAAGAAATGGGAGTGGAAATACAAAAGCTAAATGTTGTTTTACATCATTCAAGAGCTTCTGAAGCAGAGCAACATAGACTTAAAGAGGATGCCATGAGATCCTCTAGGGTTGAACCAACAAATTGGGATAGATTATTTAAAGATCTGAACGAGGTCAGAAGTCTTACCGAAGACCAGAAAAACCAGATGGAGGATATCCTTGGAGATAAGGATATTTGGGCTACTGAAAGGATAAATGTGCTTTCAAATTATGACGGATATGAGCAATCTATACATATTTTGATAGCTAATCGAGATATGTACTACAACAAGCTTAATGGGTTGGCGGAATTTTGCAACTGGTTAGCCCAAGACTTGGTGTGGAAGCATAGGGATGCTTTTGAAGCAAAGGATGACTCCACTCCTCCTGCTATTTGTGATTTCCTATGCCTTTGCAAAGACATGTTGAAGAGGTTTAAGGAAGAATTGAAGGAGCGTGAGGCTCATAGGCCTAAATTCTGAGTTTTCATTACTGTACTCTTTCCTTTTTTTTTGAAGTATTATGGATTGTAATTGATTCTGAATGACTTTTTGTACTATTTGACTGCTACAATTTAATGAATGAATGTGGTTTCGTTTGCTTTATATTTGTCCGATTCTTTGATATTTTTGTATGAACTAACATCTATATTCAAACGATTCCTCAAAACGCCAAAGGATGCATACCCTGCACTTCATTTTACATACGCACCGCATATGCATATCATGTGTTTTCAACTCGTTTCTCATTCTGTGTCTCTCGTTCTAGTTTCTATCCCGAGTCCTCAACACAGATATAACACCAGAGCCCGTGCACGCCAAATGAGGTCTGAAATATAAGAAGAAAATGAAAGACTCGGAGCTGAAATCGAAGATCTTTAAGGGAATGTGAATCAACTCAGGGAAATGATCCAAACCTTGACTGCCAAGAGTGAGCCTCCTCAAATTGCTGTCATTTTAGAGATCATAGGATCTTCTGGAGAAACTCAACCTATGACGTCTGTGCCTTCCACATGGACCCCATTTTGTTTACATTATGATTTCGTGCCACGATTTGAGACAATGGGGCCATCTGTGCCACAAGGAATCCTACTCCATTCTATTTTGAAACACGACCTGTCATGCACACCACTCCATAAATTGTGATGCCTACCGTTCCATATGTCGCTACTACGAAAATAAGGTGCCGGAAAAACAGAAGAGTCGCCACCTTTCGTTATTTATCCCACAGAAAGGGAAAGGGAACGATCGGGAAAACCTGACGAAAAGGTATAAGACAAGGTCGTCGCAACCAAGTCTGGGTTCGGGAGTCGGTTACGCAAGAGGAAGGTATTAGCACCCCTCACGTTCATTGTACTCAACGGGATCCATGCTTGTTATGTTTATCTGACGGATTGGTTTAACTATCTACCTATCAAGGCTGGTCTGAAAAGAAAAGAAAATGACTCGGCAAAGCATCGCGCTTCGTGCCTACGTATTCTCGTCAGAGAACGAGAAATCAGAGTCAACATAGTTCGACTAACTACGGGTGAAGGAAAGGTTGCTCGCCAAGATATCGCATCTTGTGCCTACGTATTCTCGTCATAGAAATCAGAGCGAACGTAGTTCGGGATACTACGAAACACGGGTTTGATTCATCTGTTTTTCGAGTAGGGTTAACAAACAGTTCCAGTAGTTTGGTGTATGCAGCTCACTTGTCGGAGACTCGTGCGTTACCGTTTGCGGTAGAACTGAGAGTTAACGTCACTCTTTTTTCTGAAAATGTTTTCTGATTAAAGGAGCCCACGGGGCAAAAGGAGGTTTGAAGTTTGTTTTGTGTCTTTTACGGAAGAAGTGTTTTTTATGGATGTCTGTAGTTCATACTGCACTAGAGACTATGACTTAGGAGAAAATGTGTCGCATATCATCCAAAGGACATATACTAAACACTCTAGATGATTAAGAGGAAACCGCTCAATTATCATTTCCCAAATGGCTTAAGGGTCGTAACGCACTGTACCAACTTGCTTTTATTATGTTTTTTACTGTTGTTTTGGAGATGAGAAGAAAACGAACTCTACGGGGGAGACTATCAAGCCCTAATGTTGTCATGCCATATATTCATCCTATGGTTGAGTTTGAAACAGGGAACTCCTAGATGTTATCATGCAAAGGTTTCAACCTAAAAGTCTATCATCACTTCCTTATCAAAGGAAGTGAGAATCCTAAGGGACCATGTCAATGGGAAACACAAACAAACAGCAAAAATTATTAAAGCAGATAAAACAGAAAAAGCTAACAGTAAAGATGCAAATGGAATGCAGCAATACAAGCAGAGGGAGCAACTCAACCTCTAAGCAAACAAGCAAAGAGAACACACAAAACAGACAAGCAAATGGAGGGTCACCTCAGCCTTTCAATGCAAACACATCAGTTAGAAAAGGGAAAATAACACACAAGCAGAGGGAGAAACTCAACCTCTAAAGCAAACAAGCAAAGGGAGCTCAGCTCAACCTTTCAGTGCAGTCATGCTCATAACCTAAAAGACTTTACACATGAGACTATCCTAATGCATCAAGCAATGTCAAACAATCATGAATGAAAGACTGAGGGGGTACATAATATGACATGTAAGGAAATCGTTCCAAAATATTCAATCAAGGCACCTAACCTAGGGAGAGGAATTGAATATTGGGAAGCAAAGGTAAGGTCCACAGAAACTTACCACAGGTACTCAACCAACTCAATGGATTTGGGAAATTTATAAAGGTTTCACTCCTTCAGGAGATGTGCAAAGTTCCCCCACAGGAGGGACTATGCTACCCCAAGAAGGTTCCTAGGATGATTGGATAAGGGAAGATTAGGAGGATGAAGATGGGAAGCAGGGTAAGGTCCACAGGATCTTACCACAGGCATTCAACCAACTCCATTACCTTAGAAAGCTTGCATAGATTCAACTCCTTTGTGAAAATGCATGGAATTCCTCCATAGGAGAAATCATGCTCACAAGGAGGATCCTAGTTAGGCAAGGAATATTTTGAGGGAAGCTAAACTTATAGGAAGAATCATCCACCTAATTTGAACTTCTAAGGAATGCTTATATTCTAAGGATCACCTAAACTAAGGTGGATCCAAAAGCTCTATCAAGGCTTAATCAATGTTCTAAAGAGGTATCTACCTATGTTCTATTCTATCAAGAAGGAATTAGAAACTTAAGGCTAGCTAAAGTTCACTTTAAAGCTTAAACTATGAGGAGCACTATTAAGGATCACCTAAACCATAATCTACTTGCAAACTATGGGAAAAATAGGAAATCAATTCTAAAAACCCTAAGAAAAATCCTAGATGATCCTAAATGTGTTAAGGATCTATGGTCAAAGTTTCCAGTCAAAGCTCTATGCCTAAGGGAATTAACAGAGAGCTAAACCAAGATGTATGCTATGGGTGATTCAAAAGAAAGAGGCTCTAAAGATGTGCTTCAAAACCTATTCAAATGGAATCTAAAAAATGCAAGAAAAATATTACAACACTATCAATATGTCTAGGTAACACATGCAAAATTTCAGAACCAAATTCTAAAATATGAGATAGCACAAAAATTAGAAAGAAAATCCATCATTTTCACATTTTTTATCAACTAATAAAAATGGAAAAATAGCCAATAAATGGAAATTTTATCAAAAACTCAAACAAATTGCATACAAAAATCAGAGACAAGCCAAAGATCAATCATGGTTTTTTCCATATTTTTCTGACAATTATTTCTATTTTTAATGAATTAAAAACCATTAAAGCATTAAAAGAAAATCAAAATGAATTAAAAGAATTAAAATACTGAGAATAAAACGTGACCATCAGATCTAATGACCAGTCTACGCATCTAAGGGAAAAACGAGCGCCACGTAGCTCAGAAGCACTTTAATGAAATGATTCGTTTCATTAATGATCACGTGTGGCTGGTTGACTATGGTTCACCCTACGTTCTAATCTGGAGCATCCATTCTAAAAGTATAACAATCCAATGCATATTAACGTGCCACCTCAGCAGTCAAGGGTAAACACTCTCAAAACTCAATCACGAGCCTTGGATCTGCTTACTAAGTCTACTGGTTCAAACTCATCCAACGGTGTATACCTCGTCTTTAACCTTTTGAACTGAGGATTAAAGGGGGAAAACTCAGGGCGGCCGGAGAAGACTCCAGTCGTCTTCTTCGGCGAGTCCACGGTGGTCAAATCATCAGATAACACCAAACTTGACAAAAATATCCAGATCCACTTGTTTCCTCATGAGGATCATCATTATAATCTTCTTTTTTCCATTTTCTCAAGGAATAACCAGATACGATCGTGAACAGAAAATACTCACTTAGGCAAATCATCACCAAACTCTACAAAAAGCATACATATCTCTTCTACACTTATCACTGATCAAGAATCCCTATCTAACACTTGATGTTAATCAAGAATGAGCCTAAACCAAATCCTTAAAGATTTCATCCATGATCAAGAAACTTCACCAATGGTGCTCTAGAGTGGAATTCGCAACGGGCGTTTACGTCCCAGCTGGATGGTAGTTGTCCAATCAATGGAGCCAAACTTAGAGGTTTAACCAACTGGAGTTGGAGCAAGAGTTGCACCAACTGGGCATAATCCATCGGGATTGGATCGAGGATTCTGTCAGATAGTTTCATATTTTGACCATGTCTTTTGGGGTTGTCTTGAGGAACCGGACGTGACCGCTGACGGGGAAAATTTGGAGCTTCAAGCTGTTCAGAGGATCTTTTAGGCCTATCATGCCTTGGTGCAGGTTCTTCAGACACCTGTGGAGCAAGTATACTGGCTGCAGCTTCGGGCATTTGCTCACATTCTCTTCTGAGTACATTCTTTAACACTTCTGCCATCAAACCCACCTGACTCTTCAGCTGGTTGTTCTCCTCTTTGAGCGCCTCTTGATTCTAGTGCAACGCTTGCATGTCCCCCATAACCTGCCTCAGCTGGCTCTAAACGTCCTTCAGTTCCGCTTGTACATGTTCCATCGCTCGGATCAACCTGAGACAATCCTGAAACAACATGTAATAACACAGAGGGTTAGGTAAATAATCCAGAGGCCCATGCTATGCAAAATGATTATGCAAGTGCAAATGTGTGTCTGTGCCTAGGGAGAGATTCCCCCCTGATTCTAGTTTCCAAGACAAATAAAGTCTTACATCTAATCATGGAAAGAAATCCTCATATATCTGAAAATCCCACGCGGGCAGCGTACAACTGTAACTGAATACAACTGAAGCAACAAGCGTGACCCCAACCAACAAGCCTGGTGGTGGTCAGCATATCAATGCATAAAAAATACAAAGAAATACAAGGAAATCAAGCGTGGCTACGAGCACGGAAATTTTCCAATAACTTCTTCGTAGTGGGATGGTCAGGCTTGGTGAGCAGACCCCGGATCAGCAGATCCCTCTGCCTGATGGTATCCTGGAGATCCTTGGCAACATCCCCACAAGCACCTTCTCCAGAGCAGTCTTACACCCTGCACCTCTTAGCGTCAGCTCTGAGTTGACAATCCTGCAGGTTTGCCTTGGTTTCAACCAATCTGTACTGAACGTCTCGTCGAAGTGATGCTTCAACCTCTATCTTCTTGTCCTTGATCTCAATTTGGACCTTCAGCTCGGCTATTTGTTGCTTTAGCTTCTCCTCTCGCTCTTCGTGGTTGGTCAGAGCATTGTTCCATCATGTCTCGAATTTGGATATCTTCAGATACGCCCTATCCAAGTCCTGCTTCTGGGTGGCAAGCACAGTGTTAACAGCTTTGAAATCCAAACCTAAACGTTCATGCTCAGCCCGCTGTTTGGTCGAGTCTGTGCCTAGCCGGCTCACCAGCTCGGTCTATTTTTTTGAAGGAATAGACGGCTTCATTCCTCTCGCTTCTAAGCTGAACAATTTCTTTTTCCAACTCCTCATTGGCCTTCTTCAACTCTTCCTTTTCCCGCACCACCTGTTCATACTTCTGGATGTCCACTGTGGTTGGCGTCTCATTCATGAGGGGAACCGGAGGAGCCACTGGAGGAAATGGCATCAAATACTGTTTTGCTCTAGCCCGAACTCAACTCTGATAAGGCTCATAAGCCTGGTTGTTGCTCTTACCCAACAGTGTCTTTCCTCGTCTGTGGATGTTAGTCCAAGCATGCTCCAGCTTGGTCAATGTTGCACCCCAAAATTTTCCCAACCTTTTCTAACCTAGGTTTATGTTTCAATTGCATTGTCATTTGCATTGTCATCATGTACATAGTACATTCATCTGCATAGCATAACATAAGCAAGCTATCTTAATCAGGGGACCAAGTGCCATTCTTTCCTCAAAAGGCATATTCAGAGGGTTTCATTCATATTCAAGATTATTCATGTCATCAGGGAAGAATTTGAGTCTTGAAGAGTTGACAGATCAATCATGGGGTTCTCTCCTGTCTTGAGGTTGTTTGGGGATCATCAGAGGGTATGTGAGCTATGAGCCAAGAGCATGGAGTGTGTATGGATGTTATGGAAAGTCTAGATGATCATTTTGAAGAAGAGCCAAGTCATTGGAATGATTACAAGAGCCTTAGTTAAAGACAGTCAACTAGGGTTTTATCTAGGTCAATCCTAGGTCAAAGACTTGTGTTGAAAGGCATCAAGGCTCATTTGAAGAATGTGGGATTCATTATTTGATATGTGGATATGGATGTGGTGTTTTGCCAAAGAAAAATCAACAGGAGTCAAGGAGAAGAGGAGCTACCAAATTAGGGTTTCAGTGTAAAATCCCCTGATTTAGGTCAAACTTCCAAGCAGTGTAATTCAAAATGAAAGCTTCATATGAACTTTTGGTCCACATGAGACTTGTAGAGAATATTCATAGCTTTAATTTGAGTGGTGGAAGTCATCAAGATGATTTATAGAACTCAAGTTATAGCTCTTGCAAGTTACAGGTCATCTGAGGGCACTGAAATTTTGTCTGTGAAAGTTACTTGCCTTCCAAGCAACGTTTACCCCTCAAGGAGATTTCAAATGGATTTCTGGTCAACATGAGAGTTGTTTCTCATTGTCTTATCTTTCTAGGAAGGTATGGTATGCCTTCATATGATTTGTGGAACTCTACTTATGTCCTTGGCAAGCAAAGGGTATTTTGGTCATTTGAGAATTACAGGTCATTTCAAGCCTATGCCTAAAACTCATACAAGGAAGCTTCAAATGAAAAACTTCACAACATCAAATTTGTTCAAAATGACATTTTAAGCCTAGAAAAGAGGTCATGGAAGTTTGGAAATTCATGGAACAAGAATTGACAAAAGGTGGTGAAAATGGCATATAACTTGAAAAAGTTCAAATGGAAATTTGGTTTGGGCAATCTATAAATACAAAATGGGTCATGTAATATATCAAATTGAGTCTAAACAACATTTTAAAGACTTTGGTTCAGCCACAATTTTGAGATAGGGCTTTAAAAATGGACTTGCTTTGTAATTCTATTACTTGCAAAATAAGGCACATTTGTAAAATGAAGAGAAATGCAAGGGATCAGCAAATGAGCATCCATACACATCCATGTTGTCATATAATGAGATTTTCAAGGGGTTGCAAAGAGATTAAGGTGAGATATCATGAGATTTCAAAATACCATATCATGAGAAATTCTTGAAGTTTCTAGAAGCATCTTAGATTGAGCTAGAAGCCTCTAGATCTTCCCATCCTCTCCTATATATTGGATTGGGATCATTGGTGAAAAAGGTTGGTGAGAAGAGATAGAGGAAAGTGAGGACTCCATTGTTACTTCAATTGCAAGCAAGAGTGAATTCACACAATCAACATCAATTCTGTTCATTCTTCTCCTTCATTCACAATCCATTGAATCTCTTGAGTGCATACATGCTGATTCAGAGGCTCATCCATGGAAGTTTGAAGATCTAAGGTTGAAGTTGCAAGAATCAAAGTCACCTTCGAATCCCATATTACGAGCATCCTCCATTCAATTTGGTGCAAACAGAAACAAGATCATCATCTGAGGAGCATTTGTGAAGAATTGCAGGGCTTGAAGTGTGCATTATCTCATCTGTTTCATCAAGGATAACAGGTTTGCATTTTGATCTCTACACCATTAATTATGCACTGTTCGCTTAGTTTGTTAGGTTAGAGTTGTTAGGGATAGGTAGAAGATGATCTCCAGAAAGTTAGGGCTCCATTGATGAAGTTTGATCCTAGGGCAGTGAAACTTTAATGATCAAGAACATGGTGTATAAGGAGTTACAATCCACGAGTATTAGCTTAGAATAACCAGGGAGAGGTGAGGATCATCCTAGTACCAAGAGTTGCAAGAATTGAGAAGGTCCATCATGAATGCAGTTTGTGTACCATATGGGGTTATAGCTATCGGGTTTCACATTAGGGGAGGTTTCAATTAAAACTAAAGGCATGGTTGTGTTCAGGGGAGAGAGGAGAGTGATTTTGCTTTTTATATCATTGAATTTCATGGAAAGATGAGAGAGTACGTGAGAGTAGAAGTTGCATGCATGGAAGATGAATTCTGAAAACCCTAGAATCTAATTGGGGAAGACGATGTATGATCCGTTGGATTGGGTTGATTTGTTTGACTCAGGATTACATCTAACGGTTGATATTTAAAAATGAAATGGAGGGAAATCTGAAGGATGGAGAAATGCTGCGTTTCATTTAGTGAAACGCGTGGCCCTGGACTGAATTTGATTTCCACACCTCCAATCTGAAGCCCATCAAAAATACACTACATATGGCTGCTATTCACACCGTGTCCCCATTCATTTTATTTTGTTTTTTTAATTCATTTTCTGAACACGCATGGGCCTAGGCGCCTTTTACTTTTCACAGCACCCATCCCTGGCCCACATAGGAAATGCAACTGGGCGCTTTACTATCAGCACCCCTCCCCCATTTATTTTATTTGCTTTTATTTTTGATTTCTTTTATATTTTTTAGCATTTTAAATAATTCATATAAAAATGGAAAATTAATATTTTTTAGTTCTTGTTTTTGCATTAGATTCTTAATAATGTCTAGAAAATTAATAAAAATAAAAATGCCATTTTATTTTTAGTTTAGTATTTTTGGTATATTTTCCATTTAAATAGCTTTTTTAGAAGTTTAAGTGTACACCTCATCTTGTTGATTTTAGTTTAGGACTTTCCTTTTATATTTTGAACCCATTCTTTTTAGGACATTTCACTTAGGACCTTAACTTGCATAGAGGATTTAATTTGTGATTTTTAGGATTAATTGTGAGGTACTTTGATTAGGTGAGACTAGTGTAATGAAATTAGGGTTTTAGGTGTGACATAGGTAAAGTAAATCATTTCTTTTAGGAGTTTTAGTTTGATTTTGGGTATGGGACTATAGGGATATTATGGGTAAGTATAATAGACCCTTGTGAATAAACATTAGATTTTCCCCCTTTCTTTAGTATTTTTAGGGTATTTTCTGATTTGATTGATTGTATTGAATGCTTTATGATGATTGTCTATCTTGTGGGGTTTATCTTTGGGAATTGTTGTGGGGCTTTGCTTGCTTGAAGACCTTGTTGAAGGAGCATGATGAAGGAGAAGATTGAAGACTAGAGATCCAGAAGTTGAAGATGTTTGAAGCTTGCCTGTAGCTGCTGAAGACTTTAGGGTTTAGGAGCTAGGTAGAGCTCTAGATTAGAGAGTTGATTCATGAAACATGGAATGCTTCCTGTGCTTCCATTCTTTCCCAGTGACTAAAAGTCCCTCTGAGAACTCACCTCCCTCCTTTGGAGGGATAAGTGATTGGTCTCAGAGGTAGAACTTTGAGGGAACCTGTCCCACTATGCTAATCCCTTGTGAGCTTCCTTTGGTTGTTCATGAGCTGCTTAGCATGCCAAACTGGATCTCTTGATTCTTTTCTGTTATCCTGGAGTGCTTACCCTTGAAGATGGAAGTCATTGAAGATGAAGATTGTCAAAGCAAGAAGCTAGCTAGAGCTTGGGGGTCTGATGAAGATAGAGCTTGGAGGTTCATTTAGAGGATGTGCTGTGCATCAACTTGGGAGTTTGCTGTCTGAGCTTGGGGCTTTTCTGTATTGTGTGTGATAATTCCCCTAGGTTTGAAGTGAAATGTGCTTCACTTTTACCTATTGTGTTCAGGTTCGAGGAAGAGTTTGGCTCCCTTGCCTAGTTTGTTTGCTGTATTCCTCATATTTTACTGTTTACTGTATCTGTTTTTGCTTTCTGTTTATTCCCTTAGGAGCTCTGTTTCTCTCCGTGCAAGAGAGTAACATGACAGACATTAGGAGCTAACCCATGTATGATAACATTAGGGTAGATTTTTTATCCCTTTTTAACCCTAGGATTTTAGAGTGTCATATCTTCTTTCTTCAAACAACAGAAAAACATTAATAAAGGTTATAACAGAAATCAATTCATTTCTTCCGTCAAAAGATTTGAACAAACACAAACCTTTTTGCAATAAGAAAACCCTTGTCTAAGGTGAGATTTTTCATAAAAGACACTTGAACAGATTGTGTCGTGCGTAGCCCGAACTACGTTTGCTATGATCTTCCATGCAGTGTGGAAGTACGTAGGCATAGGATGCGATATCCTAGCGAGCAACCTTCACCCATCCTCCCCCATAGTTAGACGAACTACGTTGACTCTGATTTCTTGTTCCAGACGGGAATACGTAGGCATAAAGTGCGATGCTTTACCGAGTCATCTTTTCTTTTCTTTTCAGACCTCATCCTTTAGTTTAGATAGAAGTGTAATCCGTATAAACAAGCAAGCATGGATCCCATCGAGTACAATGGACGTGAGGGGTGCTAATACCTTCCCCTTGCGTAACCGACTCCCGAATCCAGGTTTTGGTTGCGATGACCATACCTTTTCCCGTCTTTGCGTTAGGTTTACTCTGAGCGTTTCCTTTCCCTCCTTTGGGATAAATAACGCACGGTGGCAACTCTTCTGTATTGCCGGCGCCGATTTTCGCAGTAGCGACAGCTGGCGACTATGCTGGGGAATCCAACGGTTTCCTACGCAAGTCAATCCTAGCGCTTGTTTTCCCGTCGTGGGCTTTGTATGGATTTACATTTCTGTATTTACATTTCAGCATTTTATTATCATTATTATTGTTGTATTGTGGGTTTGATGGGGGTTCTATGATTGAGAGATAAGCCGGACCTGGGCTTGAGTGCACCTAGAATTAGAGTAGAGATTAGTGGGGGTGTGCATGCTTTGCATGTACTAGCTTCCCGCGAAATCTACGCTCGGACGAGGTCTTTCTGGTTGACTTCCTGTTTCACCCTTTGGGTGCAGTGGGCTGTTGGTTAGTTGGATTGTCGACTCCGGGGACCGATCATTTGGAAGTTGGCTAAGTGAGGCCTCTTCAGGATTTGATGATGCCATACCTTCTGGGTATCGTATCATCAACCCTGAAAGTCTGTGACGCCAACGAACGCATAGGATGCCGTACCTTGTGTCAGTTATAGGGACATCTACCTGTGAGAGGGGTTCGGGGCATGCAGGTAACTTAACCTTCAGACTACCGGTTTATTTCTTACGAGATTCAGGATTGTGGATATTTTGTGGACAGTTACCGGGTCGGTCAGAGACCAGGATGGTTATATTATTGGGTCTGTCAGAGACCAGGCTGGAGTTCATTGAGAGGTCTGTCTAAGACCATAGTCTAAGCAAGTATTATGGGTCTGTCTAAGACCAGTATTGCAGATGTGGCTTCTCAGTAGCAACTTGACCCCTTGTGTGTGCATTTGCATTTTTGCATTTCTGTTTGCATTTGCATCTCATGTGCATATCCATCATCAACCGGAACTGGGAGCTTACCCGTCTTTTGTCCGCTTCGTCAGTTGATTTCCCGACATTCGTATTGGGCTTGGGTTAGCTTTTGGGAGGATCATGGCTTCAGGAGGGCAAAATTTGGTTGTTACTCGGGCAGAGTTTGAAGTGTTGAAAAACCAGCTGAGTCAGCTCATGGAATCCATAACGGCTATGAACAAAGGAGAAACTAATATTCAGAGAGCTCCAGTGGACGATGTTGCTCAGCCTGTGCAAACCCCTGTCAGAGGTCCACCTTCTCTCAATGATACAGAGTATCAAGGTTCCACCTTCTCTACGCCAGATTCTCCAAGAGCTGTTCCACAGGTTAATGTTCAGAACCCAAGGACTGTTGAGTATACGAGAAGACTTCAGCTATTGGAAGATCAGATTGATGCCTTGATGAATAAGAATACTCTTAATCTGAATGCTGCGAGCATGTGTTTAGTGCCAGGCCTTGTGTTGCCTCCAAAGTTCAAGACGCCTAATTTTGAGAGGTACAAAGGGGATAGTTGTCCGAAGTTACATTTGGTTATGTTCTGCAGAAGAATGACTTCGCATGTCACCAATGACAGGCTCATGATTCACTGTTTCCAAGATAGTTTGATTGGAGCGTCTTTGGATTGGTATATGCAGCTGAAAAGTGATAGCATCAAATCATGGTCATATTTAGCCAATGCCTTTGTGAAGCAATACGACTATAACCTGGATATGGCTCCTAGTCTCGCACATTTGCAAGAATTATCTCAGGCAGAGAATGAATCCTTTAGAGGGTATGTGCAAAGAGGGAAAGAATTGGCTGCTCGTGTCCAACCACCGCTTCAGGAAAGAGAAATGGTTGACCTCTTCTGGGGTGCTCCGAAAGGCCACTATTATGACAAATTGTTCGGTTGTACAAGCTTTGCGAGCCTGATGAGAATGGGAGAGCTTGTTGAGAGAGGACTCAAGAGTGGAAAGCGTCAAGATGCTCCTTATATTCCAGGTGATAAGGACGAGTCAGTTGTTGGTTCTCAAGAGGAGTGGGAAGAAAGAAATGATGTCGTCTCCGAATCTCTAGCATCTCAGGATCAGTTTTCAGACGCTTCGAGTCAACGGTCGTCCTGTCATCGATCGCGTCAACATGCCCAACTAAGACCAAGGAAACCGGAAAGGCAGTTCACGCAACTACCGGTGTCGTACAGTCAGTTGTTGCCAGATCTAGTCAGAAGTGGATTGATAGTGCCGAAAGAGACTAATGCGGTGATTCCGCCGCATCCACCGGGTATTGATGCCAGCGCCCGCTGTGAGTACCATGTTGGGGCACAGGCATTCAACAAATGATTGTAAGGTGCTTAGAAGTCAGGTTCAGGATCTGTTAGACTCTAACCGGATTTTCATCGCGCCCCAGGGTTTTGTTCAGATTAACGATTCTCCGTCATCCAGTTGTGTGGGTTCGTCAGTTAATGTCATGGAAGACTCCACGGGAAGCGTGTGTTCTGAAGAATGTCAAACGGGGAGTTCAGTTGAATATGGGAGAAGTTTCTATAGGTTTCTGTGCCGGGTGTCGCATCTGTTTTCTCTGCCTAATCTGTTTAGCTTTTGTGCATTATTGTTGCTGACCATCACCAGGATTGTTGGCTGGGGTCATTGTATTCGTACTCATTTGTGCTTACGTGCTGTTTCTGTTGGTTATACATGTGTGGGAGATGTTCGTCTGTGTGCTTATAGCTTGAGTTTCTCTTTCTCTTGCCATGAATATGTGTTTGCTTTCTGCATTGCATTATGATTTAACAGGTACATCAGAACCGTGGGTCTTATTTCCTCATCGTCCAGTTTGTTGCAGGAATTCCTTCAGAGATATGGAACAGAATCAGGTTGAATTGATTGAAGTTCGAAGCCAGCTGGGGCAGATGATGAGAGACATGCAAGAGATGCGTCTGGAGCAGAAGATTCTCAAGGAGGAAAATAGTCAGTTGAAGACCCAAATGAGCTCGATCATGGAAGTAGTCAAGAAGGTGCTTAGGAAAGAGGATGATCAGCTATCCGAAGCCGCAGTGAAGAAGCTCGTGCCACCTGTGCCTGTGGAACCTGAGCAACAACAACCAAGGGTACATCCGGCTCAACAGAGGATTCAGGAGGGAAAGCCAAAGAGGGTATTTGAGGCGCCACCTTCAACGTATGCTGAGCTCTTGCAGACTTTATTGAGGTTCAAAAAGGTTGAAAAGAGAATGTTGGACCCACCCACAGGAGCACTTCCTTATGGGTACGATACCAGTAAGCAATGTGAGTTTCATTCTGGGGCACTCGGACACGACATCGAGGGTTGTCATGCTTTTAAGCACAATGTTCAAGACCTGATTGACTCGAAAGATATTGAATTCACGCCAAGCGGTGTAGCTGTACGTATTGCTCCTATCTCAGTTGATGCTAAGATGATGGATGTTTCTAAAGCTGCAGTGGGTCAGAAACGTATCCTGGACTCCATGGTGTCAGAATCTCCATGTCCGCAATTGTTGCCTATTCCTGGGGCAGATCTGAGAAAGAAGATGGCTAAGCATAAGGAGTGCCTTAATCAGTACGGTGAAAGTCAAGAAACCGATGTTGTATTTGCTACGAAAGTTGTTCAACAGTCAACCCGGTACCAGCAACAACAGCAACGACCTCAACAGCAGCAAAGACAACAGCATCCCAATCAGCGAAGAGCTCAGAATCAGAGGCCGATGAGGGTATTTAAAGTGCCTCCGATGTCTTACGCCGAACTTCTTCAAACGTTGCTACGACTACAGTTGGTTGAAAAGAGGAAGTTAGCCCCGCTGACAGGCACGCCACCAGCTGAGTACGATACCAATGAGCACTGTGACTTCCATTCAGGAGCACCGGGGCACAACATTGAAGATTTTCTGGCCTTCAAGCACAAGGTACAGGACCTGCTCGATAATACAACTATTAACTTCGGGCAGGAAGGGCCCGAAATCATATGAATGAGGAGTATTCCCTAGTTTGGTGGAGTCATTGAAAGCAGATCAGGACAACGTCAGGTTGCCTCCAACCACTGACAGTGAAGATGGCTGGTTCAGCAGCAAGACAGATGTGAAAGCCTAGTTCTAGGAAGCTGGCCTTTTTCTTTGTTTTATCTTGTCATTTCTTTACGTTTGTAGTCTCTTTCCTGTTTAAAATGCAATCTTGTTTGTAAAACTCGTTGTGTTCATTCGATTGATGATAATGAAATAAATATGCATGTTTTGATTAAATCCATTCGTGTTCACTAATTGTTTTTATAAATGTCCAACACCTGGTTAAGAGGAATCTGGGGAGGATGACGAAAATGAACGACATGCAACTTCCGATTGTATGCTTTTGAAATAAAACCTGCTGATGATGTACAGGCATTGTTTCAAATCCCTAAGCACCGGAGATATAAGGAAGATAATCCCTTGTCTACCCTTTTGAGCCTTGTAGTAGGAGTTTCTTTATGCGAATGAAAAACCCTCAATCTTAACCTGGGGCAGGGTAGGTGTTAGCTAATTTGACCGAGCGTTCAAGTTGCAAAAGGAGTGTCCGTTCGAGGATCAATCACACCTCTAAAGGTCGTGCCTAAGAAACCACAATGGTTCAGCATTAGGAGTGAAACAGTCACATCATTCCCCAAAGAGTCAGACAACCAGCGTCACACGACTTGTTCGAAAGAAAAAAGAGAAAAAAATCAAAAGCCCGCTAAGTCAAGAAAAGAAAACAATTGACTTAGGCAAAAATGAGGGCATCCCGCTGGACTCAAAAAACCAAAAGAACTCAAAAGAGTCAGTCTAGGCAAAAGTTAGGGATATGAAAAGAAAAAAGATGAAAGGATGGAAAAATCCTCAAATGAAATACGAGTCGTGTGACCTCAAGTGTCAAAGACGGAAGGTGAGTGGCTGTCACTCCCAACAATCATAATTTCTCGAACTATCACTCCTATCTTTCAGCCTCTGAGAGGTGAGTGCTAAGGTCGAATTAGCTGAACATAGGATCGGAGAACATCAAGGAGAATGGGTGGGTTAAAATAAACTTTGAGCCTTTATCGTTTCCTTCAAAACCGTGAACCCGACCACGTTACAACCTTCAAAAGTCCTAATTGAAGCAGGTTTGTTTTGAGAGCATACTTCGGTAAAGATCGCGTCGAAACTGACTCCTGAAAGGGTTCCTCATGCCATGTTGGTACTGATATCGATATCCTTGATAAATGTTTTGTGCATTACATGCCATGAAATGTTTTTCCTTTTTCCGGTGAACAGATTGGATGTCAAAACTGTCATATGCGTTGCATTATTATATCTTTTATGCATAACAACTTGTTTTACTTGCGAGTAAGCGCTTGACAGCAGGGAAGTTTCCCACAGTGGAAAGTATGGTCGAGATAGAATACAGAACGCCCGAATGTTCCGTAAGCCGGGGCAAGCCATTAAGTGTCTCCCCAGTCAGGTCAGCCATTCGAAGTCATTTATTCTGGGGCAATCAGGTCGAGATTCGGTAAATCTCTCGTAATCGGAGGTACTGCTCTAAATCAGCTAACCAGGGGCAACGTCATTGCAATCAGGGGCAAGCCATCTTAAGAGCGCAGAAGTTTTTCTTTATTCGAGGTTCAGAATGCCGGGGCATCTTATACCAGACCAACAAGATACAAATTTTCAGATTTCCTTTTGAGGAGTATCCCCACAGAGGTCCCGCAGGCTGGGGCATGTCAGAAGTAAAGGGATTGTTCTTCTCAGTATCATCAGGGTTATTCAAAGTTATTCGAGCAGATTTAGTCAATCTTAAAGTGTGAGACGAATGTCGGGAAGTCATGTTACTATCTTCTGATCCGTCGACCAGGGACTGTGAATTCAGACAGAATGTTGTTCAGCGTCAGTTGTACCTGGCCCATCGCAGATAGCCTAAAAGTCCAATTCTTATTGGCGATCACTGTGAGGCCCGTCCATGTTGGCACATCTGTTTCAAAATCCAATCTTCATTAGTACGCAGGAAGACTCCGTCCTTTTTCCCCAGCAAAAGCCCGATTTTCATTGGCACGGGTAAGCTATCCCCAGAGAAGGTCAATCATACTCGGAACATATGTTCTTCCTCAGCGGAGTTGATTTCACTCTTCCAGCATTTATTTTGCTGGAATAATTCTGTGATGTCCGATCATCCCCAGCGGATCCAGTTTGTCTTCAGCATTTATTTTGCTGAAGTAACTCTTTGCATAAGCATGCATCGTAAGCACTTGCATTTTACACGAATACGTAGCATTTCATGCAGTATGGAAGCATTACGGCATTATCAAACATGTGCATTTGGAAGCATAAGCAGGGTTGATTACCCGTCCAACATCAGGTATCTTCTCTGTCGATAAGTGAGATCGTGGTTTGCAGAGACGTGTATGTTTTGTTTGCGGCACAGACACGCAGTGATCGTGTTTTCTCCTGTCAAGAGAGTTGTGGCGCAGGGCCCGCAGTGATCGTGGTCATCGTTATGGTGGGGTTCTCGTGGAAGAGGTACGCAGTGATCGTATTCATCCCGTATGTTTGTTTGCGGCACAGACGCGCAGTGATCGTGTTTTCTCCTGTCAAGAGAGTTGTGGAGCAGGGCCCGCAGCGATCGTGGTCATCGTTATGTTGTGGGGTTTTCGCGGAAGAGGTACGCAGTGATCGTATTCATCCCGTATGGTTGGTTTGTGGCACAAGGCACGCAGTGATCGTGTTTTCTCCTGTCAAGAGAGTTGTGGCGCAGCACACGCAGTGATCGTGTTCATCATATTGGTGGTTGAAGTACGCAGTGAACGTGTTCGCCTCTTCTATGTGGATTTATTCCGTCTGGCACGCAGTGATCGTGTTTACCTCATCCGGTTGGATTTATGGTCGATGTGATTTTGGTTGTAACGCAACACGCAGTGACTGTGTTTGTCCCATTATGTGGTTTTGTTTGTGGCATCGAAACGCGCGGTGATCGTGTTCGTCGTGCTCATCCCTTTAGTTGAGGTTGTTTATGATACACGCAGTGGTCGTGTTCGTCTCATTTTTATGGATTTGTGGTGTAAGACATGCAATGATCGTGTTCGTTATGCCATACGTTCCTCTAGCAAAGTTTGCTTGGTCAAGCACCTTTTTCCCCAGCTGAGTCTTTCTCAGGATGCTGTGGTGTCAGCATTAGAAGATGGTAATGCAGATTTTTGGGTGGTTACCCGTAGTTCCCCCAGCAGAGTTATGTTCTCCAGCAGGGTGTTACTTCAATGAGTTACTGGGTTTAAGTCCCTCATAGTCCCCAGCAGGGTATTCGCCACAGGAGTTGTTTGGTTAAATTCCTCTTATTTTTCAACAAGGTTATTCTCGTCAGGGTGCTTGGTTAAGTTCCCAATTTCTCCAGCAGGTGTTTGACGACATTCATCAGAATTGTCCTCTCAGATTTTCTTGGTTAAGTTTCTCGTGTCCCCGCAGGATGCTCGTTCAGGTACGAACGGACGGTTGGTAAGTGAAATCAACATTTTCCCGCAGTTTAGCGGATGCTCGTTCGGATACGAATGGAAGGTTGGTAAGAGAAATCAACATTTTTCCCGCAGTTTAGTGGATGCTCGTTCGGATACGAATGGAAGGTTGGTAAGTGAAATCAACATTTTCCCGCAGTTTAGTGGATGCTCGTTCGGATACGAATGGAAGGTTGGTAAGAGAAATCAACATTTTCCCGCAGTTTAGCGGATGCTCGTTCAGATACGAATGGAAGGTTGGTAAGAGAAATCAACATTTTCCCGCAGTTTAACGGATGCTCGTTCAGATACGAATGGAAGGTTGGTAAGTGAAATCAACATTTTCCCGCAGTTTAGTGGATGCTCGTTCGGATACGAATGGAAGGTTGGTAAGTGAAATCAACATTTTCCCGCAGTTTAGCGGATGCTCGTTCAGATACGAATGGAAGGTTGGTAAGTGAAATCAACATTTTCCCGCAGTTTAGTGGATGCTCGTTCGGATACGAATGGAAGGTTGGTAAGTGAAATCAACATTTTCCCGCAGTTTAGTGGATGCTCGTTCGGATACGAATGGAAGGTTGGTAAGAGAAATCAACATTTTCCCGATGGAAGGTTGGTAAGTGAAATCAACATTTTCCCGCAGTTTAGTGGATGCTCGTTCGGATACGAATGAAAGGTTGGTAAGAGAAATCAACATTTTCCCGCAGTTTAGTGGATGCTCGTTCAGATACGAATGGAAGGTTGGTAAGTGAAATCAACATTTTCCCGCAGTTTAGTGGATGCTCGTTCGGATACGAATGGAAGGTTGGTAAGAGAAATCAACATTTTCCCGCAGTTTAGCGGATGCTCGTTCAGATACGAATGGAAGGTTGATAAGAGAAATCAACATTTTCCCGCAGTTTAGCGGATGCTCGTTCAGATACGAATGGAAGGTTGGTAAGTGAAATCAACATTTTCCCGCAGTTTAGTGGATGCTCGTTCAGGTACGAACGGAAGGTTGGTAAGTGAAATCAACATTTTCCCGCAGTTTAGCGGATGCTCGCTCAGGTACGAATGGAAGGTTGGTAAGAGAAATCAACATTTTCCCGCAGTTTAGTGGATGCTCGTTCGGATACGAACGAAAGGTTGGTAAGTGAAATCAACATTTTCCCGCAGTTTAGTGGATGCTCGTTCAGGTACGAACGGAAGGTTGGTAAGTGAAATCAACATTTTCCTGCAGTTTAGTGGATGCTCGTTCGGATACGAAGGGAAGGTTGATAAATGAAATCAGCATTGTCTCGTTTGGTTAAGCGTTTGCTCGTTTCTTCAGGATACGAAAGGTTGATAAGTGAAATCAGCATTGTCTCGTTTGGTTAAGCGTTTGCTCGTTTCTTCAGGATACGAAAGGTTGATAAGTGAAATCAGCATTGTCTCATTTGGTTAAGCGTTTGCTTGTTTCTTCAGGATACGAAAGGTTGATCAGTGATGTAAACATGACAAGGGAAGTCAATATTTTCCCGCTGGTTAGCGTGTGCTCGGTTGATAAGTGAGATCAACAAGAGGTTGATAAGTGAGATCAACAATTTCGCGTTGTGTGGTGTATGCTCATTTCTTCGGAATAGAGTGGTCGGAAGACAATATCAGAATGTTTCTCAAAACAGATTGACAGATGGGTGGTTAGTTGTTGCCATGGCAACAGAAGCCAGTGCCCTGGGGGGGCTCTCCCCAAGCAGTAGTCGTACGCAATTTAATCTTTGCGGTTGGCAAATTTCCGGGTTCTTTCGTATTCAACCGTCTCGTACCTCGAATGTCTGAAGGTTGCGCGCTCTTCATCCAGTCGGGTCCAAGCCGCTTGAATAGGGGCAGCTGTTGCACCCCAAAATTTGCCCAACCTTTTCTAACCTAGGTTTATGTTTCAATTGCATTGTCATTTGCATTGTCATCATGTACATAGTACATTCATCTGCATAGCATAGCATAAGCAAGCTATCTTAATCAGGGGACCAAGTGCCATTCTTGCCTCAAGAGGCATATTCAGAGGGTTTCATTCATATTCAAGATTATTCATGTCATCAGGGAAGAATTTGAGTCTTGAAGAGTTGACAGATCAATCATGGGGTTCTCTCCTGTCTTGAGGTTGTTTGGGGATCATCAGAGGGTATGTGAGCTATGAGCCAAGAGCATGGAGTGTGTATGGATGTTATGGAAAGTCTATATGATCATTTTGAAGAAGAGCCAAGTCATTGGAATGATTACAAGAGCCTCAGTTGAAGACAATCAACTAGGGTTTTATCTAGGTCAATCCTAGGTCAAAGACTTGTGTTGAAAGGCATCAAGGCTCATTTGAAGAATGTGGGATTCATTATTTGATATGTGGATATGGATGTGGTGTTGTGCCAAATAAAAATCAACAGGAGTCAAGGAGAAGAGGAGCTACCAAATTAGGGTTTCAGTGTAAAATCCCCTGATTTAGGTCAAACTTCCAAGCAGTGTAATTCAAAATGCAAGCTTCATATGAACTTTTGGTCCACATGAGACTTGTAGAGCATCTTAATAGATTTAATTTGAGTGGTGGAAGTCATCAAGATGATTTATAGAACTCAAGTTATAGCTCTTGCAGGTTACAGGTCATCTGAGGGCACTAAAATTTTGTCTGTGAAAGTTACTTGCCTTCCAAGCAACTTTTACCCCTCAAGGAGATTTCAAATGGATTTCTGGTCAACATTAGAGTTGTTCCTCATTGTCTTAGCTTTCTAGGAAGGTATGGTATGCCTTCATATGATTTGTGGAACTCTACTTATGTCCTTGGCAAGAAAAGGGTATTTTGGTCATTTGAGAATTACAGGTCATTTCAAGCCTATGCCTAAAACTCATACAAGGAAGCTTCAAATGAAAAACTTCACAACATCAAAGTTGTTCAAAATGACATTTTAAGCCTAGAAAAGAGGTCATGGAAGTTTGGAAATGCATGGAACAAGAATTGACAAAAGGTGGTGAAAATGGCTTAAAAATGGCATATAACTTGAAAAAGTTCAAATGGAAATTTGGTTTGGGCAATCTATAAATACAAAATGGGTCATGTAATATATCAAATTGAGTCTAAACAACATTTTAAAGACTTTGGTTCAGCCACAATTTTGAGATAGGGCTTTAAAAATGGACTTGCTTTGTAATTCTATTACTTGCAAAATAAGGCACATTTGTAAAATGAAGAGAAATGCAAGGGATCAGCAAATGAGCATCCATACACATCCATGTTGTCATATAATGAGATTTTCAAGGGGTTGCAAAGAGATTAAGGTGAGATATCATGAGATTTCAAAATACCATATCATGAGAAATTCTTGAAGTTTCTAGAAGCATCTTAGATTGAGCTAGAAGCCTCTAGATCTTCCCATCCTCTCCTATATATTGGATTGGGATCATTGGTGAAAAAGGTTGGTGAGAAGAGATAGAGGAAAGTGAGGACTCCATTGTTACTTCAATTGCAAGCAAGAGTGAATTCACACAATCAACATCAATTCTGTTCATTCTTCTCCTTCATTCACAATCCATTGAATCTCTTGAGTGCATACATGCTGATTCAGAGGCTCATCCATGGAAGTTTGAAGATCTAAGGTTGAAGTTGCAAGAATCAAAGTCACCTTCGAATCCCATATTACGAGCATCCTCCATTCAATTTGTTGCAAACAGAAACAAGATCATCATCTGAGGAGCATTTGTGAAGGATTGCAGGGCTTGAAGTGTGCATTATCTCATCTATTTCATCAAGGATAACAGGTTTGCATTTTGATCTCTACACCATTAATTATGCATTGTTCGCTTAGTTTGTTAGGTTAGAGTTGTTAGGGATAGGTAGAAGATGATCTCCAGAAAGTTAGGGCTCCATTGATGAAGTTTGATCCTAGGGCAGTGAAACTTTAATGATCAAGAACATGGTGTATAAGGAGTTACAATCCACGAGTATTAGCTTAAAATAACCAGGGAGAGGTGAGGATCATCCTAGTACCAAGAGTTGCAAGAATTGAGAAGGTCCATCATGAATGCAGTTTGTGTACCATGGGGGATTATAGCTATCGGGTTTCACATTAGGGGAGGTTTCAATTAAAACTAAAGGCATGGCTGTGTTCAGGGGAGAGAGGAGAGTGATTTTGCTTTTTATATCATTGAATTTCATGGAAAGATGAGAGAGTACGTGAGAGTAGAAGTTGCATGCATGGAAGATGAATTATGAAAACCCTAGAATCTAATTGGGGAAGACGATGTATGATCCGTTGGATTGGGTTGATTTGTTTGACTCAGGATTACATCTAACGGTTGATATTTAAAAATGAAATGGAGGGAAATCTGAAGGATGGAGAAACGCTGCGTTTCATTTAGTGAAACGCGTGGGCCTGGACTGAATTTGATTTCCACACCTCCAATCTGAAGCCCATCAAAAATACACTACATATGGCTGCTATTCACACCGTGTCCCCATTCATTTTATTTTGTTTTTTTAATTCATTTTCTGAACACACATGGGCCTAGGCGCCTTTTACTTTTCACACCACCCATCCCTGGCCCACATAGGAAATACAACTGGGCGCTTTACTATCAGCACCCCTCCCCCATTTATTTTATTTGCTTTTATTTTTGATTTCTTTTATATTTTTTAGCATTTTAAATAATTCATATAAAAATGGAAAATTAATATTTTTTAGTTCTTGTTTTTGCATTAGATTCTTAATAATGTCTAGAAAATTAATAAAAATAAAAATGCCATTTTATTTTTAGTTTAGTATTTTTGGTATATTTTCCATTTAAATAGCTTTTTTAGAAGTTTAAGTGTACACCTCATCTTGTTGATTTTAGTTTAGGACTTTCCTTTTATATTTTGAACCCATTCTTTTTAGGACATTTCACTTAGGACCTTAACTTGCATAGAGGATTTAATTTGTGATTTTTAGGATTAATTGTGAGGTACTTTGATTAGGTGAGACTAGTGTAATGAAATTAGGGTTTTAGGTGTGACATAGGTAAAGTAAATCATTTCTTTTAGGAGTTTTAGTTTGATTTTGGGTATGGGACTATAGGGATATTATGGGTAAGTATAATAGACCCTTGTGAATAAACATTAGATTTTCCCCCTTTCTTTAGTATTTTTAGGGTATTTTCTGATTTGATTGATTGTATTGAATGCTTTATGATGATTGTCTATCTTGTGGGGTTTATCTTTGGGAATTTTTGCGGGGTTTTGCTTGCTTGAAGACCTTGTTGAAGGAGCATGATGAAGGAGAAGATTGAAGACTAGAGATCCAGAAGTTGAAGATGTTTGAAGCTTGCCTGTAGCTGCTGAAGACTTTAGGGTTTAGGAGCTAGGTAGAGCTCTAGATTAGAGATTTGATTCATGAAACATGGAATGCTTCCTGTGCTTCCATTCTTTCCCAGTGACTAAAAGTCTCTCTGAGAACTCACCTCCCTACTTTGGAGGGATAAGTGATTGGTCTCAGAGGTAGAACTTTGAGGGAACCTGTCCCACTATGCTAATCCCTTGTGAGCTTCCTTTGGTTGTTCATGAGCTGCTTAGCATGCCAAACTGGATCTCTTGATTCTTTTCTGTTATCCTGGAGTGCTTACCCTTGAAGATGGAAGTCATTGAAGATGAAGATTGTCAAAGCAAGAAGCTAGCTAGAGCTTGGGGGCCTGATGAAGATAGAGCTTGAAGGTTCATTTAGAGGATGTGCTGTGCATCAACTTGGGAGTTTGCTGTCTGAGCTTGGGGCTTTTCTGTATTGTGTGTGATAATTCCCCTAGGTTTGAAGTGAAATGTGCTTCACTTTTACCTATTGTGTTCAGGTTCGAGGAAGAGTTTGGCTCCCTTGCCTAGTTTGTTTGCTGTATTCCTCATATTTTACTGTTTACTGTATCTGTTTTTGCTTTCCGTTTATTCCCTTAGGAGCTCTGTTTCTCTCCGTGCAAGAGAGTAACATGACAGACATTAGGAGCTAACCCATGTATGATAACATTAGGGTAGATTTTTTTATCCCTTTTTAACCCTAGGATTTTAGAGTGTCATCTCTTCTTTCTTCAAACAACAGAAAAACATTAATAAAGGTTATAACAGAAATCAATTCATTTCTCCCGTCAAAAGATTTGAACAAACACAAACCTTTTTGCAATAAGAAAACCCTTGTCTAAGGTGAGATTTTTCATAAAAGACACTTGAACAGATTGTGTCGTGCGTAGCCCGAACTACGTTTGCTCTGATCTTCCATGCAGTGTGGACGTACGTAGGCATAGGATACGATATCCTAGCGAGCAACCTTCACCCATCCTCCCCCGTAGTTAGGTGAACTACGTTGACTCTGATTTCTCGTTCCAGACGGGAATACGTAGGCATAAAGTGCGATGCTTTACCGAGTCATCTTTTCTTTTCTTTTCAGACCTCATCCTTTAGTTTAGATAGAAGTGTAATCCGTATAAATAAGCAAGCGTGGATCCCATCGAGTACGATGGACGTGAGGGGTGCTAATACCTTCCCCTTGCGTAACCGACTCCCGAATCCAGGTTTTGGTTGCGATGACCATACCTTTTCCCGTCTTTGCGTTAGGTTTACTCTGAGCGTTTCCTTTCCCTCCTTTGGGATAAATAACGCACGGTGGCGACTCTTCTGTATTGCCGGCGCCGATTTTCGCAGTAGCGACAGTCAACATGTCATTATCAAACAACCCGTTGAGGTACAGAGATTCCTGCACCTCCTCATCCTTTGGTGGACCTCTCAAGGTGTACCCGAACTGTTTGATTAGCAAGGCCGGGTTGTAGTTAATACATCCCTTACCCATAAGGGGAACATTAGGAAAACCACTGCAACTGTAGATGACTTCAGTAGCCAGCATATCCCGATCAAACCAGACGATGCTCTCCGCTGATAAACCCATCAGGCGTTCAGACCACTCAGCTATGGCTGCAAAGGAAACAAAGAGACCCTTCTTGGGCATATGGCTATCAAACCATCTATAAAATAAGGGCGCACAACACGACACATTTTTACCCCTTCTGTTCTCATTCTTATAGTGGATAGAATGATACAGATCTCCAAGCAAAGTGGGAACTGAATTCCCCGAGGCAAGCAAGTAGAAAGAATCTACATCTACAAAGTCAGGAATATTCGGGAACAACACAATCCCGTATATGCACAAAGCCAGAATAGCGTTGAACACGTCCCAACGACCTTTCTTAGCAAACTTCTGAGCTTTTTCCACCATAAAAGATAGAGGGAAGCCATACATTTTGTTCCTCTGAGTGAACTCTCTCCTCAATTCAGACTCCTCCAAATGCAAGGTAGCTGCAAGGTCAGCTAACTTAGGCTTAGTGTCAACATGGTGAAAAGGCATTTGATCCTTAACAGGAATGCCTATCAAGTCAGCATACTCCTCCAGAGTAGGGGCCAAAACAAAGTCAGGGAACAGGAAGCATCTCAGTGGAGCTTCATAAAACTGTAGCAACGTGTACAAACCACTGATCTCGTGGGCGGAGGGCTTGCAAACATACTCCAACAACCTCCCATATGTCTGCCTGAAATTTGCCAAAACTGTCCCATTAGCCAGGGTCTTCAAACTCAGTATAAGGCTAACATCCGGGTGGGAAATTTGTATGTAGTAGTTCTCTTCAGAGTCTCCATGATGGCAAGGGAAGCAAGATCACTAGAATCAGGGATGAAGTATGCACCTGCAACACAGACACACATTAATGACATGCACATGGGTATGCAAAAAGAATGTAAGATGCAAGGTGCAAGAATGCTAGGATGCTGCAAGAGATCAAGAGTGGGTTGTGCCGCTGACTGGAGAGGACCATAATTCTGCTTTGTCAAGAACAAACACAACTCTGATGATAAGAACCCTATGATACCAACAATACCGATTCACTGTCAAGAAAACCAGGTTGTCTGGAGGTCAAGGTTTCCTGCAATAACCCGACCCTGCTCACAGGTATGGACCTAATCACGGACAAGGTTCGGCATCCTATGTGTTTCCCAGCGTCACAGACTTTCACGAAATGATGATACGTTCACCATTTCTGGTTTGGCATCATCACTCCCCGAAGAGGCCTCACTTAGCTGAATCACAAATGATCGGTCCCCAGAGTCGACAATCCTTAGATCTGAAATCCTTTCAGTGGCCCACTGGGCTGGAAATGGAAATCATCTCAAAGAATCTCGTCTGAGCGCAGATTTCGTGGGAACTAGTGCATGCCTAACATACAGGTTCACCACTAATCTGCTTCTAGTGCTAGGTATATACTCAAGCCTGGGTCTGGCTTATCACTCATCAGAGCACCCCTCCCGCAACAGCACAACAACCATAATATTATACTAAAAGTAAAATGCAGTAAAGTAAAGCGAGGTAAATAAATGCAAACCCAACAGATAAACACACAAGCGCTAGGATTGACTCGCATAGGGGATGCCGGATCCCCAGTAGAGTCGCCAGCTATCGCTACTGCGAAAATAAGGTGCCGGAAAAATAGAAGAGTCGCCACCTTTCGTTATTTATCCCACAGAAAGGGAAAGGGAACGATCGGGAAAACCTGACGAAAAGGTATAAGACAAGGTCGTCGCAACCAAGTCTGGGTTCGGGAGTCGGTTACGCAAGGGGAAGGTATTAGCACCCCTCACGTCCGTTGTACTCAACGGGATCCATGCTTGTTATGTTTATCTGACGGGTTGGTTTAACTATCTACCTATCAAGGCTGGTCTGAAAAGAAAAGAAAATGACTCGGCAAAGCATCGCGCTTCGTGCCTACGTATTCTCGTCAGAGAACGAAAAATCAGAGTCAACGTAGTTCGGCTAACTATGGGTGAAGGAAAGTTTGCTCGCCAAGATATCGCATCTTGTGCCTACGTATTCTCGTTAGAGAAATCAGAGCGAACGTAGTTCGGGATACTACGAAACACGAGTTTGATTCATCTGTTTTTTGAGTAGGGTTAACAAACAGTTCCAGCAGTTTGGTGTATGCAGCTCGCTCGTCGAAGACTCGTGCATTACCGTTTGTGGTAGAACTTAGAGTTAACGATACTCTTTTTTCTGAAAACGTTTTCCTGATTAAAGGAGCCCACGGGGCGAAAGGAGGTTTGAAGTTTGTTTTGTGTCTTTTACGGAAGAAGTGTTTTTATGGATGTCTGTAGTTCGTACTGCACTAGAGACTATGACTTAGGAGCGAATGTGTCGCATATCATCCAAAGGACATATACTAAACACTCTAGATGATTGAGAGGAAACCGCTAAATTATCATTTCCCAAATGGCTTAAGGCTCGTAATGCACTATATATTACGTTTTTTTACTGTTGTTTTGGAGATGAGAAAAGAACGAACTCTACAGGGGAGACTATCAAGCCCTAATGTTGTCATGCCATGGATTCATCCTATGGTTGAGTTTGAAATAGGGAACTCCTAGATGTTATCATGTAAAGGTTTCAACCTAAAAGTCTATCATCACTTCCTTATCAAAGGAAGTGAGAATCCTAAGGGACCATGTCAATGGGAAACACAAACAAACTGCAAAAATTTTTAAAGCAGATAAAACAAAAAAAAGCTAACAGTAAATATGCAAATGGAATGCAGCAATACAAGCAGAGGGAGCAACTCAACCTCTAAGCAAACAAGCAAAGAGAACACACAAAACAGACAAGCAAAGGGAGGGTCACCTCAACCTTTCAATGCAAACACATTAGTTAGAAAACGGAAAATAACACACAAGCAGAGGAAGAAACTCAACCTCTAAAGCAAACAAGCAAAGGGAGCTCAGCTCAACCTTTCAGTGTAGTCATGCTCCTAACCTAAATGACTCTACACATGAGACTATCCTAATGCATCAAGTAATGTCAAACAATCATGAATGAAAGACTGAGGGGGTACACAATATGACATGTAAGGAAATCATTCCAAAATATTCAATCAAGGCACCTAACCTAGGGAGAGGAATTGAATGTTGGGAAGCAAAGGTAAGGTCCACAGGAACTTACCACATGCACTCAACCAACTCAATGGATTTGGGAAAGTTATAAAGGTTTGACTCCTTCAGGAGATGTGCAAAGTTCCCCCACAGGAGGGACTATGCTACCCCAAGAAGGTTCCTAGGATGATTGGATAAGGTAAGATTAGGAGGATGAAGATGGGAAGCAGGGTAAGGTCCAGATGATCTTACCACAGGCACTCAACCAACTCCATTACCTTAGAAAGCTTGCATAGATTCAACTCCTTTGTGAAAATGCATGGAATTCCTCCACAGGAGGAATCATGCTCACAAGGAGAATCCTAGTTAGGCAAGGAAGATTTTGAGGGAAGCTAAACTTATAGGAAGAATCATCCACCTAATTTGAACTTCTAAGGAACCTCAATGCTTATATTCTAAGGATCACCTAAACTAAGGTGGATCCAAAAGCTCTATCAAGGCTTAATCAATGTTCTAAAGAGGTATCTACCTAAGTTCTATTCTATCAAGAAGGAATTAGAAACTTAAGGCTAACTAAAGTTCACTTTAAAGCTTAAACTATGAGGAGCACTACATTAAGGATTACCTAAACCATAATCAACTTGCAAACTATGGGAAAAATAGGAAATCAATTCTAAAAACCCTAATAAAAATCCTAGATGATCCTAAATGTGTTAAGGATCTATGGTCAAAGTTTCCAGTCAAAGCTCTATGCCTAAGGGCATTAACAAAGAGCTAAACCAAGATGTATGATGTGGGTGATTCAAAAGGAAGAGGCTCTAAATATGTGCTTCAAAACCTATTCAAATGGAATCTAAAAAATGCAAGATAAATATTACAACACTATCAATATGTCTAGGTAACACATGCAAAATTTCAGAACTAAATTCTAAAATATGAGATAGCACAAAAATCAGAAAGAAAATCCACCATTTCACATTTTTTATCAACTAATAAAAATGGAAAAATAGCCAATAAATGGAAATTTTATCAAAAACTCAAACAAATTACATACAAAAATCAGAGACAAGCAAAAGGTCAATCATGATTTTTTCCATATTTTTCTGACAATTATTTCTATTTTTAATGAATTAAAAACAATTAAAGCATTAAAAGAAAATCAAAATGAATTAAAATACTGAGAATAAAACGTGACCATCAGATCTAATGACCAGTCTACGCATCTAAGGGAAAGGCGAGCGCCACGTAGCTCAGAAGCACTTTAATGAAACGATTCGTTTCATTAATGATCACGTGTGGCTGGTTGACTATGGTTCACCCTACGTTCTAATCTGGAGCATCCATTCTAAAAGTATAACAATCCAATGCATATTAACGTGCCACCTCAGCAGTCAAGGGTCAACACTCTCAAAAATCAATCACGAGCCTTGGATCTGCTTACTAAGTCTACTGGTTCAAACTCATCCAACAGTGTATACCTCGTCTTCAACCTTTTGAACCGAGGATTAAAGGGGAAAACTCAGGGCGACTGGAGAAGACTCCGGTCGTCTTCTTCGGCGAGTCCACAGTGGTCAAATCATCAGATAATGCCAAACTTGACAAAATATCCAGATCCACTCGTTTCCTCATGAGGATCATCATTATAATCTTCTTTTTTCCATTTTCTCAAGGAATAACCAGATACGATCGTGAACAGAAAATACTCACTTAGGCAAAACATCACCAAACTCTATAAAAAGCATACAGGTCTCTTCTACACTTAGCACTGATAAAGAATCCCTAACTAACACTTGATATCAATCAAGAATGAGCCTAAATCGAATCCTTAAAGATTTCATCCATGATCAAGAAACTTCACCAATGGCTTCCAAACCAAACCTAAATCCATCTATGGTTCAAATTCTACCTAACCATATGCAACATTTACACTAATTCATCACCAACAGAGCATAATTATGAAAAGAAGAAAACTTGGTTTGAGCTTCAACAGAAGATGATACAGCCTCCAATATTTATCCAAAACCGTGCAGAATCGATCCTTGATGATGGTAGAAGCTTTCTCAACTCTCAATTTCTCCAGAAATCCCTCCAATGGTGAAATTCAATTTTCACTTGTAACTAACTTTGTGTAACTGTTTCTTACCTTTCCAAGCTCATTCCATCACCAAAACTTGCTCTGAACTCAATCATGGGAATATATAGAATTGTTCTGGGCTGAGAATGGGGGCCCAACTTGCTTGCAAATCCAATTTCACTTTTCCAATTTTCTTCAAAATTCTTCCATGAAAGAGCATGATTTCCTCTCTGTTTCAGCTTCAATCTAGTTCAAATCTATTGCTGCTGTGTTAGTGATGATGAAGGGCCAGGATTTGTTCCTTGAATCCAATCAATGGTGTGGATTGATCATGTTACTTCTTTCTTAAGAAATATTACATTTTTCCATGAACCAAACTTCAACTTGGAAATGTAAAAATGAAAATTCACTCCAAATTTCATTTACCTTCAAAAAAATGCACAAACTTGTAATGTTTTGCACCAAAATGAATTATTTTAGAATTTTCTCATTTAATGCCTTTTAATTATTCATCCATGAAAAATTTATTCATTCACTTCTCAATTTAATCCATATCAATGAATTCTTGGGTCATGTTTGGACAAACAACACCATTTTGAACAACTTTCAAGTTGAACAAAAGTCCATTTGAGGTGTGTAAGTTGATGAAATTGACCTATAATAAAAAATGGCCTATAATCTCAAATTCCCAAAATACCCTTGTCTTGTAAAACTCATATCTTGAGTTCCACAAATCCAATCATGGACTTCTAGTACTTTTTGGAAAGCTAAGAAGATAAGGAACAACATTCATGTTGTCTAAAAGTTCATGAGAATCATATTTCTAGGTCAAAAATGTCATGCAAGTTGGTTGACTTTCAAGCTCCAAATTCATATTCATCTGATAACATGTAACTTGTCTGACTCATAACTTGAGTTCTACAAACCCTATCAAGGACTTCTAGTACTCAAATTAAAGATATGATCTTGATCTACAACAATCATGTTGGGGTCAAGGTGAGATGAAAATCACATCTTGAGTTATATGGTCTTGAAGTTAGGCACCAAACCAGGGGATTTTACACTGTCAAGCATAGCAACCCTAGCCTAGGAACTCCTCACACTCTTGATTCATGATGAGTTGAACTTGGAATCATCCCTTAGGCATATTAATACATCAATACATGATCACATAGCCTTAAAATTAGGTCTCAACCTTCTTCAAATCACTTGTTAACCTAGGGTTGATCAGATGAAACCCTAGTTGTACCAATCTTAGTTGTGGCTTCTCATACTCCACATGATGACCTGTATAGGCTTCAAAATGACTTTCAATACCTCTCATGAGCTCTCTCAAGGCTCCAAGTCCAACTCCATGGGTTCAGAATCATCTGAATAGCTTTCCCATAACCTTCATGTTAGGAGGCATACACTCTTCTATCCAACCCTTTCTCTGAGGATCTTTAGCTTCTTTGATAAGGATATCAACCCTTGAATACTTGAATAAGGATTCTTAAATAGCTTCATAACCTGGTGTAGCCCTTTGTTGGTAGTCATACCTCTTGATCTCCTGGCCACATGTCAATGCAATGCAGATGATAATGCTAATATGAATGCAATGAAACACAAGCTAAGTAAAGCAAAAGGTTAGACAAATTTTGGGGTGCAACACCGCACACGGTCGTTCCGACTGGGATTTCTATGCAATATGAGGACTATAATCAAATCTATCATGCTCCCAGGTCAGTCTCTATAGGCGAGGATGCTAGAGACGAGGACCTTAGAGAGGTGAAAGAAAATTATCAGAGCCTCATGAAACGACTCTAAGCAGTGGAAGGTGATGATATTTTTGGGACTGCTGCTAAAGAGATGTGTTTGGTTCTTGCTTTGGTTATCCTAACCAAGTTTAAAACACCAGAATTTGATAAGTATAAGGGGCATACTTGTCCAAAAAAAGATCTTATCATGTACTATCGCAGAATGGCCGCACATGTGGATGATGGCTTGAGCGGAGCACCATCCAAATGGTATTTGAGTCTCAATCAAGGGAAAATTAAAAATTTCCAAGATCTATATGACGAATTTATCAAACACTACCGATACAACATGGATATGGCGCCCGATAGGAGACAGTTACAAAACATGTCACAGAAAGATAAAGAATCGTTCAAGGAATACGCACAGAGATGGAGGGAGTTAGCCTCTCAGGTTGAACCCCCTTTAGCTGAAAAAGAGCTTGCCGAACTATTCATGGGCACTGTACCACCTGTAATACCCCACTTCCCAAATTAAAATAAAATACGATTAAATCAAATAAATATCAGAGTCTCCCTCCAAAAGTGGGATATCACATTCACACAAAATTTCAACAAAACACTTCATTAGATGGTTTTCAAAATATACAGCGGAAACAATCATTTGTACATCACTCTAGGCCAGCCACCCATTTACATAAAACATTCATTAAGAGAATTCATCAAAATAAGATACGCCACAGGAATACAACAAATCCAGTCATAATAAAAGTAAACACCCAAGTCCTGTGTTACGTATCAGAGCATCCTAGGACTCGACCCGCACACCACGATCCAAGCTAGCTATGCACCTGGATTATCTGTACTTCCGAAGAAGCATAGACCACAACAACAACAAAGGGGTGAGAAAACATGATCAAGATAATGAAATACATGAATAAAAGGAAGTAAATAAACAAATCATCACCCCACCAACATCAAACACGACCTACTGTCCAATCATTAACACATACAGTAATGCAAGAATGCAACTCAACACCATGCATACGGTACGGATGAATCGCATACACTCCTTCTGAGCAACGATTCATCCCACCATCCTCCACAAAGGAACACAGATGGATCGCATACACTCCTCCTGAGCAACGATCCATCCCACCGTTCTCCACAAGGGAGTACAGGTGAATCGCGTACACTCCTCATGAGCAACGATTCATCCCACCATCCTCCATGAAGGAGTACGGATGGATCGCATACACTCCTCCTGAGCAACGATCCATCCCACCATTCTCCACAAAGGAATACGGATGGATCGCATACACTCCTCCTGAGCAACGATCCATCCCACCATGACACCATGATATGCACGACACCAAATGCACAACACCAAACATCAAGCACACTAAGTGCACACGATCCTACTGATCACATCTCCATGCATCATACATATATATATGCACACCAGTCGATTATGTTATTCAAATTAAATAATGGGGAAAATGGCATTTGGACACCGAGTACATACGATCCTCCCGATCCCTTCACTATACCTTATATACATATTACATACATATGTCTTACCCACCAATTAGTTATGTCAATTAAATTCATTATTCTATAATTTCACCTTTCAACACCAAGTATACACTCTTCACCACTAAACACCATCTCTCTACCTATCACGACCCAAGGAATCCTACGAAACGAATTACAAAGCAAAACAGCACAAAATCACCTTTCTGTCACGCTCGCTGGCTTACTTGCCTAGCGAGGCCTCAGCGAACGCTCGCTGCCTCATTCGCCTAGCGAACCTGCTAGCGAAGGCAAGCAGTGGCTACTGGAAGTGTTCGCTACCCATCTCGCCTAGCGAATGCTCGTTACTAGCTCGCTCAGCGAAGGTGCTGGCGTACGTCTGCGATTTCATAAAACCCCCACTGCTCAGAAATTCATCAGAAGCTCAAAACCCATCCAATTCTCACCAAACCAATCTCAGTAGTCTTAGTCTAGCATTCTATGACTAAACCACACTACTTATTCCAGACTTTGCTCGGTAAAACATCAACTCTACCGATTAAATCATTTTCGGCCTAAAATGGTAAACTACCCAGAACACCCAACGATCCCTACATAATCACATGCAAGGCTGGAATACCAGAGTTTCACCAATTCATAACAACATAAGTACAATTCATCCATGGAAGCAACAATCAGAAACACAACAACATGCCAATCATATTCATCAAAACCCTATGGGGTTAAGGAATCCCCAACTACCCAATTCATGCAATTACCAATCCCTATCCATTTCTCCCCCCTTACCTCGATTAATCGCTTCGATCATTGAAGAATTCCCAAGAATCCGACAACTTAGCCTTCTTCTTCTTCCTCTTGTTCTTCTTCCTCAATTTTCTCCCACTAGACCGTGTTCTTCTTTTCTCTTCTCCAAAACTCACTAATACCCCTCCAATTCCTCATTTCTTTTTTTTTATTAATAATAATACCAATAATAATAATAATAATAATAATAATAATAATAATAATAATAATAATAATAATAATAATAATAATAAAAATATTAATAATATTATTACTATTAATTATCAAATTATTATCATTATCAATTATATTATATTAATATTAAGGTATATAGTTTCTTAAATAATCTCCACAAAAGACATGCCGAAATAAAATAACACCGGAAAGATTAAATAATTAAAATGGGTGTTACAACTCTCCCCCACTTTAATTATTTTCGTCCTCGAAAATTACCTGATGGAAACAATTCCGGATACGCTTCCCACATCCTACTTTCCAATTCCCAGGTCACACTGCCTCCTGCAGCACCTCCCTAAACCACTTTCACCAAAGATATCTCCTTCCCTCGGAGTTGCTTCATCTTACGATCCTCGATCCTCAACGGCATCGTCTCAATGGTAAGATTCTCCCTGACTTGAACTTCATCTCTTTGAATCACATGAGATGGATTCGAGACATACCTTCGAAGTTGCGACACATGAAACACGTCATGTAAATTCGACAGTTCAGGCGCCAACGCCACCCTATAAGCTACAACACTGACTCTCTGCAAAATCTGATACGGCCCAATAAACTTAGGATCCAACTTCTTGGACTTCAATGCACGACCCACACCAGTCACTGGGTTAACTCTTAGGAACACGTGATCACCTTCACTAAATTCCAGCTCTTTCCTCCGGTTATCATGATAACTTTTCTGCCTACTCCGAGACGCTTTTATTTTCTCACGAATCATCTGAATTATCTCAGTAGTCTGCTGGACAATTTCTGGTCCCAATACTATATTCTCACCCGTCTCATACCAACACAGAGGAGTCCTGCATCTTCTACCATATAAAGCTTCAAACGGTGCCATTCCGATACTAGAATGGTAATTATTGTTGTACGTGAACTCGATCAACGGTAAATGAGTATCCCACGCACCCCCCTTTTCCAACACACAAGCTCTTAGCAAATCCTCAAACGACTGAATAGTCCTCTCTGACTGACCATCAGTTTGCGGATGGTAAGCTGAACTCAACTTCAACTTAGTACCCAAAGCTTCCTGTAAACTCTTCCAAAACTCTGAAGTAAACCTCAGATCTCTATCCGACACGATACTCGACGGAACACCATGAAGCTTCACTATTACTCGAATATAAATATCTGCTAGCTTCTCCAACAAAAAACTGATATTGATCGGCACAAAATGTGCAGACTTCGTAAGTCGATCCACAATCACCCAAATAGCATCAAATCCTCTCGTTGTATACGGCAAACCCGTAACAAAATCCATAGTTATACAATCCCATTTCCAAACCGGAACTTCCAATGGTTGCATCAATCCAGAAGGTCTATGATGTTCCACCTTCGATTTCTGACATGTCAAACAGGCATAAACAAATTGAGCTATATCTCTTTTCATACCGGACCACCAAAAATATCTTCCTTAAATCGTGGTACATCTACGTAGCTCCCGGATGGATACTCAAACTACTACGATGTCCCTCATTCAAAATTGAATTTTTCAATTCATCATTATTCGGAACACAAATCCTACCTCTGAGTCTCAACACACATGTACTATCCAACTTAAAATCACTATGAGAGTCATCTCCTACTCCAGGCATCAAATCCACTAACTTCACATCTAGCTTTTGGTTCTGTTTAATCATATCCAAGAAATCATTATTCACTTGCAACTTTCCCAACATCACACTACCTGCCGTAATTTCACAAACCATACTCAAATCTCTGAACTGCTCAATTAGCTCCATTTCTTTTACCATCAAGGCTGACATATGGATTGTTTTTCTGCTCAAAGCATCGGCTACTACATTCGCCTTTCCTGGATGATAACTCAAACTGAAATCGTAATCCTTCAAGAGTTCCAACCATCTTCTCTGTCTCATATTTAGCTCTTTCTGATCAAACAGATATTTCAGACTCTTATGGTCGCTGAACACCTCAAATCTCGAACCATACAAATAGTGCCTCCAGATCTTTAACACGAAAACTACCGCAGCCAATTCAAGGTCATGGGTAGGGTAATTCCTTTCATGTGCCCTCAATTTCCGCGAAGCATATGCCACCACCTTACCATTATGCATAAGAACCCCGCCTAATCCCATCTTAGACGCATCACAGTACACCACAAAAGGTTCATTCGGATTTGGTAATATTAACACCGGTGCCGTAGTTAATCTCTTTTTCAGTTCTTCAAAGCTTTCTTCACAAGCAGCATCCCACAAAAAAACTTGATCCTTCCTCGTCAACTAGGTCAATGGCGACGCCAAACTAGAAAACCCCTCAATAAACCTTCGGTAATAACCTGCCAAACCCAAAAAGCTTCTAATTTCCGTTGCTGTCTTCGGCGGTTCCCACTGCAGCACTACACTCACTTTCAATGGGTCCACCGCTACACCGTCACCAGATATCACATGCCCCAAGAAACTCACAGTCTTCATCCAAAACTCACACTTCGATAGTTTAGCAAACAACTTATTATCTTTCAGCACTTGCAACGCAATCCTCAAATGTCCTGCATGCTCTTCTTCAGACTTGGAATAAATCAGTATATCATTAATAAACACAACAATAAACTGATCCAGATAAGAATGGAATATTCGGTTCATATAATCCATAAACACTCCTGGCGCATTAGACACTCCAAAAGGCATTACAGTATATTCGTAATGTCCATAACGAGTTCTAAATGCCGTTTTCTGAATATCACCTTCTTTCACTCTGATCTGATGGTAACCCGACCTCAAATCAATTTTACTGAACACCCGAGCTCCCACCAACTGATCCATCAAATCATCAATCCTTGGAAGAGGATACTTATTCTTAATGGTCACTTTATTCAACCGACGGTAATCGATGCACAAACGTATACTACCATCCTTCTTCTTTACCAACAACACTGGAGCTCCCCACGGCGGCACACTCGGTCTGATAAACTTTCTATTCAACAATTCTCCAATCTGCAATTTCAACTCAGCCAATTCCACTGCCGACATCCTGTACGGCGCCATAGATATAGGTCTCGTACCAGGAACAAGATCAATGATAAATTCAACTTCTCTTGTCTGAGGTAATTCCGTAATATCATCAGGGAACACTTCGGGAAATTCATTCACCACCGCCAACTCTTCCATTGACGCCTTGCTGTCAACAGATAATGATGCAAATAAAATAAACATTTTAGCTTCATCCTCTAACAAGGTCCTCAATTCCTTATTAGACAAGGAATCCGCCAATGCTTCCTCTTCTGGAGTAAGGAACAACAACACCTTCCGAAAACAATCGATGTAGACTCGGTCGAACTCCAACCAGTTCATACCCAGAATAACATCCAGCTTACCAAGTGGCAGACAAATCAGATCTACCCCAAAGTCCCTACCAAAAATAGTCAATGAACACTTCAAACACACCAAAGAAGTAGTCACTGAACCAATAGAGGGAGTCTCAATAGTCACCCGATGCTCAAGAGTAGACGACACCAATCCTAATCTCTTCACACAATCAACAGAAATGAATGAGTGGGTTGCACCTGTATCAATCATAACACTCAAAGGAACATCATTGATAGAACAAGTACCTTGGATAGAACGCTCCTCACTAGCAGCTTGAGTTTCTACCACATCAAATACTTTACCACTGGCCTGAGGCACCTGAGACTTCTTCGGCTTCTCGCAGTGTGTACTAATATGACCTTTCTCACCATAGTTATAACAGGTAGGCATAGCGGCCCTACAATCCGCCATCACATGGTCTGGATTACCACACTTGAAACAATTCTTCACCTCAACAGAACAATCATTAGCACGATGCCCCACACCACCACATCGGAAACATTTCACACCAGTAGACGCTTTCCCTTCTCTCTACCTCTTATCAGCAGTAGCCTTATGTTTTCCCTTATCAGCAGGAACACTGTAAGGAGTACCACCAAATCTCTGCTTACCTTTACGGTCATTTACAATCTTAAAGTGTGCAATCCTGGCCCGGTTGTCATTATCATAAATTCTGCTTCTGCTTACCAGCTCAGGATAATTCCTGATCTTTTGACAAGCGATCCCCATCTTAATCTCCGGACGCAACCCATTTTCAAACTTCAAACACTTGGAGGTCATTGCTTCTTCATTATTGTAATGAGGACAATACTGCACCAACCCTTTAAATTTAGTAGCATACTCTGCTACAGTCAGATTACCCTGCTTCAGCTCTAGAAATTCTATCTCCTTAGCACTTCGTATATCTTCCGGAAAATACTTTTCCAGAAAACCAGTTCGGACCACCTCCCAAGTAATAACAGTTCCTGCAGCCTCCAATCTCTGGCGACTGTTGTCCCACCAAGCCTCAGCTTCACCTTCTAGCATATGAGTACCGAACCTCACTTTTTGCTCATCACTACAACCCATTGTCCTGAAAATTTTCTCAATTGCCTTCAGCCATTTATGTGCGGCTTCAGGATCCAAATTTCCTCCTTCAAAAGTCGGTGGCTTGTTACTCTGAAACTGTGCCAAATCTCTGAATTGCGCACCCGCAGCTTGGTTCTGATTAGCAACCACCTGCGCCATCGCTTGCATAGCTGCAGCCAAAGCAACATCATTCCTTCCTACTATACTGCTCAACCAAAACAACACTAGGTTAAAAGGTACACAACCTATCCTATGGACAAACTCAACTACTACACTGGCCGGACGAACCGACCTGCTCTGATACCAACTTGTAACACCCCAATTCCCAAATTAAAATAAAATACGATTAAATCAAATAAATATCAGAGTCTCCCTCCAAAAGTGGGATATCACATTCACACAAAATTTCAACAAAACACTTCATTAGATGGTTTTCAAAATATACAGCGGAAACAATCATTTGTACATCACTCTAGGCCATCCACCCATTTACATAAAACGTTCATTAAGAGAATTCATCAAAATAAGATACGCCACAGGAATACAACAAATCCAGTCATAATAAAAGTAAACACCCAAGTCCCGTGTTACGTATCAGAGCATCCTAGGACTCGACCTACACACCACTATCCAAGCTAGCTATGCACCTGGATTATCTGTACTTCCGAAGAAGCACAAACCACAACAACAACAAAGGGGTGAGAAAACATGATCAAGATTGTCGGTAATGAAATACATGAATAAAAGGTAGTAAATAAACAAATCATCACCCCACCAACATCAAACAAGACCTACTGTCCAATCATTAACACATACAGTAATGCAAGAATGCAACTCAACACCACGCATACGGTACGGATGAATCACATACACTCCTCCTGAGAAACGATTCGTCCCACCATCCTCCACAAAGGAATACAGATGGATCGCATACACTCCTCCTGAGCAGCAATCCATCCCACCGTTCTCCACAAGGGAGTACGCGTGAATCGCGTACACTCCTCCTGAGCAACGATTCATCCCACCATCCTCCACGAAGGAGTACGGATGGATCGCATACACTCCTCCTGAGCAACGATCCATCCCACCATTCTCCACAAAGGAATACTGATGGATCGCATACACTCCTCCTGAGCAACGATCCATCCCACCATGACACCATGATATGTACGACACCAAATGCACAACACCAAACATCAAGCACACTAAGTGCACACGATCCTACTGATCACATCACCATGCATCATACATATATATATACACACCAGTCGATTATGTTATTCAAATTAAATAATGGGGAAATTGGCATTTGGACACCGAGTACACACGATCCTCCCGATCACTTCACTATGCCTTATATACATATTACATACATATGTCTTACCCACCAATTAGTTATGTCAATTAAATTCATTATTCTATAATTTCACCTTTCAACACCAAGTATACACTCTTCACCACTGAACACCATCTCTCTACCTATCACGACCCAAGGAATCCTACGAAACGAATTACAAAGCAAAACAGCACAAAATCACCTTTCTGTCACACTCGCTGGCTTACTCGCCTAGCGAGGCCTCAGCGAATGCTCGCTGCCTCATTCGCCTAGCGAACCTGCTAGCGAAGGCAGACAGTGGCTATTGGAAGTGTTCGCTACCCATCTCACCTAGCGAATCCCTAGCGAATGCTCGCTACTAGCTCGCTCAGCGAAGGTGCTGGCGAACGTCTGCGATTTCACAAAACCCCCACTGTTCAGAAATTCATCAGAAGCTCAAAACCCATCCGATTCTTACCAAACCAGTCCCAGTAGTCTTAGCCTAGCATTCTACGATTAAACCACACTACTTATTCCAGAATTTGCCCGGTAAAACATCAACTCTACCGATTAAATGATTTTCGGCCTAAAATGGTAAACTACCCGGAACACCCAACGATCCCTACATAATCACATGCAAGGATGGAATACCAGAGTTTCACCAATTCATAACAACATAAGCACAATTCATCCATGGAAGCAACAATCAGAAACACAACAACATGCCAATCATGTTCATCAAAACCCTATGGGGTTAAGGAATCCCCAACTACCAAATTCATGCAATTACCTCTGTTTCTCCCCCCTTACCTCGATTAATCGCTTCGATCGTTGAAGAATTCCCAAGAATCCGACAACCTAGCCTTCTTCTTCTTCCTCTTGTTCTTCTTCCTCAATTTTCTCCCACTAGACCATGTTCTTCTTCCTCAATTTTCTCCCACTAGACCGTGTTCTTCTTTTCTCCTCTCCAAAACTCACTAATACCCCTCCAATTCCTCATTTCTTTTCTTCCATTAATAATAATACCAATAATAATAATAATAATAATAAAAAAAAATATTAATAATATTATTACTATTAATTATCAAATTATTATCATTATCAATTATATTATATTAATATTAAGGTATATAGTTTCTTAAATAATCTCCACAAAAGACATGCCGAAATAAAATAACACCAGAAAGATTAAATAATTAAAATGGGTGTTACACCACCTACCTATTATGATAAGATGGTAAGAAGCACATCATTGGGATTCTCTGAGCTGGTGGCCATAGGAGCCCGGATTAAGCATGGTCTAAAAAGTGGTAAAATTGCATCTGCTGCTACTACTTCTATTAATGTGAGAAAGAACTAGGGAGGTTTCCATCAAAGACAAGAGGGTAAGACCAATGTTGTATCTAGTGGTTATAGGGGAAGCCAATCAAGAAGAAGACCTCCACAACCTACTGTTTATCAACAACACTATGCTTCAGTACCGTACTTTCAACAACCTTATGTGGCGTATGTAATGCCTGCTTATCCACCGCCACCACCCCTTATCAGTTATCCATTGTATCCTCAACCATTCATGCTAGGATATCCATCACAAGTGGCTCCTCCGTGTCCACCAGCTCCTCCGGTACAGAATCAGCCGCAACAAAGACCACAGGCTCCTCCTGCAAATCAAAATTGTGCCAGGAGAAGCCCAAATTTTGAACCTATCCCTATGAAGTATAATGATTTATACCCGTCTCTGGTATAAAAGGGGTTAGTGACCACTAGGTTGTTACCTCCTTTCATTGGAAAGCCTCCCCATTGGTTCAATCCGGACTTACATTGCGAATACCATTAAGGCGCCACAGGGCATGATTTGGACAGATGTTTTGCTCTAAAGGCAAGGGTACAAGAGCTCATTAATTGCAAGATCCTGTCTTTCAAAGATAAGGGTCCAAATATTTCCACTAACCCTCTTCCTACTCACAATGGACATGCAGCCCATGCTATCGAGGAAGCCTCTAATGAACAGGTTGTCAGAGATGTCAAAGAATTAAAACCCCCGCTGAAAGAGCTCCATGCTCGTTTGGTGGAGTACGGTTTAATTTCGAAGAAGCATGAAGAATGCGATGAATGCTCAGTTCTTGAGAGAGGATGTTCCGTAGTTAACAAAGATGTACAACAATTAATGGATCAAGGGATACTCCAAGTCAGTCGCACAAAAACTGATAAGGATATTGCAGTGATCGAACCTCATTTTGAAATACCACATACATGGGAAATTGAGTATCATAATACACCAAGTGTTCCACCCAGAAGAGAATACGTGTGTCTGGAAATAATGATTCAAACTGTTCCTCTCCCTTATTATAACAACAATGTTGTGCCATGGCACTATAATGCTACAGTTTTCATAAATGGACAAGAGGTGTCCTTAGGGGAGTAGTTTGAAAATATTTCTAGACCAGACATATCCAATATTGCTGAAGTAAGCAGGATGACACATAGTGGTCGCTGTCGCTACTGCGAAAATCGGCGCCGGCTTGACAGGAGAGTCGCCACCGTGCGTTATTTATCCCTCAGAGCGGGAAAGGAAACGCTCGAAGTAAACCTCGCAAAGACGGGAAAAGGTACGGTCATCGCAACCAAAACCTGGATTCGGGAGTCGGTTACGCAAGGGGAAGGTATTAGCACCCCTCACGTCCATCGTACTCGATGGGATCCACGCTTGATGTTTATAGGTAAAAGGGTGTATTATCTATCTACGCTAATGGCTGGTCTGAAAAGGAAATAAAAGGACAGGACTCGACAGAACATACGGTGTTCTGGGCCTACGTATTCCCTCGTGCAATGGGAAAGTCAGAGTCAACGTAGTTCGACTGCCTACGTCTAAACCGGGAAAAGGTTGCTCGCCAGGACATCGCGTCCTGTGCCTACGTACTTCCATCTGGTATGAAAGATCAGAGCAAACGTAGTTCGACTAACTACGGGTAAACAGGGGGCTCTCACACAGCAGTGAGAAAACAAACTGGTCTCTAAGGCTCGGGAACCTACAAATACGATCTGGTCTCAAATGCACTCGGGCAGGAGAAAAGGATAACAATTAGTCGTTAGCGGGAAAGTCTCGATCGCACAGCCGCGAGAGAACAACGGTTAGTTGTTAGTGTGCTCGCTAGGATATCGCATCCTATGCCTACATATCTTCGTCTGATACGAAGAATCAGAGCAGCTGTAGTTCAGCTAACTACGGATCAAGCTACTCAAAAGCTCCTACAGAAAGGAAAGGGAAACCCTAGAACTATAGCTGAGAAACAGGGGAATCTACCTACTGCTATCACACCTGGCTGACCATCCTAATGTCTATCATAACAACTCCGCAGCGGAGAAGTCAGAGCTCCTAAGGGATCATGGCAACAGGACTAAACTACAATCAAGAAACTGCAAAGCAAAGAAATACTGAAAATATGCATGAATGCAACAACTAGACAAACAAGGCGCAAAGGCCGCAAACCACAAAGGCAAGGGAGCTCAGCTCTACCAAATACCAACAAGCAAAGCCACGCAATAACAAACAAGTAGAAGGAGGACCACCTCAACTTCTCATGCACACCAAGTCTACTTCTAAGATGCACCTATGCAGAACTATCTAGATGAATGCCTAAGTCTAATGCAACATAACATCATACAAGTCAAACAATACAAAGAGAAGGCAAGCTAACCTGACAAGCCTCTATCTGCAAAACAAGAAGCTACCCCTGGGCAAGGCCCCTAACGAACCTGAAACAAGCTCCTAATCTATCTCTAAACAAAACTCTATACAATACTCTAAGCAAAGATCTAAGCAAAACTCTAATCAAAACCCTAAGCAAGAGGAATCAATCCCAGCCTCCAAGCTTCAGAATAAGCTTACGAGAGAAAGGGAGCTCAAGCAGACAAGCTCATAGTGCCTTCCTCAGGAAAGTACCAGGAGGTTACTACTCAGGAGTCATATCCTATGCGGCTCGACAACTGTGATCAGTTTACATTCCTCCTCAGGAGAAATTAAACTCACGTGAAGGCTCCGGCATCACTGGATATTTGAGAAAGCCTATCTGAACTAGGGGAACTAAGTGAACAGACCCATAGGACCTTCCTCAGGAAAGTACTAGGAGGCTGACACTTAGGAATTGTATCCTACGTGGCTCAACAACTGTGATCAGTTTACATTCCTCCTCAGGAGAAATTAAACTCACAAGTTGGCTCCAACATCACTGGATACTTGAGAAATCCTAGATAAACTAATGGAACTAAGTGAATAGACCCATAGGACCTTCCTCAGGAAAGTACTAGGAGGCTTCCACTTAGGAATCGTATCCCATGTGGCTCAACAACTGTGATCAGTTCACATTCCTCCTCAGGAGGAATTAAACTCACAAGTTGGCTCCAACATCATTGGATACTTACGAAAGAGGTGAGAAGAAAGAATGAAAGTCATTCATAGTGCCTTCCTCAGGAAAGTACCATAAACTCCCTTCAAACTTCAGGATCTCGAACCTCACAAACAGATAACAAGCTTCTAGACTAAGCCTCAATCCACTGCCTCTTTGCAAGCCCCAACAGGACTTCAACCAGCTCCTATCTTCCAGAAGAACCCACAGGCCAACAAACCACAGGAAACTACCTCTGAAGTTCAACCACAGTTGAACTTCAAAGTCAGAAGTCATCAAGACTTCTCCTATCTTCAAGCTCAGACAAATCACCTCAGAACATCCTACAAAAATCTATCAAAAATCTATGGGAAACCTACATGGCTCTAGAACAACATACTAAAGAATCAGAACAACATTCAACACCAGGTGAAAGAACTAAAATCAGCAACACAGACATATCCACAAACCAATTTATTCAACATCAATAACAATGAAAAAATGCAATTAAAATGGAAATGCATGATTAAGCTAATGTTTCTGCACTATAAAATTCTACATTGAATTACGAGTCTACAGAAAAAAGAACGGGATTATTTGACTAAATCTACTATTTTTTATTAATTTTCTAATGATATGCATGCACTAAAAATATTAAAAGAAATCAACTAAATGGAAAATATACCAACAAAATAGGGAATAAAAATAAAATGACATTTTTATTTTTATTTAATTTTCTAGATACTTTCATGAAATGGTAGAAAAAAGAAGAATTAAAAAATCACTTATTTACATTTTATTATGATTTTTGCAATACAAGAAAATATTAAAAAGAAATTACCAACACAAAATTTGAATAAGAGAAAATGGGGGGGCAAACAGCAAGGGATTCAGTTATTACTACATTGGGCCCTGATCCTGGGGGGTGCGAAAAGCAATTGGGCATAAGGCCCACATCAAATCACTCTGTCTCTCACACGCCAGGGGGGGGGGGGACAAGCAAATGGGGTATGCATCAGTACGCGCAATTGGGCTTAAGCCCAAACCTAACCCTAATCTGAACGAAACCCTAAACAAAACCATTCCTCCTCACAAACCCAGGTTACTGTTCATCATTCTAACCCCCAAACCCTGGCCGTTTCGTCCGTCTCTGCAACTCATCCTTTCTGCAACTCATCTGATCTTTCCTAATCAATCCAAACAAACTTTAAACGAAAAAAACCTCTCACCCAAACACCTCAATCCCTCACAAGAATCCACTGTTCAAGATCTAACTTAAACTACGTACTAACTGAAAATCCCAACGGAAGCCTACATTCAACAATCAACAACGAATCTGAGTGGAAGAATGTCGTACCTGGCTTGAGGTGTGAACGACGCCGTGAACTGTTGACGTTCGTTGAAGCAATCCTTGAAGACGTTCGGTTGAGATTCTTGCGTTGAGATCTTGCTGGGGGATTTCTGGAGATCTCTTTGAAGATCAATGGTAATTGCATGAACACCGTTGAGGTTTCTGGGGAATGTTGACGTCTGAGGATTTTCTGAGTCTTCCTTGAAGGACGAAGGATGAAGGTCAGAGGGTGTTCTTGGATGTTGATGATGTTCTGGAAAATAGCGTGAAGGTTCAATGACGTTCTGGAAACCTTGAAGGACGATGAAGGTTGATTTCTGGAAATTCTTTATGAAGAATGACGAAGATGGAAGATGATCTGGAGAGTGGTTCTTGCAGTTTCCGGCGAAGTTGATGTTTCCGGCGAGGGGATGATGAAGGTGACGGAAGAGCAAGATGAAGATTGGGGGGCGAAAGAGGGTTTCTGGAGATTTCTGCAGATTCCGGCAAGAAAGACGGTGGCCGGAAGACGGTTGGACGGCGGCTCAGGGCGCCTGCATGCCCGGCGGCGAGGTCCCGGCGATGCTCCGGTGACTAGCTGTGGTGATGGCAGGTGGCAGAGGGACTGATGCAGGTGCAACGCGTGGCGCGCATGCACAGAGAGAGAGAGGAAGTGGTGGCTGAGTGGGACGCGTGGCGTAAGCTGGGGGCTTCTGAGTGTGTGAGGTGTTGTGATCAATGCGAAACGCGTGGGCCCTCTCCCTTGCTCACACGTGGCGTGCTACTATTTAAAGCACTGAGACGCCTGGAACTTTCTGGAACGCTCTGGAGAAGTCTGGGAATTGCTGGACTTGCTGGATCATTTTTGGACGAATCTGGACCCATAATACTGAACAAAAACTGCATTGGGCTGCACTAAAGCCCAAACGAAAATAACCAAAAAAAACTGTAAAACTGAATTAAAACTTACTTAAAACTAAATGCACATTAAAGCCTAATTAACTGACTAAATCAAAAATTAACTATCTTAATCCTAATTAAATCTAAAAAATGATTAACCTAATTAAACTCTAAAAAGTGATTAAAAGTCTAATTAATTCTGTATTATCCTAATTAAATCTAAAAAAATGATTAAGATCTAATTGACTCTAAACTTCTACTAATTCTCTATTAAAATTCTAATATTATTTAATATCTATTAAAATCTATCATTAATAAAAGAAAAAACTATATTATTTTCTATATTATCTAAAAAACAATTAAAACTTATTTAAATTCTTTTATATTCTAAAAAAAAAGATTAAAAACTAAAAATCTATTTAAAAAATCTATAAAATTCTAAAAAGAGAATTAAACTATTATTAAAAATACAAAAACTCTATTTAAATTCCAGAAAAATCTATAAAGCCTATCTAAAATTCACAAAAGTCTATTAAAATCCTAAAAATGCAGATGAATGCAAATGACCACCATAAAAGAGCGCACGAGACCAGATCGAATCGAACAGAGATCCCCGGGCATCAGAATATCCTCAAAATCCCTGTGCAAGCTAAAAATCACCGAGGAGCGCACAATTTCCCGAAAATAAAACCCTGGTGATCTGGACTGGATCTGCCATATCTGATAGATGATAATCAGGCTGTAAACTCTGATATCCCCTGCTTGCGCACAAATATCACGCGTCTGATTTGCGAATATGAATTTAAACCACGAGTCAGATAGGAGAATCGGTTGGTCAAATTTTAGGGTGCAACAGCTGCCCCTATTCAAGCGACTTGGACCTGAAGGGTTTGAAGAGCGCTCAACCTTCAAACATTCAGAGGTACGAGACGGTTGAATACAAATAGAACCCGGAAATTTGCCAACCGCGAGCATATACTGTAAACTGCTTGGGGAATAAACTCCAGAGAACCGAGTCCAGTCATTACGGCACCAAACTGATCGATCATCTGATGAAGAACTTCTGATTTGAATGCCCATTACCTGTGATACCCTATGTAACAAAACCCGAGGGTTGCAACAAAATACCTGATCCTTTCACATTGCCTACTGATAGGCAGGAAGAGAAACATACTCACATCGCCCAAAGATGGACGGGAAGACACCCTGATTGAATACTCACCTCGTCTAATGATAGACGGAAAGACACCATTAATCTCCATACTCACGTCGTCTAAGGGTAGACGGGATCATCCTGATTGATGAACAAATCAATATTCTCATTGTCTAAGGGTAGACGGGAAGCAATAATCTCCGAATTCACATCGTCTAAGGATAGACGGGATCATCCTGATTGATGAACAAATCAATATTCTCATCGTCTAAGGGTAGACGGAATCATCATGATCGATGAACAAATCAATATTCACATCGTCTAAGGGTAGACGGGAAGAAATAATCTCCGAATTCACATCGTCTAATGATAGACGGAATCATCCTGATCGATGAACAAATCAATTCACATCGTCTAAGGATAGACGGAAAGAAATTCATAATCTCTATATTCACATCGTCTAAGGATAGACGGAAAGACACCATAATCGCAATTCAACACCAACCCTTGAATTTCAGAATCCTTCTGTCTACGGGAATTGATGGAAAGATCAACATCCTTGAAGGGACCACATCGTCAGTATGGACCGACGGGAAGAAAACCACCTTTAAAGAACCATTTCGTCAATAAGAATCGACAATCACGAAAACTGAACATTCTTCGAAGAGCTTCGGCATCAATAAGGATTGACAGTCAGAAAAGTCCCTCTTGAAACACCATCTCATCCAATAAATCGAAAGAAAACCACTATCCGACATATCATTTTGAAACCCCTCAACAACTAAAGATAGCCGGAGAAGACTCGCTGGGGAAACAACTCATCATACGTATGATCTGGCAATAAGAAAACCCGCTGAACGGTAACCCGAAACTTCACATCATCTACTGATAGACGGAAAGAAAAGCATACTTGCTGGAGAAACTCTATTTTGAACCCTTACTGTGATCACCCGCAACTTCACATCGTCTAAGGATAGACGGAAAGAAAACCACATTCGTACTCAAGACGTCTAATGATAGACGGAGAAATCCACTTATTGGAGGAACACATCGTCAATATGAATTGACGGGAAGAAAAGTCTGCCGATATCAGATGACTGCTTGATCAAAGCACAACTATCGTAAGATCTGATACAAATAATCTGCTGAACCGTCTGAATACTGTTGCTGGATAAATGCCCCTGAACTGATCACAGAGTAATTCACGCGCCATATGAGGCTGATAGAAAGCCTGACTTATGCTTCGTATGCATATGCATATGCTTTAATTTTTCTACAGCGTAATGCTCCATTCTGGATGGAAATGCTACGCATTTTGACAATGATATGCAAGTATGATGCAAATATGATGATGTATGCAATATGCTAGTGCAGGCTCGAGCTGCCGGAGAAGGCCGGGTACAGAAAACCACTTCAGCAAAATAAATGCTGAAGGCGAGGCCAACTCTGCTGGGGATAAACTGGATATTACTGAATTATCCCAGCAAAATAAATGCTGGGAGAGTGAAATCAACTCTGCTGGGGATATTGGGAACTTAACCGAACACCTCGACGAAGTAATACCCTGCTGGGGTATATAACTCTGCTGTGAAATAGCAGACGTGCTAAGTATGATTGGACTTCTCTGGGAATAGCTTACCCATGCCAATGACAAATTGGACTTTGCTGGAGAAAATGGAGGGAGTCTTCCCGCGTACTGATGAAGCTCGGATCTGGAAATTGATGCGCCACCACGGATGGGCTTCACAGTAATCGCGAACATGGATTTGAGCTCTTAAGCTATCTTGCTGGGTCAGGTACAGCTGACGCTGGAAAATATTCTTCATGAATACACAGCCTTTTAGTGAAGAGTCAAGGGATAGTAACACGACTTCCCGCATTCATCTCGCTCTCAAAAAATCGACTGCATCTGCTCGAATAACTCTGAATGACCCTGTAGATACGGAGAAGAATAATTCTTTCGCTCCTGATATGCCCTGGCCTGCGGGATCTCTGTGGGGATAGTCCTTGAAAGGAAATCTGCAAATCTGAGCCCTGATGGCCTGGTATGACATGCCCCAGCGTTCTGAACTTCGGGGAGATGCTTCACATCGGATGCTCCTCGAATAACTTCTGCGTGCCCAAGATGGCCTGCCCCTGACTGCAATGACCTTGCTCCTGATTATTTGATTCAGAGTAGTGCCCCTGACTATGCCGTATTTTGCCTGAATCTCAACCTGATTTCCTCAGGATAACTAACTTCGAAAAGCTGACTTGACTGGGGATTACGGTAATAGCTTGCCCCTGCTCTCGGAACATTCGGGCGTTCTGCATTCTATCTTGACCATACTTTCCACTGTAGGAAGCTTTTCTGCTGTCAAGCGCTTACTCGCAAGTAAAACAAGTTGTTCTGCATAAAAGATGTATTAATGCAACACATATGACAGCTTTGACATCCAATCTGTTCACTGGGAAAAGGAAAAACAGTTTATGGCATATAATGCATAAAACAGTTATCAACATTAGTACCAATATGGTAAGAGGAACCCTTTTAAGAGTCAGAATCGACGCGACCTTTACCGGAGTATGCTTTCGAAACAACCTGCTTCAATTAGGACTTTTGGAGGTTGTAACGTGGTCAGGTTCACGGTTTTGAAGGAAAGGATAGAGGCTCAAAGTTTATTTTAACCCACCCATTCTCCTTGATGTTCTCCCATCCTACGTTCAGCTAATTCGACCTTAGCGCTCACCTCTCAGAGGTTGAAAGATAGGAATGATAGTTCGAGAAGCTACGATTGTAGGGAGTGACAGCCACTCACTCTTCGTCTTTGACACTTGAGGTCACACGACTCGTATTTCATTTGAGGATTTCTTTTTTTTTTGATCCTTTTCTTCTTTTCTTTCCATATCCCTAACTTTTTGCCTGGACTGATTCCTTTTGAGTTTCTTTTGATTTTTTTAGTCCAGCGGGATGCCCTCGTTTTTGCCTAAGTCATTTGTTTTGAAGTCTTCTTGACTTAGCGGGCTTTTGGTTTCTTTTTCGTTTTTTGCGGACGAGTCGTGTGACACTGGTTGCCTGACCTTTTGGGAAACGATGTGACCGTCACACTCTTGATTGAACCATTGTGGTCTTTTAGGCACGACCTCTAGGGACGTGATTGATCCTCGAACGGACACTCCTTTTGCAATTTGGACGCTCAGTCGAATTAGCTAACACCTACCCTGCCCCAGGTTAAAGATCGAGGGTTTTTCATTCACAGAAAGAAACTCCTACTACAAGGCTCAAAGGGGTTGACAAGGGATTATCTTCCTTATACCTCTGGTGTTTGGGGATTTGAAACAATGCCTGTACATCATCAACAGGTTTTATCTCAAAAGCATACAATATCGGTAGTTGCATGTCGGTCATTTTCGTTATCCTCCCCAAATTCTTCTTAACCAAGCGTTGGACATTTGTAAAAACAGTTAGTGAACACGAATGGATTTAATCAAAACATGCACATCTAGTTCATTATCATCAATCGAAATGAAAACAACAAGTTTTACAAACAAGATTACAAATTCAAGCAGGAAAGCAACTACAAATGTAAAGAAATGACAAGATAAAACAAAGAAAAATGCTAGCTTCCGAGAACTGGGCTTTCACATCTGCCCTGCTACTGAACCCGCTATCTTTATTAGAGACAATTCGCTGCTGTCCTGATCTGCTTTCAACGACCCAGCCAAATTATAGAGCCCTTCCTCCTTCATTCAGATGATTCTAGGACCTCCCGGCCCGAAGCTGATTGCTGCACTATCAAGCAGATCCTGCACTTTGTGCTTAAAAGCCTTACAATTCTCAACCGTATGGCCTGGTGCCCCAGTATGGAACTCACAAGTAGCATTGGCATCATACCCCGGTGGTGGTGGTCCCGTTAAGGGAGCCATCGTCCTTTTATGAACCAATTGGAGCTGAAGTAGCGTTTGCAAAAGCTGTGCATACGGCATAGGAGGAGTTTCCAAATGACGATTTGCCAAAGGACCCCGATTCTGATATCTTTTATACCCCTGCTGGCTCTGCTGCTGAGGCTGCTGCTGCTGGTATCGGGTTGACCCTTGAACACCCTTTGTATCAAATGCAACATCAGTTTCTTGACCTTCAATGTACTGATTAACGCCCTCCTTATGCTTAGCCATTTTCTTTCTCAGATCTGCCCTAGGAATAGGCAACAGTTGTGGGCCTGGAGACTCTGACGCCATGGAGTCCAGGATACGCTTCTGACCCACTGCAGCTTTAGAAACATCTGTCATCTTAGCATCGACTGAGACAGGAGCAATATGCACCGCTACGCCGCCCGGCGTGAATTCAATATCGTGCGAGTCAATCAGGTCTTGAACATTGTGCTTAAAAGCATGGCAACCCTCGATGTCGTGTCCGGATGCTCCAGAATGAAACTCACATTGCTTACTGGCGTCGTACCCATGAGGAAACACTCTCGTTGGTGGTTCCAACGTTCTCTTCTCAACCAGATTAAACCTCAATAAGGTCTGCAAGAGCTCAGCATATGTCATAGGCGGTGCCTCAAACATTCTCTTTGGCTTCCCTTCCTGGATCCTCCGCTGAGCCGGCTGTATCTTCTGTTGCTGCTGCTCAGGTTCCACATACACAGGTGGCGCGAGCTTCTTCATTGCGGCTTCAAATAGCTGATCGTCTTCTTTCCTAAGCACATTCTTGACTACCTCCATGATCAAGCTCATTTGGGTCTTCAGCTGACTGTTCTCCTCCTTGAGAATCCTCTGCTCCGAACGCATCTCTTGCATGTCTCTCATCATCTGCCCCAGCTGGCTTTGGACTTCGATCAATTCAAACTGATTCTGTTCCATATCTCTGAAGGAGTTCCTGCAACAAACTGTATGATGAGGAAATAAGGCCCACGGTTCTGATATACCTGTTAAATGATAATGCAGCGCAGAAAGCAAACACATATTCATAATGAGACAAAGGGAAACTCAGGCTATAAGCATACAGACAAACATCTCCCACATATGTACAACCAACAAAATCAGCAGGTAAGCACAAATGAGTACGAATATAACGACCCCAGCCAACAATCCTGGTGGTGGTCAGCAGACACTAGTGCACAAAAGCTAAACGGATTAAGCAGAGAAAACAGATGCGACATCCGGCGCAAAAACCTCTAGAAATTTCTCCCATACAACTGAACTTTCTGATTGACAATCTTCAGAGCACACACTTCCTGTGGAGTCCTCCATGACATTAACTGACGAACCCACACAACTGGAGGATGGAAAATCATTAATCTGAACAAAACCCTGAGAAGTGATGCAAATACGGTTAGAGTCTAACAGATCCTGAATCTGACTTCTAAGCACTTTACAATCATTTGTTGAATGACCCTGTGCCCCAACATGGTACTCACAGCGGGCGCTGGCATCAAAACCTGGAGGATACGGTGGAATCACCGGCTTAGTCTCCTTCGGCACTATCAATCCACTTCTGACCAGATCTGGCAACAACTGACTGTACGACACCGGTAGCTGAGTAAACTGCCTTTCAGGCTTCCTTGGTCTTCGTGGAGCATGCTGACGCGATTGGCGGTAAGATGATCGTTGACTTGAAGTGTCTGAAAACTGATCCTGAGATGCTAGAGATTCTGAGACGACGTCAGTTCCTACTTCCCACTCTTCTTGAGAACTGACAACTGACTCAATCTTATCAACTGGGACGTAAGGAACATCTCGAAACTTTCCACTCCTGAGTCCTCTCTCAACAATCTCTCCCAGTCTCATCAGGCCCACAAAGTTTGTGCAACTGAACAATTTGTCAAAATAATGGCCTTTCAGAGTACTCAAGAAGATGTCAACCAGTTCCCTTTCCGGAAGCGGTGGTTGAACACTAGCAGCCAACTCTTTCCATCTTCGTAAATACCCTTTGAATGATTCATTCTCCGCTTGAGACAATTCTTGCAGATCTACGAGACTAGGAGTCAAATCCAAGTTGTAATCGTACTGCTTCATGAAAGCTCTGGCTACATCCACCCATGATCGAATCTGATTACTTTCTAATTGCACATACCACCTTAAGGATGCCCCAGTCAGGCTATACTGGAAGCAATGGATCATTAGTTGGTCATTTCGCACAAACGAAGTCATCCTTCGACAGAACATCATCAAATGCAACTTTGGACAGCTATCTCCCGTGTATTTTTCAAATTCCGGCATTTTGAACTTGTACGGCAACACCAGGTCAGGAACCAAACACATGGCCACAGCATCCAGGTTAACGGCATCTTTCGCTTCCAAGGCTTTCATTTGCTCTTCCAATGCTCGGAGTCTTCTACCATCGTCAAGAGCTCTTGGATCTACTAACCCGGTCACCGGATTATCTCTCCGGTAATTCATCACAGGGAAAGCGACACATTGATTGTTGGCAGGCGGAGGACGTTCATTTCGGGCAACGAGCTGCTCATGTCGATCTCGGTTCTCAACAGTTGGCTGTACAACTTGGTCTGCAGTAAGATTGTTCGCTTGCGGGAAGCCTTCCATAGAATCATACTGATGGTTGGACGCCACAGTAAACCTTGCCAAGGTGTTAGGAGACTGGAAATTGCCTTCAGACATAGCTACCGATTACCTGTAACGGACTATGCTGCTTGATTCTGCTCAAATCTGCTTCAGCCCCTTGGTCGTCTTCAACACTCCACTCTTGCCTCAAACAATTCCCCGAGAATCACTTTCTGGTGAAAACAAAGGCTGGATAAGTGCTCTGACCTGCTAGAGAAATGCTATGCAGTATGATTTATGCAAACAGAAATACAAAAATGCTAACGTGCATGTGTGCATTGGAGATATTTTCCCTCCAATTCCAGTGTCAGTGGTAGTAAGACGAGGTAAACCATAAAGACAATATTTGGAAAAACCCTCATATATTCATTAGAATAACAATCTTGTCAAGAGGTTACATAACCATGCTTCATACAACTGATATGATAAGGAGGATCCCAGCCAACATGCCTGGTGGTGATCTCAACATACAGAATGCAAGAGAGAAATCAAGTACGGGTACGGTTGCGGAAGTCCTCGACCATCTTCTTTGTCTCTGCATGATCCGGTTGATAAATCAAACCTTCTATCAGCCGATCCCTCTTCCTGACCGTCCCCTGGATGTCTCTGACAAAGTCTTCCCAAGCTTTATCATTGGCACCGCCCCCAGGTTTGGGTCTCTTGGCATCTGCTCTATGCTGGAAATCTTCCAAATTCTTCATGGCATCTGTCAGCTTGCGCTCGGCCTCGTATCGGCGACAGGCTTCTTCTTCAAGCTCTTCATTCTTCACTTTGACCTGTTCCTCTAACTGAGCAATCTGTGTCTTCAGCTCTTCTTCTCGCTCCTTGCGCTTGGTCATAGTGAGATCCCAGTGCTCTCTGAACTTGGCTAGCTTTGTGTAGGCCCTTTCCAGCTCTTGCTTTTTAGTGGCCAACACACTACTAACTGAGTCGACATCTAACTCTAGACGCTTCTTGGTTTCAGTCAATTCCAATAGCGTAGTCTTCAGATGTTTCAGAGTTTCAGCCAGTTGCTTAGAAACATATCCTGTTTCAATCTTTTCATGCCGAAGCTGGGCATTCTCCTGCTCTAAAGCCTCTTTAGCCCTTGCTAGCTCTTCTTTCTCCGCCATCAGCTGCTTGTAGACCTGCATGTCCACAGTGGTAGGCTCCTCCACTGGAGAAGGATGCAATGGCTGAACCGCTGGATACGGCATAAGGAACTTCACAGCTCGCTCACGAATCCACTCCACATATGGGCCAGGAACTCGAGTATCCCCTCTGCTACCTGAAAGCTTCCCTCTCTTGTGCAAGTTCTTCCATGCCTTCTCGAGCTTGGTCAGCATTTCTTTCCCTATTGCCCCGGTGAGATACAGAGATTCCTGTATCTCCTCGGGCTTTGGCGCTCCTTGAGGTATGTACCCAAATTGCTTGATCAATAAGGAAGGGTTATAGTTGACACAACCTTTCCTTCCTATTAACGGAACATTCGGGAATCCTTCGCCTTTGAGTATGACTTCAGCTCCAAATACCTCTTTATTGACCCATACCACGTTCTCAGCAGTCAATCCCATTAAGCGCTCGGGCCATCCTAGAGAATTGATAGATGTGACAAACGGGCCTGACTTAGGCATATGACTGGTGAACCACCTGCATAGGAGAGGTACACAGCAAGACACATTCCTTCCTCGTCGCTTTTCATTCTGGTAGTGAGTTGAATGGTGGATATCTCCCAGCAAAGTAGGAACTGGGTTTCCCGCAGCCAAAATATAGAAGGCATCAGAATCAACAAAATCAGGAATGTTCGGGAACAACACGATGCCATACACACATACAGCAAGGATGACGTCAAAAACACCCCAGCTACCCTTCTGGGCATATTCCCGAGCCTTCTCTACCAAGACATCCAACGGGAATCCCCATACGTCTCCTCTTCTGATCATCTTCCCAGACAGCTCAGACTCTTTCAAGCACAGGATGGCAGAAAGCTCAGCCAGCTTAGGCTCAGCGTCCGTACGATAGAAAGGCATCTGCTCACGGATCGGTATATCCAGAAGTGCCGAATACTCCTCCAGGGTAGGAGCCAAAACGAAGTCGGGAAATACAAAACACCTGAGCTCCGCGTCGTAAAACTGTAACAGAGTATAGATGCCGCTGGTCTCGTAGGCAGATGGCTGATAAACGTAGGTCAGAATCCTCCCATATCTCTTTCTGAAGTCACCCATTCCCCTCTTCTTAGCAATAGCAATCAACTCTAACAATAGACTGATATTCGGCGACGGAAACTTATAGGGCAATACTCTCTTCAGGTTTTCCATGTCTTGCTAGGAACAAACACCAGAACTGGAAGGGAAAATATGTACCTGCAATACACACACGTTAGTTGAATGCAGATGGTAATGCAATGATGCAATATGATAAATAATGCAATCTGTGAACACAGGGGCTATGCTGTAGCCTGAAGAGGAATATCTCTGTGATCAAGAACAGAAAACCAACACGGTCACCAGAATCTCATGCCACTAACTACCATCTGATACTCAAAATATCAATCCCCTGGTAAGAAAACCATCTGAACCTCTGTATCTGACGAGAATACCATCTGATAATAGCCTCAACCTCAGATAAGAAACCCATCTGACCCAGACAACACACCTGGAGATGAATCAAGAACACCATCTGACAAAGGCACTGAATCATGGTTTCTGAAGGCCAGTTTTCCTGCAATAACCCAGTCCCTCTCACAGGTAGGATAGACCTAATCCACGGACAAAGGTACGACATCCTATGCGGTCATCAGCGTCACAGACTTTCATGAATGATGATACGATTCCCAGAAGGAGTGGCATCATCAAGTCATGAAGAGGCCTCACTTAGCTGACTTCCAAATGATCGGTCCCCAGAGTCGACAACCCTCACGTCTGGACTCCCCTCAGATCCTCAGGACCGGAAAGGAGCACCTCTGCAAGAATCTCGTCTGAGCGCAGATTTTCGTAGGGAACTGTGCCTGCTCAGCAGACAGGTTCGTCTACTACTTCTCCGCAACTATATCTAGGTGTGTACTCAAGCCCAGGTCCGGCTTTTCACTCACAGTAACCTCCCTTGCCCATAGCAATAATTACAATAATATAATGCTGGAAAATAAATGCGGAAAGGTAAAGGTACAGAAAAGTAAAGTGCAGAAAAGTAAAACACAATATGCACAACACCCAACAAATAAACACCCAAGCGCTAGGATTGACTCGCGTAGGGGATGGGAAACGGTCCCAGCATAAGGGATGGGAAAAGTCCCTAGATGCTATAGATCCCCAGCAGAGTCGCCAGCTGTCGCTACTGCGAAAATCGGCGCCGGCTTGACAAGAGAGTCGCCACCGTGCGTTATTTATCCCTCAGAGCGGGAAAGGAAACGCTCGAAGTAAACCTCGCAAAGACGGGAAAAGGTACGGTCATCGCAACCAAAACCTGGATTCGGGAGTCGGTTACGCAAGGGGAAGGTATTAGCACCCCTCACGTCCATCGTACTCGATGGGATCCACGCTTGATGTTTATAGGTAAAAGGGTGTATTATCTATCTACGCTAATGGCTGGTCTGAAAAGGAAATAAAAGGACAGGACTCGACAGAACATACGGTGTTCTGGGCCTACGTATTCCCTCGTGCAATGGGAAAGTCAGAGTCAACGTAGTTCGACTGCCTACGTCTAAACCGGGAAAAGGTTGCTCGCCAGGACATCGCGTCCTGTGCCTACGTACTTCCATCTGGTATGAAAGATCAGAGCAAACGTAGTTCGACTAACTACGGGTAAACAGGGGGCTCTCACACAGCAGTGAGAAAACAAACTGGTCTCTAAGGCTCGGGAACCTACAAATACGATCTGGTCTCAAATGCACTCGGGCAGGAGAAAAGGATAACAATTAGTCGTTAGCGGGAAAGTCTCGATCGCACAGCCGCGAGAGAACAACGGTTAGTTGTTAGTGTGCTCGCTAGGATATCGCATCCTATGCCTACATATCTTCGTCTGGTACGAAGAATCAGAGCAGCTGTAGTTCAGCTAACTACGGATCAAGCTACTCAAAAGCTCCTACAGAAAGGAAAGGGAAACCCTAGAACTATAGCTGAGAAACAGGGGAATCTACCTACTGCTATCACACCTGGCTGACCATCCTAATGTCTATCATAACAACTCCGCAGCGGAGAAGTCAGAGCTCCTAAGGGATCATGGCAACAGGACTAAACTACAATCAAGAAACTGCAAAGCAAAGAAATACTGAAAATATGCATGAATGCAACAACTAGACAAACAAGGCGCAAAGGCCGCAAACCACAAAGGCAAGGGAGCTCAGCTCTACCAAATACCAACAAGCAAAGCCACGCAATAACAAACAAGTAGAAGGAGGACCACCTCAACTTCTCATGCACACCAAGTCTACTTCTAAGATGCACCTATGCAGAACTATCTAGATGAATGCCTAAGTCTAATGCAACATAACATCATACAAGTCAAACAATACAAAGAGAAGGCAAGCTAACCTGACAAGCCTCTATCTGCAAAACAAGAAGCTACCCCTGGGCAAGGCCCCTAACGAACCTGAAACAAGCTCCTAATCTATCTCTAAACAAAACTCTATACAATACTCTAAGCAAAGATCTAAGCAAAACTCTAATCAAAACCCTAAGCAAGAGGAATCAATCCCAGCCTCCAAGCTTCAGAATAAGCTTACGAGAGAAAGGGAGCTCAAGCAGACAAGCTCATAGTGCCTTCCTCAGGAAAGTACCAGGAGGTTACTACTCAGGAGTCATATCCTATGCGGCTCGACAACTGTGATCAGTTTACATTCCTCCTCAGGAGAAATTAAACTCACGTGAAGGCTCCGGCATCACTGGATATTTGAGAAAGCCTATCTGAACTAGGGGAACTAAGTGAACAGACCCATAGGACCTTCCTCAGGAAAGTACTAGGAGGCTGACACTTAGGAATTGTATCCTACGTGGCTCAACAACTGTGATCAGTTTATATTCCTCCTCAGGAGAAATTAAACTCACAAGTTGGCTCCAACATCACTGGATACTTGAGAAATCCTAGATAAACTAATGGAACTAAGTGAATAGACCCATAGGACCTTCCTCAGGAAAGTACTAGGAGGCTTCCACTTAGGAATCGTATCCCATGTGGCTCAACAACTGTGATCAGTTCACATTCCTCCTCAGGAGGAATTAAACTCACAAGTTGGCTCCAACATCATTGGATACTTACGAAAGAGGTGAGAAGAAAGAATGAAAGTCATTCATAGTGCCTTCCTCAGGAAAGTACCATAAACTCCCTTCAAACTTCAGGATCTCGAACCTCACAAACAGATAACAAGCTTCTAGACTAAGCCTCAATCCACTGCCTCTTTGCAAGCCCCAACAGGACTTCAACCAGCTCCTATCTTCCAGAAGAACCCACAGGCCAACAAACCACAGGAAACTACCTCTGAAGTTCAACCACAGTTGAACTTCAAAGTCAGAAGTCATCAAGACTTCTCCTATCTTCAAGCTCAGACAAATCACCTCAGAACATCCTACAAAAATCTATCAAAAATCTATGGGAAACCTACATGGCTCTAGAACAACATACTAAAGAATCAGAACAACATTCAACACCAGGTGAAAGAACTAAAATCAGCAACACAGACATATCCACAAACCAATTTATTCAACATCAATAACAATGAAAAAATGCAATTAAAATGGAAATGCATGATTAAGCTAATGTTTTTGCACTATAAAATTCTACATTGAATTACGAGTCTACAGAAAAAAGAACGGGATTATTTGACTAAATCTACTATTTTTTATTAATTTTCTAATGATATGCATGCACTAAAAATATTAAAAGAAATCAACTAAATGGAAAATATACCAACAAAATAGGGAATAAAAATAAAATGACATTTTTATTTTTATTTAATTTTCTAGATACTTTCATGAAATGGTAGAAAAAAGAAGAATTAAAAAATCACTTATTTACATTTTATTATGATTTTTGCAATACAAGAAAATATTAAAAAGAAATTACCAACACAAAATTTGAATAAGAGAAAATGGGGGGGCAAACAGCAAGGGATTCAGTTATTACTACATTGGGCCCTGATCCTGGGGGGTGCGAAAAGCAATTGGGCATAAGGCCCACATCAAATCACTCTGTCTCTCACACGCCAGGGGGGGGGGACAAGCAAATGGGGTATGCATCAGTACGCGCAATTGGGCTTAAGCCCAAACCTAACCCTAATCTGAACGAAACCCTAAACAAAACCATTCCTCCTCACAAACCCAGGTTACTGTTCATCATTCTAACCCCCAAACCCTGGCCGTTTCGTCCGTCTCTGCAACTCATCCTTTCTGCAACTCATCTGATCTTTCCTAATCAATCCAAACAAACTTTAAACGAAAAAAACCTCTCACCCAAACACCTCAATCCCTCACAAGAATCCACTGTTCAAGATCTAACTTAAACTACGTACTAACTGAAAATCCCAACGGAAGCCTACATTCAACAATCAACAACGAATCTGAGTGGAAGAACGTCGTACCTGGCTTGAGGTGTGAACGACGCCGTGAACTGTTGACGTTCGTTGAAGCAATCCTTGAAGACGTTCGGTTGAGATTCTTGCGTTGAGATCTTGCTGGGGGATTTCTGGAGATCTCTTTGAAGATCAATGGTAATTGCATGAACACCGTTGAGGTTTCTGGGGAATGTTGACGTCTGAGGATTTTCTGAGTCTTCCTTGAAGGACGAAGGATGAAGGTCAGAGGGTGTTCTTGGATGTTGATGATGTTCTGGAAAATAGCGTGAAGGTTCAATGACGTTCTGGAAACCTTGAAGGACGATGAAGGTTGATTTCTGGAAATTCTTTATGAAGAATGACGAAGATGGAAGATGATCTGGAGAGTGGTTCTTGCAGTTTCCGGCGAAGTTGATGTTTCCGGCGAGGGGATGATGAAGGTGACGGAAGAGCAAGATGAAGATTGGGGGGCGAAAGAGGGTTTCTGGAGATTTCTGCAGATTCCGGCAAGAAAGACGGTGGCCGGAAGACGGTTGGACGGCGGCTCAGGGCGCCTGCATGCCCGGCGGCGAGGTCCCGGCGATGCTCCGGTGACTAGCTGTGGTGATGGCAGGTGGCAGAGGGACTGATGCAGGTGCAACGCGTGGCGCGCATGCACAGAGAGAGAGAGGAAGTGGTGGCTGAGTGGGACGCGTGGCGTAAGCTGGGGGCTTCTGAGTGTGTGAGGTGTTGTGATCAATGCGAAACGCGTGGGCCCTCTCCCTTGCTCACACGTGGCGTGCTACTATTTAAAGCACTGAGACGCCTGGAACTTTCTGGAACGCTCTGGAGAAGTCTGGGAATTGCTGGACTTGCTGGATCATTTTTGGACGAATCTGGACCCATAATATTGAACAAAAACTGCATTGGGCTGCACTAAAGCCCAAACGAAAATAACCAAAAAAAACTGTAAAACTGAATTAAAACTTACTTAAAACTAAATGCACATTAAAGCCTAATTAACTGACTAAATCAAAAATTAACTATCTTAATCCTAATTAAATCTAAAAAATGATTAACCTAATTAAACTCTAAAAAGTGATTAAAAGTCTAATTAATTCTGTATTATCCTAATTAAATCTAAAAAAATGATTAAGATCTAATTGACTCTAAACTTCTACTAATTCTCTATTAAAATTCTAATATTATTTAATATCTATTAAAATCTATCATTAATAAAATAAAAAACTATATTATTTTCTATATTATCTAAAAAACAATTAAAACTTATTTAAATTCTTTTATATTCTAAAAAAAAAGATTAAAAACTAAAAATCTATTTAAAAAATCTATAAAATTCTAAAAAGAGAATTAAACTATTATTAAAAATACAAAAACTCTATTTAAATTCCAGAAAAATCTATAAAGCCTATCTAAAATTCACAAAAGTCTATTAAAATCCTAAAAATGCAGATGAATGCAAATGACCACCATAAAAGAGCGCACGAGACCAGATCGAATCGAACAGAGATCCCCGGGCATCAGAATATCCTCAAAATCCCTGTGCAAGCTAAAAATCACCGAGGAGCGCACAATTTCCCGAAAATAAAACCCTGGTGATCTGGACTGGATCTGCCATATCTGATAGATGATAATCAGGCTGTAAACTCTGATATCCCCTGCTTGCGCACAAATATCACGCGTCTGATTTGCGAATATGAATTTAAACCACGAGTCAGATAGGAGAATCGGTTGGTCAAATTTTAGGGTGCAACAGTCGCGTCTTTGGGCCTACGCCACCTCCAAAAGCTATTGAAGAGATTGTCAGAGGAAAGACTACTGAAGTACCACAATCCCATAAAAGACTGAAGATTGTTGATGAGACAATATCACCACAAGAGGCGGAAGAATTTTTAAGATTGATTAAAAAAAGTGATTATAAAGTGGTGGATCAGCTTCACCAAACCCCTTCGAGAATTTATATGCTCTCATTGTTGTTCCACTTAAAAGCTCATAGGAAGGCCTTATTGAAAGCACTCATGCAGGCACATGTGTCACAAGGGATCACCGTAGATCAATTTAATGGAATTGTATCTAACATTACTGCTTGCCACACTCTGAGCTTTCATGATGGAGAGCTACCCATGGAAGGAAGAAATCATAATAGAGCTTTTCATATATCTATGAAATGTTTGAATGATGTCTTAGCCCGAGTGCTGGTGGATACGGGTTAATCACTAAATGTCATGCCAAAGTCCATTTTGGCCAAACTCTCGTATACAGAGACGGTGATGAAGCCTAGTATGATGATTGTAAAGGCATTTGATGGCTCTCGCAGGGCTGTGATCAGAGAAGTGGACCTACCCATACTAGTAGGCCCATTATTTTCAAGATAACTTTTCAGATCATGGATATCAACCCAGCATATAGTTGTCTGTTGGGAAGACCATGGATTCATGCTGCTGGCGTAGTTACGTCCACACTTCACCAAAAAATGAAATTTGTGGTGAATGGAAAGCTTATCATAGTGTCTGGCGAAGAGGATTTATTGATCAGTCACCTTTCATCTTTCAGATATGTTGAAGCGAATGAAGGAGCATTTGAGACTTCTTTTCAAGCCTTGGAAATCGCAAACGCTGAATTATGGGAAGTAGAAGAACAAGATATGGTGGTGGATCCATCATTTGCTTCTTTGAAGGGTGCAAAGATGACCATCCTGTTTTCCACAACACTCGGAGATGTGTCTCAATTACAATGAAAGGATATTCTGAACATGTTCTTTTGGCATGTCAAGTTTTGTTAGAATCCTATTGGAGAATGGTGGGACCATGTCATCCTTAGGGATTATTTCAGAAGTGTTCCACAAATATCTTGTAATTTTGTGATCTCTGAGGAAAAGACCAACTTCCCTATTAGTTATTTCAATTTTCAAAGAAATTATGCATCTCAACATGTTGTTATACCTTAGTTTCAAAATTATATCATCAGAAATAAATGACATTTGCAAAAGAAATATAACACAATGAATAGAAAAAGAAAATGCAAACTTCATTGAAAAATATGGTAGCGCATGAAAACATGGCTCCACATGGGACATTACAAAGGAAACAAACAAATGAAAATGGCAATAGGAAAGGTTTACATTGAATCTCAATAAATGCTACTTCCCCTATAACTAAAAGATCCCTAGGACTTCTCTTCTAAAGAGAAAAATTAGGTTGACTTTCGTGCCCCTGTTCCCTTGCGCAGATCAGATTTGTTCGATATTGTGTTAGCCTTTTATTTATCCCTAACTTTTTCTTGGATCGCCCTCTCGGGTTTTCAACCCACTGGGATGCTCTTTTTTTGCCTAATTTTCCCTTTCGGGTTTTCAACTTAGCGAGCTGACATTTTTTATATCCCTAATTTTTGTCTGGACTGCCCTTTCGGGTTTTCAGTCCACCGGGATGCCATTTTTGCCTAAGTTGACCTTTCGGGTTTTCAACTTAGAGGCTGTCTTTTCTAGGCATAATACAAATGAACTGCATCCGAATTTATTGTCTTATGGAACTCCTCACCATCCATTGTTGCAAGAATTAGGGTTCCACCAGAAAATACTTTCTTAACAATGAATGAACCTTCATAAGTTGGAGCCCATTTTCCGCGTAGATCCTTGTGAACAGGGAAAATCTTCTTGAGCACGAGATCTCCTTCCTTATATTCTCGAAGACGAACCTTCTTGTCAAATGCCCTTTTGAGTCGCTTCTGATATAGTTGTCCATGACATAAAGTGTCTAGGCGCTTCTCTTCAATAAGACTCAACTCGTTAAAACGGTTTTGAATCCATTCAGCCTCTTCATGTTTAGTTTCCATCAAGATTCTCATCGACGGGATTTCTACCTCGACCGGGAGAACTGCTTCCATTCCGTATACCAAGGAAAAAGGGGTTGCCCCTGTTGAAGTGCGGATATTCGTTCGATATCTGTGCAAAGCAAAAAGGTAGCGTCTCATGCCAATCTTTATAAGTTACCACCATCTTTTGCAATATCTTCTTAATGTTTTTATTCGCAGCTTCAACAGCTCCATTCATCTTTGGGCGGTATGGGGAAGAGTTATAATGTTCTATCTTAAAGCTTTCACATAACTCCTTCATAACCTTGTTGTTCAAATTCGACCCATTATCTATGATGATTTTACTTGGAATCCCATATCGATAGATAATATCCTTCTAGAGAAAACGAGCAACCACTTGTCTTGTCACGTTGGCATAGGAAGCTGCTTCTACCCATTTTGTGAAGTAATCAATGGCGACTAGGATAAAACGATGGCCATTAGATGCTTTTGGTTCAATAGCGCCAATCATATATATTCCCCACATCAAAAATGTCCATGGAGAAGTTAAAACATTCAGAGGAGTGGGCGACACATGAACTTTATCAGAGTAAATTTAACATTTATGGCAAGTTTTGGCATAACGAAAGCAATCGGCTTCCATTTTCAACTAGTAATAGTCAGCCCTTAGGATCTTCTTAGCCATGGCGTGCCCATTAGCATGTGTTCCAAAAGTCCCTTCATGTATCTCCTTGATCAACATGTCAGCTTCATTTCTATCCAGACACCTGAGCAACACCATGTCATGGTTCCTTTTGTATAGAACACCGTTGCTTAAGAAGAAATTGGCTGCTAATTTCCTTAGAGTCTTTTCGTCCATAGTCGAAGCATTCCCTGGATACTCTTGGCATTCTAGAAAACACTTGATGTCATGAAACCACAGTTTGCCATCAGATTCGGCTTCAACTGTATGACAGTAAGCTGGTTCAATTTGCCGCCTTATAACAATAAGTGGGGCTTCATGGCAGCTACTGTATCCAAAACATCAGCCACTCGGTTTTCTGTTCTTGAGATGTGATGGAATGTTATGGTATCAAAATTCTTTATCATCTCTTTGACATAAGCATGATATGGGGCTAACTTCGTGTCACGGTGTTGCACCCCAAAATTTGCTTAACCTTTTCTTGCCTGATTTATGTTTCATTGCATTTCATCTGCATAGTTACATCATTCACATATTTCAACCATTTGCATATCATAGCATATCAAATTATCCAACAAGGGATCAAGTGCCATTTATGTCAAAAGAAGCCTATCTAGAGGTGTTCTCTGAGCCTAAGAGACCATCCAAGTCATCAGAGAAGGGTTGAAGTCATGAGAAGTTTGAGTGCCCACAGGTGGATTTCTCTCCTAACTTGAGGTGTATTGAAGATCATCAACATGGAATGTGAACTTGAGGTGTGTATGGATCTCATGGAATGCCTATAGGACCCTATTGAAGCTGAGACAAGTCATTGATTCAAGTACAAGAGCCACAGTTGAGGTGCAGTCAATTAGGGTTTCATCTGGGTTAATCCTAGGTCAATTGAGCAACTGGAGAGCATCAAAGCCTAACTTGAGGTCATGGGATTCATGAGTTGATATTTTGATACATGTGTGGTGTTGTGCCAAGATTAAGCAAAGAAAGATCAAGAATGTGGGAAGTTGCTAAATTAGGGTTTCAGTGTAAAATCCCCTATTTAGTGCCTAACTTCAAAGCCACATAAGTCAAAATAAAAGTTTCAAATGGATCTTTGGCCATCATGATACTTGTATAGCTTCTCAATACCTTTAATTTTAGTACTAGAAGTCTTCAAGAAGATTTGTAGAACTCAAGTTATGGTCTTTGCAAATTACAAGTCACCAGAGGACAGTGAAATTTATCTCTGAAAGTCACTTGACTTCTAAGCAACTTTTTCCCCTCAAGGAGTTTTCAAATGGATTCTTGGCCAACATGAGAGTTGTAGGTCTTTATCTTAGCTTTAATTTGAGTACTATAAGCCCTCAAGAAGATTTGTGGAACTCAAGTTATGATCTTGGCAATCCAGGGGTATTTTGGGAAAGTTGAATTATGGGTCATTTTCAAGCATGTGCCAAAATCTCTATCTTCCATGCCTCCAATGGAAAATTGTTCAACATGAAATGTGTTTAGAATGTTGTTTTTAGGTCAGATAAGTCATCATGGTGGGTTGAATTGGCTTATATCATGAAGTGATTCAAAAGGGCCTAAAATGGAAAGAATTTCAAATGGGATTAAAGAGGGAAAATGTGATTTTTGGATTATAGGTCCCAAATTCATCATGTGAATACTCATTTTGAGTAGAAATTGCATTTTAGAGACATTGGCATTGGCACAATTTTGATATGAGGCCTGATTACATGACATGCTTTGTAAAGTGATTACTTCATTTACAAGTTACAATTCCAAAACAAAAATCAGGGCAATTCAGGCCAAGCTAGCTATCCAAGCATGTTCACAAGGCCATTTGGAGTTGAATAGATCATTCTAGAGCTAAGTGTAACAAGAAGATCGTGACTGTTGCATTGGAGTTTCAAGTGTATGACAGATTTTTGGATCTTTTGAATTGGGCCTCAAGTTGGATCAAAAAGCCCATGGAGAGCTTCTATATATGGATTAGAATGATCTCAGATGAAGGTTGGTGTTGAATTCCTGCTGAACAGAGAGTTTGCAGTTGAGCTTTCAAGGTTTCTAACTGAAAACGGTTTTGGAGTTCAAGGCACATTCAAGCCAAATTGAGGGTTGGAAAAGCTTCCTCTTACTTCATTGATCGTGCCTGGAGAGTTGTGGAGCTTGAATCCATCGTTTTGCACCTCTGTTGATCCCATTTTTACAGGTATGTAACCTTAAAATTCTACATCATTCTAGGGAGAATTAGTTAGCAATGTGCATGTGGTTAGGACCTAGGATGATTAGGGAACATTTCTGGATTGGTTCGGAGTTGATTAGTGACAATTAGGTTTGATGATCATTTTCTGTTTGGAGACGGTTATACATGATCTTGAGGTTTCAAAACAAGTTGGATAGATCATGATGATCATTGAAGGATGGTGATCATTTCTGTGGTTTCAATTTTGCAAATGGTGATGGTTGAGATTTTGGCATATTCTGAAGATTGTTTCGTGTTTTAATTTCCATTGAGAGTTAAGAGATTTGGAGATGATATTCATGATCCTGGTGATTTTCTGAGTGAGATTGATATAAGGATCATTGTTTTTGGTTGCCTGTGTGTGATGCTTCACCGGAGAAGACGGTGGCTGGACCACCGGACCACCGTCTGAGATATTTGACCTTGGCCTGAGTTGAAGGTAGGAGATGAGTTCATTGCCATTGGATCTGCTTGGAATCAAAACTTAGTAGCCTCATCGTGTGGCTGGGACTTGTTCTATTTTGTGGACATTTGACTGAATGAAACGCAACGTTTCATTTATCCAGTCAGCTGGTGACTGGACCCTCACGTGGGTAGCCTTAGGGCTCTTGGATCTGATTACCAGTCTCTTGATCCAATGCATCTGTTTTATTCTAGTTTTTTAATTTCTTTTATTCTTTTTTGTATTTTCTTTTATTCCATTTGATTTCTAAAATCCATATTAAATCCAATTTTGATCCAAAAAATATTTTAAAAATATCTCCATGATCTTGGATTTAATTGTGATTTTCTGAAATTAATAAATCCCATTTTCATGCCTTTTTCAATTTAATCTGATTTTTCTGTGATTTCTTTTATTTTCATATCTGATCATCTGTCTTGTTGAATTTTGTTCTCTTATTTGGTATTGATTTTTGCTTAGATCTTTTAGTATGTTGTATCCAACTCTTTTATGTTCCCCTAGGAATTTAATTAGAATATTAAAACTTTGTTTGCTATTTTAGTTGTATTTTGCAAGTTGCTTGTGCTTGTGGTGTTCTTTCTTGAGTGCCTTTGTTTGTTTGGGTTGGTTGGCTGCTTTGGAGCTGGACTTGCTTGATTTCCTTTTTGGTGGAGCTTCTAGATTCATTGAAGATGCTTGAGATTGAAGATTAGAGCTTGGAGTTGAAGGCTTTTCCTCTTGTGGAGCTTTTTTAGGAGCTTAGGGAAACTAGGGTTTTAGGGAGAGCATTAGACCTAGTTTTGCTTGTTTCTTCAAACATGGAGTATATTGTTCATCTCCGTTCAATCCAATGACATAAAGTCCTCTTAAAGAAGTCACATCTCTCCTTTGGAGGGATGAGTTGCATGCTTTAAGAGTAGAACTTTGAGGATGTCATTCTACTATAATGTTAAGTTCTTAGTGGCTTCCTTTGGTTGTCATTAAGTTACTTAACATTTCAATTTGATCTTGGTAATTGATTCTCCCTTGGAGGTTGCTTGTTGAAGCTTGGTGAAGATGAGGTTTGTGCTTGTTGAAGCCTATGGAAGTTGAAGCTAGGGTTTTGCTTGCTTGTTGAAGCTGGTTACTGGTTGAAGTCTGCTGATTAGAGCTGGGGTCTTGTTGAAGTTTGAAGCTTGTTGAAGTTTAGGTGCTTGCTGAAGATTGAAAGTATTGAAGCTTAAAGATAGGAATTATTCATGAAGACGAAGGCTGTTGCTGTCAGAGCTGCTGCTTGTGCTGTCAACTGTAGGAGTTTGGTGCTGCTTCTTGGGCTGCCTCCTCTGTTGTGGTTTTTTTCTGTATTGTTTGTTGGCTTGTATAGCTTGCCCCTAAGTTTGAAGTGAATGTTGATTCACTTTGCCTGTTGTTTTCCCAGGTTCGAGGTTGAGCAGGACTCCCTTGCCTCGCTTGTATTGCTGCATTGCATGCATTTTACTGTATTTGCTTGCTTTCTTTTCTGTTTATCCCCTAGGATCTCTGATTTCCTCTGTGCAGGAGGGAATTATGACAGACATTAGGATTCTTATCCATGCATGACAACATTAGGTTAGTTTTTATTCCCTTTTCAACCCTAGGCATTTTAGAGCTTCTTTCTCTTCTTATCTCAAAACAACTCAAAATACAGTAATAAGGTTAATCGATGCCGTACGTTACGAGCCTTAAGCTATTCGAGAAAGGGTTGCTGGAGAGCTTCTTTCCAGTAGTCTGGCTGCTTAGTGTGGCATCCTTTGGGTGACACACGACGTAGTCACTCTCAAATCATAGTCTCTAGTGCGTCAGAGATTGCAAACAAATTAAAAAACACTTCTTTCGTAAAAGATTCAAAACAAACATCAAAGTGTCATTTTTGTCCGCTTGGACTCTTAATCAAGGAAAACCTTTTTCTAAGGTAGTAAGAAACCAGTCAGACAAGCTTGTGTCTTCCGTATCCCGAACTACGTTTGCTCTGATCTTTCATGCTGTATGAAAGTACGTAGGCATAGGATGTCGTATCCTAGCGAGCAACCTTCCCCTCCTTTCCCGTAGGTAGGCGAACTACGTTGACTCTGATTTCTCGTTCCAGACGGGAATACGTAGGCATAAAGTGTGATACTTTGCCGAGTCATTTTCTTTTCTTTCTAATCCAGACCTGTAGAGTAGATAGAATAACTATCCGTACCAGAAAACAAGCATGGATCCCGTCGAGTACGGCGGACGTGAGGGGTGCTAATACCTTCCCCTTGCGTAATCGACTCCTGAATCCAGGATTTGGTTGCGACGACCATTCCTTTCCCTTTTTGCGTTAGGTTTACTCTGAGCGTTTCCTTTCCCTCCTTTGGGATAAATAACGCACGGTGGCGACTCTTCTGTCATAGCCGGTGCCGATTTTCGCAGTAGCGACACACGGGTTTTATAATCTCCTTTGATTTGGTAGATCACCAAGGCTGAGTCTCTGTATACCTCAAGGTTCTTAATATGAAGATCAATCACGGCTTCAAGACCAAGGATACATGCTTCATACTCCGCCGTATTGTTCGCACACGCAAAACACTACCTTGCAGTAAAAGGGGTGAAATTACCATAAGGAGAGACCAAAATAACTCCAATTCCATGTCCATTGGAATTTGAAGCACCATCAAACACGAGTTGCCAAATTGCCCCAGGTTCAGGCCCTTCGTCAGGGTCTGGAACGTCACAATCCTTTATAGCCATGATATCTTCATCAGGAAAATCAAACCTTATGGGTTGGTAATCCTCCAACAGCTGATGTGCCAAATATTCTGCCAATACACTTCCTTTAATTGCCTTTTGGGTGACGAACTGTATATCGTACTCAGATAACAACAACTGCCAACGAGCCAATCTTCCATTTAGAGCAGGTTTCTCAAAGATGAATTTTATGGGATCCATCTTGGAAATTAACAAAGTGGTATGACATATCATGTACTGTCTTAAACGATGGGCAACCTATGCCAAAGCACAACAGGTCTTTTCTATAGACGAATATCTCGATTCGCAATTAGTAAACCTTTTGCTTAGGTAATAAATCGCATTCTCTTTTCGACCAGATTCATTTTGTTGCCCCAGTACGCAACCCATTGAGTCTTCTACCACAGTTAAATACATGATGAGCGGTTTCCCAAGCACTGGTGGGACCAAGATGGGAGGCTCTTATAGGTAACATTTTATCTTTTCAAAAGCCTTTTGACAATTGGCATCCCATTGGACAACTTGATTCTTTCTCAGCAGCTTGAATATAGGCTCAAACGTAGCAGTCATATGAGAGATGAAGCTAGAGATATAATTCAATCTCCCTAAGAATCCTCTGACTTCTTTCTCTGTTCGTGGAGCAGGCATTTCTTGAATAGCCCTAACTTTATCAGGGTCTACTTCAATTCCATGCTGGCTAACAATAAATCCAAGCAATTTCCCTGACCGGACACCAAATGTACACTTAGTAGGATTTAGACACAATCTGAACTTCCTCAGCCGTTCAAACAGTTGTCGTAGATGTTCTATATAATCCTCTTTGCTTTTTAATTTGGCTATCATATCATCGACATATACTTCAATTTCCTTATGCATCATATCATGGAAAAGAGTGACCATTGCTCGTTGATAGGTTGCACCATCATTTTTCAACCCAAAAGGCATCACCTTGTAGCAATACGTTCCCCATGGTGTAATAAATGTAGTCTTTTCCATGTCTTTAGGTACCATTTTGATTTGATTATAGCCTGAGAAACCATCCATGAAGGAGAAAATGGAAATTTTAGCAGTATTGTCCACTAGTGTATCAATATGTGGAAGAGGAATATCGTCCTTTGGACTGGCTCTATTTAAATCTCTATAATCCACACACATTCTCACTTTACCATCCTTTTTGGGAACGGGCACGATATTAGCAGCCCATTAGGGGTATTTGGATACTGCCAAGAAACCAGCGTCAAACTGCTTTTTAACTTCTTCTTGAATCTTGATGGACATATCGGGTCTTGCTCTTCCTAACTTCTGTTTTACTGGCGGGTATTCTGGCTGAAGCGGTAGTCGGTGTTCAACAATATCCATGTCCAAACCCGACATATCTTGATATGACCAAGCGAACACATTTATATATTCATGCAAAAGCTTGACCAAACTCTCCCTGATGTCATCCTCAAGAACAATACCAATCTTCACCTCTTTCTTTTCCTCTTCTGTTCCCATGTTGATGACCTCCACGGGCTCTTGATGAGGCTGAATGACCTTATCCTCGTGCTCTAGAAACCTTGCTAGTTCCTCAGGTAGATCACATTCTTCCTTGCACTCTTCTTCCTCTTGGTTCATGGGGGTCTCAAAGTCAGGAGGGATTGTAACATTATCAAGTTCAACGGGTTCATTGATTATTATGCATGATCTTAATGTTGATTTTCGAAAAATGAAACGTAAATGCAAGAAAATAAAATGCTTTTTGTGGCTTTGAAAAGGTTTCCATTTTCTTAAAAGGAAAATAAAAGAAATAATGAAAAACAAAACGCTTTTATTAGTGATGATAATCATTTGAAGTGAAGGGGGCCCTACAAATCATCATTAAGCCTTGGGCAGAGCAAAAGGATTTTGAGAAAACGAAAATAAATTACTCTGACAAAGATAAAACTTCAGGTAGGTCAACCGATTCCCAGTTATTCAAATCAGCGGTGCTATGGTACACCAGGCATGGTGTTGAATCAATTGCATTGTCTTCTACAACGACCACCTCTTTGTCGTGGATAAATCCTGCGCTGTGGAACACTTCTTAGAAAATCTTCACTTTTTCTCTAGAAGAACTCTGGGCACCTTCCTTCATCTGAGACTCATATCCCAGCCCAAAATGGTTATTCTTCTCGGGAACGTGAATCACTTGACCCCAACCTTCAGAACCACCCCTCTTGAGCATTGCCTTTGCACCTTTCCCCAGCAGAGTCGCCAGCTGTCGTACCTCGAAAAAAGCACGATCCTTCACGAATGGTCGCGGAAAACAGAGTCGCCACCGAAATTTATTTATCCCAAAGAGGGAAAGTAAAATATTGATAAAACCTTTAGGGAAAGAACATGGTCATCACAACCGAGTTCTAGGTTCGGGAGTCGGTTACACGAGGGGAAGGTATTAGCACCTCTCACATCCCTTGTACTCAATGGGAAGCTCTTGATTCGATTCGTGAGAAATGTTAGGTCAGTTTTTTTGTTTTCTTCTAAAGGGATAAAGTGAAAATATAAATGTAAAAGAGTTTAGAGTGCTAGGGGGAAAATGGGTGGTTTTAGAAAAGGGTGCTCGCCAAGGATTTGGGCCCTTGTGCCTACGTATATTCACTTGTAAGAAGTGAAGAATCAGAGTGTCCATAGTTCGTGGGACTACGGGAGAAAACAGAGTCTGTCTCGCATAGAGTCCCGCATACATGTATTCATGCATATGCATGGCATTCGAGCTTTTTGCTACCATTATGGTGTTTACGTGTTTCGTTTAATTTGAGTGTTTATTCCCCAAGTGGTCAGGTTTATCGTCTCTCTCCAAGTAGATTCATCAGTTTTGGGTATAAAGTGCACATCCTCTCTAAATTCCCCACAGAGTTTGACCCTCGTGGATGATGGTTGCTTCTATTATCTTCTCCATGTTTGTATAAGATGAACCCCATTTGAGTTCATTTCTCAATGGTTGGAGTCTCTTTCTTTACCATTTTCTTTCTAGCTCATCCCTAGATTGAACTTTGAGCCCTGGAAAATGTTGTTTTGGATTAGGTCGTCGAACCTAGTTTGAACGTGCATTTACTTTGCGTTGTATCTCGCAGGAATAATCTTTTACAAATCCCCATTGCGAATAAGTGGCAATCTCTTTCGAGAAGTGTATCCCTTTTCTTCGAACGAGTGGCAGTCTCTCTTGAGAAGCTTGTTTCCTGCTTTGCTATTATCGATAAGTGGCAATCTCTTTTGAGAAGCTTATCCTTTATTATGATAAGTGGCAATCTCCCTTTCGAGAAGCTTATCCCTTTTGTTAACAAGTGACCATCTCCCTTGAGAAGCTTGTTTTCCTTTCATCCTTTTTGATAAGTGGCAATCTCTTTCGAGGAGCTTATCCCTTTTTTGGTGGTACAAAAGTCCCTTACATTGATAAGTCACAGTCTCTTTTGAGAAGCTTAACCAAAGGGCATTTCCCCGTGAATTACAATTATTTTGGCATATAGAAGAGTTTAAATACCCTGTATCTTTCCTGATGTTTCATGAAGATCCCGTTTGATCTCTTTGTTTAAGGAATTTCCAAAGGCTTGAATATTTGCTTTTGTATGAAAACTCCAGCATTTGCTTGCATGATCCTATTGATATAAGGATCCTACTTTATCTTTTGTCCTAGAGTGTTAGCCGGTCAAACCTAGACCTGTTGATCGATAACTTTAGTTTTCCCCAGTTGTTTTTTCCCCCGGTGTTTGGTCATCCCCAGTGAGTTTGCTACTCATTGTGTTGACTTTGTCCTCGTGTATTTTCTTCCTTTGTCTGCATTTTGCATGTGTCATACTATCATATTCATCATGACAGAATTCATTGCATGTCAGTATTACATAGTTTTCTTTTACCCATAACATAACATGTCATAGCCATTCAGGATCAAAATTCGGGTCTTCTTGGTATTTAACTATCTCCCACTACGATCATATGAAGAATATACTTCTTCATGCTATCTAGTTGAAGATATTTAAATAGGGGCAACTGTTACACCCTAATTTTGACCCTGAATCGCCAGCCATACATATGTCATAGCATTCTCATCATTGGTGCATCATATCCATCATTCAGGTTATCTAACCCTTACGCCTTTAAAATATGTGTCTTTTGTTTGTCTCCTAATCCCAAGTTTCGCAAGATCGAATCAAGTTATCAGGTCAGGCTATCAGGTTGTGGCAAAAATTCTGAATCAGGGATTTGGTTTCTCTATAAGTAATTATTTCATCAGTGTGTGCTCGAGGTGAAGATTAGGGTTTCTTAGCCTTTGTTGTTCTAAGATGAGCAGGTGCCAGTTCATTTTGAGTTGTTTCAAGGTGGATGGTTATCAGGTTTAGTTGGATTCCAATTAGTGTTTCAGTAAAGTTGTGATGCAGCTCGGATCTCAAATCATTCATGTCAGTGGCTATTTGGAGACATGTGTGAATTGAATTCGAGCGTTTGCGTTTGAGGATCCAAATCAGAGTTTTATGCAAAGTTCAAGTTATCTGATTAACGTCAAGTTGCAGAGCCTTCAAAAGCCAAGATATTTTGTCAATACTCCAAGTTACTTCAAGTCTTGATTGTGTGGTTCAAGCTTTTGTCATGGGAGATTTCTAGCTTGCTACTCAAATTTCATTCCAAGTTTTACTCGAGAATTAGATTGTATTTTCTCTCATTCAAGATTCCATTCAAGTGTCAAATTCAAATCCCAGTGCAAACTCAATTTCTCTAAGCCTCTATTGAATCGAAGAAATAGATATATGGAATTCATAAATTCATTGAAAGTCCAAGTCGGGGTTTTTTTTTAGTTTTATGGGAATCATTTCAAGATGCGGCCCTCACGATACTTGGTGTTTCTGTTTTTTGCCTTTTAGTGGTAGGGAATAATATTGGAGGGTGGCCAAAATATGCACAAGGTGGGATTGGCATTGCTGCTAGCATATTGCTTATAGTATTTACCATCGCCATTAATAATTTCAGAAAAATGATTATAAAAATAACTCATTTGCAGCTAAAGGATATAAATGAGAATTTACTATATAAATCGCATGAAATGGATATATATATAGAAATCTATAATCTACTTCTAGTGATTTTTGTCAATATAAATACAGGAGGTCAATTCTTTGCTAACGGACTTTTGTGTCCAAATCCTCGGTGGATAAACTAATAGCTACTCTAAATGAAAAGGGAGATGTTAAAGCTCCATTCGCAGGGTCTATTTTTGCCGTAAGATTGAAGAAGGCTCCCAAGGGATATGATCCAAAGACGATGTTATGAAAATTTGTGGAATTCTTCACCATATCTGTTACAATCACTGCCGTTGATATTTCTGAAACTTTACCTTTAGCTGAGATATTGAGCTTTGCTTTTGCCATGGAAAGATGATGAATGATGGAGCCTTTGTTCGTCATTCGGTTGCTCGCGATACATTGGGGTCTGCCGTTTTTATCTATAGTGACAAGGGATTGCTTCTCAATAGAAATCACGGAGCACACTTCAAGGGGTCATCTGAAACAGTTCTCGCTGTATATGACTAATATGTAGATTCAAAGGGAATTTTTTTTCCATTTGGTGAAGACTCGGTCAGTCACTTGAATGATACAATAAGAAAAAAATTGCCAATGAGGCTCTCTGGATCCTTTCCCTTGCTTACATAGACTTCCATTTCATTTGAAAGCTATATTCCTGCATTTAAAATAGACCATATCTCCACAATTCCTAAAAACACGACCTGCCAGTGTTTTACGCTACAACTTGTGCACACCACTGTGCACACATAAAACCTGCAAAGAAAAATAATGGATTGGCACCACAACGTTAGAAGGAGGAATTACAAAAAAGAGAGAACCAAGACAATTCCAAATCACTACTTCCAAACATTAACCCATTTTTATTTACAAGTCATGTACAAGATCACAATCAAAATTCAAGATTTAATTCAAATTCAAGTGTTGTTTTCAACCATCTTTACTCCAATCCAGTGTTATGATAAGATACCAGAATATATATAGAACCTAACCAATTCAAGCTTCAAGAAAATTCAACTTCCTTGTAAATCCTAAATCAAATTTTCTCTACAAAAGCTCATTTCGAATTCATCTTTATCCTAGATTTATTGTTCTAATTCAGACTTCACCCCATTCATCTCAGGACAATGCAAATTCCTCCATTTAAAATACCTCATTTCAGTACATGAACAATTTTAATGCTTTTGTTTTAATTAACATGAGCAGAATTCACGTTTTTGCAAAGAAATCTTGAAGGATAGGAAATTAAAGACACGGGTGGGGCCATGTACCTTTTGATTTGTCTGATTGATGGCCGCAAAGAGGGCGACCATCGTCGGGTCTGCGCCGGCCGGAGTAGGGATAGGTTGGAACACTATCGAGCTTCGTGGCCGAGGGGAATCGCGGAGCAGGGAGCCTTCGGGGGAAGGTAAGGCATGCTGGCTATCCCTGGTGTCAGTCTCATGTGGTCGAGATGTCCCAATGTGACCGTTTCCGTTGGTGGGCGGAACGATGGAGGAGTTGTGGACAGCGTCGTCATGGCATGGGGTAGTCATGATTCGGAAGGGTTGAGGTGAAACTTTGGTTCTCTTCTCGGAGGAACGGGGAAGTTTGTGTTCCCACATACGGCGCCACTGATCTGACCTGATCAGAAGGGAATCACTGGACTGCCACACGTCTTTGACTTACTGCATGTTCACCGGTGTCGAAGAGGAGAAAGGGGGGAGGGGGTGTACCTGCAAGACACTCCGATGCCAAAGTAAGGAATTGGACAAAGTGAGAGCAAACATAGAAAAGAGGATGAGAATTGAATACCTGACCCTCTTGTGAAATAGGGTATTTATAAAGAGACCCTAACGCAGGGCCAACGATCATTTGAGTTGGGCTGGATGGTCAGGCCCAACCCAAGTGACTGCTAGGGCTTATGCGGCATAGTGAAGACCAGAACGTGGTCTTCGCCCTAGTTCAACTGTCCCGTGATCTCCGGAAAGTGGGTTTGACCTGCTCTTTCGGGGGTAGGCAGTTGGTTGATGACGTGTCCCCGCGGAGGGGAGCACGTGAAGAACGTGTGAGGTGCACATCTTTCTGCCCGATAGGGGGAAGCGTCCTGCCCGGCGGGGAATGCCTGGTTGACGGGAGCCTCGTGCTCCACACAGATGAGGAGAGCTCATTTGGGCCTTTCATCAAGCATAAGTGGGATGGGCCTTCCCGGCCAAGCGGGGGCCCAGGCCATAACACCAAGCTTAAACAAATGAGGCTCATCCCACACAAAATATTTGGTATCAGACAAAAATCTCTTTTTCTGGTTACTAGTTAGACCTGTTGCACCCCAAAATTTAACCAACCGTTTCTCGCAATTTAATTTATGTTTCATTTCATTTTGCATTTACATATCATTTATCGCATACTGTGCATTTTGTCGGTCGGAGTAATTTGTCGAGATTACAGCCTCTTTTCTCGCGTTCCAGACAATTTAAACCAGTTCAAATAAGGAGATTTATTTCGGAATCGAGTGGAGTTTGCTCTTTCTGGTGGTTCAGTCCGTGCTGGTATTTTCGGTGACATTTCAGTACTCGTCCGATCTTTCCATTTTTATTTACTGTTATTGATTTTTAGCATAGTTTAATTTATTTTTAGCATAGAATTTAATTTTAGATTTTTATTTTAAATAGGTTTTTATTTTAGAATTTTGATAGTTTAATATAGATTTTATTTAATTTTTTAGAATATTTTGTTTTAGAAAATAGTTTTTGAATAGATTTTATTAAGTTTTTAATTAGAGTTTTATTTAGAGTTTGTTTTGTTAATTAGTTTAAAATAATTGTTTGTTGTTATAAAATAGTTTTTATTTTATTAGAAATAGAGATAGAGTTTATTTAGTTAAATTTTTAAAATGGTTATTTTATAGAATTGTTTTTTTAGAATTATTTTTATTAGATTATAGATTTTTATTTTTAAGAATAATTATTTTATAGTTATTTAAGTTTGTATATTAGTTGTCATTATTAATTAGAGTCAGCTTTATTAACTTGTTTTCATCAGCATTTTATTAATATTAACTTGTCTTCATGTAATTAACCTGTTCATTTAGCTTCAGCATACTGTATTAATCATTATCAGCAGTCAACTAATCAAAGTCATTAACATTAGTCAGGATAGAATCAAAGTCATTACCATTAGCCAGGACAGCCACGTGTCGGCATATGGGTATAAAATGCACAATTCATCTCCTTCCTTACGGAGACTGAAACCTAACCCAAGACGCAAATCACCAGCCGCCACCCATCACTACCCTCCTTCGTCTCACTATCGTTCATCACAAACCTTCTTCACCATCATCATTCAACCCCCATTGATGAACAAAGATCCAAACCTTTTCCGAAAATTCCATCGAAGCAATTCGAATTAAACTCAGATCCGCAAACACCACAATTGTTCTTCCGCAAGAACTCAGCCGTGACGCCTACCCGAAAACCGCAAAACTTTCGAAACAACCTTCATAACAAAAACAACTCAGATTCACCTGTTGCACCTCAAAATTTGCTCAACCTTTTCTTACCTGGTTTATGTTTCATTGCATTAACATTTGCATAGTTATATAATTTGCATATCATGATATCATTCATATGGAAGGGGATCAAGTGTGGTTCTTATCAAGAGAAGCTTAGCAAGAGGTCTTCTTCAAGATTGAGAAATTATCAAAGTCATCAGGAGGTAATTTGAGTGCCTAAGAGTTCAGATGCTCACATGTGGATCTTCTCCTAACTTGAGGATCAGTTGAAGACCATCAGAGGGATGTGAGGTTTTGAATATGAGAAGAGGATGTGTATGGAGCTCATAGAATGCCTAGAGGGCCATGGGAGAGCTCAATCATGTCATTGTGTCAAATGCAAGAGCCACAGTTGAGGTGCAAGCAATTAGGGTTTCATCTGGGTCAATCCTAGGTCAACTGTGCAATTGAAGGGTATAAAAGCCTATTTTTTTAGTTCATGGAGTTCATGAAATGATATGTTGAGACATTTTTGGTGTTGTGCCAAGATCAAGCCAAGAAGAGTCAAGAGTGTGGGAAGTTGCTAAATTAGGGTTTCAGTGTAAAATCCCTTGTTTAGTGCCTAACTTCAAGATCACATAAGTCAATATTCAAGTTTCAAATGGATCTTTGGCAAACATGAAACTTGTATAGCATCTCAATACCTTTAATTTTAGTACTAGAAGTCCTAAAGGGGATTTATAAAACTCAAGTTATGGTCCAGACAAGTTACAAGTCCTCAGATGCCTCTGAAATTTGTCTGTGAAAATCATCTGACTTCCAAGCTATTTTTGACCTAGAAGAAGGTTTCACATGAACTTTTGGCCACCATGAAAGTTGTTCCTCATGATCTTAGATTTCTAAATTGTACTATAAGTCTTCCATATGATTTGTAGAACTCAAGTTATGAGGTTTACAAGTCAGGGGTATTTTGGGAAAGTGAGATTATAGGCCATTTTCAATCATAGGTCAAAATTTCCAACTTGCACTTGTCAAATGGATTTTTGTTCAACATGAAACTTGTTCAAAATGTGGTTTTTAGGCTAACCAAGAAGTCATGATGGATTGATTGAGCTCATAGCAAGACTTGGTTTGAAATGGTTTGAAAAAGGAAGATTTTCAAAGGATTAAAAGGGGGAAAATTCAAATAATTGGTTAAGTGACCAAAACATGTCAAATAAGTGCTCATTTTGATTGTAAAGTTAATTTTAAACACAATGACATTGGTGGATTTTTGAGTCTAGGCCAATTTTCATGAGTTACAATTTGGTTTCTTCATATGCAAGTTACACATCCAAAATACTCACCAAGGCATTTCAAGCACTCCTTTTGACCTGAATTCATTCACAAGGCATTGTGCAAGTGATTAGAATCTTCTAGAGCAAGCTGGGATGGCCAATTCATGAATGTCACATGGGAATTTTGAAGAGAAAAATAGAAAATTGAAATGGCTGGATTGGGCTTCAATTGGATTCAAAAAGCCCATGGACATGTTCTATTTAAGTTCTTTGATGATTTCAGAATCATTTTGGTGCAATTTTCGTGGCTGAAGCAGAGATAGCAAGTTTATTTTCAAGCAAGCAAGTGCAGATCGGGTTTTAAGTTCCAAGCCAATTCAGATCAAATTGAAGCTTACAACATCTTTCTCTTGCATCCTTGAATGATTCTAGAGAGTTTTGAAGGTTGAATCGTGCTCTAACTACATCTGTTTATAGATCTACATCAGGTATGTAACCTTCAAATTTCTCACCATTGTAGGAAGATGTAGATCAATTTGCATATGTGGTTAGGATCTAGTTAAGGAGTAGATCGTTTCTGGACAAAATTTTGGACAATTAGAGACAAAATTAGGTGACATGTGATTTCTGTTGAGGCACGGTTTAGCTTGATCATGAGGAATTAAGATGATTTTGATAGATCATGATGAACCAGGAAGCGTGATGAACATTTCTGTGCAATTAGATTAGAGTTTGATGATGATCAATGTTGGAGTGTCATTTGAACTTTGAATCGGATTTGAAAACCTAGCTTGATCTAGAGAAAATGAACATGATATTTAGAATCTACGTGAAATTCTGGTGAGATTGATGTAAGATTTGTTGATTTTTGATCACCTGTAACCAACATCTCACCGGAGAAGATGGTTGTTTCCACCGTGAAAGCCACCGGAGACTGTTCCTCTCGCCTGAGTCCCAAGGAAGAAGATGATGTTCTAGCCATTGGATGAGTCTGAGAGATTGACTTAGTATCTAGATCGTGTGGCTCATGTTTGATCTGAGATTTTGCCTCCAAACTAAAACGTTGCGTTTCATTAATCCCAGTCAGCATGTGACTGGGATGCTTGCGTGGACGCGCTCTCTGCCTTTGGATTTGGGTACTTGGTCAATTAATCCAACGCTCATGTTATTTTCTTCAGTTTTATTTTCTTTTATCCATTTTTGATATTATTTTAAATGCTTATTGGTTCCAAAAATCACAATAAATCCATTTTTGATCCAAAAAATATTTTAAAAATATCTCCATGCTCCTGATTAAATTTGTGATTTTCTGGGATCAATAAATTTCATTTTCATGCATTTTTCAATTTTATTTGATTTTTCTCATTTTGTTTATTTCTTTAATTTTTGCATATTTGTTCATCTGCCTTGTTGATTTTGATGTGATCTTTTGGTATTGAATCTGGCTGTGAATTTTGAATATGTTATAGGTTAGACATGTATGCTCCCTTAGAATTTTTATTATATTTTTAAGACAATTATAGGTTCTGTTTTAGGTGAGATGTTTAGAGCCTTCCCAAACTTGTGGTTCACCTTGATATGTTTCAACTTAGGAATTGTTTAGCGGACCTAGAAGTTGATTTAGGCTTTGATCTTTGAACCCTAGAATGTTAAAACATGCATGTTCCCCTAGGAAATTTACTAGAATTTTACATTTTAGTTTTCTATTTTAGGTAGATTTTGCAAGTTGGTTGTGTATTTGGTGTTCCATCTTTGGTACCTTGCTTTGTTTGGTCTTGTTGGTGACTTTGGAGCTTGAAGTGCTTGGATTCCTTCTTGGAGGAGCTTCTGGATATCTTGTAGCTGTTGTGGCTTGGCTTGTGGAGCTTGGAGTTGAAGATTTCTTCCTCTTTTAGGAGCTTTTTAGAAGCTTATAGGATTAGGGTTTTAGGAAGAGCCATTAGAACTAGTTCTTCTTCTTTCATCAAACATAGAATGCATTGTTTGCTTCTATCCTATCCTATGATGCAAAGTCCTCTTAAGGAAGCTCCATCTCTCCTTTGGAGGGATGAGTGGCATGCCTTAATGAGTAGAACTTTTGAGGATGCACTTCCTTTCATGTTGATTCCTGATGAATTCCTTTGGTTTTCATCAGGTTTCCTAACATTGTAACTTGATCTCAATGATGATTTCTCTTCTTGTGGAGCTTGCTAGAGATTGAAGATGAAGAATTGAAGAAGCTTGAAGATAGGAGCTAGCTTGAAGATGAAGCCATTTTTGCTGTCAATTTTGCTGTCAAGAGGATTTGCTGTTTAGAGCTGCTGTTGAGTATTGAAGTTGCTGTCTGTGGAAGACTGTTGCTGCTGCTTGGGCTGCTTCCTCTGTTTTTATTTTGTTGTATTATCTGTTTGCTTGTGTTGCTTACCTTTAGGTTTGAGGTGGAGCTTGTCTCCCCTTTCCTGTTGTTTTCTTAGGTTTGAGGTTGAGCCGGACTCCCTTGCCTTGCTTGTACTGTTGCATAGCATGCATTTTACTGTTTACTGTTTACTGCTTGTTTTCTTTTGCTGTTTTCCCCTAGGATCTCTGATTTCCTCTGTGCAAGAAGGAATTATGACAGACATTAGGTTTTGAGCCATGCATGATAATTGTAGGTAGATTCCCTTTCAACCATAGTTTTAGGGTGTCTTTCTCTTCTCATCTCAAAACAATTCAAAAATACAGTAATAAGGTTAATTGAAGTCGTACGTTACGAGCCTTAAGCTATCTGGGAAAAGGTTGGTGGAGGGTCTCTCTCCAGTAATCTGGATGTTTAGTGTGGTACCCTTTGGGTGACATACGAAGCGTTCACTCCTGGGTCATAGTCTCTAGTGCGACTGAGATTGCGAACATCCTAAAAAAATGTTCTTTCGTAAAAAACTCAAACAAACATTCAAACTCTGTTTTTGTCCTCTTGGACCCTTAATCAGGAAAACCCTTTCATAAGGAGAGAAAAAACTGTCAGACAAGCTTGTGTCTTCCGTAGCCCGAACTACGTTTGCTCTGATCTTTCATGCCGTATGAAAGTACGTAGGCACGAGATGCGATATCTCAGCGAGCAACCTTCCCCCCTTAACCCGTAGTTAGGCGAACTACGTTGACTCTGATTTCTCGTTTCAGACGGGAATATGTAGGCATAAAGTGTGATACTTTGCCGAGTCATTTTCTTTTTTTTAGACCAGACCTTTAGAATAGATAGATAAACATACCCGTAGATAGAAAACAAGCGTGGATCCCGTCGAGTACGACGGACGTGAGGGGTGCTAGTACCTTCCCCTTGCGTAACCGACTCCCGAATCCAGGATTTGGTTGCGATGACCATTCCTTTCCCACTTTGCGTTAGGTTTTCTCTGAGCGTTTCCTTTCCCTCTGTTGGGATAAATAACGCACGGTGGCGACTCTTCTGTCATACCCGGCGCCGATTTTCGCAGTAGCGACATCACCATTCCACAGCAATCTCAAAAAGCTGAAACCCTCCATCAACTCACCTTCATCGTCAGAATCCGACCCAGAATCCTTTTCCCTTCTTCAACCTCATAATTCAACTTCAAAATACCCAAAAACAAACCTTCAGTGTAACTTCCTTCAAACTCCATCAACCCTCACCAGAAACCTCCGTTCAAACCATTCCAAAACACGCTCAACCCAGACCAAAGAGCCATTAACAACTCCACCATTCTTCATCAACATCTCAGAAATCACCGTTCTTCACACTCACTCACACAAACCCTTTCCACCATATCCCTTCTACTTCCAAATCACCATTAAAACCGCCCAGAAAGCCTCAAACCTTCAACAGAAACTCTTCCCCTGTTTCACCTTCAAAAAACTACACACAAACTTCATAAACTCACCTTCAACCGAACTCCACCTTCAAAGAACTTCCACCGCCATTTGAAACCCAAAATTTCTTTCCAGAAACCTTCAACTCAACACATACCACAACATATCGGACTTCAAATCAGTTCAAAACAGAGCAAAAATGAAGAAAAGAAGGTTGTTGTGCCGTGAAAAGCTTCTGCCGACCACCAGACCAAAAACAAAGCCTCCACACACTCGATCCATTACCAACGTATCACCGTCATCTTCGCTGCAAAAAGAACCACCCGAACTTCTTCAGATTCCAAAACCCCCATCCTCACACCAACTCGGAACCCATTTTCAAATCCTTCCAACAATCTACCTCCACCGTTTTTTTTCTTCCGGGCGACCCACAAGCGACCCGTTTCCGTAAGAACTTGCTCCTCCATTTCACAACCCAGAAATACTTTTCAAATCATCATCGTCATCTTCGCCCAACTTCCGTAACCACACACAACATGCACCCAAATCCCTAAACCGAAACCACAGTAAACCTTCAAGATCTTCATCGCTTCAAACTCGAATAACCCAGATTCCACCAAATCTTCAAACCCCTCTCAAAATCCATCTCCGATCCTCAAATAACGATATCTTTCAAACACATACAAACAAAAATAAAGGTGGAGAACTGAGAGAAAGAGAGGAAATAGTTTGAAGGGAAACCGCAACGAGATTTGGAATGGGAGATGTGAACGGAGAGATTTCTTTTTGATTTTTTTTCTTGTTTTGTTTATTTTGTCATTGTTTTGCTGCTGATTGGTCTTGGGCTTTCAAGCCCGTATGGACTCATTCACTTCTCCCATTTTCAATTCATATCGCACCCCCCTTTTTTTGCTGTTTCCTACGGTTTCTGTTGGAAGGTGATGGGCCTCAAGGGCCCAAATGATCCTTCATTTTATTTGCATCCCCTGCCTGCTTTTCTTTAGATTTTGTTTTATATTAACTTTCATTATTATGTATTATTATTATTATTATAATATGTTATATAGTTTTGTTTCATTTTTGTAAATATATTTTACTTATATCTTAAACTCTTTTTTAGAACTTTATGCTTTTAGAAGTTTTATATTAATTCTTTATTAGAGTTTATATATTTCTTTTAGAGTTTGTATATATATATATTTTATATTTATTTTACTTAGAACTTTATAAATATTTCTTTTAATTTATAGTTTTAGGATTTATATATAAACTTTTTTAGAAGTTGGATCCATTTCTCTTTTGTTATTGGGCATTTTATTCCACTTTTTGCTCTTTTAGGTCGATGAAGAAGTTTTCTCGATTCTCCGTCAAATTATTGATGAGAAATGAAGGATCCAAGACTAACTTTTTCTCCCCTTTTTCATTTTCGACTTTATTTCACTTCATCTCTTTTAGGTCGATGACGATATTTCCGTAATTCATTACCAGTCAAATTATTGATGAATAATGTTGGATCTGAGACCACTTCTTTCTCTCCTCATTTCTCTTCATCTTTCGATTTTATTTTGACTTTATATGATCGATGAAGTCTTGTAAGACGAGATCCCACTAATTTTGGTCCGTGCGACATGATTCAATTGGAGAACGATCCTCAATATCGTTTCTCTATCTTGTCCATAGCACGAAAATTAATACGCGACCTCTTAAAGTTTGACTTATCTTATAAGTCGAGCTATGACGGTTTAGCGTCACATTGGTCCCGATTCGAAGCATTATCAAGGACCAAAAAAGGAGAAGATTAGAATGGAGCTTGCGCACAATGTCAAGGGTCAACGGAACCATTCCGTTCGGTAACATCTTTTTAATTCAAGTCTTTTAGTCAACCATCGAGCGTTGTGAGTTCTGAGGAATAGATACGTGGGAAATGATGAGTGGGGGGCCTCCTCTCATTCATCTAGGGTGTTTAGCGTATGTCCTTTGGACAATATGCGACGCATTCGCTCCTACGCCTTAGGTTTTATCATGTGTGTCCCGAGTTCCTTCCTGTTTAGGCGTGTTAGGCCTGCTTCCTCTTTTCTTTCGCCCCCGTGCGACCGAAACTCTTTCTCTCGCGTCCTGGCGATCGAGATCCCTTCTCTTGCCCCGTGCAATCAAGACTCCCTTTTCTCTCGTTTCCGTGCGATCGATATTGTTTTCCGTAGTTAGCCGAACTACGGCTGCTCTGATCTCTCATATCTATTGAGAGTACGTAGGCATAGGATTGCGATAATCCTAGCGAGCACTTTTCCTTTTTCCCCCTTTAGGTAACCCGTACCTTTAACCAATGACATACTACGTCCGTTCTACCGCAAACAGGTAACGCCTAAGTCTCCAATGGTCGAGCAGCAATACACCTAACTGCTAGAATGCATGCGCTAGTATCTTCCACCTTTTCTCTCACCCTCGTGTGATCGAGAACACCCCATTTACCCGTAGTTAGCCTGAACTATGTTTTGCTCTGACTTTCCCATTGCACGAGGGAATACGTAGGCATAGAGCGTCGATGCTCTATCGAGTCTCTTTTCTTTTCTTTTGTCCCCGTGAGCCGTAGCTAGATTGTTTTACACCCTTTTAGATAGACAACAAACGTGGATCCCGTCGAGTATAACGGACGTGAGGGGTGCTAATTCCTTCCCCTTGCGTAACCGACACCCGAACGCGAGATTTGGTTGTGATGACCTGTCTTATTCCGTTTTCGTAGGTTTTCTCTGATCATTTCCTTTCCCTATCTTTGGGATAAATAACGAGCGATGGCGACCCTTCTGTCATTTTCGGCCCTTCTTCACAGTGATGCGACAGCTGGCGACTCTGCTGGGGACACTTCCCATCCCCTATGCGAGTCAATCCTAGCGTTTGTTTGCTTGTCTTTGGGTGTGTGTATATTTTATGTGTTGTATTTTGTATATTGCTGTATTTACATTTTCCGCACTTTATCATTATATGTTGTTGTCGTGCTGGTGGGTGGTTGTTCCTTCGAGAGATAAGCCAAAACCCAGGCTTGAGGATACACATAACATTAGTAGTGGAAAGTAGTGAGGACCTGTGTAACACCCCCTTCTATACCCCCAAATAAACAAATAAATCACATAATAAAATTTCATCAGAGTAAATTTGAAACATGGTATAAAAGAAGTATGCCACATCATTCAACAAAATAACATGCAACACCTGCTCTATAAAAGACATGCAACAGTGGGGTTTCAACAGAGGAACTTAGTCCTTACAACCACATCTCATATTTAGAATTAAAGCGGAAAATCTAAACATTGAATTACTTGAAGCATGTAATCATATAAATACATATCATTCAGTTTGTTTCATCACATTATTCATGTTTATAAAACATTTACCATCAGATACATATACAAAATATATCTCAAAAGAATACTATACAACCCTAACTACCCGGTGCTACATATCAGAGCATAACCGACCAAAAGAATGAAGCTAAACTTCACAAAAGACCTCCAGCAACCTAATCTGCAATGCCTCATAGAGCATTATAAAACATCAGAAGGGTGAGAAATATTATCATAATAATCAATGCATATAATTATATATATATATATATATATATATATATATATATATATATATATATATATATATATATATATATATATATATATATATATATATATATATATATATATATATATATATATATATATATATATATATATATATATATATATATATATATATATATATATATATATATATATATATACATATTCCACATTTCTGACCACAATTCATTTCAATCATCATATACATTACAACATATGTATAAACAAACATGGATAATCACCAAGCACATTTCATCATGCATACATCCATAATTCTCAATTCAGTACTTCACATACGAGTATACTTTCATACAACAATACACATTATTCATGTGACTCAATGCAACTCATGCCATGTGGTACCAACACTTGTTATCATTTTTCGATTTTTACACTTAAACCGGGTCCACCCTTCTAGACCGATAACAACAAAAGCCCGTTGCCTAAGCTTTCAAACCCACCCTTCTAGGTTTGGGACAAGTCACTAGTCTCCACGAAACTAGCAAACATTGCCTCTTGACTAAATGATGCATATGCAATTAACCACCAAATGCACTTAAGACCGTTCTCGCATCTTAATCCCATGCATTCAAATAATTCATCACTCAAGAATTATAACATGATTGCATACACAACATATTCACATTCAATATCATCAATATATTTACCAAGCAATGCACACATATCCACAATATGTTCTCATGCATTCTTAAACACAATCGCATACAAACAATATGCATTCACAACATCGTGCCAACGGCAACGAACTCAATCAAAATCATCATGCACTTTTAATCAATTCAAACAATGCATATATTGTCAAAAGACCATATTTCATAATCAATTCCACAATCTAGGATTCATGCCTTACGGCTATCCACAACATATGTTTCACAGTATACAATTACTTATTTCTAACAAGGATCGAACATAATCGAACCAAGAATTAACATAGAATGGACTCACAAGAAAACCAAATGTTGTCACGCTTGCTGGCTTGCTCGCCTAGTGAGTCCCTAGCGAATACTCGCTATCTGTTCGCCTAGTGAACAAGCTCGTGAAGGCAAACAGAAGCTATTGACTTACTTCACTACCCAGCTCGCTACAGCGAAGCCCTAGCGAACCTCCGCTGCCCCATTCGCTACCAGCGAAGAACCTCAAATCCATTCTTCCCAAGTCTGGGACCTCTCACTAACTTGCTCGCCTAGCGAGTTGCTAGCGAACGTTCGCGACCTGTTCGCCTAGCGAACGTCTGCGAACTCAAAACCCTCATTGTCATCAAGTCCTCAACTCTTCACAAAACCGACTGATTATCACCAAACAAGTTCCATAGCCTTAGTCTAACCTCCCTCGACTAAATTATACCACTTATTCTCATTTTTGACCGTTAAAACTTGGTTTCTATCGATTAAATCCACTTTCTGCCCTAAATGGAAATTGTAGAAAAACATCCAACAATCTAACCCAAGCATACATAATCATATACATTGACAAGATAATGATATTTCAGACCCTTACCTTGGTTAAATCGATGCTTGAGAGTTGTTCTTGAGTTTTTCCAACTTTTCCTTCTTCTCCTTCTCTTTTCTCCTCTTCCTCTTTCTTTCTCTTCTTTTCTCTTATGTTTCTATCTTTCTCTTTTTCTTTCCTCTTTTCCTTATATTCCTTCCATTCTATTTCCTTCCACAAATTCTCCTCTCAAATATCTACCAATAATTCCAATAATTAAAATCATCCAAATAAGTAAATTAATTAACATGAATAATTAATTATTGAAAAATTGGGCTGTTACAACCCTCCCCCACTTCAGGAATTTTCGTCCTCGAAAATGTTACCTGATTCAAACAGCTCTGGATAAGACTCCCTCATCTGACTCTCAAGTTCCCAAGTCACATTTCCACCAGCCGGACCTCCCCAAGCGACCTTCACCAAAGCAATCTCTTTTCCTCGAAGTTGCTTCAACTCTCGATCCTCTATCCGCGTAGGTGACGTCTCCACAGTCAGGTTATCTCTCACCTACACATCATCTACTTGGATTACATGAGACGGATCCGCAATGTATTTCCTCAACTGAGATACATGGAACACGTCATGAAGATTAGCAAGCGACGGTGGCAAAGCAACACGATAGCTTTGTGGCCACTTCTGCACTCGAGAGCTTTGTGGTCTGGCTTCCCACACTCAAAACATTTATGCTCAACACTTTTGCACTCGGGAGCATGATGTTCCTCTTCACCGCATCTAAAACATCTCACCGGAGTAGAAACTCCTCCCCCACTCGGCTTCTTTCCGTAACCAACTTTTTGTTTCCCCTTCTCTGCAGGAGTCACATACGGCTTTCCTCTAAATTGACCTTTTCCCTTCTTGTCACTTAAACTCTTGTAGTGGCTAGGCCGAGCTCTACTATCTTCATCATAAATTCTACTCTTGTTCACCAACTCAGAAAATCTCCTAATCTCCTGATAACCAACAACTTGCTTGATTTACGGCCTCAAACCATTCACAAACTTAAGACACTTGGATCTCTCCGCATTAGCAGTGTTATAATAAGGACAAAACTTAATCAATTCCTCAAACCTTGCAGCATACTTGGCCACAGTTGAGTTACCCTGCTTCAGCTCAAGGAATTCAATCTACTTCTTACCACGCACATCTTCTGGAAAATACTTCTCTAGAAATGTCTCTCTAAAAAGATCCCAAGTAACCACAATCTCATCCTCTTCAAAACTTTGGCGTGTATTACCCCACCAGTCCTCAACTTCCTCTTCAAGCATATGAGTGCCAAACTGCTGCCTCTGTGCATCCGAACAATTCATGACTCGAAAGATCTTCTCAATCGCTTTCAGCCAAACTTGTGCTTTGTCAGGTTCATGCGTTCCCTTGAAAATCGGTGGATTGTTCCTTTGGAACCTTCCCAAAGCACGAAACTCATCATCAGCGTTATTTCCAACATTCACATTGGCTTGAGGATTCTGCCCAATTGCTCCAGCCAACCTCGTTAACGCCTCAACAATCGCTTCGTCATTCCTGCCTGCAACCATTGCTCTTGATTCCCACAACAAATCCTCGCTAGAACAACCATATGGATAGTGCTGCACACATATACCAAATGTATAAGGGAATGAACACGTTAACAACTTGGTCAACAGACCGACTTGCTCTAATACCACTTAATGTAACACCCCCTTCTATACCCCCAAATAAACAAATAAATCACATAATAAAATTTCATCAGAGTAAATTTGAAACATGGTATAAAAGAAGTATGCCACATCATTCACCAAAATAACATGCAACACCTACTCTATAAAAGACATGCAACAGTGGGGTAGTTCAACAGAGGAACTTAGTCCTTACACCCACATCTCATATTTAGAATTAAAGCGGAAAATCTAAACATTGAATTACTTGAAGCATGTAATCATATAAATACATATCATTCAGTTTGTTTCATCACATCATTCATGTTTACAAAACATTTACCATTATACAAAATGTATCCCAAAAGAATACTATACAACCCTAACTACCCGGTGCTACATATCAGAGTATAACCGACCAAAATAATGAATCTAAACTTCACAAAAGACCTCCAGCAACCTAATCTGCAATGCCTCATAGAGCATTATAAAACAGCAGAAGGGTGAAAAATATTATCATAATAATCAATGCATATAATTATATATATATATATATATATATATATATATATATATATATATATATATATATATATATATATATATATATATATATATATATATATATATATATATATATATATATATATATATATATATATATATATATATATATATATATATATATATATATATATATATATATATATATATATATATATATATATATATATATATATATATATATATATATATATATATATATATATATATATATATATATATATATATATATATATATATATATATATATATATATATATATATATATATATATATATATATATATATATATATATATATATATATATATATATATATATATATATATACACACACACACACACACACACACACACACACACACACACACACACACACACACACACAACATAGAATACATATATTCCACATTTCTCACCACAATTCATTCCAATCATCATATACATCACAACATATGTATAAACAAACATGGATAATCACCAAGCACATTTCATCATGCATACATCCAAAATTCTCAATTCAATACTTCACATACGAGTATACTTTCATACAATAATACACATTATTCATGTGACTCAATGAACCTCATGCCACTAGTCTCCACGAAACTAGCAAACATTGCCTCTTGACTAAATGATGCATATGCAATCAACCACCAAATGCACTTAAGACCGTTCTCGCATCTTAATTCCATGCATTCAAATAATTCATCACTCAAGAATTATAACATGATTGCACACACATCATATTCACATTCAATATCATCAATATATTTACCAAGCAATGCACACATATCCACAATATGTTCTCATGCATTCTCAAACACAATCACATACAAACAATATGCATTCACAACATCGTGCCAACAACAACGAACTCAATCAAAATCATCATGCACTTTTAATCAATTCAAAAAATGCATATATTGTCAAAAGACCACATTTCATAATCAATTCCACAATCTAGGATTCACGCCTTACGGCTATCCACAACATATGTTTCACAGTATACAATTACTTATTTCTAACAAGGATCGAACACAATCGAGCCAAGAATCAACATAGAATGGAATCACAAGAAAACCAAATGCTGTCACGCTCACTGGCTTGCTCGCCTAGCGAGTCCCTAGCGAATACTCGCTATCCGTTCGCCTAGCGAACAAGCTCGTGAAGGCAAACAGAAGCTACTAACTTACTTCACTACCCAGCTCGCTACAACGAAGCCCTAGCGAACCTTCACTGCCCCATTCGCTACCAGCGAAGAACCTCAAATACATTCTGCCCAAGTCTGGGACCTCTCGCTAACTTGCTCGCCTAGCGAGTTGCTAGCGAACGTTCACGACCTGTTCGCCTAGCGAAGGTGCTAGCGAACGTCTGCGAACTCAAAACCCTCACGGTCATCAAGTCCTCAACTCTTCACAAAACCGACCGATTCTCCCCAAACAAGTTCCATAGCCTTAGTTTAACCCCCTCGACTAAATTATACCACTTATTCTCATTTTTGACCGTTAAAACTCTGTTTCTATCGATTAAATCCACTTTCTGCCCTAAATGGAAATTGTAGAAAAACATCCAACAATCTAACCCAAGCATACATAATCATATACATTGACAAGATAATGATATTTCACACCCTTACCTTGGTTAAATCGATGCTTGAGAGTTGTTCTTGAGTTTTTCCAACTTTTCCTTCTTCTCCTTCTCTTTTCTCCTCTTCCTCTTTCTTTCTCTTCTTTTCTCTTATGTTTCTATCTTTCTCTTTTTCTTTCCTCTTTTCCTTATATTCCTTCCATTCTATTTCCTTCCATAAATTCTCCTCTCAAATATCTACCAATAATTCCAATAATTAAAATCATCCAAATAAGTAAATTAATTAACATGAATAATTAATTATTGAAAAATTGGGCTGTTCCAACCTGGACGTTAGGAGTGCACTAGTCTTCATGAAATTCACGTTCAGACGAGGTTTTCTGTTAAAGACATCCTATCCTGTGCATTGGTCAGGAAAGGATGTTGGATCTGGAAATTGTCGACTCTGGAGATCGATCACTTGGGAGTCAGCTAAGTGAGGCCACTTCATGAGACAATGATGCCAAACCAGAAATGGTGAACGTATCATCGTTTCTTGAAAGTCTGTGACGTTGACGATCACATAGGATGCTTAACCTTATCAAAGATAGGTTCACACCTGTGAGTGGGGGGATTTTTTGCAGGAAAACGTGACCTCCAGCCAACCTGGTTTTCTGGTTTTCTCTTTAGAGCAGACTTTTGAACTTACTCAGTCAGCAACGCAGCAGTATTCAGAGCTTTGTGGGGGTTGTGATCCCGTGTTTGTTGCATCTTGCATTGCATTTGCATAAGCATCTCTGTATCATTTTTGCATATCATTCTCCAGCTGGCCAGAGCTCTTATCCAGCCTTTGTTTTGATTCAGAAGGTGATTCCCCGGTGCCCGTTTTGAGCAAGTGGTGATTATTGGGAGACGTCTAATTGGTTGAAGCAGAATTAAGCAGTGGCAAGAAGTGAAGTCAAGTTTGGAATTATTGTTAGCTATGTCAGGGAACGACCTCCAGAATGTTGATAGCCTGTCGGGTTTTACTGTGATGACCAATCCTCTGTATGGTTCTCTGATTGATGAAGACTTTCCGCAAGTGAACAACCTGACTGAAGCTCAACCTGTGCAGCCTTCTGTTGAAGACCAAGACCTACGTGAACAATTTTTTGTTCGAAGTGAACGTTCTTCTTCTCCTGATGCTACAAATAGCCATGATGTTGCTTTCTCTGTGCCGAATTTCAGAAGAGAGGTTCCGATAATAAAGACTAAGGACCCGAGAGCTCTTGAGTATGCTAAGAGGTTTCATGCGTTGGATGAAAGATTCAAGGCCTTGGAAGTTAAAGATGCTGTTGGTCTCAATGCTTCAGACATGTGTCTGGTTTCCGGTCTAGTGTTACCTCCGAATTTCAAAACACCGAGGTTTGAAAAGTACAAAGGGGATAGCTGTCCGAGGAAACATTTGGTGATGTTCTTCAGAAGAATGACTTCGTCTGTGCATGACGACAAGTTGATGATCCACTATTTTCAAGACAATCTGGTTGGGGCATCTCTGAGTTGGTATATGCAGTTGGAGAGTAATCAGATCCGATCATGGGTGGATTTAGCCAAGGCTTTTCTGAAGCAGTACGAGTATAATCTCGACATGGCTCTCGGTCGCATGCAGTTGCAAGGATTGTCTCAATAGAACAATGAGCCTTTTAGAAGATATGCCCAGAGATGGAGATAATTTGCTTCCAAAATGCAACCGCCGCTTCTAGACCAAGAATTGGCAGATATGTTCATAAACTCCTTGCAGAGCCCGTATTTTGAAAGGATGCTTGAGATTGCACCAAATTTCTTTGAACTGGTAATGACAGGAGAACGTATTGAGAATGGCATTAAAACTGGAAAAATTCAGAATGTCTCGAGAAGTCAGGCCAGTGAAACTGAATCTCTCCATAGCTCCCAAGAAGAAGAAGATATGGTTGATGCAGTCATGATAGATGTTGAGTGTTCTCAGGGTGAATCGGTGAAATCTTTTGGTTCTTCATCTTCTCAGCGGACATTATCTTCTGTGTCTCGTTATTCTAGACAGACAACTGTGCCTAGGGAACCACATCAGAAGCCTTAGGTCGCTCCTCATGCAAATCAACGAACCCATGGACGAGGTTATCCGAGTCAGCGCCAGAATCAAAACAGGCCTCGTAACAACTTGGAAAGAAAGAATGCTCCTTTTCATCCAGTTCCTGTGTCGTACAGTCAGCTTCTACCACATCTGATTCAGAACTCTTTGGTGGAGCCCAAAGCTCTTAAGCCTGTGCCAGAACCTTACCCTCCTGGGTACAATCCCCATGCTCAGTGTGGATATCACGACAGATCCATGGGGCATTCAACCGAAGATTACAAAGCTTTTCAGGAAAAAGTGCAACAGTTGATTGAAAAAGGGTGCATTTCCTTTCTAGAAGGAGTTTTGGTTGTTCATGTCAAACTCACAGCTGTCTAAGCCTGAAGAATCAGAGGGTCATTTCCAGAAGCCAGTGGTCTAGACAGGCAGACGTCCTCAACATTGGCAGTCCTTGGACGTTTTTATCATTTGCATTTGTAGTTTCTTTTCTGTTAGTTGCTACTTGCTTTTAAACATTGTTGTTTTGAATGGTAATATTAATGAAGTGATTATGCATTTTTCTGAATTAATCATGTCGTTTTCGCTCATTTTTTGCACAGCACAGACACATGCACCTTTTATCCACTCCACTTCATCACTGTTGTTTAGCAAAGATTGGAGGGAGGATGACAAAAACTGTATACTCATAACTAATGATCGTATGCTTTCGGATAGAATCCTACTGATGATGTACATTCATTGTTTCAAATCCCCTAAACACTAGAGATATAAGGAGTTAGTCCCTAGTTAACCACTTCGAGCCTAGAAGTAGGAGTTTCTTTTGGACTTTCAAACCCTCACATCTTAACCTGGGGCAGGGTAGCTGTCAGTTAGCTCGACCGAGCGTTCAAACCTTGTAGAGGAGTGTCCCCATTCGAGGACCAACCACACCTTATCCCTCTCAAGAGGTCGTCACCTCATCAACCACAATGGTTAAACCTCACCAATCAGGAGCGAGACAGTTACAACCCTCCGGAGAAATCAAGACAACCAGTGTCACACGACTTGTTTCAGAAAAGAAAAAGAAAGCCCACTAAGTTTGAAAAGCTGGAAAGCAATACTTAGGAAAAATTGGGGCATCCCGCTGGACTTCAAGATATAAAAAAACTCAAGAAGAGTTAGTCCAGGCGAAAATTAGGGAATGAAAGAATAAAAAGAGAGGATCTCAAAAGAAAGATCCTCATACGAGAACAAAGTCTTGTGATTACAGACACAGAAGACAAGAGGGGTGACTGTCACTTCAAAAACCTTGTGAGTTCCTTAACCATCACTCCTACCATTCAACCAACCTTTTGAGAGGTGAGCGCTTGTGCCAGGTTAACTGGACGTAGGATTGGAGATCATCACGAAGAAGGGGTGGGTACAAGTTATACTTTGATCCTAATATCCTTTGTTTCATTAACCGTGAACCCGACCACGATTCAACCCTTAAAAGACCTAACTGAGGCAGGGTTTATTCTGAAACCATACTCCAATGAGGTTGAGTAACCTGACTCCTACATGATTTTCTAATCATATCCTTGTTGTATCTTTCACTAATCAAATCAGCACTACGTTTGGACTAAATGGTCCGTTCGTCTCACTGTCACGACACTTAATAAGTGACATCTCTTTCAAAATCTGCATGGACACCGCATTAAAATTATCATTCGTGAACAAACAATTTTAATTGCAGGTTAGTAGTTGACATGGAGGAAATTCCAACAGGGAATAATTGAACAGGATTGGATTATTCAGTAGTCTGGATTAGAATTGTGTATATTTTGCAGCCCTGTGAATTTGGGGCATTGACATCCGTAGAGTTTGGAATCAGTCAGTCTGAAACAAGTCCCGAAGCATCGGTTGATTATGGGGAAAATCATTCAAGAAGAAGTTGGTCAGAAGTGAATCATCTCTAGACTACCAATCAGGGGCAATCACCCGGAGATTCTGTTGATTTGAGGGAATTTCTTCCAGTGTTCATTCAGGACAAGTTAAGTCGCTTCAATGCTCATGCAGGGGCAAGCCACGTTAAGAGTGCATTGAAGCCAGCCTTTCTAAGAGTCAGTCAATTAAGGATGAATCCTTTCGTGGTACAGATTATGGGGCAAGCCATCTCGAGGTTGTCTCATGGAAAGCTACTTTCTTCTCAAGGTGAACTATTTCCCGAAGATCGGACTGGGGCAAGTTGTTCAAGCGAGTTTATTCTCCCCAGCAAGAGTTGAGTGTCGGGGAATCGTGCCATTACCCCATCAAATAACTTGAACCTTTCGAAAAGGTCTTGCTGTCATTGGATTGTTATCCCACAGCCTAAACCTGTTACTTGTCAGAACCTTGTAACCAAACCTCCAAATCCCAGTTCTCGTCTGGCAAACCTTCAAACCAGTTCTCGTCTGGTTAACCCTTCACAAAACACCAGTTCTCGTCTTGTACATGTCTGTTTTTTAAACCAGTTCCCGCCTGGTCACCTTTTCTTTAGCCAACTATTTAACCAGTTCTCGTCTGGCAAACACAGTTTCAAAGTCTAGTTCTTGTCTGGCAAGCCAGAAATCAGTTCCCGTCTGATACCAAAATTAGAAATCGGTTCCCGTCTGACAACTTAACCTTTTACCGCCAGTTCTCATCTGGTAGTCCACCCTCGAATGCTAGTTCTCGTCTAGTATTTCCCTCTAAAGTGCATTTTTGTTGGTAACCAGAAATAAATCCCTATCACCATAAATCTGGTCCTACCTAACCAAAAAAAACACAGTTGTACTTGGCACAATTATTCCCAGTGGCTCGCATTTTGCCACATTTCCCGACACGAGGCTCGAGTAATCTCACTTCTCCACAATAGAGTTTCTATGTGCCCACAAGATGTTGGTATCAGATCAGTTTATCTCCACAGCAGATTGAGTTACATATTTCCACGGCAGGCAGGGACTAGTTTCTCCCCAACAGATTATGACTAGTTTCTCCCCAGCAGGTCGAGATTGATATCTCCAGCAGAGTAGGGTCATCTCCAACAAGTAGGCGTGGGATTATCCCCAGCAGTGGAACGAATTTAGAATTTCGTTTTCCCCGCAGAGTCTGAATGACTGACTCCTTTCCTCTCAGAGTCTAGGTCATTGACTCATTCCCCAAGCGGAAGTTGTTATTGTTGAGTTTATTTCTCATTTTCCCCCAAGCAGAGGTCGATGCTGATTCCCTCCCTATCTAGTCCCCAAGGAAGTCAGTGGAGTTAATTTTCTTCCCCACCGAATGGGACTGACTCAGAGATTTGTTTATTCTCCATCCTCAGCAGAGAGAGCTTAGGATGATTCCCCAGTAGATCTTATTCATAATCCCTAATAGATAGCGGATTAAATCTTCAGCGGAGTGGAGTCTCTGATAGAATAAAGCCATCCTTCGGCAGTCTGCCTTGATTCCCAGCAGAGTTGTCTGTTCCCCGAAATTTTATATTCTGGCAGACCATCCAGGGCTGATTTCCCCGGTAGAATGGAGTTTTTTGTCTCCAGCCGAGTTGTTAGTTCCCCAGAGGAGTTGTATTTTGGTAGGCCATCTGGGACGATTTCCTCAGCAGAGTTTGGTTTTGATCCCCAGCGGAGTGGATTTGTGCTTAGCAGAGCAGTTTTACCCAGAAGTTTTCTCGGAGGCCATCCAGGGCTTGTTTTCCCCAGCATGAGTCTGTTTGCACTAGGTGTGTATAGTCTTCCCCCAGTTGAGTTTGGTTTCCTCTCTTTAGCATTTATTTTTCTAAAGTGGTTCCTATGCATTTGCATCGTGCATAGCATCTACCCAAACACATAGCATTTCTATTTCGTATGGAGTATTACGCCATTTTCAAACATATGCATGTGAAACATAAGCCAGGTTGTTATCTCTTTGTTTCAGGTGTATCTCCGGAGGTTTAATCTCTTTGTCTTGTGGTATCCAGACCACGGTAGAAGGATCTCTTTGCCCTTATGGTATCCAGACCATGGCAGCTTATGTGTTTTATTGTGCCCTTGTGGTATCCGGACCACGGTAATTGGTGTTATTGTGCTTTATCCGTTGAGTATCCAGACTCCGGTAAAGGCAGTTGGGTATCCAGACCCTGATAAGTTTGGTGGTGTATTTCTTTATCCGTCGAGTATCCAGACTCCGGTGAAGATATTTGTGGTATCCAGACCACGACAATCAGCGTTATTGTGTATTTTCTGTCGAGTATCCATACTCCGGTAAAAGACAGTTATGGTATCCAGACCATGGTAGCTTATTTGATGTTTTGTGATATCCAGATCACAGCAGATGTTGTTATTTTCTATTGCCTTACGGTATTCAGACCTTGACAACTAATGATTTCTTTCAACCCGTGTGGCATCCAGACCACGGCTCATATTATTTCCCAGCAGTGTCGTCGGACTTCAGCTAGTCGTGTTGTTTTAAACTCATGTGGTATCCCGACCTCGATGAGTATTTGTGATGAATTCCTTTGTCCGTTGAGTATCCAGACTCCGGTCAATTGCGGGGAGTATTCAGACTCCGATGGATTTTCAATTCGTGACGTATTGCTTTGTCCGTCGAGTATCCAGACTCCGGTCAGGTTCCGTTGAGTATCCAGACTCCGGTAAAACCCCAGTGAAGTCGTCAATTACGTTGAGTATTCAGACTCCGGTTTTTACGTCGAGCATCCAGGCTCCGGTTATTACGTTGAGTATCCAGACTCCGGCTTATTAAGTTGAGTATCTAGACTCCGGTTTTTACGTCGAGCATCCAGGCTCCGGTTTTTACATCGAACATCCAGGATCCGATTATTACGTTGAGTATCCAGACTTCGGCTTATTACATTGAGTATCCAGACTCCGGTTTTTACGTCGAGCATCCAGGCTCCGGTTTTTACGTCGAGCATCTAGGCTCTAGTTATTACGTTGAGTATCCAGGCTTCAGTTATTACGTTGAGTATCCAGACTCCAACTTATTACGTTGAGTATCCAGACTTCGGTTTTTACGTCGAGCATCCAGGCTCCGGTTTTTACATCGAGCATCCAGGCTCTGGTTATTATGTGGAGTATCCAGACTCCAGCTTATTACGTTGAGTATCTAGACTCCAATTTTTACGTCGAGCATCCAAGCCCTGGTTTTTACGTCGAGCATCCAGGCTCCGGTTATTATGTGGAGTATTCAGACTCCGGTAAACTTCGTTGAGTATCCAGACTCCGACTTTTACATTGAGCGTCCAGGCTCCGGCTCTTTCTCGTTGAATATCCAGATTCCGACAACTTGAAATGTCATCCTTCAATCCAGATGGTATCCAGACCACGATACATTTTTGGTGGATGAGTTCATCTTATTGTGTTTCCCCAACAGAGTTACTTAGTTAAGTTTCTTCTTTCTCCCTGCCAGAGTTGCTTGGTTAAGTTTCTCTCTTCCCCAGCGGAGTATTTTTGTGAATTATCAGAACTGACGGCGAAGTCAGATAATTTCGAGGCCTGACGGCGAGGTCATATCTTTTTACCGACTTGATGTCAAGGCCTGACGGCGAGGTTAGACACTTTTACCGATTTGATATCGAGGACTGACGGCGAGGTCAGATCTTTTTACCGACTTGATGTCGAGGCCTGACGGCGAGGTCAGATGCTTTTACCGATTTGATATCGAGGACTGATGGCGAGGTAAGATCTTTTTACCGACTTGATATCAAGGCTTGACGGCGAGGTCAGATCTTTTTACCAACTTGATGTCGAGGCCTGACGATGATGTCAGATGCTTTTACCAATTTGATGTTAATGATTGACGGCGAGGTCAGATGTTCTTACCGAATTGACGTCGACGTTTCCTATTTGGTAATGAGTTAGCTCATTGTCCTTGCAACTATTAGATACAGTTTCTCCGGTGATTCTATTCCAGTGGACAGTTTCTTTTGCGGTTGGCAAATTTCTGGGTTCTTTGGTATTCAACCGTCTTTTACCTTGAATGTTTGAAAGCGTTCGCTTTTCACCCATTCAGGTCCAAGCCGTTTGAATAGGGGCAGCTCTTGCACCCTAAAATTTGACCAACCGTTTCTCGCAATTTGGCTTGTGTTTCATTTCATTTTGCATTTACATATCATTTATCGCATACTGTGCATTTTGTCGGTCGGAGTGACTTATCGGGATTACAGCCTCTTTTCTCGCGTTCCAGACAATTTAAACCAGTTCAAATAAGGAGATCTATTTCAGAATCGAGTGGAGTTTGCTCTTTCTGGTGGTCCAGTCCGTGCTGGTATTTTCGGGGACATTTCGGTGCTCGCCCGATCTTTCTGTTTTTATTTACAGTTATTGATTTTTAGCATAGTTTAATTTATTTTTAGCATAGAATTTAATTTTAGATTTTTATTTTAAATAGGTTTTTATTTTAGAATTTTGATAGTTTAATATAGATTTTATTTAATTTTTTAGAATATTTTGTTTTAGAAAATAGTTTTTGAATAGATTTTATTAAGTTTTTAATTAGAGTTTTATTTAGAGTTTGTTTTGTTAATTAGTTTAAAATAATTGTTTGTTGTTAGAAAATAGTTTTTATTTTATTAGAAATAAAGATAGAGTTTATTTAGTTAAATTTTTAAAATGGTTATTTTATAGAATTGTTTTTTTATAATTATTTTTATTAGATTATAGATTTTTATTTTTAAGAATAAATATTTTAGAGTTATTTTTCTTAGAGTTATTTAAGTTTGTATATTAGTTGTCATTATTAATTAGAGTCAGCTTTATTAACTTGTTTTCATCAACATTTTATTAATATTAACTTGTCTTCATGTAATTAACCTGTTCGTTTAGCTTCAGCATACTCTATTAATCATTATCAGCAGTCAACTAATCAAAGTCATTAACATTAGTCAGGACAGCCACGTGTCGGCATATGGGTATAAAATGCATAATTTATCTCCTTCCTTACGGAGACTGAAACCTAACCCTAGACGCAAATCACCAGCCGCCACCCACCACTATCCTCCTTCGTCTCACTATCGTTCATCACAAACCTTCTTCACCATCATCATTCAACCCCCATTGATGAACAAAGATCCAAACCTTTTTTGAAAATTCCATCGAAGCAAATCGAATCAAACTCAGATCCGCAAACACCACCATTGTTCTTCCGCAAGAACTCAGCCGTGACGCCTACCGAAAACCGCAAAACTTTCGAAATAACCTTCATAACAAAAACAACTCAGATTCACCATTCCACATCAACCTCAAAAAGCTGAAACCCTCCATCAACTCACCTTCATCGTCAGAATCCGACCCAGAAACCTTTTCCCTTCTTCAACCTCATAAATTCAACTTCAAAATACCCAAAAACAAACCTTCAGCGTAACTTCCTTCAAACTCCATCAACCCTTACCAGAAACCTCCGTTCAAACCGTTTCAAAACTTGCTCAACCCAGAACAAAGAGCCATTAACAACTTCACCATTTTTCACCAACATCCCAGAAATCACCGTTCTTCACACTCACTCACACAAACCCTTTCCACCATATCCCTTCTACTTCCAAATCACCATTAAAACTGCCCAAAAAGCCTCAAACCATCAACATAAACTCTTCCCTTGTTTGACCTTTAAAAAACTCAACACAAACTTCATAAACTCACCTTCAACCGAACCCCACCTTCAACGAACTTCCACCGCTAGTTGAAACCCAGAATTTCTTTCCAGAAACCTTCAACTCAACACAGACCACAACATACCGGATTTCATAGTTCAAAACAGAGCAAAAATGAAGAAAAGAAGGTTGTTGTGCCGTGAAAAGCTTCCGCCGACCACCAGACCAAACACAAAGCCTCCACACACTCGATCCATTACCAACGTATCACCGTCATCTTCGCTGCAAAAAGAACCACCCGAATTTCTTCAGATTCCAAAACCCCCATCCTCACACCAACTCGGAACCCATTTTCAAATCCTTCCAACAATCTACCTCCACCTTTTTTTTTCGGGCGACCCACAACCGACCCGTTTCCGCAAGAACTCGCTCCGCCATTTCACAACCCAGAAATACTTTTCAAATCATCATCGTCATCTTCGCCCAACTTTCATAACTTTACACAACATGCACCCAAATCCCTAAACCGAAACCATAGTAAACCTTTAAGATCTTCATCGCTTCAAACTCGAATAACCCAAATTCCACCAAATCTTCAAACCCCTCTCAAAATCCATCTCTGATCCTCAAGTAATGAGATCTTTCAAACACATACAAACAAAAATAAAGGTGGAGAATTGAGAAGAATAGAGGAAATAATTTGAAGGGAAACCGCATCGAGATTTGGAATGGGAGATGTGAACGGAGAGGACGGAGTTCGCACGAGTTCGAAGAAGAAGAGATTTCCTTTTGCTTTTTTTTCTTGTTTTGTTTATTTAGTCATTGTTTTGCTGCTGATTGGTCTTGGGCTTTCAAGCCCGTATTGACTCATTCACTTCTCCCATTTTCAATTCATATCGCACCCCTTTTTTTTTTGTCTGTTTCCTACGGTTTCTGTTGGAAGGTGATGGGCCTCAAGAGCCCCAATGATCCTTCATTTTATTTGCACCCCCTGCCTGCTTTTCTTTAGATTTTGTTTTATATTAACTTTGATTATTATATATTATTATTATTATTATTATAATATGTTATATAGTTTTGTTTCATTTTTGTAAATATATTTTACTTATATCTTAAACTCTTTTTTTAGAACTTTATGCTTTTAGAAGTTTTAAATTAATTCTTTATTAGAGTTTATATATTTCTTTTAGAGTTTATATATATATATATATATATATATATATATATATATATATATATATATATATATATATATATATATATATATATATATATATATATATATATATATATATATATATATATATATATATATATATATATATATATATATATATATATATATATATATATATATATATATATATATATATATATATATATATATATTATATTTATTTTACTTAGAACTTTATAAATATTTCTTTTAATTTATAGTTTTAGGATTTATATATAAACTTTTTTAGAAGTTGGATCCATTTCTCTTTTGTTATTGGGCATTTTATTCTACTTTTTGCCCTTTTAGGTCGATGAAGAAGTTTCCTCGATTCTCCGTCAAATTATTGATGAGAAATGAAGGATCCGAGACCAACTTTTTCTCCCCTTTCTCATTTTCGACTTTATTTCACTTCATCTGTTTTAGGTCGATGACGATACTTCCGTAATTCATTACCAGTCAAATTATTGATGAATAATGTTGGATCCGAGACCACTTCTTTCTCTCCTCATTTCTCTTCATCTTTCAATTTTATTTTGACTTTATATGATCGATGAAGTCTTGTAAGACGAGATCCCACTGTTTTTGGTCCGTGCGACATGATTCAATTGGAGAACGACCCTCAATATCGTTTCTCTATCTTGTCCATAGCACGAAAATTAATACGCTGTCCCTTAAAGTTTGACTTCTCTTATAAGTCGAGCTATGACGGTTTAGTGTCACATTGGTCCCGATTCGAAGCATTATCAAGGACCAAATGAGGAGAAGATTGGAATGGAGCTTGCGCAGAATGTCAAGGGTCAACGGAACCACTTCGTTCGGTAACATCTTTTTAATTCAAGTCTTTTAGTCAACCGCCGAGCGTTGTGAGTTCTGAGCAATAGATACATGGAAATGATGAGTCAGGGGCCTCCTCTCATTCGTCTAGGGTGTTTAGCATATGTCCTTTGGACAATATGCAACACATTTGCTCCTACGCCTTAGGTTCTAGGCGTGTTAGGCCTGCTTCCTCTTTTCTTTCGCCCCCGTGCGACCGAAACTCTTTCTCTCGCATCCTGGCGATCGAGATCCCTTCTCTTACCCCGTGCAATCGAGACTCCCTTTTCTCTCGCTTCCGTGCAATCGAGACCGTTTTCCGTAGTTAGCCGAACTACGACTGCTCTGATCTCTCATATCTGTTGAGAGTACATAGGCATAGGATTGCGATAATCCTAGAGAGCACTTTTCCTTTTTCCCCCTTTAGGTAACCCGTACCTTTAACCAATGACATACTACGTCCGTTCTACCGCAAACAGGTAACGCCTAAGTCTCCAATGGTCGAGCAGCAATACACCTAACTGCTAGAATACGTGCGCTAGTATCGTCCACCTTTTCTCTCACCCTCGTGTGATCGAGAACACCCCGTTTACCCGTAGTTAGCTTGAACTACGTTTTGCTCTGATTTCTCGTACCAGACGAGAATACGTAGGCACAAGACGCGATGTCTTGGCGAGCAATCCCCCCCGTAGTTTTCCGAACTACGTTGACTCTGACTTTTCCATTGCACGAGGGAATACGTAGGCATAGAGCGGCGATGCTCTATCGAGTCTCTTTTCTTTTCTTTTGTCCCCGTGAGCCATAACTAGATAGTTTTACACCCTTTTAGATAGAGAACAAGCGTGGATCCCGTCGAGTACATCGGACGTGAGGGGTGCTAATACCTTCCCCTTGCGTAACCGATTCCCGAACCCGAGATTTGGTTGCGATGACCTGTCTTATTCCCTTTTCGTAGGTTTTCTCTAATCGTTTTCTTTCCCTCTCTTTGGGATAAATAACGAGCGGTGGCGACTCTTCTGTCATTGCCAACCCCTCTTGCAGCGATGCGACAAGACCTTCCGACATTAATCCGGCAGCTTTGTGGTTAGCCATGCCGGCAAACCAAGGTCTAACTTTCACCATGTACAACTTTTCATTAGGAAATTCTTCTTTCACCTCATTTTCACGTTTCATAACCTCAACATTCACCAGACGGGATAAGTGATCTGTCACCAAATTCTCGGATCCCTTTTTGTCACGAATTTCCAAATCGAATTCTTGTAACAAAAGGATCCAACGAATTAGTTTTTGTTTTGAGTCCGACTTGGTGAGCAGATACTTGATCATCGCATGGTCAGTGTAAATCACAACTTTAGACCCTATCAAGTATGACCTAAATTTTTCCAATGCATACATTATTGCAAGCAACTCTTTCTCGTTTGTTGCATAGTTTATTTGAGCTTCATTGAGAACTTTGCTCGCATAGTGTATAGCATGAAAAAAATTGTTTTTCTTTGACGTAACACCGCGCCAACCGCATAATCACTAGCATCGCATATGAGTTCAAAATCAATTTTCCAATTTGGTGCTATGATTATGGGCGCGATGGTCAAGCTTTGCTTTAAAGAATTAAAAGTTGTCATACAAGACTCATTGAAAATAAAAGACTTATCTTTGTTAAGCAAGTTACTCAATGGCTTCGCTATCTTTGCAAAATCTTTGATGAATCTCCGGTAGAATCCCGCATGACTCAAAAAGCTTCTGATTCCTTTCACGTTCAAAGGTGGTGGTAGCTTCTCAATGACTTCCACTTTGGCACGATCAACTTCAAGCCCTTTCAAAGAAACTTTGTGTCCAAGCATAATTCCCTCCATGACCATAAAATTTCATTTCTCCCAGTTGAGTACTAAGTTAGTCTTCACACACCTCTCCAAAACAACATCTAAATTTTTCAGACAAAGGTCAAATGACAGACTGAAAACTGAGAAGTTGTCCATAAACACCTCGATAGTCTTTTGGATCAAGTTCGAGAAAATCGCTTGCATACACCTTTGAAAATTCGTCGGTGCATTACACAGGCCAAACGGTATCCCCCTATAAGCAAAGATTCCGAAAGGAAAAGTGAAAGTTGTTTTTTCATGATCCTCCGGGTTGACAATGATTTGATTGTACCCCAAGTATCCATCCAAAAAACAATAATACTCTTGACCGGAGAGCCTCTCGAGCATTTGATCCATAAAAGGAAGAGGTCAGTGATCTTTCCTTGTAGCTTGATTGAACCTACGGTAGTCGATACACATCCTCCACCCCATTACAGTTTTTGTTGGAATCAACTCATTCTTCTCATTACGGATAACCGTCATTTCTCCCTTCTTCGGCACCACTTGTACTAGACTAACCCACAGACTATCAGAGATAGGATAAATCATTCCGGCGTCTAACATTTTTACCACTTCTTTCCTCACAAATTCTTTCATTGTAGGATTCAATCTTCTTTGTGGTTGAGCCACCGGCTTGAAATCTTCCTACATGAATATTCGGTGCATACAATAGGATGGACTTATGCCTTTCAAGTCGGAAAGAGTCCAACCCATTGCCTCTTGATTTTTCTTCAAAACACCAACTACCTTTGTCTCTTCCTTCTTAGTTAGCTCTGCACTAATGATCACCGGCTTGTTTCCTTCCTCATCAAGAAAGACATACTTGAGATGAGAGGGTAACACTTTTAACTCAAGTTTAACTTCCTCATTTGTTTTCCTTTTTCAAAATTTCCACCATTTCATTCAAAGGGGGAATTTCTTCTAACTCTTCATGTTCCCGCAAGCATTTCTTAATCTCTTTTTCTTCCTTCTCATTGACATTTGAAAAAGCATTGGTAAGAACTTGTTGTAATGGTGTAAAAACTTGTAACAACTCTTTAACTTCTTCGATCACCCTTTTTATTGCATCGATTCTAAAATAATCAGTCTTATCCTTCAAATGATTCATGGCTTCAAAAAGATTGAAACATATCTCCTCATCTTGAACTTTAACTTTCATTAGACCATCATCTATATCAATTTCCATGCGCGCGATCTTTATGAAAGGTCGCCCAAGAATCAAGGGATAGTCTTCATCTTCCTCCATATCAATCACCACAAAGTCAATCGGGAACAAAAATTTATCAACCTTCACCAACATGTCTTCTGCTACACCATGAGGGCGAGTGGTAGATTTGTCGACAAGTTGCAATGTCATTTGAGTGGACTTCAACTCCATGTATCCCAACCATTTCACAATAGACAAGGGTATCAAATTGATACTAGAGAATAAATCGATCAATCCATTGCCAACATAAATGTTTCCTATTGTAACCGACAAAGTGACTCGTCCCAGATCACTTTCTTTCCTCGGGAGAGTACATTGAATGATTGCGCTACAACTAGCATCCACCACGATAGTTTCTTAATCCGTATACCTCTTCTTATTTGTAAGAATATCCTTCATGAATTTCGCATACTTGGGCATTTGTTCCAATACTTCGAAAACTGGAATGTTGATTTGCAATTTCTTGAATATGTCCATGAATCGAGCATAGTGCCTCGCACAATCTTTTCTAGATGGAGCATGCGGATATGGAAAATTTTGAATCGGAATAGTGCTCACTTATTATTTTCCTTTCTTATATTTTTTCACTTTTTCTTCTCTCTTATTTTTCTCTTCTTCCTCACCCTTTTTCACTCTTTCTTTTTCAACTAATTCTCCCTCAACATTCTTTTCTACTTCTTTCTCAACATTTTCTTTTTCTTTTTCAACTACAACCTCTTCCTCTACTACCTCCTCACCTACACCATGTCAATCTCTCTACCACTTCTTGGGAGAGCGGTAGCCGTAAATGGTCCTTTTTGTTGGTCAGCCAATTGTTTTGATAATTGACCCACTTGTGTCTCCAAATTGTTTATAGCCGCGTCGGTGTTCTTTTGATTTGACATTGACATTTGCATAAATTGAGTAAGAATTTCTTCCATCTTTGATGTTGCACTTTGAGTTTGTGGAGGTTGAGTGTAGTTTTGGTATTGTTGACGATTTGAAGTTTCGGCTTCTTGCGGCCTCCAAGGTTGTCGATACCCATTATTTGGTCTTTGATACCCTTGATTTTCTTGTTGGTAAGGTGGCCTAGGTTGGTATCCCTGATTTTGATTTCCAGCATAGTTAACCTCTTCCACTACCGGAGTACAATACTCAGTAGGATGGTCGCCTTTACACAATTCGCAACTTTCCATTTGAGCTTTGGTAGGAACTTCTTGCATTTCTTTGATTTGTTGTGGAAGCTTCGACATTTGTTGAGTTAAAAGCTCCATTTGTTATGATAGAAGTTTGTTCTGAGCAAGAATAGCATCATTGGTACCCAACTCTAGCACTCCTGGTTTTCTTTGAGTTACTCTACGGCTATGATTTCCTTGGTGATCATTAAGCGCCATCTTGTCAATAAATGCAATTGCTTCTTCGGCACTTTTAGACATCAAAGAACCCACCGTCGTAGCATCCAACAAGGTCTTGTGAACCGAGAGGAGACCATTGCAGAAAATGTGAACTTGTGTAAGTTCATCAAAATCGTGTCCTTTACATTTTATCAACATTGACTTGAATCTCTCACAAGCTTCGTTGAGGGATTCATTTCCTTGTGAAAATACAACAATTTTCGTCTTTACTTCCATGAACCGGTTGTGTGGAAAAAACCGTTCAAGAAACTTTTCTTCTAATAAATTCTAGTCCGTCATTACTGTTATAGACTGATCAAGATACCATTCCTTCGCTTTCCCGATCAAAGAATAAGGAAATAGTCTCCTAAACAGTGATTCTTCATCAGCTTCTGGTGCTCCAGTTGCACCCGCAATCTCATAGAATTTGGTAAGATATGTAAACGGATCCTTATGATCTAATCTCGTGAAAGGAGTTTGATAAATGAGTGCAAGGATTCCCGTTTTCATCTCAACTTGCCTTCCATTTTAGAGGTTACGCGCAAACTGAGCATTGTGCCTTGGACTATTGGTAAATGGAACTGAACCTAGAAGTGGTGGTGGTGGTGAAGCTGCCATGATTGGTGAATCAGGTGGAGTGGATGAAGAAGATTCCCCGTGCTCTTGTCTTTCCCTAGCTTGTTGTCGTCTTCGTCTTGTTTGATTGTTGAGTCGGTGAGCAGTTCTTTCAATCTCAGGATCGAAAAGAAGGTCTTCAGGCCGGGCTTGTCCTCGCATAAACGAATTCCGCACACAAGCTAAATAGATCAAAAAGCACAAAGAATTACAGAGATAAGAGATTCACAATACACAAATCTTAAAATCACTAAACTATTGCAATGCTTGCAAAGTTCTACTAACAATCCCCGACAACGACGCCAATTTTTTAGAAAGAATTTCCGTGAGTGTTTTATCGTATCCACAGTGATTAATGAGAATATTTGATGCTCGTCGTTCAATATTTTAGTGATTTAAGAAAGGGGGTTTTTAATTTGGTTTCTATTTTGTAACATGAGTTAAAGCAAGGTAAAATTGATTTTAGTTTGATAAAAAGCATGCCAAGATTAGGGTTCACCAATCCTTTTTAAACGTATCCAATTAATCGAATATGTGAAGTTAGCTTTAACCAATATAATCGCGTCTCCTCGCAAAAACGTTCATCTCTAAAGCGATTTCGTGAATGTTATTGTTTCGACTGTCAAATGATCTCTCTAAATAACACCCGAAACAATAATCATTAAGATCAATACAATGCAAATATCAACTTCCAAATCTATGTCTAGAGTTTGTATAGTTGATAGATGAAGAAATTAGGTCAAGACTTGAAAAGTTCATGTCTAAAGCAATCCAAACCATAAATGTAACAAAAGATAGCAAATAACTTCATCTATATTGATCAAAACCTAAGAAGAATACATAAAATCAGAACTAACTACCTCTAATCTTGACACAAGAGAGGTTTTAGCCACCTATTTCCATAATAGTTTGAGCAACAAGTTTCGGAAGAAGGGTGATCAACACTCGAATCGAATAATCGAGATTGGATGGGAATCCACTTTCTTTTTGTGAAAAATGGCTAAGAGATGATGAAAATGGAGAACCTGGGGTTTATGTGCTGAAAAATACAAAAATATGAAAAGTACAAAATAGAAGATATTTTGGCAAAAAGTGGCACCAAGTACTTATAGACATGCTGTTGTGCTGTCAACTTCGCATTGTGAAGCTCTTGTTCGCCTAGCGAACAACCAAAAGTGGCACTTGAAGTGCTAGTGTACAGTTAAACCGCCCCTGAGATATTTCCAAATATTCGTTGTGCGAGCAATCCTTCGCACTGCGAAGGCTTCGCTATAAACTTCGCACAGTGAATTCTTGTCCAAATACTTACTGCCTCAGGTCTGGGGTATTCGCTAGGTCTTCGCTTCTTCTTCGCTCCAGCGAACCCTTCGCTACCTCCTTCGCACAACGAATTTAGATGTCTTTTCTCTCTATATGAACAGTGTCAGGTTCCCAATGGCCTTCGCTGGCAAGTTCGCTGTGCAAACTTGATGATGTTTTTTCTGGGCAACTTCGCTAGGAAGTTCGTTGTGCGAACTTGTTGATGTTTTGCTGCTGACTTGGTTTTCTTGTCAAAGTCCTTCTGTCTTACTCTTTTTATTTTGTGCCTAATTCATACACAACAGCACACAAATCAAAGCAACCAAGACATTTTCACACAATGAAGCATATCATCAAAAATAAGAGTGATTCAATTCAATTCATCTATAAAAAGAACAAAAGATATCAACATTTAATTGAACAAATAAGCAAAATTTGACATCTAACACATAACATATTAATCATATACAGTGTTTCCAAGAATAAAAAATTTTAGTTTATTTACACGTTTGATTTTCACGTATGACTCGTATGATTATGTTAATTCAATATCCATAAATTGATCTACTATGCATGGTTGTTGCTCTGTTGCTTGGGCATGTGGTCTTATTGCCGTTGCCTACAAATTAATTAGCTTCTACATATCTACATTATTAAAAATTTAAAAATTAGCCTCTGTATCATGTGCATGTGTTTGTCTTTTCATTATTATTTGGCTAATTTTACTTTGACAATTTCAACGACAATGTATATTACTTTTATAAATAATATAATTAATAAAAATTAAAAAGACCAACACATTTTAACTAATCTAAAAATTAAAAGTAAAATTTATAAACTACAATAAGAAAAAACAAAAGAATTTTAAAAAATACAAACAAATCCATCAAATTAAAAGATCAAAAATTTATCATCTCTTGTCTGGTTCTGACTCAACTTCTCAACCCAAACGTTCTTATTACCACAATCATTGATATCTTCATTCTCACCCTTCTCCTTTCCATCCTTTTTAATCTCTTCATTATTTTTCTCCTTTTCACCATTAGTATTATTATTTTTAGTTTTAGGAAAAAATATTCCATGAACAAATGACTCAACCTCTTTCCTTGAAAATCCAGCTTTGTCGACAATTTCATTAGGAGGAATATAAGGTGGACGAGTAATTTCCAACACAATGTTCCACTTTACACTTTTAAAGAAATCGTGACCCTTTATTCCATTAATCTGAATCCTAAGGTCAGGATCTTTCTCAAGCAACTTCACAATCAAATCCTTCAATGGCGTCATTTCACCCTTTAGTTCAGGCTCCATAGTTAAAATTTTATAAAACGTTTCCTTTCTATTAGGACTATTAAATGGCGTCATTCCATAAAGCATTTCATACAAAACTATGCCAAATGACCACCAATCAACAGCAAAGTTGTGCCCGTGTCCCTCAATAACTTCAGGTGCCACGTAATCCTCAGTTCCCACGAACGAGTTGGATTTCTCAACCGAGTCTGACTCGCTCCTTTTACACGTCGAGTTAGGATCAATCTGACTCACTGAGTCCAATTCCGCTTTCATAGAAGGACAATGACAATTAAAGTGTGACAACCATTTCATCGTTCTATTTTTCACACCTGGCGAGTTTGAACCGGGTGACGAGTTGCAACTTAGTGAGTTTGGTGATTTCGGATTCAGTTTCTTTGATAGGTCGAAATCTACCAGCATTATGTGACCCGTTTGTTGAATCATAATGTTTTCCAGCTTCAAATCTCTATAAACTACCCCTAAATTGTGTAAATATTCCAATGCTAACACCAATTCCACAGCATAAAACCTTAGCAAAAAAAGTACAATAATTATTATTATACAGAAATAACATGCAAATGCGCCAAGAGAGGATGAAATAGTAATACCTAATGGTTTCTTCAGAGAACTTTTTCTCCGGTTGTTTCTTCTTAACATAATGCAAATTCCCACCATGACAATAATCCATTGCAAAACCAATGAGTTTCTCTGTTTCAAGAACTCCTTTTAATCGCGGCAAAAGGGGATGATCAAAACGACGTAGGATTTGTTGTTCAAACGAAACTCTTTTGTATTTATCGGTTCTATTATTATTCTTCTTCTTTTGAAACTCTTTCGATATCACTTTCAAAGCCAGCCATTCCTCTTTCGATGATCCGTAGAGTCTTGCAAGAAACACAACGCCTTTGGCACCACGTCCGACAGCGGATATTACCTTAAGGTTTCGAAAGTCCAATGTTTCGCCGCTATAACTCATGATGGAGGTAGGGTAACCTCGTACGGTACCTCGTACCTCGGGGTGGACCCCAAATTGGAAACTGTTTTTCACCTTTTCACGTATGTTTTTAGAAAAAGTCTTCTTTATATGAATTTTAGAGGTGAGAGGTGTGATCCTCTGTAACTCTTTTTATCGAAATATCTTGGACCGCACGTGTGTTATTGTAGCACGTGGAATATTATTAACGTATTATGTTTGTTGAATTGAACATGCATGTTTGTAGAGAGATTTTGGTTAGGGACAACTGATCGAGAGATAGAGAATTACATGTGATTTTGATGGGACGTTTTCAAACTTGAAATTGTAAAATGAATGGTCGTAATGAATTTGCTGAAAACGCGGAATTTGAAGAAGAAAATGTAGTGCATGCATAACGGATTAATCTAATATGTGTTCAATACGTGTTTATTTTGTAAAAGAAATAAAAAATAATATAAAAAAGAGTTATATTAAAGTTATGTATAATAATATATAAAAATTAATATATTAACTATATTTTAAATCCTAAAACAAATTCATTTAAAATATGATATATTATATATTAAAGTGTATGCTTATTTTTAAAGAAGATTAAAATCATTCTCTCTGTTCTTAAATATAAATACACACTTCAGACAAAATGTTATGCTTAAATATAACCACATTTCTAAATTAATAAATATATTTATTATTCTTTTTAAAATAAATTTTAATTAATATTACAAGGTATCTATGAAAAGCTTAAATTAACTATATATGTTTTTCATACATTAACTACATTATAAACCTTTCTAACCTTTCTTTAAGACAAAATATTAATACCTAGTTAGCATTTATACTGTGAATAAACTATTAATAATATATTAGTTTATCTCTTTTAAGTGGCGTTAAATTGACACAACAGGATATTTTATGAAAACCTTTATTAATAAAATTATTAGATAATTATTTGTCAGTAAACCTTAAACCTTATAAACTAGGGGTGGCAAAATGGATGGATTGGATGGATATGAATTGGATTGTTAATGGATGGATCAAAATAATCCATTAATCCATTAACAATCCACTAACTCACTTAATAAAAATCAAATCCAATCCATCCATTAAAAGATAAAATCCATTCAATCCATCCATTCACATAATTCTAATGGATGGATATCCATCCATCCAAAAAAATAATTTAAAAATTCTTAATTATTTTTTATATTTCATAAAAACATAATTTAAATATTTTAAATTATTTTTTAAACTTCTTAAAAAAACTTAAATTTTACAACAACAAAAAATAATATTCTTAATTATTTTTTAAATTTCATAAAAAAATTTAAATTTTACAATAAAATTATAATGAATTATTTTTTAAATTTCATAAAAAAAAATTAAATTTCATAAAAACAATTAATATTCTCAATTATTTTTTAAATTTCTTTAAAAAATTTAAACTTCACAAAAAAATTAACTTCTCAGCCAAGAAATTAATTTCTTTACAAATTTTAAATTTCACAACAAAAAATTAAATGTTCTTAACTATTTTTTTAGTTATTTTTAATTGTAAAAAAAATTAAATATTCCACGTCATGAGAAGCTATTTAAAATGTAAGATAATAAGTCACTAACATAACTTCAAAGGAATTTCATTCACACAATTTCAAAACAGTGTCGTTTTAACTGCAAACTAATTCAAGTGTAACTGATTGCATCACAATAAAATTTCAAGTTTAAAATGAATTGCATTCTAACTAATTTCGATATTGCAACATCATCATCATAGAACTACATCACATAACTTGCTCATACTCGAATTGCACTTCAAAACATTTTTCACATTCACATCATTCATCATGATCATGCCATCATCATTCATCATTCATCATGATCCTGCCATCATCAAAATCAAAAGCTATAATTTTCATCAAAAGCACAGTTAGAAGAAACATAATTCTTAACATGAAGATTGTGTATTTTGTGTATAGTTCTTAACATGAACATTGTGTATGAATGATGTAATAGTACCTTGGGTGAAGAAGGTTGAAAGGTCCTCAACAAAATCGGGTCCATCAAAATCAAATGCAGCTACAAAAGAGAATCAAAGTAGGAAACAATTAAACATGCATTAATTAAAAAAGAAGATAAATGAAAAGAATACAAATGAAAATATTGTAGATACTAACCTGGAGTTCCACAAAGCCAATCATGTGTACACAATAATGCTTCAACATTTTCGGGTAAAAGAGCGCTTCGATACTTATCAAGTATACGTCCACTTATACTAAATGCTGATTCTGATGTAACTGTAGTAATTGGAATGCTCAAAAGGTCACGTGCCAATATAGAAAGTTTAGGATATTTACCCTCATTTGCTTTCCAATATTGCAAAACATCCAAATCAGCATATTGCTCATGATCAATTTTTTTTCATTCAAATAAATTTCCAAATCAGACTCATCTTTTGATGGTCCACACAATTTACTTACATAACTCCCAAAATCCTGCAAGTCATTTGAAGGAATGTTTGGACTACCTCTAATTGACCTTTGTGAAGATGAAGTGCTTGCTTCATTTGAGGACTTGAGATATTCTTGAAAAAAAGCTTTCAACTTATCAAAAATCTCCTTTGCAACTTGTACTCCCTCACCACCTAACAACCTCACATAGCACCACTCAACAAACTGCAACTTATATCTAGGATCTAAGATGACAGCAAATGATAGCACAAAACTATAAGAATTCCAATATTTATTAAATTTTTTCTTCATTCTTCTAGCCATGCAACATAATTGATTTTGTTTCTCAAACTCACTATGATCAACACATGCAACTTCCTTGATTTTCATATGAATTCGCCACACACCACTAAAATAGAGGTTGGCGGTTGGATAAGTGCTACCTGAAAAAAGCACAGTGATATCATAAAATGGCTTCAAAAAATCAGCTATGGTTTTTACCTTATCCCACTCCTCGTTTGATAAGCAACAATCAAAACAGGGATCAAGATCGCTTAGGAGGGTAAAGGCTTCTCGTTGACCTATAGCAGTCTCAAGCATCAGATAAGTGGAATTCCACCTAGTAGGTAAGTCTTGACGAACTTGCTTAGAAGTCACATTTGAAAGTTGCTTTAAACAAGATGCAAACTTTATCTTTCGAGCTTCTGAGCCTCTTACATATTTCACACACAACCTAATTTTGTCCAAAGATCCATCTATCACCTTTAAACCATCATGAACAATTAAGTTTAAGATGTGTGTTCCACATCTAACATGAAAATAAGTACCTTCAGCTATCAATCCTAATCCTGATAATAAATGTTTCTTCAATATATTCACCATAACTCAATATATTTTGTTTGTTCATGGAATACTGGATTAGCAGCAATGTGTAAAGCTGAAGCATTGTCACAGTATATGATGATGGGTAAATCGTGTTTAAGTTGGAAATCATCCTCATAAGAAAGTCGAGATACGACATTTTTCTTCTTACTCTTCCAGCTAACCAGAGATTTGCCTAAGAAGAAGCAGATGCCTAATGTGGATCTTCGAGTATCAGGACATGTACCTCAATTAGAATCTGAAAAACCTTTGAGACAAAGGTTGGATGATGAGCTAAAAAATAGTCCTTGGCCTGAATGGTTATTGAGGAATTTAGATTTGAGTAAAGGTAAAGGTAGTCTGTTTATGATATGGACAGCATGTTGGATGCAGAAATTCCACATGCTTAAAGGAACATTAGAATGAAAGAAGAGAGATCTAGCCACATTGAGAATGTGCTGATGCTTTCTCTCTACCACCCCATTCTGTTGGGGTGTCTCAGTACGTGTTCTTTGGTGTATAATGCCCTTGGATAACAAAAAAGCAGACAAAGCAAGGAATTATGTCCCATTGTCAGATCTTAGACACTTAAGGGTTGTATGAAACTGATTTTCTATATAAGCAACAAACTGTATGAAACTGAGTTTAGTTTGATCTTTGGTTTTAAGAAATATCACCCAAGTATGTCTTGTGTAATCATCAACAAGAGTCAAAAAATACTTGTGGCCTAAAGTAGAAATAGTAGAAAATGGTCCCCACAAGTCAGCATGTAAAATAACAAAGGGAGTAGAGGAATGAGATATACTATTGGGAAAAGGCAATTTCTTTTGTTTAGCAAATTGACAAGAGTCACAAGGTACATTTTTAGCATTACATGTAATAAAAGGACAAGACTTAGAAATAGTTTGTAAGCCTATATGTGAAATATGACCTAGTCTTAAATGCCAAAAATTACAATTGTTGTGTGTAGCAGAATTATTAGCATAGTGAGGAGCTGTAGAATCAAGAATATAGAGTCCTCTGTGTAAGCTAGCTATACCAATCGGTTCCTTGGTATGATTCTGCAGGATGTGACAGGAATTAGCATCAAATTGTATAAAACAATTATTGGTACCAACCAGTTTTGCAACAGAAATGAGGTTGACATGAAAGGAAGGAACATAAAGCACATTATTGAGAACTAAGGAAGGAGACAAGATAATGCTGCCAGAAATGGATGCAGTAACTTGTGCACCATTGGGCAAACTAACATATATGGGCACTATGTGATTATAGTTACTAAAAGATGCAAGATTAAAAGCAAAATGATCTGTCGCACCAGTATCTAATATCCAAAGATTAGGACACTTACCATTCACATTAGATGAATGAGAATTCAAGACAAAAGGTGAGGTAGCAACAGAATTTACACCAGCTGTAGGTTTGGATTGTTGAATCAATGCTAGAATACTGTTGTACCATTCTTGAGTAAAACCAAAAGAAGTGAAGTTGACATCCCTAGGAGGAACCTCTGAAGCATTATTAACTGTAGTATTTGAAGATGAAGCATTGGCATTGCCTTGAGCCTTAGGTTTACCTCTATAACCTGGTGGGAATCCATGCTTCTAAAAACAAGTATCAACCGTATGATTCATCCTACCACAGTGTGTGCAAATTCGACTATTACCTCTTGAAACCTGTTGATTCTAATTCCTAGCCTTAAAGGAATTGTTACCAGTCTTAGCAGTGTAGTTGCTTTGTGCCTGAGGGGAAGGCTGCAATACAGGTACCTCATCATTGCTAGGAACAGATGTTAGGACATTAGAATTTGCACTATCCATTTCTCGTTCTTGTTGAATCACAAGAGAGAAGGCTTTGTCTATACTTGGCAAGGGATTCATCATCATAATCTGTGTTTTTGATTGAGCAAACTTTTCATTTAAACCTTTAAGAAACCTAATGACATAATCTTGCTCCCTATACAGTTTAACAGAGGTATTCGCACCACATGAACAGGGAATAGCGCAAGAACAAACAGGAATTGGACGATAGGTTTCTAGCTCATCCCACATAACCTTCAAGTTAGTAAAACAATTGGATACATCTAGAGTACCTTGGCGGAATTTGTATAGGTCTTCTTAAATGTCAGAAATGCGGAATATGTCGCCATGAGAAAACTGAATCTGCAAATTCTTCCAAACACCAGCGGCATTGTCGATCCATAAGACAGACTTGGAAATAGATTATGAAATAGAACGTTGAATCCATGCAAGAACCATGGTATTACACCGAATCCATGACGCATACAATGGATCAGAGATAAGAGGCTTTGTTAGGGTTCCATCAATAAACTTATCCTTGTTCTTGGATATGAGTGCAATCTGCATCAATCGAGCCCAAATATGATAATTCTTGTCATTGAGCAACGGCGTGACAAGAACAAGCGCTGGATTTTCGTTTGGGTGAAGATAAAAAGGATTTGCAGAATTGGTAGTGAAATCGGCGTAGCTCTGGTTTGCCATTGAAAGAATCAAGAAACAAAATGGGGAAAACGAAAGAGCGATTAACGCAAGAAATAAGGGGAAAACAATAAGAACAATGGCTACCAGAGCTTTGTAAGCTCTGATACCATGTCAACAATGGCTGAATGTGTATAACAGAAGCAATAAACCATAACAGAATTCTGTTATGCAGAAAGAAGAAGAAGAAGAAGAAATGATTCACTGTTTCATTCAGTTCAAAAGAATCAATACAATGTGTGGTTTATATACAAAGTAGAGGAAGTCTATAATAACATGCCACCTCAGCTCTTAATATACAGGAAATAAAATATTTAGAAACTAATACATAATGTAAAGTATGTATTCTGATAAATACATATGTATATACATGGTATTTCGATGAGCAAACAAGCAAAAACATGACTTCAAGAAGAATCCAAAAGCTCCTATATGGGGTAAGCCTCCGAAAGTTGTTGGATGTAAGTTACTTGCCTCCGGTTATTGGTAAGATTTAATTTTACTTAATAGCCTTTTCTTGTCCTTTTCTTTCTATCATCACATGTTATGTGGTAAAATGAAAAGGACTAGGCTATAGGCAGTTCCCGACGACCTATAACCTAGCATTTAAACTGTGGTATAGTTAAAACATGTTCATATTTCTCTTGATGTTTTTGTTAAAAATCAAGCTACACTAGATTCATGGCAGTAAAAAATGAAGAAGATGAAGTGACATGTTTTATTTATTACTCACAAAAATAACTATTATAAGTTTACGCAATTGCTTATTTAGCAAGTAATTAGCTAGTGTCATATGCCAATTGTTTTCAAACTGTCAAACTATGTATAATTGGAGTTAGTTATCATAGTTAAGTAACACTCTATTTCCTTTTACATTCAACAACTCCCCTCAAGCTAGATTAAATATCAATCATTCCTAGCTTGCTTTGTAAGATGTAGAATGGTTTAGGATGAAGAGATTTTGTGAGTATATCGGCCACCTGCTCTTTGAAGTGACATGCAATAAGTGAATTGTGCCTGCTTGGAATTTTTGTCTCTTACCACATGACAATCAATCTCAATATATTTTGTTTGTTCGTGGAATACTGGATTGGCAGCAATGTGTAAAGCTGAAGCATTGTCACAGTATATGATGATGGGTAAATCGTGTTTAAGTTGGAAATCATCCTCATAATAAAATCGAGATACGACATTTTTCTTCTTACTCTTCCAGCTAACCAGAGATTTGCCTAAGAAGAAGCAAATGCCTAATGTGGATCTTCGAGTATCAGGACATGTACCTCAATTAGAATCTGAAAAACCTTTGAGACAAAGGTTGGATGATGAGCTAAAAAATAGTCCTCGGCCTGAATGGTTATTGAGGAATTTAAGGACATGTAGACCTGCCAACATGTGCTTGTCGGTAGGGGCATCAAGGAATTGACTCAACTTTCTTATAACATAAGCAATTTCAGGCCTTGGATGAGCGAGGTGTAGTAATCTCCCTATCAGTCGCCTATAAGCAGTGGGTTCTGACAATGGTTGTCCATAATTTTTGTGTAATTGTATACGTGGTTGCATTAGTATGTTGCAAGGTTTAGCAGCAAGTAGCCTTGCATCGTGAATTAAATCAAGGGCATACTTCATTTAGCAAAGTGAAATTCATGTATGATTTCTAGCAACCTCAAATCCCAAGAAATATTTTAAGACTCATATGTCTTTGATGCTAAACTTGTTATCTCATAGAGTTTTGATGTGTGAGATTTCATCAAGATCAGTTCCACCTAGTACCAAGTCATCAACATAAACAAGAATGATTGTGAATCCTATGCGTGGTTGCATGGTGAATATGGAGTAGTCAGCTTTGGACTGGTGGTATCCTGATGATGTAAATGTGTAAGTTAGTTTATTATTTCATTGTCTGTTGGCCTATTTCAAGCCATAAAGGGAATTTTGCAGTTTACACATAAGACCAGGATGAGGCAATGAGAGGCTAAGTGAAGGTTGCATATAAACCTCCTCATCGAGGTCTTCATGGGAGAAGGTTGTGCTGACATCAAGCTGAAAGAGAGACCACTTGTGGACTGCAACTATGGCCAAGGGAACTCTTATGGTTGTCATTTTTACCACAGGACTGAAGGTGTCCATATAGTTAAGACCCTCAATTGTGTGAATCCTTTTGCAATTAGTTGTGCCTTATATCTCTCCAAAATACCATTAGCATGCAATTTCAATTTGAAGATCCACTTGCATCCAATAGATTTCTTCTGTGGAGGTAATTGAACAGGACCCTAAGTTTTTGTCTTCATCAAAGCAGTTAACTCAACATTGATTGTATTCCTCTAGTTATCATCACAAATTGCTTTCTCATAAGTTTGAGGTTCACATATGGTGGACATATTAAGGGTGAAAATTTTATGTGCATATGAAAGTGAATCATATGATAAAGAAGAGGATATAGGATACAAACAAGATGAAGATTGATTGGTCACAGTTGTTGTTGAATTGTGGATTGTATTTGTCACGAGGTTACAATGATAATCTTGAAAGTAAATTGGAGGTTTGGCATTTCTGGTAGATTTTCTTAAGGGAGGATTTTGTGGTTCATTTGGGCTTTGGTTGGCATGTGAGGGTTCAGACATGGTAGGTTGAGAATCATGAGGGAAGATATCGGAAGACTTGAGATCATCATCATGATTGGTAGGTTGTGTTAGAACAAGATTTGTTCATGATATATCTTACTTGGATTTTGATGGTAGTAAATGTTGAAAGAATAATGGTTTATGTGATGTGTGTTACAAGTGTGCAGGTTCTAATACTTGTAAATATTATAGTCAGAATATGCGTTACATTAAGCACACTTTGAGAGGTACTGAATTGCTAGCTTCTAGCGGCAGAATCTAAAGAACACTTGCTAAGTGATGTCCAATGTAGAATTTGAAGCTGAAGGTCTCAGCATCAGAAGAAGCAACATAATAGTCTCTACACTTAGTGAATGCAAATTGGCTTCTGGTACCATTCAGAGTTGGTGATTGTTGAAAAGTATTTTTGGGGGTGTTTTATCGTATCCACATGGATTGTACGTAAGATATTTAGATGCGGTTATTTAATAGTTTAACATTCTAAATAAAGAGTTTTCAAAATACTTTTTGTTTTGTAACATAAGTTTGTTGCAAAGAGTAAATTAGGGCAAATATGTTTTGTTTTAAGAAGAGCATGTCAAGATTAGGTTTCGTTAATCCTTTTCATACAGATCCGATTAATCAAGCGTGTGAACTTAGTTTTGATCAATACAATCGTGTATCCTTACAAATTCATTTATCTCTAAAGCGGCTTCATGAATATTATTATTTTAATCTCTATATGATTTCTTGAAATAACAATTGAAACAATAAACATAAAGATCGATACAAAGCAAATATTAACTTTCAAATCTATGTATAGAGTTTGTTGGTTAATAGATGAAGAAATTAGGCCAAGACTTGGAAAATCTATGTCTAGAGTGATTCAAACCACAAATACATCATTAAAAGCAAATATCTTCATCATCTATTAATCATAAACCTTGTTCACATATATAAGATCAAAAGAAATACATAATAGAAAGATTAACTACCTATAATCTTGACACAAAAGTGATTTAGCTGCCCATAACAATGGTAGTTTGCTTCACAAGTTTCGGGAGGAGATGAATGAGCATCCACGTCGAAGAATCGAAATTGGATGCAAATTCATCTTCTATGTGTAAAATCTCACTCTTTGGTGAAGAAAACTCAGAAAATAAGGTTTTTGTGTGTAAAGGTAAGTTATGATCCCCAAAAATGGTCAAAAGTACTTATAAAGTACATTCAGAATCTGTCATGTTCGCACTGCAAACAGATTATTCACATAGCGAACATCAAATTAGGCACCTGATGTGCCTCTGTACAGTTAAACCTCCTCTGAGACAACTTTGAAGTTCGTCGTGCGAATGATTATTCGCCCTGCGAATTACTTCGCCTACAAGTTCGCACAACGAACTTATGACCCTTTCGCTACTGCATCAAGTCTAGGATGTTTCACTAGCTCTTTGCTGAAGCGTTTCCATACTGAACCTTTGCTAAGTTGTTCACACCATAAACTTACATGCCTTTTGCTACTGCCTCAAACTAAGGAGCATTCGATGGTTCTTCGCCAGTTGTTCGCAAAGTGAATGTTAGCTAGCAAGTTCGCCCAGCGAACTTATTGATCTTCTTCTTTTCCTTTCGCAACCTTGATAAATTTCCTTGTGTCTCACACTTTGATAATTTAATGCCTATTTTCTGCATAATAACACACAAATCAAAGGTATTTTCAAACAATTGAAGAATGACAAACTTTCAAGAAGTAATTCCAAGAAATCAGCACAAAAGAGTTTGAAAATTGCTCATTATACATGATTAATTTAAGACAAGATTGACATCTAACAAACTCTCCCCAACTAACTCTTTGCTTTTCCTCAAGTAAAGTATGCCTCTCATTGAAAACAAGAGGATTTGCTCAAGCATTTAACTCAACCAAGAAGGGATTTATGGCTCAAATAAACAATAAATGTACACAAGTAATGATTACAACTTCCTATAATTGAACAATGCAAAAGAATTTAGATTTTAAACAAATATAAAACAATGCTTCAAGTAACAACTAAATTATCATGCTCATATCACTCTAACCTCCTCTTCGAAAAAGAATTGAAGGAAATATGCACTTACAAACGCGGGGAAATTTTGCTCATCTGACAAATGATGCAAATACAAACCAATTCATACAAAATCTAAACGATCAATAAATAAATTATGGAAGCAAAAAGATCACTAAGGGCTTTTAAGGTTGTAGATTGGTCGGGTTCACAATAAAGGGACATTTTTAAAGTCCATTGAATTGAAATTGTCGATACAAAAGAAACATTCACTATACAAGGTATTTACATATCCCTACTTCATTCACCACTTTCTTTCCACTATAACAAACCTTATCAAAATTCCTTATGCACAATTATTTTGTTCTCTATTTTTCTCTTTCAAGCAAGCATTCTTTTTCTTTTGTTTTTCACATTCATATTCACACTTTTTTTTCTTTTCATGCTTTCTTGAAAATTTTCAAAAGTTTTAGCAACCTACCATTATTCTTTTTCATTTTCCCCAACTTATATTCAATCAAACCTTAAGTGAATGCTCCTTTCTTTTTATGGCAAGAAAATCAACTAAAACAATATTCAAAGGTTCAGGAAGAAATTTTTAGAATCCCACAAAATTGAATGATGAACTATATTTTCAAAGTATGTACATACACAAAGTTCATCACTAAAATAAGATCTAAATTGTTTAGGCTCAAAGGGTTAACGAATACTCACTACTCACGGGTAAGTTAGTGTTTGGATACAGTTGTGCTCAATATACACCATGCATTGATCATTTATAATGCTTCCATAAAATCAAACTAATCATAAGATAAAGCATGAATCGAAAGTACTAAACAAAATTTATCAGTCATCCTATGCATTTAGAAGACAATGGAGCTTTCTCACCATTTTTGCTTTTGGACCTAAGTGATACAAGCATTTAACAAAGTTGTAACAAGAAACGAAATTACATTTGCACAAAGAAAAGAAGTTCTTAAACATTCTACATCCTAAAAAGAGGTAACCATGTACCTTGCCAACATTTACATGCTTAAATACTATCATCACCATCCAAACTTGCAAGAATATTCATTGATGAACTATCATCACAATCTTAGAAGTTCTTACATTTCCACGTCAAAAAATGGAAACATTAAAATTCACACAAGAATATCAACAATACACATAAATAAGCATACTTTCATACCCCAAATTTTACCCTCAGATTCTTTTCTCTCTTGCATAAGAATTTTAGGTCACTCATTGTTGCATAATTAACCAGATCACCTAGCTTTGTTGTTTTGTTTCTTTGTGAAATTAGGGCTTGGTACAAGAAAGTAAAGGCTTTGATTAATCAAGATCTGAGGGAGGGATCAACTAAATTCGTCCTACTCACTTCAAGTTTTCTCTTTAAAGGTTCAACCGGATTTTGGTCATGATCTCCTAAGAATTTGGTCATAAAGATGTGTCAATGCTCATTGTGTCTAACAAACTTTGGTGATGGATACGTTGACCTCAAAGTGGAGTTTAAAGAGATGTATTGGGCTTTGATCCATTGTCGTTTCAAATTAATATGAACTTTTTTTCAAATCATTCTCTAGGTGGTCTTAAGATGTTTTTCCTTGATGCTATTTAAAAAAAAAAATTTTAGGCCATTGATTCTCATATCTCAAGTTTGGGCAATATGAGTTTTGAACCACATTCCAAGTTATGTCTAGAGTAATTGCAAGAGGAAGTATGTTGGCGCATTGGATCCAAATTTGAAATTATGGTTATTGGCGATAAGGGATTATTCCTACATGATTTTTGTTAAGCTAACTTGGTGTTGAGACACATACAAGATTCGTCCACTATAAAACAACGCAAAGAACATTTTGTCGGTCACACATAAATGCTACAATGATTGACACACAAGAAATTGATTCATAATTGTCAAGGCATTGTCTAATACAAGGAGTATCACATAAGATGCATTGACTAAGATTTATAAAGAAGATCAAAATGATAAGCTTAGAAGTAAATTTCCTAACGCTCAAGGAATTCCTAAAGATGAATTAAAACAGGTGAAGTTGTAGCAGCTTCTGCTACCAAGGATCTCCAAGTTTCCTCGTCGTCCCCATGAACACATGAAAAGCAAAAAAGAAATTGTTATAAGGTTGTTGCAGACACAAAATTCATGGCATGAGATTTAGATGACAGAGTCCATAACAACAGAAAATTCATAGAGTAGTATCAAGCCAAATCATGACACCAACAAAGTTTCAATAAATAACCTCATTCCAATTCAACATGATCAATTAAAACCATTCAATTCAAGATAATTTCAACCATTTCATTCACATTTTATTCACAAACGTTTCAAGCCATGTACCATCACACTTCAAATGTGTCGCATAACATATTCACCAATCATGCCTAATGTAACAGATTAACATGTACACATTCGACAAGTCCAAACCAGTACATTTCAATGTCATATTTATTAGTTTTGTTAGCACACATAGGGTATACCATACATACCTGTTGCACCCCAAAATTTGACCAACCTTTTCTTTCTAACTTGGCTTATGTTTCATTTCATTTTAGCATTTGCATTTGCATAACATTGGTTCTTACAGGGGATCAAGAGGTGTTGTGTTTTCCATTCAAGAATAGAGCTTCATGTTCAAGATCAAGCAAGGGTATCATTGGTAGCCACCAAGAGTTCATTACCATTAGGATGTGGGTTGCAAAGCTCCTTGAGAGAAGATGGTTAGTGTATGGGTGTCACCTCCTATCTTGAGGATCATCAGAGGATCATGAGGTCATATATTTTGGATAAGGCTTGGTTCAAAAGCTCAGTGTGCATCTTGAGAGGTATTCATGGAGCTTGTGTGGTCATTCAATTCATCTGCAAGAGCCTCAGTCAAAGGATATGGTATTAGGGTTTCATCTGGTCAACCAAAAGTCAATTGTGGACTTGAGAGGACTCAAGACTTGGTTCTTGACCATTGAATACATGGGAAGTCATCTCGAAGCACCTAGAATGTCATGATAAGATCAAATCAAGGAAATTCAAGAGTTCAAGAAGTTACTAAATTAGAGTTTCAATTAATTTCAGTGTAAAATCCCCTTCTCTAGTGCCTAACTTCAAAAACATGTTTCCCTATGATGTAAGCTCAATCTCATTTTAAAACAAACATGGGACTTGTTAATCATCCTTTGAGCTTTCTTTTGAGTACAAGAACTCGTCCATTGAGTTTTTACATCTCAAGTTATGGTTTCAACAAGTTGGTGTCATCAGATGAAAAGAATTCTGGTCAACTCAAAGTCAACTCACTTCCAAGGCACGTTTCACATGGGATAGGCTTCTTCTCACTTTCAAGTGAACGTGAGAGTTGTTCCTCATTGTCTTAGCTTTCCAAAAAGTCTTATAAGTACTCATTCTCATGTGTGGAACTCAAGTTATGGTCTTCACAAGGCAAGGGTATTTTTGGAAACTTCATTATAGGTCATTCTTTTCAATGGTCATTTTCATGAACTTAAAGGCTTCAAATCCAATTTTGTCCAACATGAAACTTGTGTCCAATGGCCTTAACATCATCTTGAATCCAAAATCCATGAGACTTGATGATTTTTGTGATCATTTAGGCCATGGTAAGCTTGAAAAGGTGATTTTTAGACATGATTTGAATACCTTCCATTACAAGTCATAAGATGAATCGATCTTTGAACTTTTGGCATCATTTTAGTGTCATATTGTGGTCATGCTACATTTTACTTCATTTGGACCAACAAGAGTTCAATTTACATGCCACTTTTTCACATTTTATACCTTAAAAAAGTCATGGCACAAAACCTTACACAAACTCATTCTAAATGACTCAAACCTCCATAATTCCTTTCTACACACCATATATGTTCATTTTCTGCTGACCAAGGGAATATTCAAGGGCCATAACCCGTGTGTGCTTCAAATGGAATTTTTTTGGCAAAACTTGAAATCACATGATTGAGGCATTATGGGCCTGCATGGTTGTCACAAACCCACCATATTTAAGCTCTAAATGTTTCCCTAATCATCAGAAAAAGGCCGGCTGCATGAGAAGGAGAGGGAGCACTTCAAAATTTCACAAACTTTCATTTCTTCGAATCTCATATTTCCCTGGGTATTGCTCCAAGGTTTTGCTTCAATCAGCATAACTAAAAATCAAGGAAGACGTTAGAGGTGTTAAACTGAAGCTTGCAAGCATTTTGAAGGGTCAACGGAGCCATTCTATTTGGTAAATCTTTCAACTTAAAACTCCCATTCTAGGCACAATTTTAGGGTCATTGCTGGTGCATCTGAAGCCCTATACAATGTAGGCAATGTTTGCAATGATTTCATGAGTGTTTTGATGCAATTTTAGTTTAAGCATGAAAAGATTTGTAGCATGATTTCACATGTTTTTAAGAGCCTTTTTTAAAAATGGATGGTGGATTTGTGTTCCTTGTGGTTAGAGCTTTTGTTTGGTACCAAATTTAAGCATTTTTATTGTGGTTTTATGTCTGAGCTCCGGTGATCTGGCCGGAGAAGACGACCGGAGCCCTAGCTCCGGCGTCTGGTTCATGTTTAGATGAAGGCTGAGCTGGCTGGTTGGACTCTTTGACTGAGGGTCGTGTCTTGAGCGTATTGGTTTGACCAGCTTATGTGTGTGTTTGAATTTCTTGCGTGGCATCCAGGTGGATTAATCAAACGTTGCGTTTCATAAATCCTGGTTGTGTCTTGGATATTGGGCTTAGTCCCTTCCTCTTGACACCCCCTTGATTGAAGGCCCAAGCGCGTTGTTCACTGATTGCAGTTCATTTGATTTTACTTGATGCACCCTCCTTTGCTTGCATTTTATTTTTATTTCTTTTATTTTGCATTTTTATTTTAAATGTTTTAAAAATAGTTTTATGCATCATAAAAATATCCAAAAATAGTTTTTTTTTGACATTTTAACATGTTATTTATTTTTTCAATATTTTTATTTTTAATTTCCATTTATTTTAATATTTTATTTGGAATTTAAGATTTAATGTGTATTTTGGTGTGCACTTGATTTTGAATTGATCATTAACCCTTCATTCTAAATCCCCTAGGACCAAAATTTCTCTCTCACTTAGGTGATGGACTGAGGAAGTTTTGAAGATTTATTTGAAGTGTTCATGATCATTTTTCATTTGGTTTAAATTGCCTTTTTGTGACCCTCGACACACACTCGATAAAGTGGAACATCATGCCTTCTTGGACATAGTTAATGGTGCTTTTAGTTGAATTTGATCTTGAGGTTTTGTATTCTGTTGGGTGATTGTTTCATCTTACCTTGAGTATTTTATTTGAGATTTATTGAGGTCTTTTCCTGTTTTTAATGGTTGCTTCAAATTCAAGTCATCTTTCGCCATGCTTACACATGCTAGTCTTGACCTAATCTTTGGGATATGATCATAAGTGATCCCTAAAGCACCTTTTGAGCTTTGTTACATCTTTCTAACATAATTGAGGTGTTGTTTTACTTGTTAGAGTTCATTTGCATGTGTGACTTGTATCACAAGCTATCTTTGAATCATTGCTTCTCCATTTGTTTTGAGTGTAAGATAGTTGTTTGAACTTTGGCTTGTCAACTTAACCTGATCCTTCTTGTTCATGATGATTTGGTGTTAATGTTTACACTTTGAGTTTGTCATGAACATTGGTGATCCTTTTGCACTGTTTTGTTGCATTGTTTTACTTGATCAAAAGTTAATGTTTGGTTGAGATAACCTTAATGTGGTTGCTTACCTATCCTCTTTCTCCCATCATTTCTTTGATCATGCTTCTTTGCTTTTGCTTTATGCTTAGAATTCTTCTTTTGTGATGATTGATGGTATTTGGTTGTAGGAGTTTACTTCTCCCATTTCATCTCATCCTTCTTGACTTGTTCAAGTCATCTTTTGTGTTTGAGTCTCCTTTGTTTTTTAGTCTTGTTGCATCATTTCATACTTGCATTTGTGTTTGCATTCCATGTTTGCATTTCATCTTGCATTGACTGGTTTAAGTCACTCATCTCTTTTCATCTGTGATTGAATTGCTATGTGTTTACTTGTGCTCTTTTGCCATGATCCCTTAGGATTCCTAGTCCATCTGTTTAATATGGGAGTAGGAGAGACATTAGGCTTTCAATCCTTTGCATGATAACATTAGGTAGTTCCCCTTTAAATCCCAACTTTAGGACTACTTTGCATGATAACATTAGGGCTGATCAGTTCCCCTTAGAGTTTTGTGTCTTCTCTTCTCATCTCATAACTTCCCCTTAGAGATTCAATTTGTTAGAACACATATTGGTTCTTAATAATATCTCTATATTTTGATGATAACTATTATGAAATTTTTTATTAAAGAATTATATACTCTAAAATTTGTTTAAGAATGTTTGCTGCAGATATTAAAGTGAATATCATTCTGGAAGCAAATTAGATCTGAACATGAAAAATATGCAAGGCTCTGAAGCGTCAGAAGCCTCTTTTAGAAGATTCTGAACGCTGCCTCCAGAAGATTCTGAGTGCTGTCTACAGAAGGATCTGAAGCAGAAGCTACAGAAGAATTTGAAGCAGAAGCCAGAAGCATCTGAAGCATTGAAGAATTATGTATGAAGAGTTTCAAGCACAGTTATTTCAGAAGACTCTGATAGTACTAACGCTGCCAGTACTGAGGATCTGATCCCAAACTCTGCTCTGAACAATTACACGCTGAAAGCACACTTGCTGCAAAGACTCTGATTCAGCAAACTCTGATGAACATCAGATGGCTCTGATCAGTCAAGGCTCTGATACTTTGCTGAAACTTGTTGAAGAAGAATTCAAAGTTATGTCCGTTGGAATGGCCAAACGACTCTTTCCTCATTTATGCTAGACACAAGCACACAGACAAAAAGGATTTTTCTGTGCATTCTACTTCTAGGAAAGGTCATGTGATGTGAAGACAAAAAGGCTCAAACCTTTTTGGTATACAACCTTCAACGTGAAACACTTCTTGGACCTCTGTGTAACAGCCCGATTTTTAATAACTAATTAATTGTGCTAGTTAGTTGGTTTGTATGGTTTAAGTGAATTATTGGGTTTAACTGATTTATTCTATTTGGTGGAATCATGAGGATTTATCAGATGTTTTCTAACCAATGTCAAGATGAGATATTTTATGAGAAAATGAATTGACAAATATTTTAAGAGAAGAAATATAATTGGAGAGAAATAGGAAGGCAAGACATATATATATATGGGGGAAAAGGAACGACAATGGATAATAGAAAACATGAAAGGAAAGTGGAGGAAGAAGAGAAAGTAGAAGGAAAAAGAAGGAAAAGCTTGGAAAAGCTCAAGAACGACTTCTAGCTTCCGATTAATCGAGGTAAGGGTGTGAAATCTTACTATCTTAATCAATGCGTATGATTATGCATGTGTGTGTTTGGATTTGTTGGGGGTTTCCTACATTTTTCCATTTTTAGGTCGAAATGAGTTTAATCGGTAAAAACTGAGTTTTATCGGTTAGAATTTGGAATAGACGGTGTAGTATAGTCGAGTGATGAGTGGGCTGTGCTACTGGAACTGATTTGGATTAAATCGGTTGGTTTTGTGAGGTTTGGGCTTTTGAACAGCCATGGAAGTTCTGATCTCGCAGGTTCGCCAGGCGAATGGCAGCGAGGCTTCGCCAGGCGAAGCCCAGCGAACGGTAGCGAATCAAGTCAGAACCAAACACCCTGTCTTTGTTGGCAAGTTTGCCAGGCGAATGAGTGTGGCGAAGGTTCGCCAGGCGAGTGTGCTAGCGAGTAATTCCAGAATAAATCCCAGTGGTCTTCGCTGGCAAGTTCGCCAGGCAAACGGGTAGCGAAGGTTCGCCAGGGGCTTTGCCAGGCGAAGGTTAGCGAACACAGCAGCATGTTTTCTATTCTTGTATTTTCCATTCGTGGATTGATTTTGTGGTTTGGTTGCGATCATTCCTTATTTGAGATGACTAATTATATGTTGTTATGTGTGTTGTGGGTAGCCGTATGGCGTGAATCCTAGATTATGAATTGATTGCGAATATGTGGCCTTTTGGCATATGTGACGCATTGTTTAAATTGATTGTAAATGTGAACCATGTTTAAATATTGTGAGTGCATAATGAATATATGCGATTAACATGATGAACGCATGAGTATGTTTGTAAACATGTGTACATTTCAAGAGTGTCATGAGTCATGTTGCATGTGAAGCATCATGGTATGCATTCTTGTGTGTTTGATTCCTCGGAGAATCTGCAGAACCTCGTGTGCCCTTGTAGGGTGTGAGCAATGGTTATTTATTGATCCCTTGGAGGATTTGCAGAACCTCGTATATTGCGATGGTTATATTGATTCCTCGGAGAATCTGCAGAACCTCGTGTGCCCTTGTGGGGGTGTGAGCGATGGTTATTTATTGATCCCTCGGAGGATTTGCAGAACCTCGTATGTTGCGATGGTTATATTGATTCCTCGGAGAATCTGCAGAACCTCGTGTGCCCTTGTGGGGTGTGAGCGATGGTTATTTTTGGTTCTTCAATTGAACCTGCTGAATTGAGTCGGTACCGCATTAGCATCTGCATAGAGTCGCGTGTCGGTCTCTATGAGTTGCATGTTGTCATCTTCATATGATGCATTGGTGAAATAAACATGAATGTAGATGTTTATGTGAATTAGCAATGGAGTAAACATGTTGTGTGTGTTTACTGAGTTAATGTGTATGTTATGTGAATTAATGCGAGTTGCGGTAAATGAAACATAACGTATATGTGATTATTAGGAGAAGTGTGCATATGTGTGTGTGTGTGTGTGTATATATATATATATATATATATATATATATATATATATATATATATATATATATATATATATATATATATATATATATATATATATATATATATATATATATATATATATATATATATATATATATATATATATATATATATATATATATATATATATATATATATATATATATATATATATATATACACACACATACACGATATGTTGATGTGGGAGTGGTGAGTGTGTGGATTGATTGAGAAATGTGGCATATATGTATTTTATGATTGTTTATATACATAATTATATGCATTGCTATTATGGTAATATTTCTCACCCTTCTGCTGTTTTATGATGCTCTATGAGACATTGCAGATTAGGATTGCTGGAGGTGTATTTTGGAGTATAGCTCCTTTTCTCTTGAGTCGGTCGCTCTGATATGTAACGTCGGGTAGATAGGCTTGTAGAGTATCTTCGTGATACATTATATATATGTAATAGTTGATGATGTTTGGTAAACTGTGATTGATGTTATGAACAACCTAATGACGTGTACTTGTATTTTATCATGTCTTAAGTAATTCAATTTTTTAGTCTTCCGCTTTAACAGAAAACATGAATATGCTTATTTTAAGAACCATGCGTTTATTCTTTTTAATTGAGATTTACCCCTTTTGAATTATTTCTTTATAAACATTAATATTCATGTGGTCGTTTCGTGGGTAATGTGACGCACTTCTTTTATACCATGAAATAAATATATTCTGATGGAATTTTTAATTCGTGCCTAAATGATTTAATTGTGTTATTTGGGGGTATAGAAAGGGGGCGTTACATTAAGTGGTATCAGAGCAGGTCGGCCCGTCCGGCCAAGTTGTGTTTGTTGGTTGTTCCCTTGTACGGTGTGTGAAACACTGTCGATACATGTTCGTGGTTAACCTTGTCTGCAGATGTGGGAATGATTGAAGTGGGGGAGAAGCTTGTGATTCTCCAGGATGCTGCAAGAAAGGAGTTGTAGCTCGGTGTGTTGTTAAACGCTATTATAGTTTGGTAAAGATGGTTTATACTCCATCATGATTTTCGGCTGTCTGTTGACAAATTGAGGAACTGATCACCCTCAATATCTTGTTGATAGTAGTTGGGATTGTGTTGCATGGGATAGACGTGTCTTGCGAGCTTAGATGGTGTGTACAGTGAATTGTTTGGAGTGAAGCCAAGTGCTTAAGGATTGTTCTGAGAAGTCGACGCAGGACAGTGACGAGATGTTGAATTTTGATGAAATCTTGAGTGCTAATGAAAGTGGGAAGTTGGCAATTTCCGATTAGTTATGGATATCTGGAAATTATCCTGACAAGATAAGTGTTAGACAAGATAAGTGTTACAGGGCCAGGATGTGAAGTGGGGTTGTGAAAGACTTAATTTCGGGAACTGGTCCGAGATTGAGAACCCATGTTGTATGTGTGCTTGTATGGTCAAGGAGTTAAATTAATCAAGTAGTTGAGAATCGCGTTGGGAGTGGGTGCTACGACAATAGACTCTGAGGTTAAGTATATAAAGAGTGGATGGTGACTTCTGGAGATTACTAAAGGAAGTAAGATACGGGACACAAGATTGGTATGGTTAAATCTTCAACCATTTCGAGAAGCTGAAGATGTATTGAATGGCCTTCTAAGTGCAGAATGTTGTTTCTACGACCCTGTAGTAACGGGAGGACCGTAATTTGGAACGACACAAGGTTAAGAGCGTGGGAATTCATTACAGTGCTCTATGTGACGAGAAGGTAGTGACATGGAATTGAGTAATTATTGATGTAATATGTTTGGATGTTGTGATGAGTGCGATTCGTGTTTTCGCCATAGGTTTACAACTGCGTATCCGTTTGGAGTGGAATTTTCTACACTTGGGTTGGTGAGCCAAGGGTTGTGCAACCAATGGTGTTTTGATGTATTAGAAGAATATAGAGGATCATGTTGCGTATCGGGAGTTTGAGTTATCAGTATTAGAGAGGAAGTAGTGTTATGTCACTATGAAGAAAGTTCAAAGAATTTTGGAAAAGCTGTCAACAGCTTGTGTGTTGGTTTTGTTGAATCCGACGGGACTATTTGTTGTGTTGTGTGATGCTTTGGTGATATGATTGAGAGATACGTTAAATGCTCAATTAAAAGTACAAGAGGAAATATCTGACAAGTGACTTAGGATTGGTTGCTGTTGTGTGTTTGTACCGGAGTTTGGGAGCCTCAATTGTTTAGTTGGGATTCGAGATGGTTAATGATCTTAAGGGCTTAAGGTATTTATTTGGTTTGAGAAAATTGCATAAGATGCAGAGGAAATAATAGGGACTTCGTATGGAGTTGAGCTTTGTATGATGAGACTGATTATTGGTATTCTCGATGGGATTCAAGAAGGTTGGAATTCTAATTGGAGTTAATAGATTGATTGAGTTTAGTAGATTGAAGTCGAAGGATTGATTTTCAGATTTATGGAAATGGTGACACGAGATGTTGTGATAGAGTCTATGTGTCCGAATAGTGTGGATTGGATGAGAGTACCTTGAAAGAATTGTTTTGGTGGCCACGGATGGAGAGAGAGAAGTGGTTGCGATTGTATATGCTGATTAGACTTGTTGAAAGTGGAAGTGTGAACATCAGAGGTTGTTGGCCTGATGCAAATGTCGAGTAATTCTGAGTAGTATGTGATACAGTCTAATATCGTTTCAGATGGGAACCTGTGTTTTTATTGAGATTTTGGAAGAGTCTGCGGACGTTTTGGGTGCCATGTCAAAGTTGAGCTTTGTCTAGCATCCGTGAACGGATGGGCAGACAAAAGGAGATATCCAGTATGTAGAGGATTTGTTGAGAGCTTGTGTGTTGGATCAAGATGGGTAAGAAGGAGGTGTGGGACTCCTTTGTGTTGATATGTGTCTGGCAAGAGTGTTGTACTCGAACTTGGGATTGTGCAAGAGACGACTGAAAAGATTAGAGGATCCGAGAAAGAACGTGTTTTGAGAGTTACGATAGTAACTGGTGTTGGGCGAGCTTGAGGTCTCGGAAGCAAACAGTGTCTTGTTGAATCTGTATCCGAGTAGCGCGGCGGAAGCATGGGAAAATAGCATGTTAGATTGTTTTACCGCTGTCACTATGAGAAATTGCATGATGTGTTCATGTGTCTAAGCTGAGGAAGCGCATCGATCCAGATGGATGGTGTATGAGTGAGAGAGGATTTGACTGTTGAGACAACTTTAAGAAAAGGGATTGTCTTGGTAAAGGTATTTTGAAGGATCAACTAGAGAAAGTTGGATTTGAACCGGGTAATATTTTCGAGGACGAAAATTCCTAAAGTGGGGGAGAGTTGTAACAGCCCGATTTTTAATAACTGATTAATTGTGCTAGTTAGTTGGTTTGTATGGTTTAAGTGAATTATTGGGTTTAACTGATTTATTCTATTTGGTGGAATCATGAGGATTTATCAGATGTTTTCTAACCAATGTCAAGATGAGATATTTTATGAGAAAATGAATTGATAAATATTTTAAGAGAAGAAATATAATTGGAGAGAAATAGGAAGGCAGGACATATATATATGGGGGAAAAGGAACGACAATGGATAATAGAAAACATGAAAGGAAAGTGGAGGAAGAAGAGAAAGTAGAAGGAAAAAGAAGGAAAAGCTTGGAAAAGCTCAAGAACGACTTCTAGCTTCCGATTAATCGAGGTAAGGGTGTGAAATCTTACTATCTTAATCAATGCGTATGATTATGCATGTGTGTGTTTGGATTTGTTGGGGGTTTCCTACATTTTTCCATTTTTAGGTCGAAATGAGTTTAATCGGTAGAAACTGAGTTTTATCGGTTAGAATTTGGAATAGACGGTGTAGTATAGTCGAGTGATGAGTGGGTTGTGCTACTGGAACTGATTTGGATTAAATCGGTTGGTTTTGTGAGGTTTGGGCTTTTGAACAGCCATGGAAGTTCTGATCTCGCAGGTTTGCCAGGCGAATGGCAGCGAGGCTTCGCCAGGCGAAGCCCAGCGAACGGTAGCGAATCAAGTCAGAACCAAACACCCTGTCTTCGTTGGCAAGTTCGCCAGGCGAATGAGTGTGGTGAAGGTTCGCCAGGCGAGTATGCTAGCGAGTAATTCCAGAATAAATCCCAGTGGTCTTGGCTGGCAAGTTCGCCAGGCGAACGGGTAGCGAAGGTTCGCCAGGGGTTCGCCAGGCGAAGGTTAGCGAACACAGCAGCATGTTTTCTATTCTTGTGCTTTCCATTCGTGGATTGATTTTGTGGTTTGTTTGCGATCATTCCTTGTCTGAGATGACTAATTATATGCTGTTATGTGTGTTGTGGGTAGCCGTATGGCGTGAATCCTAGATTATGAATTGATTGCGAATATGTGGCCTTTTGGCATATGTGACGCATTGTTTAAATTGATTGTAAATGTGAACCATGTTTAAATATTGTGAGTGCATAATGAATATATGCGATTAACATGATGAATGCATGAGTATGTTTGTAAACATGTGTGCATTTCAAGAGTGTCATGAGTCATGTTGCATGTGAAGCATCATGGTATGCATTCTTGTGTGTTTGATTCCTCGGAGAATCTGCAGAACCTCGTGTGCCCTTGTGGGGTGTGAGCGATGGTTATTTATTGATCCCTCAGAGGATTTGCAGAACCTCGTATGTTGCGATGGTTATATTGATTCCTCGGAGAATCTGCAGAACCTCGTGTGCCCTTGTGGGGTGTGAGCGATGGTTATTTATTAATCCCTCGGAGGATTTGTAGAACCTCGTATGTTGCGATGGTTATATTGATTCCTCGGAGAATCTGCAGAACCTCGTGTGCCCTTGTGGGGTGTGAGCGATGGTTATTTTTGGTTCTTCAATTGAACCTGCTGAATTGAGTCGGTACCGCATTTGCATCTGCATAGAGTCGTGTGTCGGTCTCTATGAGTTGCATATTGTCATCTTCATACGATGCATTGGTGAAATAAACATGAATGTAGATGTTTATATGAATTAGCAATGGAGTAAACATGTTGTGTGTGTTTACTGAGTTAATGTGTATGTTATGTGAATTAATGCGAATTGCGGTAAATGAAACATAACATATATGTGATTATTAGGAGAAGTGTGCATATGTATATATATATATATATATATATATATATATATATATATATATATATATATATATATATATATATATATATATATATATATATATATATATATATATATATATATATATATATATATATATATATATATATATATATATATATATATATATATATATATATATATATATATATATATATATATATATATATATATATATATATATATATATATATATATATATATATATATATATATATATATATATATATATATATATATATATATATATATATATATATATATATATATATATATATATATATATATATATATATATATATATATATATATATATATATATATATATATATATATATATATATATATATATATATATACACGATATGTTGATGTGGGAGTGGTGAGTGTGTGAATTGATTGAGAAATGTGGCATATATGTATTTTATGATTGTTTATATACATAATTATATGCATTGTTATTATGGTAATATTTCTCACCCTTCTGCTGTTTTATGATGCTCTATGAGGCATTGCAGATTAGAATTGCTGGAGGTGTATTTTGGAGTATAGCTCGTTTTCTCTTGAGTCGGTCGCTCTGATATGTAACGTCGGGTAGCTAGGCTTATAGAGTATCTTCGTGATACATTATATATATGTAATAGTTGATGATGTTTGGTAAACTGTGATTGATGTTATGAACAACCTAATGACGTGTACTTGTATTTTATCTTGTCTTAAGTAATTCAATGTTTTAGTCTTCCGCTTTAACAGGAAACATGAATATGCTTATTTTAAGAACCATGCGTTTATTCTTTTTAATTGAGATTTACCCCTTTTGAATTATTTCTTTATAAACATTAATATTCATGTGGTCGTTTCGTGGGTAATGTGACACACTTCTTTTATACCATGAAATAAATATACTCTGATGGAATTTTTAATTCGTGCCTAAATAATTTAATTTTGTTATTTGGGGGTATAAAAAGGGGGCGTTACACTCTGTGCCTATAAAAGCAAGACTCCATGCATCTTCTTCAGTTGACGAAATACTTGAAAGAATTCATTACAAGCTCTCATACAACTTATACTCATTTGCTGAATTTATTTCATTGTTCTTAATCCTAAGTGAAAAATCACAGTTGTGATAAAGCTTTATTAAAAGCAACTTAAACACTTGTATTATTATTACATTTGATTGTAAAAGAACCTTAAGAAGATCCAGTTAGGATCAGTAGTTCTTGAGAAGACTTTGAACAGTTGTTCTTAGTGCTTACTATTGTAATCAGTTGACTTAATAGTGGATTAAGTCCTTGTTTGAGAAAGGCAAATCACTCTTGATAGGGTGGACTGGAGTAGTTGAGTTCAACGAACCAGGATAAAAATCCTTGAGTTTTTATTACTAAGTTTTTCTACATACTTATTCAACCCCCCTTCTAGGTATTTTCCCACCTTCACTCTTCCCCTTGCATAACCGACTCCCGAACCCTAGATTTGGTTGCGATGACCTTGTCTTTTCCCTTTTCGTAAGGTTTTCTTAGATCGTTTCCTTTCCCTCTCTTTTGGATAAATAACAAACGATGGCGACTCTTCTGTCTAGTTTTCGGGCTTCCCCTTTTTCGCAGTTGCGACAATACCCAATTTAGAACTGAAAACGCAGAGGGAATTCAAAATGAAATAGACAGTTCATTGCAACATCACAGTTGTTCAGTATTCATATAAAGGGAAACAATTCAGAGCAGTAGGATTGGAAGTGTAAAGACTCTAACACGAAAATGAAAAAGGGACAAAACAAGTTCATAGCTTAGATCCAGATGCTCAGCAGAAAGAGAAAAAATGGTCTTGCAAAGAGGAATTTTTCTTCTCGTTCATAAAAGGGGAGAAAATCAAAATATAAAGGAGACCCTAAGTTGTCTATAAAAAAAGGAGAAAAAAAAAGAACATCAAAAACAACTTACCAAAAAACCCTAGTTGTTCTAACACCCAAGTTTAAAATCCTAACAAAAAAACTCTAAAGAGGACGAAGAAAAGGGAGAAGGCATCGAAGAACTTATCTGAGTTTGTGGCTTGGACTTCATTGGAGCAAGGTTGAACGAACTTCTTTTTGGTACTTTCTTCTTTGTTCCCTCCCTCGATTGCTTGTCTGAGATCATTATTGGTTTATTTTACTTTCTTCTTCGTGTTTGCACTGAGTTTGGGGTCGTTTTGTAGTTTAGGTTTTTTTTAGGGTTTGCAGATTCTTGGAGTTTGTGTGAGGTTTTGGGGTTTTTGAGCCCAGATTCAGACTCAGAAGGTTTTATTTAGAGTGGCTTAACATTTTATTTTGAGTTTGACCGGAGGGAGGTGGCGGTGCTGTCGCATCTCTGCGAAGAGGGGCCGACAAAGACAGAAGAGTCGCCACCGTTCATTATTTATCCCAAAAGAGAGAAAAGAAACGATCAGAGAAAACCTAACAAAAATGAGAAAAGACAGATCATCGCAACCATGTCTCGGGTGCGGGAGTCGGTTACGCGAGGGGAGGGTGTTAGCACCCCTCACGTCCGTCGTACTCGACAGGATCCACACTTTGTTGTCTATCTAAAAGGGTGTTTACTATCTAGCTACGGCTCAAGGACAAAAGAAAAGAAAAGAGATCTGATAGAGCATCGCCGCTCTATGCCTACGTATTCCCTCGTGCAATGGGAAAGTCAGAGTCAACGTAATTCGGCTAACTACGGGTGAAAGTGGGGAAAGGTTGCTCACCAAGACATCGCCGCCTTGTGCCTACGTATTCTCATCTGTTATGAGAAATCAGAGCAAATGTAGTTCAGGCTAACAAGAACACCGGTTGGTTCAAAATGTTTTAGGCTTGAGTAGGGTTAAAACTTAGTTCTAGTAGTTAGGTGTATGCAGCTCGACCATTGGAGACTTAGGCGTTACCTGTTTGCGGTAGAACCAAGAGTTAACAAAACTCTCCTTATGAAAAAGGTTTTCCAAATTAAGATCCTGGAGGATAAAAAGATTTGAACTTTGTTTTTGTGTTTTTTAGAGAAGAAGTGCATTGATTATCGTTTGTAATTTATGTTGCACTAAAGACTATGACCTAGGAGCGAATGCGTCGCATATCGTCCAAAGGATATATGCTAAACACTCTAGATAATTGACAGGAGGCCCCCTAATCACCATTTCCCAAGTAATTAAAGGCCCGTAATGTACAGAAATCCTTAACCTTTATTAGATGTTTTGAGAAAGTTTGAAGATTAGAAGAGAGAGACACACTAAAGGGAGACTAAGACTCAACCTAAAGTTATCATACAAAGTGCACCTATGATTGGGATAAAAGGTAATGCTACCTAATGTTATCATGCATGGATTCAAACCTAAGGTCTATCATAATCTTTCTTGAACAAGATAAATTAGAGGTCCTAAGGGATCATGGCAAAGAAAGACAAAAGAAGAAGAAGAAAGTATAAGAAAATGCAAGTATGCAAACATGTAATGCACAATTAGAATGAAAGTGAGGGAGGAAAAAATTGTGGGGCAGTAGCCTCCACAAGCACATCTCAACCTCAAGCATGCATATGAGAGATGCAAAGAAGAAGGAAGAAACAATACACACAAAAGAGATCAAACAAGTGCACAAAAATGGGATGAAATGGGAGAAAGAATCTTACAACCATTTGTCATCAACCACAAGCCCAAAGGCAAACCAAAAGGAAAGAGATGAGGACATAACACAAAGTGATGATGGGAGATGAGATGAGGACAGCAAGTAACTCATAAAGATCACTCAACCAAAAGCATCACCAAGATTATGCAAACAAAAGCACCAAAGAGTCCTCAAAGAATCACCATTCATGACATGTTCCAAGTACCTCCAAAGGAGGAACTAAACCATCTCAAATGGGATTCAAAAGTCATTGGACAGAAGAAAAGATGAGAGGAAAAAGTACATAAACCAAAGAAGGAAAAGCACAAAAGAGAATTCAAGAATAGGCATGGAAGAAGACTTAAGTATTAAGCACATTCAACACTTGAACTTCAAGTGGAAAGCCTAAAAAGAAATGTAAATCTCAACAAGCAATGAACAAGTTTATGACCTAAAAATAAACATCTGTTGCACCCCAAAATTTGCTCAACCTTCTCTTGCCTGATTTAGGTTTCTTTGCATTTCATTTGCATAGTTACATCATGTACATAGTTCAATCATTTTCATATCATAGCATAGGATGCATCCAACAAGGGATCAAGGTGTCTATCAAGAGAAGAGCCTATCAAGGTGTGTTATCTAAGATGAGAAGTCATCCAGGCCATCAAGAAAGGATTTGAAGTCTTGAGAAGTTTGAGTGCCTACATGTGGGTTTTGCTCCTATCTTGAAGAATGTTGAGAATCATCAGTGGGATGAGAAGCATGGAATGTGGATGTGAGGTGTGTGTGGATCTCATGGGATGTCTAGAGGGCCCTATTGAAGCTAAGGCAAGTCATTGATTCAAGTATGAGAGCCACAGTTGAGGTGCAGTTAACTAGGGTTTCATCTGGGTCAACCATAATTCAATTGAGTAATTGGAGAGCATCAAGGCCTACCTTGAGGTTAAGGGATTCATGGATTGGTATGTTGATACATGTGTTGTGTTGTGCCAAGGTTAAGCAAAGAAATATCAAGAATGTGGGAAGTTGCTAAATTAGGGTTTCAGTGTAAAATCCCCTGTTTAGTGCCCAACTTCAAAGCCACATAAGTCAAAATACAAGTTTCAAATGGATCTTTGGCCAACATGAAACTTGTAGAGCTTCTCAATAAATTTAATTTGAGTACTAGAAGTCTTCAAGAAGATTTGTAGAACTCAAGTTATGGTCTTTGCAAATTACAGTCACCAGAGGACACTGAAATTTATCTGTGAAAGTCACTTGACTTCCAAACAACTTTTTCCCTTCAAGGAATTTTCAAATGGATTCTTGGCCAACATAAGAGTTGTAGATATTGATCTTAGCTTTCCATAGAGTACTAGAAGTCCTCAAGGGTAATTATAAAACTCAAGTTATGATCTTGGCAATCCAGGGGTATTTTGGGCATTTGTGATTATAAGTCACTCTCAAGCATGGGTCAAAATCTCCATCTTCCACTCCTCAAATGAAAAATTGTTCAACATGAAATGTGCTTAGAATGATGTTTTTAGGTCAAAAGTGAATTCATGTTGGATTGAATGAGCTCATATCAAAATTCATCCAAAATGGCCTAAAATAAGGAAGGATTTTAAATGAATCAAAGAGGGAAATTGTGATTTTTGAGTTATAGGTCCTAAACATGGCAAGTGACTACATTTTTTGACTAGAAATCACATTCTAAAGACATTGTAAATGTTAATTTTTTGAATTGAGGCTTGGTTTCATGACTTGTTTTGCAAATTTGTTACTTCCAAAACAAGTCACATATCCAAATCAGTCACCAATGCAATTCAGGTCTCCATTTTGATCTAAACACATTCCCTAAGCCACAAGGAGTTGGTTAGAATCATCTAGAACGAGCTGGGAGCAAGATTTCACAACTATCATGTTGAGATTTCAAGAGAAAAATCAGAATTGTGGATTCATTGAATTGGGCTTCAAACTGGGCTCAAAAGCCCATGGAAAGCTTCTATATATTGAGTGGAGTGAGTTCAGACTCATTTTTGGTGATGATTTCGTGCTAGAAGCTGAGATAGCAAGTGGATTTTCAAGGGCTCCAAGTCAGAATCGGTTTTGGATTTGCAAGCACAATCAAGCCAATTTAAAGGTTGAAGAAGCTCCATTGTGTATTACTGATCGTGTCTGGAGAGTCTTGAAGCTTGAATTGAGCATTTGCTACTTCTGTTGATCCAATTTTTCCAGGTATGTAAACCTTCAAATTCCTCATGATCTAGGAAGAATTGAGTAGAATCTTGCATGTGGTTAGGACCTAGGTTGATCATGGATCGTTTCTGGATAAGAATTTTAGTGTTTAGAGACAATTGAGTGTGATGCACCATTTCTGTTTGAAGACGGTTATGGATAATCTTGAGGTTTTGACTTGAATTTGATAGTTATTAATGATCAGTGCAACAAGAGGAAGAAATCTGTGGCTTTAATTTTGGATTTAGTGTTGATCAAATTCTTGGTGCCATTTCTGTTTGCTTTCGAATTTGGCAATGTGGTGAGATTTAGGTGATTTGGATTGGAGATTTGGAATCCTTATAAAATTCTGGTCAAGATCAATATTTGGTTTGTGTTTTCTGATCACCTGCAACCACCATCTCACCGGAGAAGATGGTGGTTTCCACCATGGACCACCGCTTGGAAATGTCTCTGGTCGCCTGAGCTTTTGGAGAAGATGAAGTCTGAGACGTTGGATCAGTCTCCAAGATGGACTTAGTACACAGATCGTGTGGCCATGATTTAAACTCAGCCTTGCCTCCAAATCAATGAAACGCATCGTTTCATTAAACGATGTGGCACGCCAGTCAGCTCCCAGTCAGCACCACATGTGGACGCACTCCAAGCCGTTTGATCTGCATACTTAGTCAATGATCCAAGGGCGTGTGTATTTTCCAGCATTTTTTTATTTCTTTTATTTGAGTTTCTTTTATTTTTAATGCATTTTGATTCTAAAATCCATAATAAATAGAAAAATAAACATTTTTAAGCTAGATTTTTTTTCCCTAACTCCTTAAAAAATGTAGAATTTAATAGGATTGAAAAATGTTTAATTCATGCATTTTTTATTTTATTTTCATTTTTTGCATTTTAATTGGTTTTATTTTCAGTTTGTTTGACATGTGTTTTTGCTGATTTTATTGTGAATGATTGGTGATGAATTTTGAGTTGATTCTTTTTGGCCTAGATAGCTTAGAAATTCATGTAACCATATTAATTTTCTCATATTTTTGTGAGAGAATTTTAGGCTAGTTTGAGCATTGAACATTAGGTGGTTTAGAATTAGGGTTTTAAGATTATACCTTTAGGTTTAGGGCATAGTTTTAGGTCCAAATGAACGGTTAACCCCCTGGTTTTTGTATGAGAGATTCTTAAGAGGTTTAGGAACCCTTAGTAATTTTTGTAGGATTTTACAATCCCTTTTGGTATTTTAAGTAGAATTAGTTTTAGGATTAACTTCTAGGTGTTTCTGGTGGGCTAATTTGGCTAGTTTAATTCAATAGTTCCCCTTAGACTAGGGTGGTGTTGCTTTCGAGCTTGGATGATCATGAAGACCAATTGAAGGTGCTTTGGAGAGCTTGAAGGAGCTTGGGTGTGAAGGTTCTCTCATCTTGTGGATGCTTGTCAGGAGCTTAGGGAAACTAGGGTTTTAAGAAGTGCCTTAGACTTAGTTTTGATTATTTCTTCAAACATAGAGTGCATTGTTTGCCTCTATTCTATCCAATGACATAAAGTCCTCCTTGGGAAGCTCCATCTCTCCTTAGGAGGGATGAGTGGTATGACCAAGTGAGTAGAACTTTGAGGATGCCAGTCTCTCATAATGTTAAGCTCTCAATGACTTCCCTTGGTTGTCATTGAATTTCTTATCATTTCAACTTGATCTTATGGAATGATTCTCCCTTGTAGGTGCTTGTTGAAGCTTGGAAAATAGAAATTTTAGTGCTTGTTGAAGCTTGTTGAGGATGAAGTTTGTGCTTGTTGAAGCTGGTTGCTTGTTGAAGCTAGGGTTTTGCTGCTTGTTGAAGATGAGGTTAGGAGCTTGTTGAAGCTGTTTACTGGTTGAAGTTTGCTGGTTTAAGTTGGTTGCTTGTTGAAGTTTGAAGCTTGTTGAAGCTTGGTTCTTGTTGAAGATTCAAAGTTTATTGGAGCTTGAAGATAGGAGTTGTTGCTGTCAACTTTTTGCTGTTTAATCACCTGTTGCTGTCAGAGCTGCTGCTTGTGCTGTTTGTCGTAGGAGTTTGGTGTTGTTGCTTGGGCTGCCTCCTCTGCTTTGGTTTTTGTTTTCTGTATTGTGTGTTGGCTTGTGCAGCTTGCCCCATAGGTTTGAAGTGAATGTTGGTTCACTTTGCCTGTTGTTTTCCCAGGTTCGAGGTTGAGTGGGACTCCCTTGCCTCGCATGTATTGCTGCATTGCATGCATTTTACTGTATTTGCTTGTTTTCTTTTTTGTTTATCCCCTAGGATCTCTGATTTCCTCTGTGCAGGAGGGAATTATGACATACATTAGGATTCTTATCCATGCATGACAACATTAGGTTAGTTTTATTCCTTTTCAACCCTAGGCTTTTTAGAGCTTCTTTCTCTTTTCTCATCTCAAAACAATTCAAAAACACAGAAATAAGGATAACGCGCGCTGTACGCTACGAGCCTTAAGCTATTTGAGAACAGGTTGCTGGAGGGTCACTCTTCAGTAATCTGGCTGCTTAGTATGGTACCCTTAGGGTGACATGCGACGTAGTCACTCTCAGGTCACAAGTCTTTAGTACAGTACAAGTTGCAAACAGACTAAGAAAACACTTCTCTCGTAAAAGATTCAAAACAAACATCAAAGTGTCATTTTTGTCCGCTCGGACTCTTAATCAAGAAAAAACCTTTCATAAGGTAATAAAAAACCAATCAGACAAGCTTGTGTCTTCCGTAGCCCGAACTACGTTTGCTCTGATCTTTCATGCCGTATGAAAGTACGTAGGCATAGGATGTCGTATCCTAGCGAGCAACCTTCCCCTCCTTTCCCGTAGGTAGGCGAACTACGTTGACTCTGATTTCTCGTTCCAGACGGGAATACGTAGGCATAAAGTGCGATACTTTGCCGAGTCATTTTCTTTTCTTTTTAACCCAGACCTGTAGAGTAGATAGAATAACACAAGCGTGGATCCCGTCGAGTACGACGGACGTGAGGGGTGCTAATACCTTCCCCTTGCGTAACCGACTCCCGAATCCAGGATTTGGTTGCGACGACCATTCCTTTCCCGTTTTGCGTTAGGTTTACTCTGAGCGTTTCCTTTCCCTTTTGTGGGATAAATAACGCACGGTGGCGACTCTTCTGTCATAGCCGCCGCCGATTTTCGCAGTAGCGACAGCTGGCGACTCTGCTGGGGACTCCAACGGTTCCCAATGCGAGTCGATCCTAGCGCTTGTTTTCCCGTCTGGGGTTTTGTATGTATTTACCTTTCTGCCTTTACTTTCAGTACTATATTATTGTTGTTGTGTTGGGTAGAGGGTTAGATTAAGAGATAAGCCGGACCTGGGCTTGAGTTTGCACATAGACCTAGAAGTAGAGAGTAGTGGTTAGCCTGCTTGTTTAGCTCGCACCAGCTAGCCGCAAAATCTGCGCTCGGACGAGATTCTCTTTGATGCTTCTTGCCTTGCCCTTAGGGCTCGACAAGTTGTCTGACCCGAGGATTGTCGACTCTGGGGACCTATCATTTGGGATTCAACTAAGTGAGGCTGCTTCAAGGGATTATGATTCCACACCTTCTGGGTATCGTATCATCTCTCTTGAAAGTCTGTGACGTTGAACCCGCATAGGATGCCGTACCTCGTCAGCAAGTTAAGTACATACCTGTGAGGGGTAGGTAGGTCTGTTTGCAGGAAACAGTTGACCTCAGAGTACCTGGTTTATCTCTGTCAGTGAGATGTGTTTACAGGGTTCATTTGAGTGGTTAGTTTGGTTTGAGATGAAGATTTGATGGTTCTCAGGCTTCAGTACAAAGCAGCACAGTTCATCAGCATCGCACTTGATCTCCTGTTTGCATATGCATGTGCATTTTCATGTTTGCATTTCATTAACGTGTATTTATGTTGCAGGTATGATCATTCCCCTCTGATTCTAGTGTATCTCCTAGCCAGACATGGAGTCCATGAAGAGGACAATTTCTTACCGGTTGCATTCGCCAGATATCAGTGCCTTGCTGGGATTAGTTGCTCTAGCAGATGAGAGAGTGAGGGTTGAGTTCAGAGTATCTTATGGGAGATTGCTTAGTTTGTTGTACAGGCCTTTAGCATTTGAGACGACTGGGGTGTATACTTTGATGCAGTTTTATGAGCCTCAGCTGAGATGCTTCCTGTTCCCCGACTATATTCTGGCACCCACTTTGGAGAAGTATTCTACTATGTTAGGAGTTCCTGTGTTAGACCAGATGCCCTTTATACATGTTGATGCTGAGCCTGAGTTGGCTACACTTGCTGAGATTGTCAGTTTAGATGCTTCTGAGTTTCCTGGAGGATTGGTCAAGCTGAACGGAGCCTATGGTTTTCACCTGTCTGTCCTGGTTGAGAAGGCTACACAGTGTACGAAGAGTGGATGTTGGGTTGCCTTTAGTGCCATTCTAGCTGCCTGCATCTATGGGACTGTCTTGTTTCCTAATGTGCCATATTTTGTTGACTCATATGCCTTCTTGATTCTTGCCTCGAAGAATCCAGTTCCTACTCTCTTGGGCGATGTTTATCATTCTGTTCACTATAAGAATGAGAAACGTCGTGGCAAGAATGTTTCCTGCTGTCTTCCTCTTTTGTACAGGTGGTTCTAGGGACATCTTCCAAAGACAGGACCTTTTGTTGATGCTGTTGATACTTTGGATTGGTCTTCCCGGTTGATGGGGCTGTCTGCTGAGAACATCATTTGGTTTGATCGAAGCATGCTTGGCACTGATATTATATATAGTTGCAGTGGCTTTCCGAATGTCCCTTTGATTGGACGGAAAGGCTGTATCAACTATAACCCTTCTCTGCTGGTGAGACAGTTTGGTTATGCCTTGAGAGATGCTCCTATTGAGGTTGAGATACAGGAATCTCTGTATCTCACGAGCTCATTAGACGAGGATGTTTTGATCAGGTTGAGACATGCATGGGCTAACATCCATAGGAGAGGGAAGGCTTTGCTTGGTAAGAGCAACAACAAAGCTTATGATCCCTATTTGGCTTGGATCCACGAGAGAGCTAGGATTTCCCTGATGCCATATCCTGCTGTGGAACCTCTGTATCTTCCAGTGATTGAGGCACCTACTTCGGTAGAGATTGAGAAGTATAACAAATTGTTGGCTGAAAATGAAGAATTGAAGAAAGCCAATGATGAGTTAGAGAAAAAGATCTTCCAGTTGCATCATGAGAAGAATGAAGCTACCTTCACTGTGAAGGAACAGATTGAGTTGATTAATAGGTTGGGTTCAGATTTGACTGAAGAGACCGACAAGAGGGAAAAGGTGGGAGCAGCCTTGAACGGTGTTAGCAAGGTGCTTGCCTCCAAGAAGGAACTCTTAAACAAAGTTTATTCCCGACTCGGCAAGTGGGAAACATTATGGAATACCACGCTTACCAAGCGGAAGGAGCGTGAAGATGAGCTGAAGCTGCAGATTGCCACGCTAGAGGCGCAGATTAGAGCCCAGGATGCAAAGATTGCTGAAGAGACATCACTTAGGAGCGTTGTTGAGCTTAGAGTAAGTGACCTTGGAGAGAAGCTGAGAGGTTGTGAATTGAAGGCCGGCTCCAAGAGATGCAGACTCGACGAGTGTTTTGGCGAAGGAACCTGCAAGGATGACGCAAAAAAGCTGAGATCTACTGTTGAGCGACATGCATTACTGATACAAGAGCTAATCTCCAGACTAGGTCATTCGGAGACGTTGAGGATATTGGAAGATGTCAGAGCGCGCCATTTGGCCTGAGTTATCTTTGCCTTTATTTTGTTATCTATACTTGTATTTTGACCATCGCCAGGCTTGTTGGCCGAGGTCTCTTCAGTTGTATTCAGTTGTACTCTTGTACTCTGCCTCTTGGCATTTTTTTATGTATGAGGGTTTTCTGATTCCTTGCTTGCTTGATGGGGACTCCATTGTCGTGATGGCCTTCTCTCTGAAACTAGAATCAGGGGGGAATATAACCTGTAGCATATATATACGTTTGCATCTGCATCCTCATATTGCATGACCGGTATTTTTGAATATGTATCTTATTTCCTGCATCTCATAGGTTTTTCAGGATTGACGACCAGAGAGTCCACCGCTATTCAACCAGAAACAACTGCAAGAAGATAATGGATCAAGTTCAGGTCGAGATGCAGGAAATCCGCGAGAAGTTGACTCTGTTCATGCAAGCTATGGAGAGCATGGCCAAGGGCCAGGAGAATCTTCAGACCTTGGTGCAGCCGCTACTGACGCGGGCAAACCGAAATGGCAACACTGACCATATTTCTGTTGAAACTCCTCGCCGGGAGGATGAGATACCGGCAGTCGTTACTCCACCTGTTGTGATTGTCAACGGAAACACGTGTACTGGTGCAGGTGCTGGCGCTGGTAATGGTAATACTGGAAATGGTGGTGATGGGCATGTTGTTAACAACAAAGGCAACACTGTGGATGCCGATCAAGGATTCGTTGACAATGTTGGCTTTGGAAACAATGGGTATGGCAATGTCAATCAGGACGGGAACTTCGGGTTCAACAATCAAGGCTTCGGTAATGACGGTTACGGCAACAATCAGGGGTATGGCTATGGTAATGGTGGGTTCGGTAATGTGAATAACAACGGCGCTGGAGCATTTCCTTTCAACGATGGTTTTGGACCTGCTGGGGTCAATCTAGGGTTCGGCAACCATGGACAGGGTCCTGTGTACAATCAGCAAGGATTTGGCTGTAACATGGGTTACGATGGGTATGGCAATGACTGGAATGTGGATCAACAGGATGACGCTTTTTCAGGAAGAGGTATGGGACCTGAAGGCCCTATTGACCCTGTTCAGAGGATCAGAATGCTACAAGAGCAGATGAAAGGTGTGGTTGATCAGAACTCCGCTGGGTTAGATATGACTACTATGGGGTTGGTACCAGGGCTGAGGGTGCCATTAAATATCAAGGCTCCAACATTCGACAAATACAAAGGGGATACCTGCCCAAAGGTCCATGTACGTTCGTATTATAGAAGGATGTCTGCGTATTCCAATGATGAAAGGATGCTCATGCATTTCTTTCAGGACAGCTTATCGGGACCATCTTTGGAATGGTACATGGGACTGGAGCCCACTCAGATTAGAAGTTGGAAGCAGTTGGCTGATGCTTTCGTTATGCATTACAAATATAACAACGATTTGGCGCCAAACAAAGTTCAGTTGCAGAGTTTGTCGCAGAAAAGCGGTGAAAGTTTCAAAGAGTACGCGCAGCGGTGGCGCGATATGGCAGCTCGGGTGCACCCTCCTTTGGTCGAAAGGGAGATGAATGACATGTTTGTAGGGACATTTACAGGAATGTATTATGACAAGTTACTCAATGTTTCGATGGGCAGCTTCTCCGATATGATCCTTATGAGAGAAAGGATCGAGAATGGAATTAAAATTGGGAAGATTCAGGCAGGTGAATCTACTCCAGCTGGGGGCGCGAGAAAAGCGTTCGGCGGAAGACGACAAGGTGATACAAGCGCTGTATTTGGTGGCAGAGGCCGGGGCAGAAGTAGAAATCAGTACAGTCAACCTCAACAAATAGCCAGTGTTACTATTCCCATTCCTCAACAACAACAGCAGCAGCAACCGCCGCAGCAGCAGCAAAGGCATAATCAGGGTCAGAGAAGATTTCAGAATGCAAAGCCGAAGAGAGTGTTTGATAAGCCTCCGTCGACTTACGCAGAGCTTCTTCAGACCTTGCTGGGGTTGAATTTGGTTGAGAAAATAACTTTGGAACCGCCTATAGGACCGATACTTCCTTATGGGTACGACGCTAATAAGCACTGCGAATTCCATTCCGGGGCGCCCGGACATGATGTAGAATCTTGTCGTGCTTTCAAGCATAAAGTTCAAGATTTGTTGGATAGTAAAGCCATCAACTTTGGCCAAGCGGGGCCTAATATTGTACAACAGCCTATGCCTAATCATGGGGAAAATGCTATCTTGGCAGAAGAAAATTTGAACTTGGTGATGGATGTTAACGAACTGAAGACACCATTGAGGAAGGTGAAAAGCAGGTTGCTCAGAGGGGGGTATTCCCTGGTTTTGATGAATACTGTTTAGAGTGTTGGACCCAGCCTGAGGGTTGTACTGATTTGAAGCAGGGCATTCAGGCCATGATCGACGAAGGGACCTTGCAATTTGATCGAACTGCGGTGGAGAAGCCTGTGGAGGCATTATGTGATAAGCAGAATGATATTGCAACGGTAACGATCCCGAGAAAGACTATAACGATAACGGCGCCCGCCAAGCGGCCAACTATTACAATCACCAAAACAGGGTTTGTTCCCTTTGAGAGTACGAAAGCTGTCCCGTGGACATATGGATTAGAAGCGTATTGCAACGGGGAAAAGATTGTGGTGAATAGCCAGCCAGCTGGGGTTGTTGATAATGTTGTTGGAACGGGGGGCATGACCCGTAGCGGAAGGATCTTCACCTCACCTGAAATAGAAGCAGAGAGGTTGGCCAAAGGCAAAGCCAAAGTAGATGAAAGCGGGCCTTCTCAGTCGAAAGAAAAGGATACGTCGCTCAAGGACATAGAGGAGTTCATGAGACTGATTCGCAAAAGCGACTACAAAATTGTTGAACATCTACAGCAGACGCCGTCGAAGATTTCTATCTTGTCGTTGTTATTATGTTCCGAGGCCCACCGGAACGCCTTGCTAAAGATTCTGGATACGTCATTTGTACCCCAAGAAGTTTTTGTAAATCAGTTAGAGGGGGTAATGGCACATGTCAATGCTGGACATAGCCTGGGTTTCACAGATTTTGATCTAACACCCAGGGGGCGAGAGCACAACATGGCCTTGCATATATCGGTGGAATGCCGGGGCACCGTAATGTCGCATGTATTGGTGGATACTGGATCGTCGTTGAACGTATTGCTAAAGAAAGCCATGATGAAATTGGACATACGGGGAATTATTTGCACGCCCAGCGATTTGGTTGTGAGGGCGTTTGACGGAACGAAAAGATCGGTGTTTGGGTCAATAACATTACCGCTTCAGGTGGGGCCGGAAATCTTTGATACCGAATTCTACATCATGGATATCCATCCAGCTTATAGCTGTCTTCTTGGGCGCCTATGGATCCATGCTGCAGGGGCCGTAACGTCCACGCTGCACCAGAAGTTGAAATACATGGTGGGTGATAGTGTTGTTACCGTTTGCGGGGAGGAGGATATTTTGGTCAGTCACCTGTCTTCGTTCAGATATGTTGAGGTCGACGGAGAAATACACGAGACACCCTGTCAAGCCTTCGAAGGGTTGCGGATTAAAGACAAAGCTCAGGGGTCCAGCAAGATGTCAGATGTGGCAGTGTCATCTTACAAATAGGCTCAGGCTTTAGTGCAGACTGGTGAGACTAAAAGCTGGGGGCAGGTACTGGAGATTCCCGTGAAGAATGACAAGTTTGGGCTAGGGTATCGACCGACGTCATCAGCGTCATCTTCAGGAGCGCCCAGGTTCAAGGGACTGGTCACGATTACGCCAAGTGGAGTGTGCTTTGAGACTATCAACGCTACTTCCGATGCCGAAGACGGAGATAGAGACTGTGATATGGATGCGTGGATCAAGCCAAGCGTGCCAGGACAAAGTCTCTGCAACTGGTCCATCCGGGAAACTGTCCCAGTGACTTTTAAACAGTAATGATTTGTTTTATCAATTGTTGAATAATCCTATGTCCTACCCGGGGCATAGTGGTTTTACCTTAGGGCCACTTGATTATGTGTATTGCACTGTTTTAATCATGAAATAAAGGCGTTTTTCATATTCAAATATTGTGATCCCTGTCTTTCTTGTTGTTTCTTTAACAATAAATGGCGACGTGGTTATTTGCTTTGTTTGCGTGTTGAAGCGTTTAACCATTTCCTTTGCAGGACTAATATTTCAGATGACATCTCCTACGAACCGCCTATGACTCGTTTCGACTTCGAGCACCCGATATTCCAAGCAGAGGAAGAGATTGTTGAGGATAGCGACCTGCCAGAGGAGCTGACTCGTTTGTTGAAACAGGAAGAGAGAATCATTCTGCCTCATCAGGAGGAAATTGAGATTATCAACTTGGGGTCGGAAGAAGTTGTGAGAAATATCTATATAGGGGTTGCGCTACAGAGCGACGTCAAGCAAAGGCTGATTGAGATACTGCGAGAGTATAGTGATTAATTTGCTTGGTCGTACGAGGATATGCCTGGGTTAGATACGGACATGGTTGTGCATCGTCTGCCGTTGCGAGAGGAATGTCCGCCTGTCAAACAGAAACTCAAAAGAACCAGACCAGACATGGCTGTGAAAATCAATGAGGAAGTGCAAAAACAGTGGGATACTGGTTTCCTAGCTGTTACAACTTATCCGTCATGGGTCGCTAACATAGTACCAGTGCCGAAGAAAGACGGTAAAGTGCGAATGTGTGTAGACTACCGTGATCTGAATAGGGCAAGCCCGAAAGACGACTTTCCACTTCCTCACATTGATGTGCTGGTTGATAACACTGCTCAGTTCTCCGTATTCTCCTTCATGGACGGCTTCTCAGGCTATAATCAGATCAAAATGGCGCCAGAAGACATGGAGAAGACTACCTTCATTACTCCATAGGGAACATTTTGCTACAAAGTGATGCCCTTCGGACTGAAGAATGCTGGGGCAACATATCAACGTGCTATGACGACTCTCTTTCATGACATGATGCACAAAGAGATCAAGGTTTATGTTGATGATATGATTGCCAAATCCCAGACGGAGGACGAGCATTTGGTAAATCTGCTGAAACTGTTCAAGAGACTTAGGAAGTTCAGGTTGAGACTGAACCCTAACAAGTGCACCTTTGGGGTGAGATCGGGTAAACTGCTGGGGTTTATTGTGAGCGAAAAAGGAATAGAGGTTGATCCTGCAAAGATAAAAGCTATACAAGAAATGCCGATGCCTAAAACAGAAAAAGAAGTGCGTGGATTTTTAGCGAGCCGTTATTCAAGTTGTTGAAAAAGGATCAGGTGTTGACCTGGGATGAAAATTGTCAAAAGGCGTTCGACAAGATAAAAGAATACTTGCAGGAACCTCCTGTTTTGATACCCCCAGTGGCCGGAAGACCTTTGATTATGTATTTGACGGTTCTTGAGGAAAGTATGGGTTGTGTTCTCGGTCAACACGACGAGACCGGACGTAAAGAGCATGCGATCTACTATTTGAGTAAGAAGTTTACCGACTGTGAATCCAGATACTCAATGCTCGAGAAGACGTGTTGCGCGCTAGCCTGGGCCGCCAAACGTTTGAGGCAGTACATGTTGAATCATACAACCCTGCTAATTTCAAAGATGGATCCAATCAAATACGTGTTTGAGAAGCAAGCACTCTCCGGAAGAATTGCCTGATGGCAGATGGTGTTAACAGAATACGATATCTAATATGTCTCGCAAAAGGCCATTAAAGGTAGCGTTCTGTCAGAGTACCTTGCGGAGCAACCTGTTGAGGACTACCAATCGATGAGGTTTGATTTTCCTGACGAGGATATCATGTACCTGAAAATGAAGGATTGTGAAGAACCGTTGCCAGAAGAAGGACCAGAGTTGGGTTCCAAATGGCAGTTGATATTTGACGGAGCTGTTAATTCCTATGGTAGCGGAATAGGTGCAATTATCACCACTCCTCATGGGTCGCACATCCCATTTACTGTCCGATTGAATTTTTCCGTTACCAATAACGAGGCTGAATATGAGGCTTGCATCATGGGTTTGGAAGAAGCCATTGATTTGCAAATCAAGAATCTGGATGTATACGGAGACTCAGCTCTAGTGGTGAATCAGATTAAAGGAGAATGGGAGACACGTCAGCCCAATTTGATACCCTATATGAATTATGCAAGGAGATTGTTTCCTTTCTTTGATAAGGTGGAATTGCATCACGTGCCACGAGCAGAAAATAAAATGGCTGACACCCTGGCGACATTGTCTTCAATGTATAAAGTTAACTTCTGGAATGAGGCTCCCCAGATTGTTGTCTCTCGGCTCGATAGGCCTGCATCCATATTTGCCATTGACGAGGCTCCCGATGGTAAACCCTGGTACTTTGACATCCAGAATTTCCTGAAGAACAAGGAGTATCCGGCTGGAGCATCCAGTCGAGATCAGAAGACTCTCAGGAGATTGGCTGGCAATTTCTATCTGAATCCGGACGGTGTCCTATACAAAAGAAACCACGACTTGGTGTTGCTATGCTGTGTAGATGAGAAAGAGGTGAAGTTGCTCATGGAAGAGATACATGAGGGTACATTTGGTACACATGCTGGCGGACATGCTATGACAAGGAAACTGCTGCGGGCAGGTTATTATTGGCTAACTATGGAAACAGACTGTTTCAAGTTTGCAAAAAGGTGTCATAAATGCCAGATTTATGCAGACAAGATCCATGTGCCTCCAAGTCCTCTGAATGTGATGTCATCACCGTGGCCTTTCTCGATGTGGGGAATTGATATGATTGGCAAGATTGAGCCTACAACATCAAACAGACACCGGTTCATTTTGGTGGCAATCGATTACTTCACCAAATGGGTGGAAGCAGCATCATATGCCAATGTCACCAAACAAGTGGTAGCCAGATTTATCAAACGAGATATTATCTGCAGATATGAAATCCCTGAGCGGATTATCACCGACAACGGTTCAAATTTGAATAATAAAATGATGAAAGAGCTGTGTCAGAATTTTAAGATTGAGCACCACAACTCTTCTCCGTACCGACCCAAGATGAATGGTGCTGTTGAGGCGGCCAATAAGAACATAAAGAAGATTGTTCAGAAGATGGTTGTGACGTATAAGGATTGGCACGAGATGCTACCTTTCGCTTTGCACGGTTATCGTACGACGGTACGCACATCAACCGGGGCAACCCCTTTTTCATTGGTATACGGGATGGAGACGGTGTTATCGTTGGAGGTCGAAATTCCTTCCCTGAGGGTTTTACGTGATGTCCAACTTGACGAGGCAAAATGGGTTAAAGATAGACTGAATCAGCTCAGCTTAATGGACGAGAAGAGATTGGCTTCTTTAGCCTACGGTCGGTTATATCAGAGCCGGATGAAGAAAGCTTACGACAAGAAGGTGTGCCCTCGAAGCTTTCAAACGGGCGATCTTGTTTTGAAAAAGATTCTCCCACCACAAACAGATCACAGGGGCAAGTGGACCCCCAATTACGAAGGTCCCTACGTTGTCAGAAAAGTCTTCTCTGGAGGAGCCTTGTTACTATCCACCATGGATGGTGAAGACTTTACATCTCCTGTGAATTCGGACGCAGTTAAAAAATACTTTTCTTGAAAGTGACCCGCTGGACAGTAAAAAGAGAGTCCAGGCAAAATGGGGCATCCCGGCGAACCATAAAAAATGAATAAAAGGCTCGGGCAAAAATTAGGGATAAAATTGAAAAGATGCACACCCGCGAAGTCGAAAACCTGAAAAGGGCGACTTCGGCAAAAAAGGGTATCCCGGTGAATTGAAAACCCGCAAAGGGCGGTTCACGCAAAAGTTAGGGATTGAAAAAGCAAATGACTGCGGTCCGGATTTGACACGACATTGCTTAATGGTTTGGGAGTACCTGTGGGGGGCCGTCTATCCAAAAACAATCTCTTCCGAAGATCAAGTACCGGGAAAGCGCAGAGTCGGGCGAGTCATAGGAGGATCAGCTCATGGTATTTGTCTGTACCACGTCGCCGACATGTATACAAATATTGTTTTGTATTTTATTTATGCTTCTTGTGCCTATATGTATGTATGTGTGTGCGTAACTTCCTCTTTTCAGGAGTTGCATCCAGTGTACAAAACTTTGCCTATTCAGAGGCCTGTTATCAATAAAACATGTTATTCAGTACTTGATGCTTGTTCTTTACTGTTTTGTTTGTGAAAGACGCCGATGTTTTGATAAACTTGCACTTACATAATCTTGCTGGCCCTCGCCAATAATTGCTAAAACTTCGAATTGACTGAAGTAATGTCACAGATGATAACCCGAATAGATTCTGTTGTATAGGCCTGTTTTGTCTCGTTTGTGTTTTGCAGGGTTCTTAACTTTGGAGCAAACGGTCAGGAATTGTATTCCCCAGCCAAGGTTGTCGCTTGCGCGAAAATAAGGTGCCGGCATGACAGAAGAGTCGCCACCTTTCGTTATTTATCCCTCAGAGCGGGAAAGGAAACGATCGGAAAAACCTGACGAATAAGGGTAAGACAAGGTCATCGCAACCATTGTCTGGGTTCGGGAGTCGGTTACACAAGGGGAAGGTATTAGCACCCCTCACGTCCGTCGTACTCGACGGGATCCACGCTTGTTTGTTTACTTGGACGGGTTGGTTTTATTCTATCTACCTATCAAGGCTGGCTGAAAAAGAAAAGAAAAATGACTCGGCAAAGCGTCGCACTTTATGCCTACGTATTCTCATCAGAGAATGAGAAATCAGAGTCAACGTAGTTCGGCCTACGAAGGGTTATGGGGGAAAGGTTGCTCGCTAGGACATCGCATCCTATGCCTACGTACTTCCACACTGCATGGAAGATCAGAGCAAACGTAGTTCGGGAAACTACGGCTTATTTCCTGAAAGAAGTGTTTTTTATTGTGTTTGCGATCTCAACCGCACTAGAGACTATGACCTGAGAGTGAATGCGTCGCATGTCACCCAAAGGGTACCATACTAAACATCCAGACTGTGGAAAAGAAACTCTCCCACAATCCTTTCTCAGATAGATTAAGGCTCGTAACGTACGAAAGAAATCATTCATGATTACTGTATCTTAAACTGTTTTGAGATGAGAAGAGAACAGGCCCAACTAGGAGGGAGACTATCAAGTCCTACTGTTATCATGCCATGGATTCATCCTATGGTTGAGGTTTGAACAGGGAACTCCTAGAAGTTTTCATGCATAGGTTTCAACCTAAAAGTCTATCATCAAATCCTTATCAAAGGAAATGAGAGTCCTAAGGGATCATGTCAATGATACACCAAAACAGACAAAGCATCAGCTTAACAGTAAAATGCATGCAATGCAAGTGAGGGAGGAAATGTGTGTGGGGCTTCAGCCTCCACAAGCTCGTCTAGACCTCAAGCCAGTCATGAAATAACAGTAATCATACTGAAATAAACAACATGCTATCAAGCAATGAACAGTAAACTGCAATCATACCGAAGAAATGAAATAAAATGCCATCAGGCAAACACAAACCACATGGGCAAGGGAGCTGGGCTCTACCGAATACCCGCAAGCAAAGCCACGCAATAACAATACAAGCAGAGGGAGCAACTCAACCTCTAATGCAATCATGCTCTTAGATTCTACTTATTCTAGATGAGCTTATTCTAATGCAACAGACAAATCAAACAAAACACACAATACAGAAAAGAAAAACAGAAGAAAGCCTCAGCTCCTCCAGCAGCAACTCAGTCTTCAGACTTCAATCATCAACTGCTCTCCAGGTATCAACCCTACAATATGAGTATCAACTCATCTTCTCCCTTAAGCTTCAACTCCTTTGATCAGCTCCACCTTCAGGCTTCACTATCTTCAGGGATCTTCAAGTATCAACTTGATCTTCACAAAGTCTTCAGACTTCAACAATCTCCAAGGAATCATCCTCTTCAAAGCTTCAGCTTCTATCTCCAATGGCTTTTCTTCAAGTCCTGATCTCCAAGCTAAGGAATCAATCACAAGAGTAACTGGGTGCTAAGCAATTAGTTGACCACTAAGGGTGGCAAACGTACTGCTATCAGCACAAGGAATATTTCTCTCAAGAGTTCTATCCCTCAGACATTAGCACCAAGCCTTCCAAAGGAAGGGGGTGAGTGTCTTAGAGAGACTCTGTATCACAGAGAAGAATGGAGGCAATCAAGACCTTCCATGCTTGAGAATCAAGTTGGCTACTCTAGAGCTCTGCCTAACTCCTATATCCTACAAACAGAACAAACAAAAGCTACAACTAAGCTCCTCTTCAAGGCCTTCAAAGTCTTCAATGATGATCCACAAGGTCTTCAACTCAATCTTCAAGGCTCACACACTCAAAGGAGAAGAAAAGAAGCAAAACAATACAAACTATGCCCTTAAGCAACACACATACTATCCATATATTCAAAAATCAATTAAAAATACTAAAATACTATATAATATTCTAGTAAAATTCAGGGGATTCTATACATACCTACCCATAACCCATATATTCCCCATACTCTAATCTTGACCTAAAAACCCAAAACAAAATTGTTAAGTCTACTTATGTTGAATAAAGCCCTAATTTTGTTATGCTAATGCTAGCCTAAACAAAATAATCAAATTTTAACCTAAAAATCATGAATTAAATCCTATGGGAAACTATGATTCAATATCTAACTATGCCAAAAAGAATGGCTCAAAAATCCTAAGGGAAAGTCCTAAAACAAATTCTACAAAATTGAGTATACACATAAACTTCTAAAAAAGCTATTTACAAGAATAATATGCTAAAAAATATTAAAAGAAAAATAAAATGGAATTTTATTTATTGATATTTTTCTAGACAAAATCATGAACATGTAAAAAAAACAAGAATTAAAAAACATTCAATTTTCTATTTTATATGGATTTTATAAAATGCAAGAAAATATAAAGGAAAAAAATAAAAGAAAATGAAATAAAGGGGATGGGGGTGAGAAAAGCAAACACGCTCAGTTGCTTTCTATGATGGGCCCATAAACCGGGGGTGGGAATAGCACGCGTGATAAGCCCAAATGCTTCATAAAATCAAAAGAAAAATCAATAGAAAATTAAAACGAATACGGTGCAAATAGCATGTTTTTTCAGTTCAAAAGTTGATTGGGCCATACGCAGGGGTGTGAGTAGCGAAGAATTTCTGAAGCCCAGAACCTCCAACTAATTGGAACGCTGCGTTTTGCTCAATGGTTTCCCTCCGTTTTCGGAAATTTAATCTGGCCCGTTGGATTAGATGAAGAAGTCCAAGATTGGAGATGATCGGACGGCTGGGAGGTTGTCTTCAACCTCCAGCTAGGGTTTACTCTTCGCACCAGTTTCCACGCACTAAACTTCAACTGCCTCGTTCTCTCTGATCATTCCATGAAAACGTAAAATCCAAAGACCAAACTTGCGCCATTTCTTTCCCTGCACACGGTGGTATCAATGGCTCTCACTAAATCCTCCTAGATCTCTCAAACAGAATGCACAAACATTAGGGTTCCAACACTTCCATTAACATGCATCTTCACATACTAACTTCCCTCGCTCGGTTCTCTCTCACGACTCCACCAAATCCCAAACTGTAAAGAGCAAAAATGCTCAGCTTTCCTCCCTGAACACAACCACGTCCCTAGTTCACCTTGAAACTCGCTAGAACTAAAAACCCGACACTCATCCTCCATTAATACTCAAACTTCAAGCTTAATATTTTTCCAGTTTCTTGATATCAAAACACTCTCCTCATTGCCCTGATCACTCTAAGCTATAGCTTGTGGATTAACACTCAATACGAAGCTAGTTCTTGCTCATTAAAGTCGTTATGTCAAATTCTCAAACTTCATGGAATGTGCTCTAAACTTCCAGCAATGATCCTTACATGGTCACTAATAATCCTATGCTAACCACCTAGTCTAGAAATGCTTAAATAAAGAGATGGAATAGCTTTTGCAAAACCTGTTCTTGATGATGGCAGGGGTAGTTCTACTCCTCTTCAAGCCTTGAAACCCTCCATGATTACTCTTTTCTCGATGATGATCTTTCTGTTTGCAAAAAGTGTGGTATTGCAAGCTTGAATCTTGAGTTTGAGTGTAATTTGCATTCTTTGCAACTTTGATCTTGCACCTTCAAAACTCCATGGATCCACCTCAATTTTGGTATGCAAATTCTCACAATGATTAGAATGAAAGGTTTGTGGAGAAGATAAAAATGAAAATGGAAGAGAATGGAAGTTTGTTATGGAATTTCAAATGGAAGAAATTCTCTCTTTTTGCACTTTAATCTCACCACTCACCATTAACCATCACCAACCTTGACTTCATTATGATCAAACCAATATATAGAACCCAAAAAATCCTTACAAGAGATATTGGGATTGAATGAGTGAAAAAACAAGCTTGGTTTTGCCTTATGTGAAGATTTGCAAAGGTTCCTTAATATGCAAGCATGAACTTTACAAAGTAGCCCCCATTTTAAGACCTCAAATCAAAATTCTACTTGAACCATTGTTTTTAAAATGATGTTTGGATTCAAAATGACATATTGGATGACCTATTTTGGATTTGTAGATCTCCCAAACCAATTTCCAACTTGGATCCATTTAACTTATAAGTCCTTTTTAGGTCATTTTTACCCAATCTTGTAAGTCCTTGCTACAAGCTTTTTCAACAACTCATGACCACTTTTCTAGGCTTAAACTCTCATTTTGAACAACTTTTATGTTTTGAGTTTTTTCATTTGAGGCTTGGAAATAGGAGATATGGCCTTTGCTTAAAATGACCTATAACTTCCAAATGACCAAAATACCCCTGTCTTGTTCAAACCATAAGTTGAGTTCTAAAAATCCTATCAAGGACTTCTAGTACTCTATAGAAAGCTAAGAAGATGCTCTTCAACATTCATGTTGACCAAGAGATCATAGGAATCATCCTACTAGGGCAAAAGTTGTCTGCAAGTTGGGTGACTTTCAAGGACCCAGATTCACACACCTCAGCTGACCTGTAATTTGTCAAAACCATAACTTGAGCTCTGCAACTCCTATCAAGGACTTCCACCACTCAAATTAAAGCTAAGAACAAGCTCTACAACATTCATGTTGTGGGGAAGATGAGATATCAATCACACCTTGAGCTAAAACTGCCTGGAAGGTAGGGATCAAACTAGGGTTTTTTCACTGACAATCCTTAGAAACCCTAACTCAAAACTTCTCAAACTCCTCAATCATGATGAGTTAGTCTAGGAATAATCTTTATAACATCTCCATACATCATTCCATGATCTCATGGCCCTTGGATTGGGTCTCAACCTTCTCCAAATCTTCAGCTGATCTAGGATTGACCCAGTCAAACCCTAATTCTACCATTCATGGTTGAATCTTCTGAATTCTTGCATAATGACCTCTCTGGTCTTCATGATGGCTTTCAAGACATCTCATAGACTTTCTCAAAGCTTCAAGTTCATTCTCAAAGTCTCAGAATCATCTGAGGATTTCCCACAACTCTCAAGCTATGAAGCACACAACCTTGGTTCAACCAATTTCTCTGAGGATCTCTTGAACTTTCTGATGAAGGTATCAATCTTCAAACACTTGATGGGTGAATAAATGTTGGTCAAATTTTGGGGTGCAACAGCTGCCCCTATTCAAACGGCTTTAACCTGACTGGGTGAGGAGCGAACGACTCTTAACCAATCAAGGTGCGAGACGGTTGAATACCGGTAAACCCGAAAATTTGCCAACTGCATGAGCACACGATACTCTGCGGAGAACAAACCTTCAAACACTGCAATACTTGCTGGAGAAATACTGATCTGACACCACCGTCAGTTATCCACATTAAATTCTTCTGATACTGCCTTCAGACAACCACAACACCCAACATCACCGCTGGAAGACTAAACCACCTGACCTCGCCGCTGGAGAAAATACAACACTGAACAACTCTGACCTGGGGTTCACCCCTGGTAAATGGGACAAAAGGTACACTTGTGTATTTGGAGCTACTCTGCTGGGGATGAGAGACTCAACCAAGCACACTCTGATCTGGGGTTCACCCTCAGAACCATAACGAACATCCAAATACTACTGCATACTGAGCCCACCGTAGAACTTCAACATTAAAGATATATGAAACCCTGGCCCCTGGCCACTTCCAGCTTCAGCCAGAAAAGATCTTCAAGTACTCCTGAAGATGGTATCCTTGGCCTCCAAGGATATAAACCTTGCCCGTCGGCGATTCCAGCTTCAGTTAGAACAGATCTTCAAGTATTTCTGAAGATAAACATCCTTGACCTTCAAGGATGTAAACTTTGCCCGTCGGCAACTCTGCAGGAGGTATCTTCGACTTCAGTCTGAAGAAATGGTCCTTGGCCTTCAAGGATACATGGGTCTACCTTCAGGCAGCTCCGCCTCTGCTATAGAGTATCCGAGACTTCAGTCAGGGATATACTTCGGCCTTCAGTCCGAAAAATGAATCCTAAGTCATTCATGACTTTGGGGATAACCTTGCCTTCAGGCACCTTCGCTTCAGCTTGGGAAATTTGTGACTTCAGTCAGAGAAGTGGTATCCTGAGCCATTCATGACCCTACGGGGATTCAAACACTTTGCCTTTAGGCAAACTCCGCTTCAGCTGGAGAAACATCTTCGACTTCAGTCAGAAGAAACACTATTCACTTGATCGCAATCAATCATCACCTCAGGACAACTGACTTGGTCTTCAGGCCAACACGGATCACCTTGCACACAAAAGCTGCATCTACAAACTTTTGAACCTTGTCTTCAGCCACACGTTGATTCATCAACAAGGAAATCTGAATCCACAGGAACCTTCTGATATCGCCTTCAGGCGTTTACGAAGTCAATCTTCAGATCAGACATCACTGTTGGAGCAAACATATCACGCTGCTATTCTCTTGACATCCTGTCAAGTCGTTGCTAAATAAAAGCAAACATGCCGGGTCACCGGACATAATCACCAGGTTAACAACTCTGTTGAGGAGAGAGGAATGAGGGTTCACCCAAACAATCCTGACGACTCACTGGGGAAAAGGAAGAAGGGTTCACCCAAACAACCTTGTAGACTTTGCTGTAGAAAGACGAGAGAGCTCACCCAAACGACTTCAACAACTGCTGGAGAATAACGAAAGAGCTCACTCAGACGATTCCTACCAACTTTACTATGGAGCAAGTACTTCTGTTCGAGAGCACGGTAACCACCTGGTTCATGCTTCATATGCAATGCTGGAAAAATGGGCGTAATGCTCCGCGCGAAACGGAATGCTACGCTTTTGAGTAAATGTTATGCAATCATGCAAGGAAATGCCCCAGCAAAATAAATGCTGGGAAGAGGAACCATCCACTCGGGGAGAGTAACCATTATGCTGAGGAAGAGCTACCCTTCAAGGGAGCTGCATTTTCTGCCGATCTCATCTGGACTTACACTTGAGGATGACGGGCTCCTCCGGAGAACACAACACATCAGGCTGATCAACACACTATCCTCTGCTATACTCTGCACGGGGAAAGCGATAAATGCTCTGAACGGCTCTCTGAGGAACGACCCTTCTAGGGAACATAGCCTTCAGGTTACAAGACACTCATGTCATTAAGTCCTCAAACTCACGGGGATAAACAAACTTCTGCTTGCTGGATAATCCTTCGGGATCCGATTAGGGAAACATTTCATCTACCACTCATGGTTGTGCTCGGCTGGGGATATCAATCTACCTGCCTGCTGCTGGGGAAGTGTCAACCACCTGCTGGGGAAAAGACCTCCACTCCGTTGGGGATTCCAGAAATCATCCTGGGCAACTCTTGTTAGGGACAAACCAATCGCGGCTTGAGCAACTTCCAAGGGCTCGGCTCTCCTGGAGTTTCAGGCATTGTCCTGGGCGATCTTCGCCGGGGACGCTACTGGGGAGCTCAAGAATCATCTTAAGCAAACAACTCGGGAAACTGCGCTGGGGATCCCACAAATCATCTTGAGCAAATGGCCCTGCTGAGGGATTCGAGAATCATCTCGAACTGAAGACTTCGTCGGGGTTCTCAAAAATCATCTTGAGCAAACGACTTCGTTGGGGGAGAATGTCAGGAATCATCCCGAGCAACTGATCCTTCGGTTGAACACCTGTAAGACAAGAATGATAATAACCTAGATCATGTTTATGATGCATATGCTTCGACGCCATGCCCCACACGGTGGAAATGCTATGCGTTTATGCTAAATGCTATGCAATCATGCACAATGATGCGATCCCGTCAGCAAAAATAAATGCCGAAGGGGAATTCTCCTGTCAAGGAGAAAAGCACTACTCAGATAGAGGAATCTTCCTGCTGAGGAGAAAGTGGACACGCCAATATCAATCGGACTCCGTCTGGGGAACTGATCTTCCGTTGACTACTGCAGGGAAAACAACTTCAGTTGATCTGCTGCAGGGGGACGAAGCTCTACGAGAACCTGGACCTGCTGAAGGAAAGCGATACCAATCGCGAGGATGAACTGCGTGGCCGTCTAGGCTACTCTTCTGGGGATAACCACTCTGTGGGGAAACAACTTCAGCTGCTCAACACTCCACTGGGGAAAACCAATCATGATCTGATCCACTTCCAAGGATTCGGCTCTCTTGGACATCTGCAAACTCGGCTGAGGAAGGAGAAGTCATTCTGCTTCGCTGGAGAGAGTGCGACTCTGGAGAAATACAGCATCAGCTATTCAATGCTCTGTTAGGGAACATCCACTCATGGTCCCAACTGCTTCCAAGGATTCGGCCCTCTTGAGGGTTTGTGGACTCAGCCGGGGAGAGAGAAATCATTCTACTTCAACGGGAGAGTACGACTCTGATGAGGAATCTCAATTTCGCTAGGGAAGAAAGAATCATCTGACTTCGGGGGAGAGTACACTTCTGTAGGGGAATACAACATCAGTTGTTCCAACACTCTACTGGGGAAGGAGAAGTCATTCTACTTCGGGAGAGAATACGACTCTGATGGGGAATCTCAATTCTGCAGGAGACTTCAGTCTGGCACCATCAGCCGCGGCATACTTCGGCGTACGAACAACTTCCTACGAAACCTGCACTTGTGACCCGGTGCTGGGGACATAATCCTGCTTCGGCGACTTTACTGGGGAAGACACGAGCTTCGGCACCCGAACATTTCTATAAAATCTGCACTTGTAACCCGGTGCTGGTGACATACGAGCTTAGGCGCGCGACTCGGCTGAGAAGATGACGTTCCTTCAGGATGCGTCTGCTTGGGGAAGAGAATCATCTTTGCCTGGGGAGACATGTCAATGCTCACTATCTTGCGTCCAGACTCCGCGGGGGAGAGGCTACTGAACTCTGCCGGAGAAGGAGGAATCGTCCTGCTTCGGGGATATCAATCCTGGTCTGCTGAGGGTAATCTTGACACTACTCTGATAAGGGATGAACGCCATCTCAATTTGCTGCAATCTCAAACTGTACAGGGGGAACAACCTCAAACCGTACATCTCTGCTGAGAAACGATCCTGGTTCAACAACGTCAACACAGGGAATGCAGGCTACCAATCATGGAGCCAAGTAACAGGTTAGGCTGTAGGACAACAATCCAATGACCGCAAGGCTTCTTCAGAAGGTTCAGGTTTTGGCAGGGTAATGACACGATTCCCCGATACTCAATTCTTGCTAGGGTGAACAAACTCATTTGAACAACTTGCCCCAGCGCCGTTCAACTTGCCCCAATCCGACTTTTGGGAATAATTCATTCTGGACAGAAAGCGGCTGGCAACATGACGATCTTCAGATGGCTTGCCCCGACATCTGTACAACGGAAGGATTCATCCTCCACTAACCCACTCTCAGTGTGGTCGGCTTCAATATCTCTGAAGTAGTTTGCCCCTGAACGAGCGATGAGCGACTCAACATGCTCTGATTGAACACTGGAGGGATCTGCCCTCAAATCGCAAGAATTCTGGATAACCGCCCCTGATTGGGTCTCGAGAAGATTCACTTCCGACCAACCGCTTCTTGCATAAACTGCCCCATAATCAACTGATGCTCCGGGACTTGTCCTCGGACAAACTGATTCCAAACTCACAGGAAGTCATTGCCCCAGATTCACAGGGTTTCACAGCACACCATTCTGATCCAAACCTCTGACGATTCAGTCCTGATTGACTATTCCCTGTTGAAGTTCCTTCGTATCAGCTACTAACCTGCAATTAAAATTGTTTATTCATGAATGGTAATTTTAATGCAGTGTTCATGCAAATTTCGAAAAAATGTTGTACTGTCACTCATTTACGTGTCATGCTAGTGAGTGACGAATGAACCAAAGAGTTCAAACGTAGTGCTGATGTGATCGGTGAAAAATACAATAAGGATATGATTAGAAAATCATGAAGGAGTCAGGTTACTCAACCTTATCGTAATGCGCTTTCAGAATAAACCCTGCCTCAATTAGGTCTTTTAAGGGTTGTATCGTGGTCGGGCTCACGGTTCGTGAAACAAAGGATATTTGGCTCAAATTATGATTTGTACCCACCCCTTCTACGTGATGATCTCCGATCCTAAAGTCCAGTTAACTTAGCTCGAGCGCCCGCCTCTTCGAGAGGTATGTTTCACATTGGGAACAACTGGTTAAAGAACTCACAAGGTGTTTCGGAGTGACAGTTACTCCTTTTTCGTTTCCGGTGTCTGTATCTACACGACTTTGTCCTTGTTTGAGGATTTTTCCTTTTTCATAATCCTTTCTTTTTCATTCATTTTTTTTGACTCCCTAATTTTTGCCTGGACTGACTCCTTTTGAGTTCTTTTCGATTTTTCCTTTTGAAGTCCAGCGGGATGCCCTGATTTTTGCCTAAGTATTTGCTTTCTAGCTTTTTTTACTTAGCGGGCTTTCTTATTCCCTTTTTTTTCTTGGAACAAGTCGTGCGACACTGGCTGTCTGGATTTATCCGAGAGGCTTGTAACTGTCTCACTCCTGATTGGTGAGGTTTAACCATTGTGGTTGATGAGGTACGACCTCTGGAGAGGAATATGATGTGATTGGTCCTCGAAGGACAACACTCCTCTATAAGACTTGAACGCTCGATCAAGCTAACTGACAACTACCCTGCCCCGGGTTAAGATATGAGGGTTTAAAAATCCGAAAGAAACTCCTACTTCTCGGCTCGAAGTGGTTAACAAGGGATTCTCTTCCTTATCTCTCTGGTGTTTAGGGATTTTAAACAATGCCTTATACGTCATCGGCAAGGTTTTATCTGAAAGCAATACGATCATTGGTTATGAGTATTCAGTTTCATCATCCTCCCTCCGCTCATTGCTAATCATAGTGATAAAGTGGAGTGAATAAAATGCAAGTGTCAGTGCAATGCAGTAAATGAGTGACAACGACATAACTAATTCAGAAAAATGCATAGTCACTTTATTAATATTGCCATTCGGAACATACAATGTTTAACAGCAAGTAGTAACTAACAAAAAGAAACTACAAATGCAAATGGTAAAAAAATCTTAGGACTGCCAATGCTGAGGACGTCTGCCTGTCTGGACCACTGGCTTCTGGAAATAACCCTCTGAATCGGCAAGCTCAGACAGCTGAGAGGTTGTCACGCACAACCAAAACTCCATCTGGGAAGGAAATGCACCATCTGTCGATCAATTGTTGCACTTTCGCCTGGAAAGCCTTGCAATCTTCAGTTGAATGCCCCGGAGATCCACCATGGTAACCACACTGAGCATGAGGATTGTACCCTGGAGGGTAAGGCTCTGGCACGGGCTTGAGAGCTTTCGGTTCCACCAAAGAATTCTGAATCAACTGTGGAAGAATCTGGCTATACGGCACAGGCACTAGAGGGAAAGAAGCATTCCTTCGTTCCAAGTGGTTGCGAGGCCTCTTTTGATTCTGGTGCTGGTATTCTTTCCGCCCAGGAGCAAGAGGTCGTCGTTTCTGAGTGGCAATGGTCCCTTGTTTAGGCGCTGGCGTCCTTGAGCTTGATCCCGGTAGAAACTGCGAGCGAGGCGATTCAGTCACCAAAGGTTGCGGGACATATTCAAGATCTTTCTCGGCTTCAGGCAGAGGAGTGGAATCATTCACTTCTTCTGCAGGATACGGGATAAACTTTCCCGATGCTCTCATGCCGCCCGACACAAGCCTAATTGTCCTTGAGTCAATAAGGTCTTGAATCTTATTCTTGAGAGCCTTACATGTTTCAACATGGTGCCCCGGTGCTCCTGAGTGGAAATCACAACGGGTGCTGAGATCAATGTCTGGTGACACGTCATCTGGTGGATCCGAGGTCCGAAGCTTGAGAACACGGTTCTGAACCAACAGTGGCAACAGCTGGGCATAACTCACAGGTATTGGGTCCACAACTCTATCAAGTAGCTTCTTCTTTTGATTATGACCTTCAGGGTTATTCTGAGATGCCCAGCGCGGCTGCCGACGAGACAGGTCTTGAGCTTCGCGCTGTGCAGAGGATCTATGAGGTCCTTTTGGCTTCAGCACAGGTGGAACTGACGACAATGGGGGAAGCACTTTGGTCTCCTCCTTGGGTGCTTGACCACTCTCCTTTTTTAGCATACTTCTCACCACTCCCATGAGAAAGCTCAACTAATTCTGCAACTGCTGATTCTCCTCTCTGAGTACTTGCTGATCCAGACGCACTGCCTGTATGTCATTCATGACCTGCCCCAACTGGCTTTGGATTCTCCCCAACTCAGCTTGTACCTGCTCCATTAGTCTGAGTTGCTCGATTCTGAGTCAAACCTGCAAACACAAGGGTTAGAAGACAAGCCCCGGCTTCTGCCATGCAAGGTGAATTATGCTAATGCCATGGGTGTCTGTACGTTTAGGAGATCACCCCTAATTCTGGTGTCAGTGTGCTAACATAGTGTCAATGCAGTGATAAGACTGGATCCATTCATGGAAGAAAATATCTCATATTGCTCGGGACACCAGAATCAGGGTACGAAACGCGCCTGCAGTACAGACACATGCTAATGGAATGCAAACATGAATATGCGAGCTAATGCAAAATGCAGTCATGCAATAATATATCCGGGTAACTGCTGCGGAGATTTGGGGTCAATAATCACTGATGAGAAGAAAACCCCGGTGTAAGACCACCAATCTGATCTGCTAAGAACGACCCTCCGATAGGACCATACACATAAGATCAAAATTCTGCTCTGTCGAGAACAAGTGTCTGATGATAAGGACCCCGGATGTATGATCAAGAAATATCTGCTGATGAAGTCTTCAGACCCCAAATCAAAAATCTGCCCTATCAAGAACAAACATACAGCTGTTGATGAGATCTTCCGACCCCACTCCAAATCTGCCCTATCAAGAACAAACAACATCTGCTGATGAGATCTTCAGACCCCAAAATCTGCTCTATCCGGAACAAACCCCTGATGACAATACTCTGATCAAAACCTGCTCTATCAAGAACAGACATACACTCGATAACAAGATCCTCTGATCAAAAACCTGCTCTATCAAGAACAGACACATCTGCAACTGAGAACCCTGGTACCAACATAACCGATTCACTGTCAAGAAAACCAGGTAGTCTGAAGGTCAAAGTTTCCTGCAATAAACCCAGCCCGTTCACAGGTATGGACCTAAACTGACTCAAGGTACGGCATCCTATGCGGTCGTCGGCGTCACAGACTTTCAGGGTTGATGATACGATTCCCAGAAGGAGTGGCATCATCAAATCCTAAAGAGGCCTCACTTAGCCAACTTCCAAATGATCGGTCCCCAGAGTCGACAATTCAACTAACCAGCAACCCACGCCAACCAAAGGAAGGGGCAGGAGGCCAACCAGAGGAACCTCGTCTGAGTGTGAATTTTGCGGGACACCAAGGCAAGCAAAGCAAGCGGGCGCCCACTACTTTCCACTCTAATTCTAGGTGCACTCAAGCCCAGGTCCGGCTTCTCACTCATCAGAACTCCCATCCCACAACAGCACAAATAATCATATTATACTGAAAAATAAAATGCGGGAAATAAAGTGCGAGAAGTAAAATGCGATAAATAAACGCAACCCAACAAGTAAACACACAAACGATAGGATTGACTCTCTTAAGGGACGTTGGATCCCAAATGCATAGGGAATATGAAGTCCCCAGCAGAGTCGTCAGCTGTTGGGGATTGCCCCAAACAGCTAGGAAAAAACCTAAGGCAAGACTCGAAATAGGGAACCATCGCAAGTCCCCAGCAGAGTCGCCAGCTGTCGCTTGCACGAAAATAAGGTGCCGGCATGACAGAAGAGTCGCCACCTTTCGTTATTTATCCCTCAGAGCGGGAAAGGAAACGATCGGAAAAACCTGACGAATAAGGGTAAGACAAGGTCATCGCAACCATTGTCTGGGTTCGGGAGTCGGTTACGCAAGGGGAAGGTATTAGCACCCCTCACGTCCGTCGTACTCGACGGGATCCACGCTTGTTTGTTTACTTGGACGGGTTGGTTTTATTCTATCTACCTATCAAGGTTGGCTGAAAAAGAAAAGAAAAATGACTCGGCAAAGCGTCGCACTTTATGCCTACGTATTCTCATCAGAGAATGAGAAATCAGAGTCAACGTAGTTCGGCCTACGAAGGGTTATGGGGGAAAGGTTGCTCGCTAGGACATCGCATCTTATGCCTACGTACTTCCACACTGCATGGAAGATCAGAGCAAACGTAGTTCGGGAAACTACGGCTTATTTCCTGAAAGAAGTGTTTTTTATTGTGTTTGCAATCTCAACCGCACTAGAGACTATGACCTGAGAGTGAATGCGTCGCATGTCACCCAAAGGGTACCATACTAAACATCCAGACTGTGGAAAAGAAACTCTCCCACAATCCTTTCTCAGATAGCTTAAGGCTCGTAACGTACGAAAGAAATCATTCATGATTACTGTATCTTAAACTGTTTTGAGATGAGAAGAGAACAGGCCCAACTAGGAGGGAGACTATCAAGTCCTACTGTTATCATGCCATGGATTCATCCTATGGTTGAGGTTTGAACAGGGAACTCCTAGAAGTTGTCATGCATAGGTTTCAACCTAAAAGTCTATCATCAAATCCTTATCAAAGGAAATGAGAGTCCTAAGGGATCATGTCAATGATACACCAAAACAGACAAAGCATCAGCTTAACAGTAAAATGCATGCAATGCAAGTGAGGGAGGAAATGTGTGTGGGGCTTCAGCCTCCACAAGCTCGTCTCGACCTCAAGCCAGTCATGAAATAACAGTAATCATACTGAAATAAACAACATGCTATCAAGCAATGAACAGTAAACTGCAATCATACCGAAGAAATGAAATAAAATGCCATCAGGCAAACACAAACCACATGGGCAAGGGAGCTGGGCTCTACCGAATACCCGCAAGCAAAGCCACGCAATAACAATACAAGCAGAGGGAGCAACTCAACCTCTAATGCAATCATGCTCTTAGATTCTACTTATTCTAGATGAGCTTATTCTAATGCAACAGACAAATCAAACAAAACACACAATACAGAAAAGAAAAACAGAAGAAAGCCTCAGCTCCTCCAGCAGCAACTCAGTCTTCAGACTTCAATCATCAACTGCTCTCCAGGTATCAACCCTACAATATGAGTATCAACTCATCTTCTCCCTTAAGCTTCAGCTCCTTTGATCAGCTCCACCTTCAGGCTTCACTATCTTCAGGGATCTTCAAGTATCAACTTGATCTTCACAAAGTCTTCAGACTTCAACAATCTCCAAGGAATCATCCTCTTCAAAGCTTCAGCTTCTATCTCCAATGGCTTTTCTTCAAGTCCTGATCTCCAAGCTGAGGAATCAATCACAAGAGTAACTGGGTGCTAAGCAATTAGTTGACCACCAAGGGTGGCAAACGTACTGCTATCAGCACAAGGAATATTTCTCTCAAGAGTTCTATCCCTCAGACATTAGCACCAAGCCTTCCAAAGGAAGGGGGTGAGTGTCTTAGAGAGACTCTGTATCACAGAGAAGAATGGAGGCAATCAAGACCTTCCATGCTTGAGAATCAAGTTGGCTACTCTAGAGCTCTGCCTAACTCCTATATCCTACAAACAGAACAAACAAAAGCTACAACTAAGCTCCTCTTCAAGGCCTTCAAAGTCTTCAATGATGATCCACAAGGTCTTCAACTCAATCTTCAAGGCTCACACACTCAAAGGAGAAGAAAAGAAGCAAAACAATACAAACTATGCCCTTAAGCAACACACATACTATCCATATATTCAAAAATCAATTAAAAATACTAAAATACTATATAATATTCTAGTAAAATTCTAGGGGATTCTATACATACCTACCCATAACCCATATATTCCCCATACTCTAATCTTGACCTAAAAACCCAAAACAAAATTGTTAAGTCTACTTATGTTGAATAAAGCCCTAATTTTGTTATGCTAATGCTAGCCTAAACAAACTAATCAAATTTTAACCTAAAAATCATGAATTAAATCCTATGGGAAACTATGATTCAATATCTAACTATGCCAAAAAGAATGGCTCAAAAATCCTAAGGGAAAGTCCTAAAACAAATTCTACAAAATTGAGTATACACATAAACTTCTAAAAAAGCTATTTACAAGAATAATATGCTAAAAAATATTAAAAGAAAAATAAAATGGAATTTTATTTATTGATATTTTTCTAGACAAAATCATGAACATGTAAAAAAAACAAGAATTAAAAAACATTCAATTTTCTATTTTATATGGATTTTATAAAATGCAAGAAAATATAAAGGAAAAAAATAAAAGAAAATGAAATAAAGGGGATGGGGGTGAGAAAAGCAAACACGCTCAGTTGCTTTCTATGATGGGCCCATAAACCGGGGGTGGGAATAGCACGCGTGATAAGCCCAAATGCTTCAAAAAATCAAAAGAAAAATCAACAGAAAATTAAAACGAATACAGTGCAAATAGCATGTTTTTTCAGTTCAAAAGTTGATTGGGCCATACGCAGGGGTGTAAGTAGCGAAGAATTTCTGAAGCCCAGAACCTCCAACTAATTGGAACGCTGCGTTTTGCTCAATGGTTTCCCTCCGTTTTCGGAAATTTAATCTGGCCCGTTGGATTAGATGAAGAAGTCCAAGATTGGAGATGATCGGACGGCTGGGAGGTTGTCTTCAACCTCCAGCTAGGGTTTACTCTTCGCACCAGTTTCCACGCACTAAACTTCAACTGCCTCGTTCTCTCTGATCATTCCATGAAAACGTAAAATCCAAAGACCAAACTTGCGCCATTTCTTTCCCTGCACACGGTGGTATCAATGGCTCTCACTAAATCCTCCTAGATCTCTCAAACAGAATGCACAAACATTAGGGTTCCAACACTTCCATTAACATGCATCTTCACATACTAACTTCCCTCGCTCGGTTCTCTCTCACGACTCCACCAAATCCCAAACTGTAAAGAGCAAAAATGCTCAGCTTTCCTCCCTGAACACAACCACGTCCCTAGTTCACCTTGAAACTCGCTAGAACTAAAAACCCGAGACTCATCCTCCATTAATACTCAAACTTCAAGCTTAATATTTTTCCAGTTTCTTGATATCAAAACACTCTCCTCATTGCCCTGATCACTCTAAGCTATAGCTTGTGGATTAACACTCAATACGCAGCTAGTTCTTGCTCATTAAAGTCGTTATGTCAAATTCTCAAACTTCATGGAATGTGCTCTAAACTTCCAGCAATGATCCTTACATGGTCACTAATAATCCTATGATAACCACCTAGTCTAGAAGTGCTTAAATAAAGAGATGGAATAGCTTTTGCAAAACCTGTTCTTGATGATGGCAGGGGTAGTTCTACTCCTCTTCAAGCCTTGAAACCCTCCATGATTACTCTTTTCTCGATGATGATCTTTCTGTTTGCAAAAAGTGTGGTGTTGCAAGCTTGAATCTTGAGTTTGAGTGCAATTTGCATTCTTTGCAACTTTGATCTTGCACCTTCAAAACTCCATGGATCCACCTCAATTTTGGTATGCAAATGCTCACAATGATTAGAATGAAAGGTTTGTGGAGAAGAGAAAAATGAAAATGGAAGAGAATGGAAGTTTGTTATGGAATTTCAAATGGAAGAAATTCTCTCTTTTTGCACTTTAATCTCACCACTCACCATTAACCATCACCAACCTTGACTTCATTATGATCAAACCAATATATAGAACCCAATGGAAGAGTCTAGATTCATCTAGAAACTTTGAGAATCATTTAGAAAGTAATGGAACTTCTCTTGTCATGACATATTGTATTATCTCCTTTCATGCCTTAAGCCTTTCAATCTTGTGTCAAAAACTCCTTACAAGAGATATTGGGATTGAATGAGTGAAAAAACAAGCTTGGTTTTGCCTTATGTGAAGATTTGCAAAGGTTCCTTAATATGCAAGCATGAACTTTACAAAGTAGCCCCCATTTTAAGACCTCAAATCAAAATTCTACTTGAACCATTGTTTTTAAAATGATGTTTGGATTCAAAATGACATATTGGATGACCTATTTTGGATTTGTAGATCTCCCAAACCAATTTCCAACTTGGATCCATTTAACTTATAAGTCCTTTTTAGGTCATTTTTACCCAATCTTGTAAATCCTTGCTACAAGCTTTTTCAACAACTCATGACCACTTTTATAGGCTTAAAATCTCATTTTGAACAACTTTGATGTTTTGAGTTTTTTCATTTGAGGCTTGGAAATAGGAGATATGGCCTTTGCTTAAAATGACCTATAACTTCCAAATGACCAAAATACCCCTGTCTCGTTCAAACCATAAGTTGAGTTCTACAAATCCTATCAAGGACTTCTAGTACTCTCTAGAAAGCTAAGAAGATTCTCTTCAACATTCATGTTGACCAAGAGATCATAGGAATCATCCTACTATGGAAAAAGTTGTCTGCAAGTTGGGTGACTTTCAAGGACCCAGATTCACACACCTCAGCTGACCTGTAATTTGTCAAAACCATAACTTGAGCTATGCAACTCCTATCAAGGACTTCCGCCACTCAAATTAAAGCTAAGAACAAGCTCTAAAACATTCATGTTGTGGGGAAGATGAGATATCAATCACACCTTGAGCTAGAACTGCCTGGAAGGTAGGGATCAAACTAGGGTTTTTTCACTGACAATCCTTAGAAACCCTAACTCAAAACTTCTCAAACTCCTCAATCATGATGAGTTAGTCTAGGAATCATCTTTATAACATCTCCATACATCATTACATGATCTCATGGCCCTTGGATTGGGTCTCAACCTTCTCCAAATCTTCAGGTGATCTAGGATTGACCCAGTCAAACCCTAATTCTACCATTCATGGTTGAATCTTCTGAATTCTTGCATAATGACCTCTCTGGTCTTCATGATGGCTTTCAAGACATCTCATAGACTTTCTCAAAGCTTTAAGTTCATTCTCAAAGTCTCAGAATCATCTGAGGAGTTCCCACAACTCTCAAGCTATGAAGCACACAACCTTGGTTCAACCAATTTCTCTGAGGATCTCTTGAACTTTCTGATGAAGGTATCAATCTTCAAACACTTGATGGGTGAATAAATGTTGGTCAAATTTTGGGGTGCAACAAATGTCGCTTGACGTAAGACCTGACTCCAGTTGATGCCATTCCTCAGCTAGTTGCAGCTTATCCCCCCAAGATTTGAAAGGACGTTTATCCCTTCCCGAAGCAGGGAATTATTTTCCCCAGGAGAATGTCCTCATGGAAAGCCGTCCATAGGATTAATCCCAGCAAGTCAAAATCAACGTCCCCTGCAGAGGTTGCGCTCCTCAGCGAATCGAAGATGTGCACGTTCAATCTCCAGCATGGGAGATTCCCGCAATAGTTAACCGAGTTGTTGGTTCGAAAGGTCTGTATCCGTAAAGGAGGGTGTTCTTGCTCCCCACAGGTCGTCATGCCCTTGACAGGATGTTGATCCTCAACAGAGTACGAGGCTCCGAGTTTGTAAACTGTGCCCAGACAGTGTGCTCTGCCCAGAAGTGTCGCTTCTTCCCCAGCTAAGTTTGTTCACCAGCAGGGTGTTTGTTCTTTCCTCCCAGTGGAAATTGATGTTTAATCTCTCCTCGACAGAGTTGGTTGTATTTCTGGCGTTTATTTCGCCAGAATATTTTGTGATACTTGTTCTCCCCAGCAGAGTTGGCGTTACCCTCAGCATTCATGTTGTTGAGACAATATTATCAGAACGGCCCCGACAGTTTGATCCTGCATTTGCATTTGCATATATCATCATATTTGCATCCACTCAAACGCGTAGCATTGCCGTGCCGTACGGAGCATTACGCTATTTTGAAACATACGCATTTTGAAACATAAATCAGGTTGGTTAACCTTTGTGCTCGCAGGTGTGTTTTCTCAGCAGGAGTATGGAGTTCTAGCTCAGATCTATGACCAGACATTTGAGGTCTCGCCGTGAGACGTGTGATGATATGATTCATCTTACTATTTTCCCCACAGAGTTAATTGGTTAAGTTTCTCTTTGACCCCGAGCAGAGTTGTTTGCTTAAATTTCTCTCGTTTTCCCCACCAGAGTTGCTTGTTGCAGTTCCTCTTATCCGGCCAGCGGATTATTTTCTTCAAATTTGTTGTTACGTCAATGTCAAAGGGTTTCATGAATCATAATTTCAGAGGCTGCCGCCGGTTATCAGAACAGGCGTCCGGCGGTTTGGTTTCCAAATATCCCCAGTAGAGTCCGCCTCAAAGTCGCTGACACGTCAGTGCTAAAAGGTTTGTGGGTTAGGACCAATGGAGTTAGCTACTGCAGAGATAAGCAGAGAAACTGTATTCAGAGTAGCTTCCTGTATGGACAAACGGATGTATTTTCTTACTGGCTGACAGAAGGATTTCCCTAGAAGTCGTCAAAATTTTATTACCTATGCTGATAGGAGTTCCTCATGTTGACGAAATATGAGTCCTGACGTGGATAATTTATTCCTATATTGACGGGATTTCTTCGTGCTAGTGAAGTGGGTGTCCTAATGTGGACAGATTTATTTCCTCGGGTTGACGAGATGTGCTAGTCCTAACGTGGACAGATTCGATTTCTCCGTATTGATGGAATGTGAAGTCCTGACGTGGACAAAATTGATTACTCTTCGTGGACTATTTATTCCCAGCAGATATCTTTCTTCGTAATGGTGAAATGTGCGTCCTGACGTGGACAAGTGTATAGTTCTTCGTGTTGACAAGATGCGCGAGTCCTGACGTGGACAAATTTATATTTCTTCGTGTTGGAAAGGCGTGAGTCCTGACGTGGACAAGTTTTATTTCCTCAGGGGGTCAAAGATGCGCGAGTCCTGACGTGGACGGATTTATATTTCTTCGGGTCGACGAAACGGTGTCCTGACGTGGACAATTTACTCCCATGCTGATAGGGTTTTCTTATCAAGACGAGATGTGAGTCCTAACGTGGACAATTTATTCCTAACGTGGACGATTTATTCCTAACGTGGACAGTTTATTCCTAACGTGGATGATGTATTCCTAACGTGGACGGTTTATTCCTAACATGGACAGTTTATTCCTAACGTGGACGATGTATTCCTAACGTGGATGATTTTTTTCCTAACGTGGAAAGTTTATTCCTAACGTGGAAAGTTTATTCCTAACGTGGAAAGTTTATTCCTAACATGGAAAGTTTAGTCCTAACGTGGACGATTTATTCCTGACGTGGACAATTCATTCCTATGTTGATAGGATCCCCTCGTGCTGATGAAATACAGACGATTCATCCTCAGTGAAGTCGCCGGGATCTCTTCGTGTTGATGGGATTTGAGTCCTAACATGGACAAGTTTATGATGGGATTTCTTCGTGTTGATGGAACCGGCATCTTAACATGGACAAAGTTCTATTCCTGTGTTGTTGAGATTTTTTCAGGTCGACGAAATGTGAGTCCTGACGTGGACAGATTTGTACTTATTCGTGATTTGACGAAATTTGGGTCCAGATGTGTACAAGGTTACTCCTGTGATGACAGAATCTCTATTCGTGTTGACGAATTTGTTTCTCTCCTTGTGTTGACAAGGTTGGTCCAATTGTGGACGGAGATGTTTTGCAAAAATTTGTTCAGTACCTGTGGCGTTACATAGGTAGTTGAAGTTGAAACCAGAAGTATCATCAGACGTTGGATCAGTTGTTGCCGTAACAACCAGATTCCGTTGGTGGATGTTGTTCCCCAAGCCGTGCAGTTTATTTCTGCGGTAGGCAAATTTATGGGTTTCTTGGTATTCAACCGTCTCGTACCTCGATGGTTTGAAGGTCGTTCGCTCTTCACCCAGTTGGGTCCAAGCCGTTTGAATAGGGGCAGCTGTTGCACCCCAAAATTTGCTCAACCTTCTCTTGCCTGATTTAGGTTTCTTTGCATTTCATTTGCATAGTTACATCATGTACATAGTTCAATCATTTGCATATCATAGCATAGCATGCATCCAACAAGGGATCAAGGTGTCTATCAAGAGAAGAGCCTAGCAAGGTGTGTTATCCAAGATGAGAAGTCATCCAGGCCTTCAAGAAAGGATTTGAAGTCTTGAGAAGTTTGAGTGCCTACATGTGGGTTTTGCTCCTATCTTGAAGAATGTTGAGAATCATCAGTGGTATGAGAAGCATGGAATGTGGATGTGAGGTGTGTGTGGATCTCATGGGATGTCTAGAGGGCCCTATTGAAGCTGAGGCAAGTCATTGATTCAAGTATGAGAGCCACAGTTGAGGTGCAGTCAACTAGGGTTTTATCTGGGTCAACCATAATTCAATTGAGTAATTGGAGAGCATCAATGCCTACCTTAAGGTCAAGGGATTCATGGATTGGTATGTTGATACATGTGTGGTGTTGTGCCAAGGTTAAGCAAAGAAAGATCAAGAATGTGGGAAGTTGCTAAATTAGGTATTCAGTGTAAAATCCCCTATTTAGTGCCCAACTTCAAAGCCACATAAGTCAAAATAAAAGTTTCAAATGGATCTTTGGCCAACATGAAACTTGTAGATCTTCTCAATACCTTTAATTTTAGTACTAGAAGTCTTCAAGAAGATTTGTAGAACTCAAGTTATGGTCTTTGAAAACTACAGGTCACCAGAGGACACTGAAATTTATCTGTGAAAGTCACTTGACTTCCAAACAACTTTTGCCCTTCAAGGAGTTTTCAAATGGATTCTTGGCCAACATAATAGTTGTAGATCTTGATCTTAGCTTTCCAAAGGGGATTTATAGAACTCAAGTTATGATCTTGGCAATCCAGGGGTATTTTGGGCATTTGTGATTATAAGTCATTCTCAAGCATGGGTCAAAATCTCCCTCTTCCACTCCTCAAATGAAAAATTGTTCAACATGAAATGTGCTTATAATGATGTTTTTAGGTTAAAAGTGAATTCATGTTGGATTGAATGAGCTCATATCAAAAGTCATTCAAAATGGCCTAAAATAAGGAAGGATTTTAAATGAATCAAAGAGGGAAATTGTGATTTTTGAGTTATAGGTCCTAAACATGGCAAGTGACTACATTTTTTGACTAGAAATCACATTCTAAAGACATTGGAAATGTTACTTTTTTGAATTGAGGCTTGGTTTCATGACTTGTTTTGCAAATTTGTTACTTCCAAAACAAGTCACATATCCAAATCAGTCACCAATGCAATTCAGGTCTCCATTTTGATCTAAACACATTCCCTAAGCCACAAGGAGTTGGTTAGAATCATCTAGAACGAGCTGGGAGCAAGATTTCACAACTGTCATGTTGAGATTTCAAGAGAAAAATCAGAATTGTGGATTCATCGAATTGGGCTTCAAACTGGGCTCAAAAGCCCATGGAAAGCTTCTATATATTGAGTGGAGTGAGTTCAGACTCATTTTTGGTGATGATTTCGTGCTAGAAGCTGAGATAGCAAGTGGATTTTCAAGGGCTCCAAGTCAGAATCGGTTTTGGATTTGCAAGCACAATCAAGCCAATTTAAAGGTTGAAGAAGCTCCATTGTGTATTACTGATCGTGTCTGGAGAGTCTTGAAGCTTGAATTGAGCATTTGCTACTTCTGTTGATCCAATTTTTCCAGGTATGTAAACCTTCAAATTCCTCATGATCTAGGAAGAATTGAGTAGAATCTTGCATGTGGTTAGGACCTAGGTTGATCATGGATCGTTTCTGGATAAGATTTTTAGTGTTTAGAGACAATTGAGTGTGATGCACCATTTCTGTTTGAAGACGGTTATGGATAATCTTGAGGTTTTGACTTGAATTTGATAGCTATTAATGATCAGTGCAACAAGAGGAAGAAATCTGTGGCTTTAATTTTGGATTTAGTGTTGATCAAATTCTTGGTGCCATTTCTGTTTGCTTTCGAATTTGGAAATGTGGTGAGATTTAGGTGATTTGGATTGGAGATTTGGAATCCTTATAAAATTCTGGTCAAGATCAATATTTGGTTTGTGTTTTCTGATCACCTGCAACCACCATCTCACCGGAGAAGATGGTGGTTTCCACCGTGGACCACCGCCTGGAAATGTCTCAGGTCCCCTGAGCTTTTGGAGAAGATGAAGTCTGAGACGTTGGATCAGTCTCCAAGATGGACTTAGTACACAGATCGTGTGGCCATGATTTAAACTCAGCCTTGCCTCCAAATCCATGAAACGCATCGTTTCATTAAACAATGTGGCACGCCAGTCAGCTCCCAGTCAGCACCACATGTGGACGCGCTCCAAGCCGTTTGATCTGCATACTTAGTCAATTATCCAAGGGCGTGTGTATTTTCCAGCATTTTTTATTTCTTTTATTTGAGTTTCTTTTATTTTTAATGCATTTTGATTCTAAAATCCATAATAAATAGAAAAATAAACATTTTTAAGCTAGATTTTTTTGCCTAACTCCTTAAAAAATGTAGAATTTAATAGGATTTAAAAATGTTTAATTCATGCATTTTTTATTTTATTTGCATTTTTTGCATTTTAATTGGTTTTATTTTTAGTTTGTTTGACATGTGTTTTTGCTGATTTTATTGTGAATGATTGGTGATGAATTTTGAGTTGATTCTTTTTGGGATAGATATCTTAGAAATGCATGTACCCATAGTAATTTTCTCATATTTTTGTGAGAGAATTTTAGGCTAGTTTGAGCATTGAACATTAGGTGGTTTAGAATTAGGGTTTTAAGATGATACCTTTAGGTTTAGGGCATAGTTTTAGGTCCAAATGAATGGTTAACCCCATGGTTTTTGTATGAGAGATTCTTAAGAGGTTTAGGAACCCTTAGTAAGTTTTTTAGGATTTTAGAATCCCTTTTGGTATTTTAAGTAGAATTAGTTTTAGGACTAACTTCTAGGTGTTTCTGGTGAACTAATTTGGCTAGTTTAATTCAATAGTTCCCCTTAGACTAGGGTGGTGTTGCTTTTGAGCTTGGATGATCATGAAGACCAATTGAAGGTGATTTGGAGAGCTTGAAGGAGCTTGGGTGTGAAGATTCTCTCATCTTGTGGATGCTTGTCAGGAGCTTAGGGAAACTAGGGTTTTAAGAAGTGCCTTAGACTTAGTTTTGATTATTTCTTCAAACATAGAGTGCATTGTTTGCCTCTATTCTATCCAATGACATAAATTCCTCCTTGGAAAGCTCCATCTCTCCTTAGGAGGGATGAGTGGTATGCCCAAGTGAGTATAACTTTGAGGATGCCAGTCTCTCATAATGTTAAGCTCTCAATGACTTCCCTTGGTTGTCATTGAATTTCTTATCATTTCAACTTGATCTTGTGGAATGATTCTCCCTTGGAGGTGCTTGTTGAAGCTTGGCAAAGAGAAAGTTTAGTGCTTGTTGAAGCTTGGCAAAGAGAAAGTTTAGTGCTTGTTGAAGCTTGTTGAGGATGAAGTTTGTGCTTGTTGAAGCTGGTTGCTTGTTGAAGCTAGGGTTTTGCTGCTTGTTGAAGATGAGGTTAGGAGCTTGTTGAAGCTGTTTACTGGTTGAAGTTTGCTGGTTTAAGTTGGTTGCTTGTTGAAGTTTAAAGCTTGTTGAAGCTTGGTGCTTGTTGAAGATTGAAATTTTATTGGAGCTTGAAGATAGGAGTTGTTGCTGTCAACTTTTTGCTGTTTAATCACCTGTTGCTGTCAGAGCTGCTGCTTGTGCTGTCTGCTGTAGGAGTTTGGTGCTGCTGCTTGGGCTGCCTCCTCTGCTTTGGTTTTTGTTTTCTGTATTGTGTGTTGGCTTGTGCAGCTTGCCCCCTAGGTTTGAAGTGAATGTTGGTTCACTTTGCATGTTGTTTTCCTAGGTTCGAGGTTGAGTGGGACTCCCTTGCCTCGCCTGTATTGTTGCATTGCATGCATTTTACTGTATTTGCTTGTTTTCTTTTTTGTTTATCCCCTAGGATCTCTGATTTCCTCTGTGCAGGAGGGAATTATGACAGACATTAGGATTCTTATCCATGCATGACAACATTAGGTTAGTTTTATTCCTTTTCAACCCTAGGCTTTTAAGAGCTTCTTTCTCTTTTCTCATCTCAAAACAATTCAAAAACACAGAAATAAGGATAACGCGCGCTGTACGCTATGAGCCTTAAGCTATTTCAGAACAGGTTGCTGGAGGGTCACTCTTCAGTAATATGGCTTCTTAGTATGGTACCCTTATGGTGACATGCGACGTAGTCACTCTCAGGTCACAAGTCTTTAGTACAGTACAAGTTGCAAACAGACTAAGAAAACACTTCTCTCGTAAAAGATTCAAAACAAACATCAAAGTGTCATTTTTGTCCGCTCGGACTCTTAATCAAGAAAAACCCTTTCATAAGGTAATAAAAAACCAATCAGACAAGCTTGTGTCTTCCGTAGCCCGAACTACGTTTGCTCTGATCTTTCATGCCGTATGAAAGTACGTAGGCATAGGATGCCGTATCCTAGCGAGCAACCTTCCCCTCCTTTCCCGTAGGTAGGCGAACTACGTTGAATCTGATTTCTCGTTCCAGACGGGAATACGTAGGCATAAAGTGCGATACTTTGCCGAGCCATTTTCTTTTCTTTTTAACCCAGACCTGTAGAGTAGATAGAATAACACACCCTTAGATAGAAAACAAGCGTGGATCCCGTCGAGTACGACGGACGTGAGGGGTGATGATACCTTCCCCTTGCGTAACCGACTCCCGAATCCAGGATTTGGTTGCGACGACCATTCCTTTCCCGTTTTGCGTTAGGTTTACTCTGAGCGTTTCCTTTCCCTTTTGTGGGATAAATAACGCACGGTGGCGACTCTTCTGTCATAGCCGGCGCCGATTTTCGCAGTAGCGACAACATATAGTAAGCTCAACATGTTGATAATATGAATCAAGAAGAGTTGAGAGCTCAAGGGATCCATAGAAGTCATTTCCCATTCGAACTAGGTCAAGTGCTTGTATGAGCCTCCCTTAGAAGTAACCTGACTTTCAAGTTACCTCAAAAATAGGAAAATGGCTCAAATAATCTCAAATAAAATCTCAAATGAACAACAAAGAGTTGGAAACCGGAGGCCAAAAGATCACAACCAAAGTCACTTCAAAGCATCATCAAAGAATTGGATTCACAAGGATGCTCCACTTTGAAGGAGGGTTGTCGAGGGTCAACAAAAATGACTTAAAAGTCAAACCAAAATGAACTAAACCAAGGCCAAAATCATCCTATGAGACTCTTCAATTCATCATTCACATGAGAAAAAGGTCTCGATCATTGGAGAAAAATATTGGTCCACAAACAAGGCAAGAATCCAAAAGGAGCAAGAAAGAATTCAATTAAAACACCTCCAAATAATAAATTCCTTTTTAATTGAAAAATAATTGGAAAATGAAAATAAAAATTACCAAAAATTAATTAACATAATAAAGTGTCTCAAAAATACTTTTATGGAATTTTTAATCATTTGGAGATATTTTTAATGAATTAAAATCAAAACAGAATAAAAATAAAATGAAAAAACAATTAAAAACCAGCCACGGTGTGAATAGCAATCACTTAACTGACTTGGCATCGGGCCAACATGAAAGGGGGGGCGCAAAGAGTAACCTGAGCCCAACTAAGAATACAATGTGAAACACACTGTTTCACTTAACTGACTTGGCAGTCAGCTATCCACGCGTGCTAGTCAGCTTCATCTGAACCGTCCATCAGCCAAGCTCAAAGAGTCAAACAACACATGTGGCAGGCCACGCAAGCAAAACAGAGAGAGAACCAGACGACGGAGCTACAGTCTCCGGTCATCTTCTCCGGCAACACCACCAGAGTTACAGTTCCAAAACATCATCAAATTGCATCAAATTTAATACAAAAATGAAGAGGAACTTATGTAGATCACGGATCAACTGTCCAAATTCACATATCATACGTAATTAGAGCAAATCTAACAATCAAAGTTTCATGCTCAAAACTGAAATCATCAAAAACACAACCAGAAACTATCCAGAATTTGCCTACACGTGTAGGTCTTCAGTTTGCAACAAAAATGGCATGGAATTGATGCATATCTTGAGTGAATTTTGGAAAAGAAGAATACCTAACGGAGCCTCTCCGTTGGAGCTTCTAATGATGTCAAGCTTGAGCAAAAACGTGCAGAATCACTCAAGGAAGTTCAAGGAATGTGTTACTGGCTTTGATTTGAGTTGAAACTGCTTGAATCTCAATTCACGATTTCCACTTTTCTCTTGAAATTTCCAACTGCTCCTAAGCTCTTCCTCCACGAAAATGCATGAATGAAGCTTCAAATTTCATCTGAAGCTTTTATGTAATGGATCTAGAGTGATTTGGAGGCCCAATATGGCCTTATTGGAGTGTAATTTTGAAATGCACAAATTGAAAATAGAAGCTCATGCACACGTGAATTTCCCTCCAATTACACTTGCATTTCCTTTGGATCAGCTGCTGAGAGTGTGAATTAATCATGTGGATTGAAATCTTCCCTTAAATTGATCCAATGGTGGATATTTGATGTGAGGCTTCTTCTTGAAGTAAACTTGAATTGTACATGTTCTAGCTCTCATGCCTCAAATCCAATTTGTGCATCTTGCTTGTTGGATAAATGTGAATCAAAATGAATACAAATATGGCATGAAAATGAATTAAAACCACTTCAATTGAATTCATGACTTCAAGTTCAATTTTCCATTGAATTTCTTCACCAATCTCTCTATCCTTGCCAAATTCATGACAAACTTGTGTTCTAGGATGAAATTGGTATCATTTGAAGCAACTTTAATGTTGGAGAAAGTTTCATTTGAAGTGCTTAAGATCATGAAAAGGACCTATAATGAAAATGACCTATAATCTCACTTTCCCAAAATACCCCTGCCTTGCAAGCCTCATAACTTGAGTTCTACCAATGACATGAAGGAATTCTAGGACTTCTTGGAAAGCTGAGATCATGAGGAACAACTTTCATGTTCATCAAAAGTTGAAGAGAAACATGATTCTAAGTAAAAAGTGCCTTGGAAGTTGGTTGACTGAAAATATGATTCATCTGAGACCTCTAACTTGCCAGCATCATAACTTGAGTTCTAGAAACCCAATGAATGAGTTATAGTACTCAAACAAAAGCTAAGAACATGCTCTACAGGTTTCATGCTTATGTAAAAGTGAGATTACACTTGTATATTGAGATATGGGGTCTTGAAGTTAGGCATTAAATAGAGGATTTTACACTAACAAACCTCTGAAACCCTAATTTAGTAACTTCTCACACTATTGATTCTTCTTGAATTGATCTTGAAATAACATCTTAGATGCCTCACCACAACTATCCATGACTCCAAATACTTAGAACTAAGTCTTACTCTCCTTCAAATCCACAATGGATCTTGCACTAGGAAGATGAAACCCTAGGTGTGCAATCCTTTGACTACAACCTCTTGCACATGATGTAACAACTTGCATAAGCTCCACAGTGGCTCTCAAAGCACTCAATGAGCTTCACAACATCTCATATCCATATCCATGAACTTTTGGTCCTCAGATGATCCTCAATTGGCCTCCTAGATAGGAGATAAGCCATATACATCCATTCACTTTCTCAAAGAGCTCTGACCAGCTTCTGATGACTTGATGGGCACTCATGCTTGCTTGGAACCTTTAAAAAACCTTCTCTTGCTATACACACCTATTGACCCCCTACAAATGAACACTAATATGCAAATTCCAATGCTAGATCAATGCAATGAAAACAATAAGCCTAGTAAATAAAAGGTTGGGCAAATTTTGGGGTACAACAGGTGTCGCCGCCAACCGCCTCCTTCTCCGGCGAGATGTTTGTTCCGACGACCATATTTAGGGTTATAGAAGGAATCTATGAGAGAGAATAAAGATCAAAGAGAAAGGCTTGAGCAAAATATTTTGTTGTCATCTGATTGTTTTGCATTAACCCCATCCATTTTCCTTTCCTTGCATGTGTTTCGTTTGGTGGTAGCCCAGGACGGTGACATGTGTCACCGTCACCCCTACACCTGGCCTTTTTAATTCCCTTTGTATCTCCCACTCTAGCAAAATACGCACCCTTGTTTCCATACCACGTGATCGTTTGGCCGAGTCAGATCTCAGGATCTGACGGTCACGATTTGGGTGCATGGGAAGGTCTCAATAAACTCTACTAACTAGATCATCCGCCATTGTTCTTTGGATCGTGGGCCTAACTATTTTTCCTATTCATACCACCTCCTTTGGCACATTATTTCTTGGCAACTGAACTTTGTGTATTACTTTTTGCCAGCACACCCCCTTTTTATTTCTATTTCATTTTTAATTTCTTTTGTTCCTTTTCATTTTGATTGTTATCTTCCTTTCACATAAAAAAATCATCAAAAATGTTTTTTTTTAAACCTTTTAATGTATCAAGATTTTTATTATTTTTTTATTTTTATTTCGAAATATTTTTTTCTATTTTATTAATTATTATTTGTGAAAAGTGTTTACCAAACTGCCTTTGGATTATGTTTTTATTTTATTTTTGAGGTCTTGTGTTTGCTTTATCGAGCCATGTTTTTGGTGATGTTTGAGCATGTGAATAAGCTTTGTTTTAGTGTTGGTTTGGTCCTTAAATTTTTTATTTTGATTTGTTTTCATGTGTTTTATTTGGACTCTCGATTCTTGCTCGATTAGTGATGTATGCTTGCCCTGTTTGTTAGTTTTGAGTGTGTTCCTGTGCCATTCCAAAGGAAATGATCCCTTGTTGACTTGTAAGTCATGTAGGATAGCCTTGTGCATCTTTCCCCCGAGACCTTGTGAGAGTCTTGCTTGTTATAACCTAGTTTAGACTTAGAGAGTTGGTTAACTCTGTGTAAGTATTATGGTTATGGATACTTACTTCCTCTCTGGAACCTTAACCATTATCCAGAGTTCCTCATCGTTAGTTGGCCAAACTACGGAGGCTCTGATTCCCCTTTCCTAGTCAGGATATGTAGGCACAAGATGCAATATCTTGTCGAGCCTTCTCACCACTAACAACTAACATTTATCCCCCTCCTTTTGGTCTGGTTAGAACCAATTGGTTTTGCAACTTAGACTTAGAGAGTTGGTTAACTCTATGTGAGTATCATGGTTATGGTTACTCACTTTCCCTTTGACTTTGGTTAAAGTCAACCCTATTTAGGATTTTCAACTTAGATTTAGAGAGTTTGTTAACTCTGTGTAAGTATCATGGTTATGAATGCTTACTCCCCTCTGGAACTTTGATCGTTATCAAGAGTTCCTCACCCCTTTAGTTAGGTGAACTATGGTTGCTCTAATTCTATCCTAGTCAGGATATGTAGGCACGAGATGTAACGTTTGGGTGAGCATACTTAATGTATATACCCTAGGTCTTTACCTTAGCACTTTTTCCTTAGCAAGCAAACATTAGCATAATACAAATACTAACAAGAGGTTCCTGTAGAGTACTACAGGTGCTTAGGACGCTAACACCTTCCCTAGGTATAACCAACCCCCGAACCTTAGATCTCTTAGCTTCATTGTTACGTAGTGCACTTAGGGTTTTCTTTGATCTTTACCCTTTCCTTTGGATAAATCAAAGCTCGGTGTGAACTTCATGATTTGTGATTCAAGTTAATTAATAGCTTGATATCCGATTCTCACCGCAACAAAAATGGCGACTTTACTGGGGAGTGCCCAAGAGGGTTAAACCCACCTTGTTTGTATTTGTGTTTGTCGTATGTTTGTTTGCTTATATATCTATATATTTGTAAGTGTCTATATATATATATATATATATATATATATATATATATATATATATATATATATATATATATATATATATATATATATATATATATATATATATATATATATATATATATATATATATATATATATATATATATATATATATATATATATATATATATATATATATATATATATATATATATATATATATATATATATATATATATATATATATATATATATATATATATATATATATGTTTGGGTTTGGGTTTTCTATATGCAGGATTGTTACCTTGAGTGGTGAGATAAGTCCTAACCCAGACATGAGAGCACACATATGATAGGATATTCGTATAATCAATAGTTAGCTACTGGGAGTAGTCCTAACATGTCTAGCATATGATAACCATGCTCAGTGGAGACCCATTTGGGATTACTAATGTCTGATGCTAGTAGTCGTATTGGCATTACCTTTTCCAACCTGGGAGTCCGTGAAGCTGAAGACCTTTAGTTACCCTTCACTCCTTTTTGAATTTTAGGACGTAGTGCAATGATTATCCAGGTGTAGACCTATGATGGTTGTCATGCGATATTACACTCAGATGAGTTTATCTTGAGAATGTTATTGGCCCACGAGTAGTCGTGTAAGCTGATAATGTCCGAAAGATTTATTGATGACTTTGGAAACTTGTTAGAACCCGTTGTACAGGGACATATCCATAGTACACACTTGTTGGGATGGTTAGAACACGGCTTCATGCTCGTGATATTCAGACCTAGGCCATTTTTTGTTTTCCTGTACATATCTTGATCCTCTTTTGCAATTTTATGACCCCCTGTATCATTGCTTTACTTTCCCCGACTATCAGTTAGTCCCAACTTTGGAGGAGTATTCTTATTAGGTTGGTCTACCGATATTGGATAAGGAGCCTTCCAGTGGTTTAGAGAATATTCCATCACCTAAGGATATTGCAGATTCCATTCACTTGGAGATGTCTGAAGTCAAAGATAACCTTACTACCAAGGGAGGGATCAAAGGTCTTCCTTCTAAATTTCTGATAGAAAAAGCTTCATTCTTGGCTAAGATGAACAATTTGGATGCCTTTGAAAATACCCTTGCACTACTTATCTATGGGTTGGTTTTGTTCCCTAATTTGGAAGAGTTTGTGGACGTCAATGCCATTCGGATTTTTCTAAGTAGGAACCCTGTGCCTATATTGCTTGATGACGCATAATACTCCATTCATCATAGGACCCTTAAGGGATGTGGGACCATTTTGTGTTGCGCTCCTCTGCTTTATAAGTGGTTTATTTCGCACTTACCTCGGACTACAACCCTATTTTGGCAAGGCGCCAATTTGGGTTCCCTATGAAGGAAAAGCATAGCAGTATACTATTGTCTGGTTTCTTTTATCTTAATGAGGAGGCTAAGTCGGAAACTAAGGATCAAGTTTTATGTGCTTGGAAGTTAATTCATAAGAGGACTAAGAATGATTTAGGAAAGAGGAATTGCATTGCCTTTGAGCCTTTCATCCAGTGAGTTTGATCTCGAGCTCATGACATAAAGATGCCATATTTCCTCGAGAAGCCTTCACAACCCGCTGTTGCATTATCATCAACCATTCCTATTGAACATATGGAAGAATACCAAGAAACATTGGCAAGGATGAAGCAAGAACGAGATACATGGGAAGGAAAGTACCATGCTATTTATGCTGAGCAAATAGAGATGAAGAAGCAGTTGAAGGAGAAGGATGACTTGATTGAGCTTCTTGAGAGGCGTGTTATAAAGAGGCATGTTGTGCAGAGGAATTTATTTTTCTCTAGCACATAGCCAGTTCCCAATACTCATGAGTATTCAGATGTTCCTCCTACATCTGGTGCTTGGAAAGGAATTGTTGACAAGCTTGTGTTTGAGAACACCGAGTTGAAGAAGCAGAAGAGGACGCATGGAATATGACCCTTTTAGATAGGATCTTTTGCTACCTTTTGGGCTTATTGGCTTTCTTTTGTATTTTGAGTTTCTTGTTTGAACTTCAAAGTTGTAACCTTTCCCATTATTAATGAACTAAAATTTCGTTTAAAAATGTTTCTCTTTGCAATTTATATCTTGATTTCCTCAAAACCAATTATTTTCGCATTGAATGTTTAGTTTTGCATTTGCATTTGCACTCATAAGCATTTCATGTGCATTTCCCGATCTATGTCTCATCTTGTTGTCTTATCTTCAGCACTTCACACTGAATTCCTGACACCAGTACAACATACGAGCCCAAGCTCGTCAAAGGATGGCAGAACATAATTTGGATTTGGATATGATCAACAATGAACTTGAAGACATACGAGAAAGTGTGGGGCGGATTACGAAGGTCCTACAAGCCATTAATGCAAAGATGGACACTCAGGCTACTGTGGTTTCTGGAGTCACTAACATAGCTGTGGAGCCAATCCCAATTGTGGTCACTGTTGCAAATATACCACCCTATGGGTTACCGCCTAGTTTTGTACCTTCACCTCTTACAATGCTGGTTAATCAACAGTTCTTTCCTCTAGGGGCAGAGATTCCTCAAGTTGTTCCAACCTACACTCCAGCCTTTATGCAAACTCAAATGCGTCCTGTTTCTCATAATCAACAACAAGTGTTTGAAATTCCTGATGGGTCTGAAGAAGGAAGTGGACGACATGAGAAATTGAACGAAAGCGTAGAAACCATAGGGAGGAAAGTCAGGGTATTTGAGGGAAATGATATCTTTGGTACTGATGCCAGGGATATGTGTTTAGTATCTGGATTGGTAATTCCACCAAAATTAAAGGTCCCCAGTTTTGATCAATATTATGGTGCTACTTGTCCTCGGACACACTTTATCATGTATTATCAAAGAATGGCTGCTCACGTAGAAGATGATAAGCTAATGATCCATTATTTTCAAGATAGTCTGAAAGGAGCATCTAGAAAATGGTGGAAAATGGTATTTGAGCTTGGATCAGTCCCGTATTCACAGTTTCCAGGACTTGGTTGACGCTTTCATAAAGCATTATAAATACAACATGGATTTAGCCCTTGACAGAAGAGAATTGTTGAGTATGTCACAGAGAAGTTCTGAATCTTTCAAAGAGTATGCAAAATGTTTGAGGGACACCGCCTCTCAGGTGGAGCCTCATCTAAACGAGAAAGCGTTGACAGACTGGTTCGTGGACACGATAAGACCGGAGTTTTATGAAAAATGACTAGCAGTATAACAGTGAGTTTTTCTGGTATAGTGGTTGTGAGGGTGATAGTGGAATTGGGATTGAAGAACGGAAAAATGACTAGTAGCTCCAGTGGTTCCAACAACAGTAATGCTAAGAAATTCAATGGCAATTTTCATAAGAAGAAGGAGGGAGAAACAAATGCCATAATAGTGGGGAGAAAGAACCAGAATTGGAAGCAATCCTACCGACAGTATCAGCAGCCTCAACAAGGCTATGTCCAACAACTTCAGCAAAATTTGGCTCAAATGTATCCAGTGCAGTATGCCTAGCAACCATATGTGGCAATTGTCACACCTACTTACAGTAATTCTGTCCCAACTTATCAAATAGTGCAGCATGCACATATATATCAACTATTTCAACAGCAAGGGTATCAACGAGCACCCAACGCTCCGCCCTATCAACAATACCAACAGCCTAGGGCTCAAGCGCCAAGGAAAAATTATCAAAATAGAAGACCATCAGCGAGACCTTCTATTCCCCAGATACCAATGAATTATACAGAGTTGTACCCAACTTTGGTGCAACAAAAGCTGATAACAACACGATCACTAGGACCACCATCAGACACCTCATCTCCTTATTACAATCATAATGCTCATTGTCTATTTCATGAGGGTGCTGCCGGCCATGATTTAGAAGAGTGTCTTGCCTTGAAGCATCTTGTCAGAGAGCTCATGGAAAAGAAGACTTTGTCTTTTGATGACGTACAACCCAATGTCAAGAATAACTTGTGATGCATCGGAAATCAAGACTCCGTTGTGATCATTTCATGAGAAATTGTTAAAAGCGGGACTGATTGAAGGTACCCATGATGATTGTGAAGAATGCTCTGCTAATCCTAAGGGATGTGGTGTGGTTCAAAAGAATGTGCAAAGTTTGATTGATGATGGACTTTTGCAAGTGTGTATCAAGACAAAGAAGGAGGAATTCTCAGTGGTTGAGCCTATCTTTAATTTACCGAAGAAAGGTGTGTCATACCTCAAATTTTTCCTACCTAATTATTTTCATCTGTACATCCATCCATTAACCAAGATGTATTGCTTCTGCTTGTTGTTCAAGTTTAGACAAGTTTGGATTCAAGGTATTCTGTCAGGTGGGTCATCAATATTAAATGGGTTTCATCTGGTTATAGCCTAACTTTGGTCAGGCAGGTTTGTTTCTTGATTGAGACCATGGTGGGCACAATTTAAGTAGTGTATGAGGTTTGTGTGCCATTTCAGGTCATTTGTCTGTGGCTCGAATTTTCAGGTTGTAATAGGCCAGATTCAGATGGCTTTATTGAAGGATTTATCTGTGGATTTAAGGCACTAGTTCAATCATAATTCGAGGTTAATTGATTCATGATGGACTTTATTTTTAAGATCGGTTCAAATCTTAATTCAATTCAAGTGGAAATTCAAGAAAAAAGTAGAATTTGGTTGTTCAAGAATTCAAGTCCAAAATGGGGAGTTCTAATGGAGTTGGAGACTTATTTTGCTTCAGGGTCATTATCTCAGGATCAACGATTTAAAGTTTGTTTTTTTTAAGTCAGCCAGGTCTTGTATTCATAGCATTTGCAAGTGTGATCCAAGGATATTAAGTTCAACGATGTTGCAAATTTGGTTGGGGACGTTTATGAGGTCAAAGTCCATTGTTTAATAATAAAAAATCATATTTCAACAAAATTAAAAAAAAACGCTATGGATTAATAAGACTTTCCAGTCAATTCAAAAAAAACATGTCTATTTTACAAAAGAAATCCATTGTCCAAAATCCTAATTTTTTTTACTCAAATTCCATACATGAAAATAATATGGCGTTAATCTTTCCTAATATCCTAGCCAAATGCACCTTTGCGCACCATCCACATGCCATTCTTGCATGCCGCCTACATGAAGTTAATTCGCAGCAAAACCAATACAGAGGTAACCTAAAAATAGACACCAACTCCATATACATCCATGAACCCCCATACGTCAAGGGTATGACCGTGAGCCCTCCTGGGCCTCATGGTGCAGAGATGCTTTGTTGCTTGTTGAATTCCGGTGATGGAATAGCAAACCGACCATATTTCTCTTGTGGTAAAACTTAATAAGAATAGTTGCTGAAGGATGCGAGTGATGAAGAGTGTTTCCATGTTGCTTCGAGTCCACACAGCTGCACCTGAAGTGAATGAATTCTTTGATTTATTGATACCTTTACGGAGAAACACCACTTAAACAGCCCCAGTTTTATGCCACCAAAAATCACAAATTTATGCTTGCAAAACAATTGAAGGAATGTCAAGCGGTGCCACAAAGCCGTTAATTTTGTACAACAGTAAAACACTGCAGTTTGCGAACACACTAGCTCTGACGAAGACGCAGAAGCTTCTCCAACGTCCCACAATGCACGTAACAAGCTTGCATAACAGCAAGACCAAGGCTTCACCTGTACAGACCAAAAAAAACAGAAGCAAAGTACAGCAGAAAAACTTACATGTTTTTGGAAAAAAACATATTCTGAACAGGGAAAGGCAAATACAGACATATCGCAAAAAACTCTAGGAAAATTCATTAAGAAAACCCTAATCCCTGAGTTATAAAAGGGGGGTTTCATCAGTTCATGAGAGGAGGAGAAAACCCTAGCAACCGTTAAATTTGGCAGAAAAAAAAACATATCACTCTGATACATAAGGAAAATACCTAAACCACAAACAACAGAAGCATAAAAACAACTTGCATAAGGGAGATTGACAGAAACAGAAGGTAGAAATTGCAACATACTTGAGTTTTTACAATTTTCCTGCTGGGTAACATTCCATTTCCTCATATTTGAACGATTAATTTTGCTTGCTTCTGAATTTTGCTCGCCTCTTAATTTTGACTATTTCTGATGATTTATTGTTTTGATTGATCATCGCATTATATCAATTGTTGATTATCACTTCTTCATTTGCGTTTCCTTGCTAGTATGCTTTTCATTTTTGGTTGGTTGATCCGTTTTTCATAAGGGCTCAGATAAGGGACTTATTAATTCTATGGTTTGAAAGTTGATAAACCAAAATGACCAAGAACTCGTAGAGAGTAGGGATTGCGAGTGAATGAAAGGGGCAGAGGGAATCGAGTTTTGGTTTGTTTGAGGATTTCGAGTGAAAGAAAGGGGTGGAGGTTTATTGAGAGAGAATCGCGAACAAATGAGGTTGTGAGGGAGTGAATTCGAGAGAGAAGTCATAGAAACGGTTGAGAAACATGAGTGAGAAAGATGGGTGCATCGTTTGAGTATCTCAGTCGCATGCATTCGCAGTGGAAGAGGAGGCTATTCGTTCAACTGTGCGGCTAGGGTTTTCACCCTGCTTTTCTCTCATAATCGTGTTGGGTACGGGTAAAATGGACCCGACCCGTAACCTCCCATATTCAGTTTTGGACCCAACCCTTTTCCTTGCTTGGTCCATTGTGTGATGACTTCTAATTTAGGATTATTTTCTTGTAATTATTATTTAGTTTAAGGTTAATATCTTCAATAATTAGTTTTTTAGTTAGTAATATTAGGATTTTAGTCATTTAAACTCAGGATTAAGATTTAATCCAAGATTTGTGATTAGTCATTATTTTTATGATTAGAGATGACTTCAGTTTTTCTTAGATTTAATCATTAGTTAAAACTCCTAGTTTTAAATTTAATCTTTAGTTTAGTAACTTAATTTTAGGATTAAAATTAATTTAGAATATGTGTTTTAGTTAGTTTTTAAGATTAGATTTAATTTAGAATTTGTGTCTTAGTTAGTAATTTTTAGGATTAAATTTAATCTAGGATTTTAGATTTTGATTAACTTTTTTTTTATAATTAGTTTACAATTTTTTAGCTTTAGTTTAACTTTTAGAATTAGTTTAATTTCATATTTAGCCTTAATTTCACCCTTTTTAATATAACTGAAAAATAAAATATAAAAAAGACAGTTCATTTTTGTTACCCTTTCACTATTAGGTATTTAAATTTTGTTTTAATTAAATATCCATGTTTAATTTAACTAACCATTTTTGTATACATCTTTGTGAGATTTGACTTATGTTCTTGAACTAGGCCAACTTGACTGTGTTTATGTGTGTCTTGTACTTATATTGTGCTAATATCATATTGACTTTTCGTCCCCTAAAACGTTTTCAAAAATAAATTCTCAATTCATATTGGGCCACTTTTCAACCCTTGTAAGTCGATTGCTTCGTGCATCGCCATCAACCTACCATGCTCTATTCACCACAACTTCTTTTCAAACTTTTCTCTATTGAGCCTAAAAGCCTTGGTCTCGTACCAAGTGCATTTTCAAAATTCTTTTCCTAATAAAACTTGAACGGTTATGGAGTGGTTAGGCGTAGGCCTTCTCCTATCCCGAGTGCTTAACATTATCTTTAGGGTTCACTATCGCAAAACACTTACCATTCAAGATCAAAACATCTTTAATAAGAGAATGAAGTTCTCTTTGTATTGAACTAAATAGAGAGGATTGAGTGTAGAATTCTTCCTCTCTGAGTGTCAGGATACTCATTGTAGAGTGTGTGGTCTCGATTCTCGTCTTTCAATATGAAGACGTGACTATATTCGTCACACCTTTTCACAATAAATCCTTGAGATAAAGAATTGGATACTACTCGCAAGGGGTTACTATCCGAGGACCTATTTTACCCTTAAAAATAAATTTCACAAATCAAATGTGACATCTTTCCTTGATGACGAAAACTCTCTTTTCAAAAGAATGTATTACGTCCGTTCTACCGCAAACAGGTAACGCCTATGACTCCACAAGCGAGCTGCAATACACCTAACTGCTAGGATGCGCATGTTAAGCATCATCCATCAAAAACACCAGTTAACCGTAGGCCGAACTACGGCTGCTCTGATTTCTCATGCCTGTTGAGAATACATAGGCATAAGATTACGATGATCCTAGCAAGCACTCTTCTTTCTTTTCCACCATTAGTCCCCTGATCTCCCTCATAGAAAGACATGCTATGTCCGTTCTACCGCAAACAGGTAATACCTAAGACTCCACAAAGACATGCTACGTTCGTTAGCATCGTCTACCAGAACTTCCCAATTAATCGTAGGCCGAACTACGACTGCTCTGATTCTTCACTTCTTTTAAGTTAAGATACGTAGGCACAAGGCCCCAATCCTTGCCGAGCACACTTTCCTGTCTTTTATCCGTAGTTTCCCGAATTACGTTGACTCTGACTTTCTCATAATTATTGAGAATACGTAGGCATAGGATCGCGAGATCCTCCCGAGTCTCTTCCCTCTATCATCTATCTTTTCCCTGTTTCTAGCCTTCCTCTCTCCCTTTAGAACACACTTATATAGCAATACCCTTTAGTAGATACCTTCACACATAGACAAACAAATGGTTCCCATCAAGTACGATGGATGCGAGGGGTGCTAATACCTTCCCTTCGCATAACCGAATTCCGAATCCTTTATCTTGGTTGCGATACCATCTTATTCGTTTCTTTACTAAGGTTTTCTTGATGTTTTCCCTTTCCCTTATGGGATAAATAAAGTTCGATGCTGTTGTACCCCCAAAATTTGACCAACCTCTTTCTTTACTTGGCTTACGTTTCATTTCATTCTTTAGCATTTGCATTTGCATAGCATTGTCCTTTTCAGGGGATTAAGGGAGGTGTGTCATTAAAGAGAAGAGTTCCAAGGGTTTCAAGCTCAAGCATGAGTGCTTATTCAAGCTATCAAGTGATTATAATCATCAGGAAACGATCAAAGGTCTTTGAAAGAGAAGGTTGATGGTTGTTGCTTATCTCCTATCTTGGGGATCAACAGAGGATCATCAGGGGTTCACAAGTTCATGGTTATGGATAAGATGTGTTTGAGAAGCTCATTGAGTGCTTTGGAAGCCATTGTGGATCTCATCTAAGCATTTACTTCATCTGCAAGAGGCTACAGTCAAGGGTTGTGCACTTAGGGTTTCATCTGGTCAACTCAAGGTCAACTGAGGACTTGAGGGAGTTTGAGACTTGGTTTTAAGTCATTGGAGCCATGGGAAGTTATGTTAAGACATCTAGGATATTATGTCAAGTTCAAATCAAGAATAATAAAGAGTTCAAGGAGTTACTAAATTAGGGTTTCAGAGGATCTCAGTGTAAAATCCCCTTCTTTAGTGCCTAACTTCAAGGACAATTTACCTCATGATACAAGTTCAATCTCATTTTCATGTAAACATGAGACTTGTAGGGCATGTTCTAAGATTTCTTTTGAGTAATAGAATTCATCCATTGGGTTTGTGAAACTCAATTTATGATGCCATCAAGTTATAGGTCTCAAATGAACATATTTTTTGGTCAACATAAGTCAACTCACTTCCAAAGCACTTTTCACCTAGAATAAAGTTTCTCCTCAACTTCAGGTGAACATGAAAGTTTTTCCTCATAATCTTAGCTTTCCAAAAAGTACTAGAAGTCTTTGATATCATTTGTGGAACTCAAGTTATGGACCTTACAAGGCAAGGGTATTTTGGCATAGTTGGATTATAGGCCATTTGTTACCTAAGCCATTTTCATGCACTTGTGCACTTCAAATGAACTTTCAACCAACATGAAAGTTGCTCCTAAGGACCTCTTTTACACCATGAAACTCAAGGATTATGTCAATTATGGATGGTTATGAACATTGGGTGAGAATTTCAAGTAAAAAATGAACTTTAAAAGGTGATTTGGATTCAACACATTATAGGTTTTTTTCATACCTTATTTTGGTTCAATTCTTTTCAAGATACATTAACAAGTAAAATGCACAAGTTGTTTTTGGTTCATGAAGGAAAAAACACGTGCATTTTGGCATTTCTTCACAAAGAAGTTTCACCTCCAAACTTCAAAATTGGATCAAATACAAAACCCAAGCCCATCCCATTGCGAAATTCAACTCACCAACTAAAGATTTAAATGATTTTCATGAGTGTATGCAGCTGTTTGCACGTGCGCATGAGTGAATTTCATTTTTTGGGAAATTTGCAAATTCATTCAAACAAGGCTTCATGGGCCTTCCAATTTATCAGGTATCCAACATATATAAGCTCAAAACGTGAATGGAGAGCTCAGAAGTGCATTTTGGAGCAAGAGAGAGAGAAAATTCAGTTTTCAAATTCTCAAAGAAAATTTCAAATCGTGTTTTCATTTTCACAGCAAATCAACTCCAATTGAGGTGCAATTCATCTTTCTTGTGCAATTTGGAGTAGATCTGGACAGTTTGAAGCAAGCTTGCAAGCATCTGAAGCACCAACAGGGTGTCTCCGTTCAGTAAGCTTCTTCTCCATTTCTCTCTCATGCTAGGCCATGATTTAGGCTCATATTGGCTGCATCTGAAGCCCTACATTGTGTAGGCCATGTTTGGTTGTTTGATTTTCATGTTTGCTTAAGTTTTCAGATGTGCATCTTGAAATTGATCCGTTCGATCCTCTTAATTTAGACATGTTTAAGATGAATGGATTGTGGATTTGAAACCTACATAAGCTCGGCTTTCTTTTGATGTGCATTTTGTGAAGTTTGGTGAAGGTTTGATGATCTGAGCTCTGGCCAGCTCGCCGGAGAAGACGACCGGAGCTAGGGCACCAGCGTCTGGATCAAAACTCTCAGATCTGAGGTGGCTTTTGTTGACCTTCTGACCAGATGAGATGTTTGCCTCTCATTTTCTTGACCACGCGTATGTGGATGTTTGATTCCACCTCATATTAATGAAACACTGTGTTTCATTAATCTGGAGGTTAGCTTGTGGACTGGGTCCTAAATGCTTTTCACACCTCCCAGATTATAAGCCCAATACGGTGTAACTGGATTGCTTTGTTATCTGGGATTGCTGATGCACCTCCCTTCTTTTTCATTTTATTTTATTTTTATTTTATTTTCTGTTTTGATTTTATTTCATTAAAAATACTTCCAATTGTCATAAAATTAAACAAAAAATATTTTTAAATACTTTGAAATGTTAACTAATTTTTCATCATTTTATTTTGAATTTTCTTTTATTTTTCAATTTAATTTGAATTTTATGATTGGAAGTGTTTTTAATTTGGTTTTCATTTGTTCTTGCTTGCTTTGTGGACCATTTGCAATCACCTATGAGTGAGGCTTCCTCTCCATTTTGATGATGGATTGATGTGCCTTTGAGGCTGATTTTGGTCAAGGTTTGACCTATTTTTGTTTGAATTTGGTTTGCATTTGTTTGACCCTCGACATATATCCTTCAAGGTGGAGCCCCCTAGTTGATCAATTCATTTGGTGATGCCTTGATTGGGATTTGGTTTAGTTGTTTTGGCCTCTGGTTGCCAACTTGTTTATGAGCCTTGCAAGTCAAGTCACCCTAATTTAGGTTCATATAAACTAGTTGACCTAGTTCTTTTGGGAGATGACCTTTGTGGATCCGATATGCATCCTATGCCTCTTGATTCACATTCTTGACATGTTTAGGATGCTGGATTCAATTTTATAGGTCACACACTTGCTTGGTTTGTGTTGCAAGTTACTTTTAATTAGGGCGTCCCATTTGTATTTGAATGTTGAAAGTATTTTGAACTTTGGTTCTTTACCTTGCCCTACTTTGTAACTTGTCTTGGCCTTGTTTCTTTTTTGGTTTGTGAACCTTCTTCTCTTGTTCTCACTTCTATCCTTTGGGCTTTAGAACTCATTCAAGGTGATTTGGTACTCTTTATTTGTACTTTGAGTTTGCCTTGAATGAGATGCCACTTTGAGAACTTGTTTGTGCTTTCTTTTTGCATGATCAATGTGATGCTTTTGGTTGAGATTCTTCTTATGTTGCTTGCTGCCCAAGCCTATTCTCCCATCCTCATCTTGATCATGGTTTCTTCTTTTGCTTATTTGTTTGCCTTTTGGTTTGGTGATTGATGTTTGAATGGTTGTAGGAGTTGTAACTTCTCCCATTTCATCTCACTTTTGCTTAGACTTGTTTAAGTCTTTTTGCTTGCATTTCTCTTTTGTTTTACATACCTTTGTTTGCTTTCAAGAGGTTGAAATATGCTTGTGGTGGTTGCTGCCCCACACTTTTTTTCTTCCTCTTTTCTTTGTGTTGCATTTCATGTTTGTATCCATTTCTTCCTTTTTATTTGTGATTGATTTATCTTGTGTTTACTTGGTTTCCTTTGCCATGATCCCTTAGGATTCCTAGTCCCATTTGTTTAATATGGGAGTAGGAGAGACATTAAGTGTTCAATACAAGCATGATAACATTAGGGTAGCCTTTTCCCCTCTTAATCTCAATCATAGGTGTTGCGGTGAAATTTGGATGTCAAGCTATTGATTAACTTGAATCTTAATTCATTTACAACCGGTCTTTGATTTATCCGAAGGAAAGGTTAAAGAAAGGAAAAACCTAAAAGGGAGAGAACTAAGGTTCGGGGGTTGGTTAAATTTAGGAAAGGTATTAGCACCCTAAACTTCCGTAGTACTCTACGGGAACCTTTTGTTTATTTTTTTTATTTATTTCATTAATTATTTTGCTTTAGGGTATATACAAAGGATTGAAAATTAAAAAAGACCTAGGGGTTAATTCTAAGTTTACTCGGCAAGACATCGCATCTTGTGCCTACATATCCTTACGGGAATGGAATCAGAGTAACTGTAGTTCCCCTCAAAAGGGAGGTTAGAGACTTCTTGACTGTGGTCAAGGTCTCAAGGGGAATAAACGTATCTTAGGGACACGCTTACGCGGAGTGTAGAAACTCCAATATCTCTACGTTGAATTGTTAAGTGAATTAGGGTTAGGTTAGGGATTCCGCGGCGGGAAACCCTAAAATGAGCGCGGCGGCTCTTTGACCTAATGCTAGGGGTAAAATTGTAATTTGGCCTGCGGCGAGGCATTTGTGAAAATTAGGGTTTGTAGTTTGTAGTTTTGAGGATTTGAAATTGAATGTGTGAAGTTTTACGGACTATTGGCGCGACGGCCAAACAGTTAGACCTAACCTTCGGATGTGTGCAATGCGACAGGAATAATGGTAAACGCGTGAGATAATTGAATCATGCAAACAGAGAGATAATGTCATAATTTAAACCATGCAAGCAGAAATTTAAAGGCAGAATTTAAAGAGCGATTGTTAAGTTCGCGAGGTTACATGAGAGGAGCAGATACAATATGATAATGAAATTTGAATTGAACAATAATAAAATAAAATAAATAACGGTTCTAGTTATTATTTTAAAAAAAAGATTTTAGTTATTATTTTAAATTTATCTAAAAAAAAGTTTTTCTTAAAAATAATAGGTTTTCATATTAATTTGGAAAAGATGTTAATGTTATTTATTTTAAAAAACAGATTTTTATATTATAACAAGTTTTAATAAATTAATGATAACAATAATAATAATAATGGTAATAATAATGATAATAATGATAATAATAATAAATAATGATAATAATAATACTAATAATAATAATAATAATAATAATAATAATAATAAAGCAATAATGAATTTTAAATGTGCCAAATAACCCAACAATGTTGCTAACGCAGAAATGCGCTCATCGCAACCAGATCTAAATCGGACGAAACAAAATTCATCGCAACGAAAAAGAAAATACGCAAAAAATAGTATTATTGCTCACACAAAAATGCGATCATCGCAACCAGATCGAACTAACACAAATGTCACGCGTCATGCACACAAATGTGCCAACATCGTATCGACATAATTCGATCAAAAATTAATCTTATATATATATATATAAACTCTAACAATTTAAAAATTACATATATATATATATATATATATATATATATATATATATATATATATATATATATATATATATATATATATATATATATATATATATATATATATATATATATATATATATATATATATATATATATATATATATATATATATATATATATATATATATATATATATATATATATATATATATATATATAAACGTAACAGTAATAGATGAAGAAAAAGAAATAACGGTAATAGATGAAGAAAAAGAAATAACGGTAAAAGATGAAGAAAAAGAAACAACAGTAATAGATGAAGGAAAAGAAATAACAGTAATAGATGAAGGAAAAGAAACAATAGTAATGGATGAAGAAGAAAAATAAATAACGGCAAACGACACTCACTCCTCTTAGGTTTTTTTTCATTCTCCCCCTTTTTCAACAAAGCAACACATGTATATATAGGGAACAAATTAGGGTTAACACCAAATTGTCAATAATGTCCCTAAAGCCCATTTTAAAGCCCAAACTAAATAATTAGTTAAGAAAAAAAATAAAATTTAAATAATTTAAAATAATTAAAATAAACTTAAAATAAAAACTAATAATCCTATTGATTCCTAAAATCAAAAATATTATAAAAAGAACAAAATTTTTTTCAATATTTTTTATTTTATGATTTTTTGGATATTTTTATGAATAATTTAGAAAAAAGTGAAAAAAATAATATTTTAAAAAATGATTTAATTAAAATACGAAAATAATAATTAAATAATAATAAAAAACTATTTTTGTTATTTTTTAATGAAAGATAGAAAAATTTAGAGTAAAAATAAAAAACAAAAAAAGTGACAAAGGTGAGATTCGAACTCTCAACCTCTCACACTCACAACTCCTTACACATGTCCTCTTGCCAATTGTGCCATTTTTACTTTTTAGAAAAAAAATGCATGTCATATGATATTTACCTGCAAAAAGTCAAACGACTACACAAATTTGTTAGTAATTGATTAAATGCAAGAAAAATGCAATGAAATGCGACGACAAATCTTAGGGCAAAATTTGGGGTATTACAGTTGCCCCTATTTAAATAACTTCACCGGGTGATTTGAGCAACGGAGACTCGAGAAATCATGGTGGAGGGATTTAAATACAGATAACCGAAAATTTTGCCTTTAGACGCAGTGCTATGCAATGATATGGACAAAACAAAACGAACTATAATGCTAAATATGATATGAATCTGATATGATGCGTATGATGAAAATGACAAATGCACGGATACAGACGAAACAACGTCACAGGGGACGACCCATCGAGGAATTGCAATAGGGAAGAAGACATGTCATATCTGGAAGAACGTCGGGTAGACACGACACAGAATTGTTGATAGGTGCCAAGTAAATTAGAAATTGTCCGCAAGGTAAGACGCGGGTAAAACACGAGCTCAGGAGAAAAACGCAAATGGGGATAAAACACCCATGATGCCAAGTAAATAAATTTTGCCCACAAGGTAAGATGCGAGTAAAACACGACCTCAGGGAGAAAAAAAACCAAATGGGGATAAAACACCATGATGTTAGGTAAACCCAGGAATATCTGGTAAACGGGGAATAAAAATCCCGGGATAAAGGTACATGGGGGATAAAACACCCAAGGATAGAAGGTAAATGGGGAGTAAAGCACCCAAGATAGACATGTAAATGGGGAGTAAAGCACCCAGGATAGAAATGTAAATGGGGAGTAAAGCACCCAAGATAAAAATGTAAATGGGGAGTAAAGCACCCAAGATAGAAATGTAAATGGGGAGTAAAGCACCCAAGATAGAAATGTAAATGGGGAATAAAGCACCCAAGATGTGCACATGTATAGGAATTATGCTATGACATATGATCAAATGCAAATGCAGACGTCGACGACAAGACTCGACTCTTTCTGTGAGATGACAAAACTGGAGGACTGATTCCTCAACACGGAGATCACTGTCATTCTGTTAAACTGTATCAAGTTGATAGTCACTGTAGGAATGATGAATAACTGCTTAGGGATTATGCAAGTAAACTGCCCCAGGTCAAATGAACTGATAATTGCTTCAGCTGTCTAATTCATGGAATCGACTGTTTTGCTGTATCCTCGGAGGGCTTGCCCCAGTCTGGGTCTTGAACAATTCTCTGGATAAACCAAATCTGAGAAGATATTGCCTTAAACAAATCTTGAACTAATTCTTTGACAGGATGTAAAAGGAACTTGCCCCTGATAAGATCACTTGACCAAGTTTCTCATTGTTTGAAAATTCCTTAGAGGAAAGCCAGTTTGCAAACAAAAATATTCATACAAACATGGTAATGCAAAGTTCATGCGACTTTTGAAATCAAAATTATTTTTGAAAGATGGAAAATACATGAGTCGTTAGTCAGAACACAACGGTTCAAGACGCTCAAAGTTTAAAACAAAGGTGTACTGCCAAAATAAATGATTCACAAAGATCTTTAGGAGTCAGGTTACGCAACCTTGCTGTAGTATACTTTCAAAATAACCTTGCTTCAATTAGGTCTTTTGAGGGTTGTAATGTGGCCTGGTTCACGGTTTATGAAACAAAAGATAAAGGCTCAAAATTTATTTGTACCCACCCAATCTACGTGATGATCTTCAGTCCTATGCTCAGTTAACTCGTAATATGCATTCAGGTTCCCATAAGTTGGGGACTTCATTGATCGTAGCAATGATGACTCAGAAGTCAAAGGGACCTATGAAAAGGCAGCCACTACTCCCCTATAACATTTGATTGTTTTGATATGGAGGATTTTCAAGATAAGGATTTAAAAATCTCTTTGTATTATCCCTAAATTTTGCCTGAACTGTTTATTTTAGAGTTTACAGTCAGCGGGATGCCCCAGTTTTGCCTAAGTCTCCTTCATAGGTTTTGACTTAGCGGGCTTCTTTTGATTTTTTTTATATTATTTTTTTTTTGTGAAGGAAAGTGACTGTTTGATTTTAATGATTACGGTGAACCATCATCGACCTTTTGATTAGAAAACATCTTCGACACTTGTTTGACGTGTGTGAAGGAAAATTTGTTAATGAAAGGTGTATCGTATGAACACACAACCAAGTTAACTGAGAACTACCCATCCCAAGGTTAAAATTGTGGGTTTTTTGTAACGAAAGAAACTCCAACTTCTAGGCCCGAAGGGGGTGGCGAGGGATTAACTTCCTTATTTCTCCAGTGTTTGGGAATTGAAACAATGCCTTACATCGTCAACAAGGTTTAATTGAAACCATACTGACAGCAGTTATGGGTATAACATTTTCGTCATCCTCCCTCCGATCTTAGCATATCAAATTTTTGGACAAGAAGTAAACATTTGAAAAATAAAGCATAAAGATGCAAATAAATGGACGGAAATGAATTGAATCAAAAGTCGCAATGCTTATTTCATTAATGAAAGTACAAACATAATTAAAAGCAAACAACTTAAACAAAATAAGGAAAGTGCAAACAACGAGAAACAAAAGGCCTAGTGACAAAACTTCATTTCTGATGTACTGGCAAGGGATTTTTCTGAACATCCGGATGACTGTCTGTAAAATTAAGTATTCCAGTTCTAACCAATTCACATACTCTAGCCTTCAATGCAAAACAATGCTCCAAGTCATGGCCTGGGGAACCCTCATGAAAAGCACACTTTAGATCAACCCTAAATCCAGCTGGAGGATTAAGAGGAGGTGGTAAAGCCTTTGTAGTGATCAGCCCTTGTCGAACTAAGTCAGGATATAGCTTTGTGTAAGTCATAGGAATAGGATCAAAGTGATCCTTGTTCCGATTCTAGTCTGATATCTGTGTCGAGGAATCAGTTTGACGACTCAAAGGTACACTAGAAGACGATAGGACCAAGAAGGAGAAACTGGGGGACAAATGCAATGCAAAAATGTGATGCTGATGCCATGCAATGGTTTCAAGAATTTCAACGGTCGATTGCGAATATTGCTTTTTAAGAAAGTTGGAAAAAATTTTAGACTTTAAAATGTAAGGCTTTTCGAATTTGCAAAGGACTGCTGAATTCCTTGAAACTAGAAATGATATGATGCTTTATGGATGCGAAGCACAAATACACATAAGCAAACAAAAGGTCCTAAGTTAGAGGAACAATGAATGGAGTCAAGGTCTACCCTTCCCAAAGAGGTATGTACTATAGGTTGATTGTACCTGCAGAACAAGGGTTCTAAGTCAGTGCCCAAAGTCATCAGTCCATCTTTCGGATATTATCGACTTCCCGACTGACTCGAGGGTCAATAATATTCTCATGAGAACCTCTTTTAAGTGTAGCATCGCGTAGCAACCATTGTAGGACTACTCCCACATAGTTCCCGCACTACATCCTATATAAGGCCAAGATGGTGTAAAGGTACTACGGTTCCCAGTATCACAGACTCCAATCGATAATGGTAAAAGTTTTCACGATTACACTCGATCAACCGAACCATTTTCGAAAGTGTCTCAACTGAGCGGTGATTCTCGAGTCAACTTAGTCGGGACTCACTCCCTATAAGCCTCGTCGAATATATCACCATCCTATAATAATGTCACTAAAGTCCGGGTGTAGGACTTATCTCACAACACAGTAACTCCCAAGCAGGTACCCTGAACAACGTATATACAAATGAGTAAAAATATTAATGAAACAAATATATGAAGAAAAATAAACAAGATAGGGATAACCCTCAAAAATTAGGACTCCCCAGTGAAGTCGCCATTTTCTGTTGCGGTGAAATTTGGATGTCAAGCTATTGATTAACTTGAATCTTAATTCATTTACAACCGGTCTTTGATTTATCCGAAGGAAAGGTTAAAGAAAGGAAAAACCTAAAAGGGAGAGAACTAAGGTTCGGGGGTTGGTTAAATTTAGGGAAGGTATTAGCACCCTAAACTTCCGTAGTACTCTACGGGAACCTTTTGTTTATTTTTTTATTTATTTCATTAATTATTTTGCTTTAGGGTATATACAAAGGATTGAAAATTAAAAAAGACCTAGGGGTTAATTCTAAGTTTACTCGGCAAGACATCGCATCTTGTGCCTACATATCCTTACGGGAATGGAATCAGAGTAACTGTAGTTCCCCTCAAAAGGGAGGTTAGAGACTTCTTGACTGTGGTCAAGGTCTCAAGGGGAATAAACGTATCTTAGGGACACGCTTACGCGGAGTGTAGAAACTCCAATATCTCTACGTTGAATTGTTAAGTGAATTAGGGTTAGGTTAGGGATTCCGCGGCGGGAAACCCTAAAATGAGCGCGGCGGCTCTTTGACCTAATGCTAGGGGTAAAATTGTAATTTGGCCTGCGGCGAGGCATTTGTGAAAATTAGGGTTTGTAGTTTGTAGTTTTGAGGATTTGAAATTGAATGTGTGAAGTTTTACGGACTATTGGCGCGACGGCCAAACAGTTAGACCTAACCTTCGGATGTGTGCAATGCGACAGGAATAATGGTAAACGCGTGAGATAATTGAATCATGCAAACAGAGAGATAATGTCATAATTTAAACCATGCAAGCAGAAATTTAAAGGCAGAATTTAAAGAGCGATTGTTAAGTTCGCGAGGTTACATGAGAGGAGCAGATACAATATGATAATGAAATTTGAATTGAACAATAATAAAATAAAATAAATAACGGTTCTAGTTATTATTTTAAAAAAAAGATTTTAGTTATTATTTTAAATTTATCTAAAAAAAAGTTTTTCTTAAAAATAATAGGTTTTCATATTAATTTGGAAAAGATGTTAATGTTATTTATTTTAAAAAACAGATTTTTATATTATAACAAGTTTTAATAAATTAATGATAACAATAATAATAATAATGGTAATAATAATGATAATAATGATAATAATAATAAATAATGATAATAATAATACTAATAATAATAATAATAATAATAATAAAGCAATAATGAATTTTAAATGTGCCAAATAACCCAACAATGTTGCTAACGCAGAAATGCGCTCATCGCAACCAGATCTAAATCGGACGAAACAAAATTCATCGCAAAGAAAAAGAAAATACGCAAAAAATAGTATTATTGCTCACACAAAAATGCGATCATCGCAACCAGATCGAACTAACACAAATGTCACGCGTCATGCACACAAATGTGCCAACATCGTATCGACATAATTCGATCAAAAATTAATCTTATATATATATAAACTCTAACAATTTAAAAATTACATATATATATAAACGTAACAGTAATAGATGAAGAAAAAGAAATAACGGTAATAGATGAAGAAAAAGAAATAACGGTAAAAGATGAAGAAAAAGAAACAACAGTAATAGATGAAGGAAAAGAAATAACAGTAATAGATGAAGGAAAAGAAACAATAGTAATGGATGAAGAAGAAAAATAAATAACGGCAAACGGCACTCACTCCTCTTAGGTTTTTTTTCATTCTCCCCCTTTTTCAACAAAGCAACACATGTATATATAGGGAACAAATTAGGGTTAACACCAAATTGTCAATAATGTCCCTAAAGCCCATTTTAAAGCCCAAACTAAATAATTAGTTAAGAAAAAAAAATAAAATTTAAATAATTTAAAATAATTAAAATAAACTTAAAATAAAAACTAATAATCCTATTGATTCCTAAAATCAAAAATATTATAAAAAGAACAAAATTTTTTTCAATATTTTTTATTTTATGATTTTTTGGATATTTTTATGAATAATTTAGAAAAAAGTGAAAAAAATAATATTTTAAAAAATGATTTAATTAAAATACGAAAATAATAATTAAATAATAATAAAAAACTATTTTTGTTATTTTTTAATGAAAGATAGAAAAATTTAGAGTAAAAATAAAAAACAAAAAAAGTGACAAAGGTGAGATTCGAACTCTCAACCTCTCACACTCACAACTCCTTACACATGTCCTCTTGCCAATTGTGCCATTTTTACTTTTTAGAAAAAAAATGCATGCCATATGATATTTACCTGCAAAAAGTCAAACGACTACACAAATTTGTTAGTAATTGATTAAATGCAAGAAAAATGCAATGAAATGCGACGACAAATCTTAGGGCAAAATTTGGGGTATTACAATAGGAGCACATTGCATGATAACAATAGGGTAGAGTTAGTTTCCCCTTAGTTGTGTCTTCTCTCTTCTCATCTAAAAACTTCTCCAAAACACGTAATAAAGGATAATAAGTGTTGTACACTATGAGCCTTAAGCATTTGGGAAATGATGATTGGGGGGCCTCCTCTCAATTGTCTAGAGTGTTTAGCATACGCCCTTTGGGCGATATGTGATGCATTCGTTCCTAAGTCATAGTCTTTAGTGCAACATGAATTAAAAACATAATTCAATTCATTTCTTCTCCATAAAAGACTCAAAAACAAACATCAAACCTTTTTATCCCTCGGGATTAATTGAAAACCATTTTCAAAGAGAGTGTTGTTAACTCTTGGTTCTACCGCAAACAAGTAACGCCTAAGTCTCCAATGATTGAGCAACAATACACCTAACTGCTAGAATGAAGGATTAACCCTACTCGGTTAAAACACTTGAACCAACCTGTGGTCGTGTCAACCCGAACTACGATTGCTCTGATTTCTCATACCAGACGAGGATACGTAGGCACAAGATGGCGATGTCTTGGCGAGCAACCTTCCCCCACGTTCACCCGTAGTTTTCCGAACTACGTTGACTCTGACTTTCCCATTGCACGAGGGAGTACGTAGGCATAGAGCGGCGATGCTCTATCGAGTCTCTTTTCTTTTCTTTTGTCCCTATGGCCTGTAGCTTAGATAGATTAACACCCTTTTAGATAGATAACAAGCGTGGATCTCGTTGAGTACAACGGACGTGAGGGGTGCTCACACCTTCCGCTTACGTAACCGAATCCCGAACCCAAGATTTGGTTGTGATGACCTGTCTTTCCCATTTTTTCGTGGGTTTTCTCTGATCGTTTTCTTTCCCTCTCTTTGGGATAAATAATGAACGGTGGCGACTCTTCTATCCTTGCCAGCCCCTCTTCGCAGCGATGCGACAACTGGCGACTCTTTTGTCTTTTCATTTTCGCCTCTCCGTCGTTGCATTTTCGAGTAGCGACAGCTTGGCGACTCTGCTGGGGAAACCCCTAGCAAGCTAAACCTAGTTTGTTTGTCACATGTTTGTTTTTACTTGCTTTTATTGTTTATTGTGTTGTGTTCTCTTACCTGTTGTGTTTATTGGGGATGGTTTGTAAGGATAAAAGTTTTCTACTCGAGCTTTCTAGCACACACTAAGATAGGAGGTGGTTTCGTTCTGATTTGCGAGACTTAGGACTCATTGAGTTGGTTTTAATTACACCGTTCAGATGTGTCCCCTTTGGGATGATTATGTCTTACGAGTAGTCGTAATGACATCTTTATTTCCGACCTAGGAGTCCGTGATTCTGAAGACCTTTTTTAGAACCCAATTCCAAAAGTTATTAAAGCATAACTTTGTGCTCATTCTTTGAAAGGATTACCATCTTACGAATCGTTGTTATGATGGAAAACTTTCAAGGGTTAGTGCATGGGAAATTGTTTGAAAACTCTTGGAATTCCCTGTTACAAACCAATAGATTGCCCACCCGAGGTGAGGGATATCTTGTTGTGTTACCTTGAAGGACCTATGACCTTGACCCTGCTGTTGTTCTGTTCTTATATGCATTCATAAAGCTTTGCATTGCATAGCATTATTACATATCAAGGGACTTAAGAGACTGTGATTATCTCAGGTTTTGCTGAACAAAAATGACTGATAAGAGAAAAAGAAGCACAAATTCCTTAATGTTCAGATAACCAAAGTTGGGACTGATCCAAGATCTTTTGATTGACGTGCCAAAGACTGTCAAGATCAATTTTCAAAGGAAGCATGGGAAATTACTTGATCTTCTCTATTCTGGAGTGGACATTTGGGCTTTGTTTGCTATGGCTCAATTTTATGATGTACCGCTCAGATGTTTTACCTTCCAAAATTATCAATTAGCCCCTACTCTTGAAGAATATTCTCACCTATTGAATATCAAGATTAAGGATCAACCCATTTATACCAGTCTGAAAGAAGAACTGGAGCCTCTTACCATTGCTCTTGCTCTTCATATGACTAAGGAAGAAGTTGAGGTTGGTCTAACCAATAAGGGAGGTACTCAGGGATTTCCTTTGAAGTTTCTACTTGACAAAGTCGTCCAGTACAAGACTAATGAGGATTGGGAAAGATTTGGTGTTGTCGTTGCTTTGATGATCTATGGGATTGTTCTCTTTCCAAACATAGACAATTTTATAGATATCACTGCCATCACTCTTTTTATGCAGAAGAATCCCATTCCTACCCTCCTTGCTGATACTTACCACTTCATTCATTGGAGGAGTGAGAAGAAGACACAGATGGTCCAGTGCTGCTCTCATTTACTAATCAAATGGTATACCTTCCATCTACCAAAGGAAGGGACGTTTGTGGAGAACAAAGAAAAGTTGAAGTAGTCTAGACGCATTATGTCTCTGGTAGCCGATGATATTGCTTGGTATTCCCATGAATACTATGATGTGGAGATCATTTTTAGCTGTGGAGAGTTCGGTAATGTGCCTCTGATTAGGAGAGCTGGTTGCATTAACTACAACCCAGTCATGGCATTGCGTCAATTGGGGTACGATATGGAAGACGACCCCGAAGCGGCGAAAATTCAAAGTTTCTTTTTGCTCACCACAACAGAAGATCCTGCATTTGTCCGGAAAATTTCTAAAGCATGAACTAAGATCCATACAACAGATGGTTGTTAGCTAGGGTAGCTGAAAAGTTGTTACCATTTCCTCCAGAACCATCCATGCAAGAAAAACCTCCTACTCCCACTCACGTATCTATGGAAGAGTATGAGAAGCTGAAGCTAGTGGTAGAAAGGTTGACCAAAGAAAATCAAGACCCTCAAGCTAAAATCCATCAAGCAGGTCTGGAGAATGGCCAATACAAGAGGAAAATGGAGGTTGAGCAAGACCAAGTAGCTGAAAGCAGCAAAAAGTTGAAGCTAGAAATGGATCTGAAGGTCATCTATCAAGGAAGCTAAGGACTCTTGCAAAAGAGTGTGGCATTTTTATGAGCTAGCTTCTGCTGAAAAGAAGAAGACAAGGGAAAAACTTGAGGCTGACATTGATGATCTCGAAGAGCAATTGAAAAATGCCTTGACCCTAGCTGAAGATGAACGACAACTCAAGGAAGAAGCATTAAGAGCTCCATATGTCACTCCTGGCATGTGGAACAATAAATGCTTAGAGTTGGAAACCGTTTAAGAAACAGCCACTATGTGGAAGGATCGCTTTGATGCTCTGAAAAGGGATAGTTCACAATGGCTCAAGAAAGAAGCTTAACTCAACAAGTTGGTGGATACGCATGTGGATCCCCTCCGGTATTATCAGCCGACTCTGGACATGTACCATGTTATGTATAATGATTTAGTGGAGCATTTAAACCTTATGATTCGTGATATCCCATGGAGGTTGGAAAGTGCGATTCAAGACTTGGAAGGGAACGATGTCCCTCCTTCAGTCCATCACTTCATCCAGCTTTGCGATCAGATGGTTAGCAAATTCATATTTGAGTCGAAGAAGCTTGAAGAGCGTACCTGAAAGAAGGTTTTTTAGTTGTTCAGTTCTCTCTCTTGTTGCATAAATTGTTGTATTCAGCTTATTAAGCAATCATTTATATCAGATTTTTCCTTAAGAAATTAATGAAAAGTTGCTTTTTGGCCTAAAAATTATGTATTCCTTACTATTCATTCGCAGTTCCCTAATACCGTTGATAATCACAAGTCTCAAAAGTCTCTTGAACATCATTCAAACATTGCATATACCTGCGCATCATTTTTTGCATTCCCTAAAACCCGACCTCACACACCGCTTGCCCATTCTGCAGTAGAGCAAACTGACTTCTCGACATCCATACAACACAAGAAGTAATCAGAAGAGGATCATGGATCAGCTAGAACAAAATCAGGCTGCCATGAGGGAAGAAATGCAAAGCATGAAGACGCAAATGAACTAGCTCGTGGAGGTGATCCAGAACATGGCCAGAAGTCAAGAAGAGATGAGGCTACCAGCAGAGAGGAATGTTAATCATACCCTCATTGGCGCAGTTCCAACCTTTGTCGGCGCAATACCAACCCCTATTGGTGCAATTCCTACTCCCGTGGGTGTAGTACCTATTCCTGTTAGCACAATTCATCCACCAGCTGGTGCAGTCCATCCTCCCGGTGGTACGATTCCACCTCCAGTCCACTACGATGATCATGGGGGTTTCTATGAAGATTCAGCGGCTGATGCATGTGCACCATAGAATGTTGAACTGGAGAAGAAATTTAATGCTCTACAAGAAGCAATGAGAGCAATACAAGGCCCTAACATTTTGGGATTAGACACTGCGGAAATATGCCTTGTGCCTGGGGTTAAGATACCTCCCAAATTCACTATTCCGAATTTTGAAAAGTACAAAGGTAGCAGTTATCCCAAGACCCACATAAGTTCTTATTGCAGGAAAATGGCCGCTTATTCCGATGATGAAACGACCTTAATCCATTTCTTCCATGATAGTCTAACCGAGGCCTCTCTAGAATGGTATATGCAGCTCGAGCGCTCTAATGTGAAAAGCTGGAAGGAGTTAGCGGATGCTTTCATAAAGCATTATTAGTATAATACTAATATGGCTCCGAATCGAACACAACTCCAAAGTCTGACCCAGAAGCCAAACGAGTCTTCCAAAGACTTTTCACAGAGATTGAGAGGACTAGCTGTGAGAGCACAACCTTTGTTGTTGGAAAGAGAGATAACAGACATCTTCATGGGGATGCTGCAAGGTCTGATCCTTGAACGCCTGGCGTCTACTACTTCCATGGTGTTTTCCGAACTTGTCATGGCTGGAGAAAGGTTAGAGAGCTTAATACAGGTCGAAAAGATTCAGAATGCTGGCGGGTCCTCGAGCAAGGTCAAGAAGCCATATCAAGGATTCATTCGGAAGAAAGAAGGCGAAGCTAGTGCCGTGTCCACAGGAAGAGGGAAAACACATCAGGGTTATCATATGTTGTTGGCGTTGCTCTGCAACACCCACTTTCTATTCCTACAAGCCAACTTGTGGCTCAACAGAACCGACAACAACAATTATACAACCCAAGGCAAAACTAGTATCAAGGTCAGCAAAGACCGAGGAGGCCAGAAAGAAAGATCGATCCAATCCCATCAACATACACCAGACTACTTTCGTTCTTGTTGAAATGAGGTCTAGTGCAACTGAGGGAAATGAGGGACCCTCCAGTCGTTCTTCCCCCAGTTATAATGTCAATGCAAGATGTGAATTTCATTCTGCCACCCCAGGCCACAACATTGAGAATTGCAAGACTTTGAAATACGTCGTCCAGGACCTCATTGATTCGAAAGCAATAAATTTCACCCAAAATACCCCAAATATTAAAACCAACCCAATGCCATCTCATCATCACTCAACAAACATGATCGAGAGCTCTAGAGGGATCCGATTAATTTCTGATATTGACAAACTGAGGACGCCCCTCTCCATTGTTAAAGAGCAGCTTTTATTGAAGAATATTCATCCTGGCTATCCAGCCAATTGTCATGTTTGTGTAAGCACTCAAGAATGCGCTGAATTGAAGAAAGGCATTCAAGGCCTGATTGATCAAGGCGTATTAGTAGCAGAACAACTTTCGAAGACTGAAGAAGTTGCTAGTCTTGACATTCCGTTTGAGACGTTGGAGATACCATATGATGATGAAAGTGGATTATGGAATCCTTCCGATAATTTGACTCGTATCCCGTTAACAATACCGTGCGATGAAGAAGATTGGGGCAACGTGTATGGACAAACTCATATTCCTCTGCAGACCCCTTACGATGAAACATATGTGCTTCGTTATGGTCAAGATGGAAAATCTTTAAATATACCTTATGATCCAGTTGAGATACCTATGTCTCCACCGTCTATGAATCAACTTCTCATATCAACGCCAACTCCGTTTCCTTACGAGAGCACGAATGTTGTACCTTGGCTATACGACAAGACTATTTTTCTCAATAGACAGAAGGTGAGAGAAGAAGACATCTTAGAGGAAAAGAAGACTGTAGAGAATATTGTGGGAACTGGTGGTGTCACCAGGAGCGGTAGGATCTTTGCACCAACCACATCACCCATAAACAACAGTGGCAACGCAAACAAAGATACTATTAAGTAAAGCACCATTGAACAGGGGCAGTCCTCCAAACAAAAAGATGTCCCTAATAATGAAGCAGAGGAGTTTTTAAGAATCATTCAGAAAAGCGATTACAAAGTGATTGACCAACTCAATCAAACTACTTCGAAAATCTCTATGCTGTCATTATTAATGTGTTCAAAGGCCCATTAGGAGGCGTTGTTAAAATTCTTGAAGGCCGCTCACGTACCTCAAGAGATATCGGTGGTACAGTTTGAAGAGGTGGTTGGGAACATAACGCCAGGTCATATTCTGAGCTTAAATGCTAATGAATTACCCCCTGAAGGTAAAAATCATAACAAAGCCTTGCATATTACCATTGAATGTACAGATGTTATGTTCTCTCGAGTGCTAGTCGATATTGGATCGTCACTGAACGTACTACCAAAAAGCTCGTTGTGTAAACTGTCAATTGAAGGGCTAGTGATGAAGCCTAGTCAAACCATTTTGAGAGCTTTTGATGGAGCTAGGAGAACTGTGATTGGCGAGGTTGATCTCCCGATCAAGATTGGGCCACATACTTTTATCATTACATTTTATGTAACAGACATATATCCCGCCTACAGTTGCCTCCTTGGTCGCCCGTGGATTCATTCAGCTGGTGTCGTAACGTTAACTTTTCATCAAAGACTCAAGTTTATGATTAACAATCAGATGGTTATCATCAAAGGCGAAGAAGATGTGCTCGTGAGTCATCTTGCTTCTTTCTGCTATGTTGAGGTAGGAGACGAAGTGCATGAGACTCTGTTCCAGGCCTTTGAAGTGATCAACATTGAAATGATTCATGAGAAGCCGGTGTCTTCAATTGTAACTTGGAAAGACATGAAGACAGTGATAGAGGAAGGTCACCCTCGAGGATGGGGAAGGGTGTTGGAACTGCCTATTAACAAGAATGGAGCCGGTCTGGGTTATAAGCAGAAGAACGCCTCTGATAGGGGTAAAAGACTTGCAACTTCATTAGTTTTTACTAGTGGGGGCCATCTCATTAATGGTCAAGTCACATTTCTGGAGATTGAAGATGAAGGTAATGAAAAGATGTGCATGGTGTATCCTAGAGCACCCAACCAGACATTGAACAACTGGAGAATCGTTGAAATTCCCGAAGTTACTCTAGTAGACGAGTAATTCCCTGTTTTTCGTTTTTACCTAAATATCATATGCTCTTCCCAAGGCTTATGGATCATGTTGTAGGGATTTTTGCTTTTAAAGCATAAACTTATCATCAATGAATAAACTTTTGCATCTAATTGCGCTCTCTTTCTTTCATTTTTTACTTTCTGCACATAAAAATATTTTTGAAAGGCAATGTTTTTTTTTCTCCTTCATTTTTCTTAAAATAAAAGCATGAAATCATTCATTGTGCAGATCTTCCCCTGTTCCTGCTAATAATGATCCTTCTATGGTTCAATATGACTTTGATAATCCAATCTACCACGCTGACGAAGATTGCGAGGAAGATTGTGATCTCCCAGAAGAGCTGGCTAGATTGTTAAATCCAGAGTCAAAGGTCATTTATCCGTACCAAGAAGAAGTTGAAGTCATCAACATGGGAATCGAAGAGGATGCAAAGGAGATCAAGATAGGCGCCGCCTTGGAGTCAGAGATTAAGACAAAGATGGTCACATTGCTGCGAGAGTATGTAGACGTGTTTGCTTGGTCCTACAAGGATATGCCTATTCTGGATGAAGATATTTTGTTGCACAAAATACCCCTTAAAGAAGATTGTTCGCTAGTGAAACAAAAGTTGAGGAGAACAAAGCCAGAGATGTCTTTCAAGATCAAAGAGGAAGTCCAGAAACAGCTAGACGTTGGTTTTCTGGCAGTATCCGGCTATCTACAATGGGTAACAAATATTGTGTCAGTACCGAAGAAAGATGGGAAGGTGTGAATGTATGTCGATTACAGAGACCTCAATAGAGCAAGTCCAAAGGACGATTTTCCTCTGCCGCACATTGTCACATCCTAATTTTTTACCATAAGATCCCACCCCCTTGTTCCTTTTCTTGCTTGTTTTATCCTACTTTTGTTTACAACTAACAAGTGTGTGTATGTACATTGACTTCAGGAGGATTGGATCGTCATTTTGGTTCCCTTAGGTTTTAAGGGAGGAAGTTGTTTGATTATTATCGGCAGCTTGTAGGTAACGTGAGAATTCGGCATCTTGAATCAAGTTAGCGAGAAGTCATCGGATTGAAGCAAGTTTGATTTGATTCATTATTTTACAACTTCAAGTTCAATTTGTTCATTTAAGTTACAACATTAGCCCAATCTCAAATTCAAACCATGCAAGGGCTCCACCTTTTTCAAGATTAAACGTTGTTGCACAAAGTTGGTTCAATCCAAGGCCCCACGTTTTGGATTTATGAAATATATCAGATTTAAGAGTGACTAAATCCAAGATTTACAAGTTCATTTTATACAAGGATTCATTGTGTAAAAACTCAAAGTACAAAACAGGTTTTTATTATTAATAAAGGGGTTACATCAAGCTTGGCACATCTCATAACTCTACGTCATTCCCCACTCAACAAATTATTAAGGTGCTGCATAAAAGAAGTACAAATTGCTTACAAAAATGTTACAAAACGGGGAGAGGCCTCTTGAACCCGTCATGAAAGCCTCCAGCTGTTGATAATTAAGAACTATAGGGAGAAATCACATCTGCTAGACCGAACGGCACCGCCATGGATCTTGCTAAGCCACAATCCCTTATGCAGCATCATTAAGGAAACTGCAAGAGATAACCGCCCCACACTCAAATCCCGAGCCTCTAAACCTGCAACAAGCATAATGTCAGGATATGATGCAGTCTTGAATTACTTCGTAATAACACCACCATCCCAAGACAGTAACATACTCAACGTGAGGTGATTTCTCCTTTCGAAACAGAACGTAACACGGCGCATCGAGGTACAAAGGGCATCAAAATATCAACATCGCTCCATCGTTCAATGAATTCACAGGAAACAACAAGTACAAACACAAACCATGAAAGTAAGGGCAGCACCGTTATTACGGCATTCACGCACCTGTAGGCGGAAACCATTGAGAAAGAATTAAGCTATCATGAAGACGTAAATTTAAAACAGTTAGAAATGTAGAAGGTGCACAATTCATTTGGTAAATTTACCACTGCCAAAAGAAGCTCACAACGCAAATACGTAGCCTCGTAGACTAGAAGGCGGAAGCATGTCTGAATCTCTGCCGCTGGTAGAATCAGATCCCTCAGTGTGTAGTCGTGACACACTTTGTTTGCTGCTTCTGTCATTTGCCTCCGTAATGCCTACGTGATGTACAGAGCGTGTTGGCTTGAAGTATCAAAACCCAACTGTCCATTTTCTCCTCATCCAGAAGTAGCTTTACTAACACTCTTTGTCAAGAGGAACCAAGACAGGAACATTCACGGCCTTTCTCCATGTCACTTTGTTTCGCGGAATTTATCTCCCTGCAAAATAACCAATATACCTTTAACCGAATTTGTTTTGTTGAGGCATCCAAATTGAAAAAAAGAAATGAAACGCAAGCAAGTGTGTCATTACCAATCCACCTCTTGTTGACTACCGGCGCCATCCAGGACCTGACAGCTCTAGCAGTACCCTTCATGACTCAAACTCTAATACATCAGAAACTTCATCATCCTTCAAATTCGAGTTTGGGAAAAGTGAGAATAAAAAGAAAGCTGCCTTGAGAAGGTATTAAGATTTTCAAAAGTGGATCTGGGAAAAATGCTATAATTCATCGATTTTATGTGCAATGAAATTTGGGGTAAAAAGAGGTGCAAACCTCAGGTGGTTATTTGTGAAATCTGTCTCAATCCTTATTTTGTTGAAGACTCCTGTTGCAATTCCTGCCACCACATATTTCCGTCAGATTGGGATGCATTCTTGACAGGCTCACGAGTCCTCTTTAAGAGTTTGCTAGACGGTTCTTTTGATGTTTCAAAGGCCAGGATATCAAGACCTCATTTTGTTTCTTTCCCTATTTCCATAGAAGTCGCACATCCAAGGACCTGCAATTAACAATAAAGTCCAACCTTAATTGGAAATCCCAGACAAGTTTTAATACATTCTAAAGCAAGTAAGAACATGTTTCTCTAAGAAAGGAAAGTCATTTACCACATCATTTACAAGAGCAGACATATGGAACGAAGACGGAAAGCATAATAAATCTTTGTCTTCTCCCCAATTATCATTTGAATTCGCGTGTGCCTATAAATTGAAAAAGAGACAGCACAGTTCGGGGAAGAAGCGACGTCAATCGACAAAATTCCCCAATCAAGAAACCCTAACATAGCTATAAACAGATATATGAACATCCTCACAAATCCAAAATCCTAAAACCATAAAATTCGTACAAAGGAAAACTTATCTCTTTATTTTTCCGTCGCCGCGAAACCATCTCGAAATTGCCGACATTGGGAACCACGAAGCTACCATCGAAGTAGCTAATCTTTATCATTTTCACAAGCCGTCATCAAGTTGCTATCACGAAATCACTGGCGAGCCATTGCCATTGTTCATCAGGGGTAACAATCTTCTTCATTTGACAATTTCAATTCATGATTAATGTTGTTTTTGTGGGGTTTTGCTAGGTTTTGATGAGAGGTTTAGGGCGAACAGAAGAAGAAAGGAAGAAGAAGCTCGGAGTTAATAGAGAGAAGCGAGAAAGGCAGTCGAAGAAGGGAGAAGAAGGAAGAAATCGAGAGAAGGAGGGAAAAGGGTCAATTCGGGGCCTAGGGTTTCGTTTGCCTCTGTTTGTTTTTCTTTGATGTAATAATCATATGTAAATGCACACAGCACACATGGTATATCCTCACGCACGTGGCCTTTAGATCTCCAACGGATCTAATCCACCGATCCGTGCTCGCTCAACCACCGTAAGCCTTCGCTAGTGCACCCGCACACGATCATCCGTCCCACTCCCTTAATTAACTCCTAATAAGTTTTTTTAATCAATCATTAATCATAATTAACCCTTTTTTAAACCAATTAATTTAATCAGCTTTTTTTTTAATTAAACAAACAAATAAAACCAATTTTATTTAAATTTCCCCTCTCTTTTATATTTAGCTTATTTCTTAAACAACTTTTTTAACTAATATTTCAATCTTCTCACCTTTTTTAATCAATTTAATAACCCTTTCATAATGTAATAAAAATTTGTTTCATTTAATTTTAATATAACCTTTTATTTAATAAAAATCTCCTTAATAATAAAATAATAAACTCCCTTTTAATAATCAATAATCAATTTATTTAATAAATAATTTATTTATTAGAAACTATTTTTATCCAATTTAAGCAATTCAATTTCACAAAAAAATTATTTTTATAATTTAATTCAACATTTTCCTTAAAATCAATTTCACCAAAAAAGAATACAATATATCCTTTCTTACAAATCAATTCATATAAATTAATATAACTTTTCCTAAAACCAATTCAACTAAAATAAATCAATACTCCCATAAATCAATCGTGCACGCTTACGCTCCCGCATCGATTCCACTCACATATTCACAACTCACACACTCACTTAGCGCTTTCATGCATCTGTGTATTGATTTATTTATCTGCCTTTACTTTACCGTTATTTATCTTTATTGCATCGCATTATTGCATAGCGTACAAAGGAAGAATTTGTGCATAACGTAAAACTTGTGCGTATGCATACCATTTGCATCATAATCCCCGTTGATCCTTGATCCCATTCAAGTCGATCTTCTAAGTTTAGATCCTACCCCATAAGGAGGAACTTGTTCTTTATCTTTACAACATAGAGAAAAATAACAATTCAACAAATCAATTCAAACTATTCAAACACATTAGAGAATAAGACACGAGTCATCTTAACAGTCGAGATATAAATCTCCTGCCTCATAACAATACAATCAATTTTCCTACACGTTATGGTGGCTAAGTCAAGTCTTCTCCCTCGAGATGACAACTCGTCTTTTCTCCTAGACCCAATCAATCGACTACCTTATCCCGTAGGAACTTTGACCACTGTCAAAGAACTCCTCAAACCCTTTAGGGGAACTACAGATACTCTGATTCCATTCCCGTCAGGATATGTAGGCACAAGATGCGATATCTTGTCGAGTATACTTAGATATAAACCCCTAGGTCTTTTATCCCTCAAGCAGATAACCCTTAGCAATAAACATGATAAAACAAGAGGTTCCTGTAGAGTACTACAGAAACTTAGGATGCTAGCACCTTCCCTAAGTTTAACCAACCCCCGAACCTATAACTCTCTAGCTTTTGCATTTGCATTGCATTGTGGGTAATTCGATCTTTTTCCCTTCCTTTGGACAAATTAAATTTCGGTTGCAAATGAGTTAAGATTCAACCTCATCAATAGCTTGGTATCAAATTTCACCGCGACACACATTGACATGTTAGTAGACAATAGTGCCCAGTTCTCTGTCTTCTCGTTCATGGATGGGTTTTCTGGCTATAATCAGATCAAAATGGCGCAAAAAGATATGGAAAAGACGACTTTCATCACCCCATGGGGAACTTTCTTCTACAAGGTCATGCCGTTTGGACTTAAGAGTGCAGGCGCGACATATCAGCAGGCTATGGTCACTCTCTTTCATGATATGATACATAAAGAGATTGAATGTTATGTGTTGCACCCTAAATTTTGACCCCTTAGATCTTCATCTCCATTGTAGGATCATATTCATTTGATTAACTAACCTTAACCCATTTCAAGTTTATCTTTGTTAAGATGTAGATGAATCAGGGTTCCGTACCGTCAAAATCGAGACTTCAGTGGTCTGATCAATCAATGTTTTGGATTGATTCAACCTCGATTAGGTCTCCACATCATCAAATATACTACATTGGGTCAAGTATGAATCCAATTTGAGGTGGTCACCCGGGAATTGAGAACAGTACAATTCAAGATACCCGATTAGGGTTTTCGATCAGGAAAAGTCAACTGTAGTTTGACTTTTGATTTAAAGAGTGTTTCAATGGTGGGATCAAGGTCCATTAAGATCCTATGGCTTAGTAAAGTCCATCCAAAGAGTTTCAAGTCCTCAGGATATCCGGATCATCGACAGTCGACTCGTTAGTCACCGATTGATCGAATGGTTGACCGAAAAGTCAACTCTTCAACAACAAGGAATTTGACTTCAAGATGTGATTCAAAAATGTTCCTTATGTCATATTACACCTTCCCATAAAATTTCAAGACCATTGGATCAAGGGTTAAGAAGTAATTGCAAAAATCGGGAATTAGGGTTTCGAAAGGGGCAAGACCATAACTCCTCAACCACACATCCAAATGAGGTGGTTCAAAGCTCATTGGAAAGCTCTTGACAAATCCTACAAAAGCCTCAAATTGGTCCATCATCAAAAAATGCATAGATTTGGAGTTATGACAAGATTCATTTTAAGAAGGGAATAACTTAGAAAAATTCTAAGTTATTTAGCCTTTTTAAGTGATTTTTTCAGCAACTTGGAAGGGTTTTTCAACCTAGTTCCATCTAGAATTTGGAAATATCCAAAACATGAAAGTTATATATCTACTTAAGGGCTTTCTAAATTGTGGTAGAACTCCTCAATAGCATGTGTGAGCTGAAAGTTATGAACCATGGAAGTTAGGGCTGCCAATACTTGAAACCACTATGTCAAACCTCTCAAAATTCAGATTTTCACAACTTGGGCTACCCTCAGCCATTGGATCTTGCTCCTTTCTAATATTATGAAGGTTGGGTGATGCAAACACCAGAAAAAATGAGAAATTGGAAGGCTTGTGCAACTTGGAACAAGTGGATATTAAAATAATCATTTAAAAGCATGAAAGAGAAACTTTTCAAGCAAGCTGCAGTCCCCTACCTTCTATCCTCATTTTAGCCATCCCATCCTTCCCATCTCACTGCAATTTGGCTCAGCAATTGTCCATGGAACTGATGTTTAGAGATCTTGGCAAGATTTTTCAAAAAAACTTCACAAATCTCCCTCCAAATGTGGCAAAATACCAAATGCCCTCACCATTGCTTTCACTATAAATAGAGGCATCTTCATTGATGTTAGATACACCAGAGCAATCTCCAAAACCAAGAGAAACAATAGCTCTCAACTCTCTTTCATCTCCTCAAGAATCTCATTTTTCAAAAACTTCCATTTTCACTAAAAAACTGTCTTGAGCAAAACTCTGCTCAAACTCAGTTCTACCATTTCCAAGTCACTCAAAACCATCTACACAATCCATAAACATTGTGTAGAAGGTGTCCATACATTCAAACCACTAAAAAACCTCATTTTCCCAAAAGTCAACCTTCACACCTTAGTATATTGACTTTCTTGCACTTTGAAAGCCAAATCCTTACTTGAGGCATTTCCTACCATTCTAACACTCCCAACACCTCATATACATCATATCTCAATTTTCCAAACTCTAAAAAATCAGCTGGAAACTACACAACTCCAACTGTCTTGAAAAGTGGTTTATTGCTTCAAGAGGAAGCAAGCTTCAAATCTTTGCCAAGGAAGAAGGTCTTTGGGTTTCTCATCTTCTTAGCTTGCTCAAGACTTGTCTACAAGAGGTATGTGATATTCAAACTCTTTATTGATCATACATTATCATGTTTTATCATTTTGAAGTGATTTTGTGGAAATGTAGTCTTGCTGCCCCATTTTAGTTCTTTGTCAAGAACTCATGTCTTATGGTTATGATACTTGTTTTTGTTAAGGTGTTCCATTTGTGAATGACATGTTGATGATGTGTTACAAATATTGCACTTTGATATCATGTTTGACTTGTCTTTGAAGATTTTGTCTATGTGGTGTTTTTAAGAATCCAACATTGAAATGTGGTGTGCTTGCCCTAGATCTGTTAGCCTTGGTTCATTGGTGATATTTGGATGATTTGTAAATTGTTCATGAGATCCCCCTGCCCTAGGTCATGTTTGAATCTATTGTGGCACTTGTTTTCACACTTATGTTATTTCACTTTTACCATTTACCATGAGTTTGGTGTTGGGAGGTTTATGCTTGACATGTTGTGTGTTAAGTGTTCCAAAATGTTGATATGTGTTTATATGATTTGGTTTGTCCATTTAAGCTTGTTAAAATGATGAAAACATGAGATATGTTTATTAAAGCTTGTTGTGAGATTCCATGAGTTTTGCTGTCAAAATGTTTTGAACCAATATATCATATTCTGTTTCAATTGATTTCTACTTGATCCATGTATCTAGAATCAATGTTCTACTTATTTGAAACTTGTATGAGATGCTCCATCATCCTAACTGTCACGAACTTGTTTGTTGCCTACATGAATTGATCTTTTGCATTTCCTTGAGTTTCACAAGGCCATATTCTGTTTGGTATTGTTTTGATCCATTTCTTGAGTTTGATCTCATTTGTTAGCATATTTATAATATGTGTATGATATTTGTTTCCTCATAAAAACTCATTGCCTTAAAAATTCCCTGCTGCACCAAAACCTGTTTCAAAACAACTTTTTCTTACCACCAACATGTCAATTTCTGTGCCAGCTACAATAAGCTTGATTTCTATGCATGATCTCATTCATTATCCTGATTTTGATGTGTACACATTGTTTATTGGATCCATTCTTACCTAATTCTTCATCTCTCTTCCAAACTGCATTTTTAAGCAAAATCTGCCATGAACATGCCAAGTTGCTTTTCTGTTTGCATATACCTAGATTCTGAGTTAAATCTCACCTGTTATCATATTTGAAATGTGTGTGTGTTATTGTTTTGGCTTAAAAACCTCACCATTTGAAAATACCACCTGGTGCCACATCAATTTACCAAGACAGTTTTTTGCACTTCCTACCATAACATACCAAATCTCATTTCAATTGCCAAATGCTTTTTTTATGAGTTGTAACTCATTCATTTCTACATTTATGATATGTGTGTGTTGTTTTTGTCAATATAAGACCACTTATTCACAGCTAGACCATGTTTGTACCATTTTGCTGCCAAACTGTTTTGAAACCAACTGCACACACTTCCTTGTTTTCTGTTTGAATTATGCTAGCTTGTTCCATGTAGTACTGGTGCCTCTAGATAATGTTTAGGATTTTGTTTGTACATGAACCAACAACTTTGAGTATGCTATGCTTTTCTGCCCAACTGCCTCATACATGTTTGATACAATTGTAGCTTGATAGTCATTTTCTTGTTATGTACATTTCATTGCTATCTTAAGTAATAGACTCATCTATGATCATATTTGAGACTTGTGTGTGGCATTTTCCTGACCTCAATTTGTTCCAATCCAGTTTTGATTCCAATATTACAATTTTATGAGTGTTTGAGCAGCTGACTTATGAATTTCATTTCCATGATGTTTGTGAAAATTTTTGAAGTATAGACAAACTTCATATGATGTTTTGAGGATGTATGCAAGGTCTGTTTATCTCAATTATGCCTGCTCTTTGACTTGGTTTCAAACTTGCAATTTTTCTCGAATCTCACTTGTTAGGAGATAACAGTCATGTTTTTGTGTTTAAGTTTTGGTATGGTGATTGTTATAAGCTTACTTATCAATGCCTTTCAAGTATGTTGGTGGAGGTCTCATTGATCTTTTTCTTGTTCTAGTTGATCAAACTTTGGTATGCATACATGTTGGCATGTTGCTTTAACTTTCCACTTGCTATCATCTCTGCACCTTGCTTATCCCTTCTACCAGAGTTTTGTTTTGGTTTGTAAAACTTTTAAAAACATCAACTGACATGAGTAGAACTTTTAGGCCATGTATTGATTTGGAACCTTCCCATCTATCTTGACAGTTACTGCATTTTCATGTTATTCATTTGCAATTCATGTACCATATTCCATTCTACTAGTTTATGCTTGAGCCTTAAGGGTCCTACACTTCTGTTATGGTATATAAGTGTTGTGTGCAATACCTTTTACATGTGTATGAACTCAGATTTGATAGTAGTTTTCAAAATGCAACTCAAATGTCCATCTTGCATCTTGCATCGTGTTTTTAATTGGAGGCATTATTTCAAAATTTCATTGGCACTATCATGATCCTTGTTAAAAAAACAGTCTAGTTAGGCTAAAATTTCATCAAAAAAGACCAAGTATTGACATAATTATGAATCAAAACGATTGTTGCATCTTCACTTGTTCTTCCTTCCTTTAACTTGCCCAGAAAACCATGAAAACATACCTTATCTATTTATGGGGGTGGCTTTGTACTTGGATGTACAGCCACCCCAGTGGTAATCAACTTGCGCGCATATTCCCCTTTCACTTGCCAGTCTTGGGTTCGATCCTTGGGATCAACCCTTTTTGGTATTTTATTTTCCAATTGTAATTGAATTATTTTATTCTTTTCTTCCATCCTCGTTACCAGCGCGCGTGCAGTGGCCCATTGGTTGGTTGTTGTGTTTGTGAACACAAGGGCATGGGTTCAATCCCCACCCATGCCACTTTCCTTTTTTTATATGTGTGTTTTGTTATTTTATGGTCATAAAATCAATCAACTTCAAAATTTCATAACTTGTTCATCGTGCATTATTTTCAACTCGTTCTTTTTGCAACTTTTTCATTGTAATGTCTAGTTGTTTTAAATGGATTGTAATTTCATAGTTGCTTGTTTTTACAATGCTTTTTGCCTGCTTGTTAGTAGATTTGTCCTTAGGTCATTACCTTATGTCTCGATTAATTTTCCCTTATACCATGATTATTTTCTCTTGTGAGATTTATTGGTATTTGACTTCTTTATGTTTGTTAACATGTTGAGATTTCATTTTCTTGTTGGTTGTTACCATGAGTTATTGTTCCTTTCCTAAAATCTTGAGTTTAACTGTTATGATCAGTCCTTGTGTATTTGATTGTCATCAATGCCTAAATGTTGTCACATTTGTTATACCTTGAACCTATGACATGCTTACCTTCAAATTGTGATTTGCTTACATGATTGTTCCTTTTATCTTTGTCAAGATATGCTTCCATCTTTGTTAAGATACTTGATTATCAGTTGTAACCATTTGTATTGTTTGATCCTTGCCTATTGTGATATGCATGCTTACCTGATTGTAATCTTATTCATCTTGCTTAATGTTCATTTGATTTGTTAAGTATTTCTTCCCCAAGTGATGGAAATTTTTAGTTCTCATCCAAGTTGCCTCTCTCTCTCCTTCCAAAGGAAAAGTCTCTTCATTGACCCTTGTGTCATTGGATAGTTCATTACCCTCCCTTGACTTTGTAAAGTAATCTTAAACCCTAGCTTAGTTAAGTTAGAACATATGAGCCATTAGATTTTGCTTAAAGTCTAGAAAGCCTTACCTACACTAGGAGTGTTCTTCAACTAGAACCCTAGGATAGAGTTTGTAAACTCTATGTAAGAATCATAGTAATGATTACTTACTCCCCTCTTGAGTGTTATAAACATAGATCTAGAGAGTTTTTGTGAAACTCTATACAAACATTGTTACATTTGTTCCCCTTTGAATCTTGATCATAATCAAGTGTTCTTCAACCCTAGTAAGGTGAACTACGATTGCTCTGATTCTATCCTAGTTAGGATACGTAGGCAGAGGATGCAATGTCTTTGCGAGCCAACTTAGAAACTATCTTTAGGTTTTAACCTACACATTTTACCCAACCAAATCCATAACAAACACTTACCAAACCTAGCATGCAAACAAACAAAAGGTTCCTGTAGATTACTACAAATGTTTAGGATGTGAAATACCTACCCTAGGCATAACCAACCCCCGATCCCCGAATCTCTTAGCGTTGTTGTTACATCGCGCAAAAGGTTCTTTCTTTCCTTAGACCTTTCGTTTGGATAAATTAAAGTCCGATTGTGAATTTAAGAATTTAAGATTCAAGTTAATAAATAGCTTGGTATCACGATTCTCACTGCAACAGAAATGGCGACTTCACTGGGGAGACTTACTTAACTTGAGGGTTTAGCCTATTTTGTCTAAATTGCATGCTATATTTGTAAATATTTGCTTAACATGTATATTTGTCAATATATTTGTTTAAATTGTTGAATATTGGGTGCTTTGAGTGGTGAGACGGTCCTATACCCGGACTTGAGCGCAATTGTGATAGGATGGTGGTATATTCAAGAAGGCTTATAGGGAGTTGATTCCCGACCAAGCTAAATTGAGAAACCACCGCTCAGTGTAGGCCCTCTTGAAAGTTTAGTATTGTTGATCGAGTATTCATGAAAACAATGCTACTTTCAACGAAGGAGCCCATGACACTGTGGACTTTTAGAATACATTCTACCCCACTTTGGCCTTATTAGGACGTAGTGCGATGACTATAAGGAAGTATTTCCGAAATAGCTGATACGCAATACTACACTCAGACGAGATTCTCTTGAGAATATTATCGATTACCAAGTGATTTGGGAAATTGATAATATCCGAAAGATGGGTTGATGACTCTGGGAACTTTGTAGAACCCGTTCGGCAGGTACAAATCAACCCATAGTACAATCCTTGGGGATGGGTAGACCTTGGATCCACGCTCGTCCTTAAACCTAAGCTTGTGTTGTGTGCATATGTATGATCTTTGCATTTGCCTGTGTTTGTGCATTTTGCATTCATAACATCATATCATCATATGGTTTCATGAAACTCAGACTTTTTTGTTTGTAAACATCAGAGGTCGTTATGAACAGTGAAAGAAAGAAAACTTTGAAATACACTTGCAAGGGTTTTAACCTAGATGACTTGAAAAGGTTGAGCACCTTAGTGACAGATCCAGAAGGATTCCAAAGCATGTATGGGAAGCTGTTGTTACTCTTGAAGATAAAGATGGATGGTGGACTCCTTTCTACTCTTCTCCAGTTTTATGATCCGCTCTACCACTGTTTCACATTTCCCGATTATCAACTAGTGCCCACACTAGAGGAGTATTCTCAGTTGGTTGGATTGCCCATTCTTGAAAAGTCTCCTTTTCCAATCATGGAGGAGAACCCTAAAGAACAAGATATTTCCAAGGCCACACATTTGGGATTGGTTGATATTAAAAAGAATCTGATTACAAAAGGAGGAGTTTTTGGGCTAAAAGCAGAGTTCTTGATTGAGAAAGCTCAGTATTATGCGGATCATTTAAGCATGGATGCATTCGAGGCTATCCTTGCCTTACTCATCTATGGCCTATTTTTATTCCCTAGCTTTGAGAATTTTGTGGACCTCAATGCCATTAAAATTTTCTTGAAGAAGAATCTTGTGCCTACCTTGTTAGCAGATACATACCATTCTGTTCATCTGAGGAACTTTCACAATGGAGGGATGATTACTTGTTGCGCTCCTTTGTTATACAAATGGTTCACTTCACACTTACCCAAAGCTAATGCTTTTTGGGATCCAAAGAAAGGATGGTGGTCACAAAAAATCATGGCTCTCACCCACTCCGATATTGATTGATATAGTCGTGACTATGATGGGACAATGATCATTGACAATTGTGGGGATTTTGGCAATGTACCCCTTCTCAGTGCTAATGGAGGAATCAGTTACAATCCAATCCTCGCCCGTCAACAATTGGGATACCCTCTAAAAGACAAGCCCAATAGTGTTCAAGTGGAAAACATTTTCTTCAAAGAAGAAAAAGATAGTCAAGAGCTAAAAGGAAAGATTCTAGAGGCTTGGAAGCATCTACACAAGAAAGGATCTTGGAAGACTCAACTGTGTCTCTTTGGAACCTTACCTCCAATGGGTTCGAAAGAGAGCCATCACACTAAGGATGCCTTATCTTAATCAAGAGCCTATGGCTTTGAAGGAAGACCGCCCTTTGGTCTTCATGTCTGGAGAAGAAAAGTTGAAGATTGCTTTAGTCAAAGTACAACAAACTGAAGAAGCTTGGAAGCACAAGTATCAAGTAGTCGTCGAAGAGAATGCGGAGCTCCAGAAGCAACTCCAGTTGAAAGACGAAGAAGTACTCTCTTGTAATAAGAGGAAAGCACAAGAAGAACCTTATGAGCCCCAGTCTACTCCGTGGAAGTTAATTATGGACAAGTTCATTTTTGAGAAGGCTCAGATGGAAAGAAAAATCGAGAAGCTCAACTTGAGGCTGCCAGGGGAACCTTGTTAGGATTCATTTAGCTGTTGTTTATGTTTAAAACTCTTGTAAGAGGAAACAATATTTTGTAAACCTATTTTGTTGATCAATGAAATAACGACTTTTGATGTTCGTAAATATCTGAGTTCCATGACACCATTTGCTTTTGCATTTCTTTTAACCATTCAAGGAAATTCAAACTTTTCTTTTTGCAGACAACAACATGGTGAGAAGAGACATGCTTCCATTCCCGGATTTAAGATTGGGTCGTCTTAGGATGTTGGCAAGACTTGTCAGAAACCCTGCTGCTTTCATTGCCAAATATGGAGACCTCCTACCACTAATAAGTGCTTAGGTCAACGAGCCCATGCTACAGGCTTTGGTTGAGTTTTACTCTACAGCCTACCACTGCTTCGTATTCACAGACTTTCAGCTACTCCCAACCATAGAGGAGTACACTGACTATTTGAAGATTCCATGGACTTTCACACTTCCTTATGGAAAACCGAAAAGAAGGGATTTGGCTAAAGCCCTACATATCAAGCAAGAGGATATACCACCAATGAAAGCGAAAGGAGGATGGTACGGAATGGAGGCAGGACCTCTAATGGAGATGGCCGAATATCATTATGAAAATAGAAATTTGGGCATCTTTGAAGCAATTCTGGCATTTCTAATATATGGGTTGTATCTCTTCCCAAGCCGTTATGACTTCATCAGTGAGGAGGCGATCCGTCTCTTCATCATCAAAAATCCAGTAAACGAGATACTAGCTGATACTTATATGGTCATCCACCGCTTCATCTTGTACGATCTCGGGTAATTTTCATGCTGCCTCGCACTACTTGACCGGTGGTTTACTTCTCATCTGCCCAGGACTCATATCCTTTGGAGGCTTCCCAGCAAAAGCACATGGATTTCTAAACTCATCACTCTCAGGCACTGTGACATCACATGGTATGACATCAGCCTTGGTGATCTAGTCATGATCCTCAGTTATGGAGAGTTCCCCAATGTGCCTCTCATTGGGACGAAGGGGGTTATCACCTACAATCCTGTTCTTGCCCGACGTCAATATGGGTATCCCACCGGGCCAGAACCCGAACCGGAACTGTTGAGACCTTGCTTTTGCGAAACTGGTCGCAACCCTGAACTGGAAGCCCGTGCTCAATACGCTCAGAGAGATCCTCACCTCTTGGGTATAACTCCAATGGAGAATGCAAGTTGTTTAACTTCCAGAGGGTACTTGCTTTGGTCGAAAGAAATAGCCTTGACCATGTTCTATACTCATGATTATGAGATAACTATGGAACCTGAGGTCCCCACGACTAGGGAAGCGCTGAAATACACTTTGACCAAAGCGCTGAAATACACTTTGACCAAAGTGCTAAGAAGTTTATGGGTTGGGATCAATGGAGAAATAGGTCCTGACGTGGACAATCTATTCCTATATTGACGGCTTTTCTTCGTGCTAGAGAAGTGGGTGTCCTAACGTGGACATATTTATTTCCCCGGATTGATAAGAGGTGCTAGTCCTAACGTGGACAGATTCGATTCCTCCGTATTGATTGGATGTGAAGTCATGACGTTGACAAAAATTGATTACTCTTTGTGTTGGTGTCCTGACGTGGACTACTTATTTCCAGCAGATATCTTTATTCGTAATGGTGAAATGTGCGTCCTGACGTGGAAAAATCAAGACGAGATGGGAGTCCTGACGTGGACAAATCAAGACGAGATGGGAGTCCTGACGTGGACAAATCAAGATGAGATGGGAGTCCTGACGTGGACAAATCAAGACGAGATGGGAGTCCTGATGTGGACAAATCAATACGAGATGGGAGTCCTGACGTGGACAAATCAAGAAGTGGTTTCCTTACGTGGAAAGATGGTGATTCCTTACGTGGAAAAGATTGGATTCCTTACGTGGAAAGATTGTGATTCCTTACGTGGAAAGAAGATTGTATTCCTTACGTGGAAAGATGGATTCCTTACGTGGAAAAATGATTCCTTACGTGGAAAAGAGATGTTTCCTTACGTGGAAAAAAGAGATGTTTCCTTACGTGGAAAAAAGAGATGTTTCCTTACGTGGAAAGAAGTTGATTTCCTTACGTGGAAAGAAGTTGGATTCCTTACGTGCAAAGTTGTATTCCTTACGTGGAAAGATGATTCCTTACGTGGAAAGAAGACGCATTCCTTACGTGGAAAGATGTGGTTCCTGACGTGGAAAGTTGTATTCCTTACGTGGAAAGATGATTCCTTACGTGGAAAGAAGACGCATTCCTTACGTGGAAAGATTGTATTCCTTACGTGGAAAGATGGATTCCTTACGTGGAAAAATGATTCCTGACGTGGAAAGAAGAAGTTATTCCTTACGTGGAAAGATGTGGTTCCTGACGTGGAAAGAGGTATTCCTTACGTGGAAAGATGGATTCCTTACGTGGAAAAATGATTCCTGACGTGGAAAGAAGAAGTTATTCCTTACGTGGAAAGATGTGGTTCCTGACGTGGAAAGAGGTATTCCTTACGTGGAAAGATGGATTCCTTACGTGGAAAAATTATTCCTAACGTGGAAAGGTTATTCCTAACGTGGAAAGGTTATTCCTAACGTGGAAAGGTTATTCCTTACGTGGAAAGAAGTTTATTCCTTACGTGGAAAGAAGTTTAGTCCTTACGTGGAAAGGTGGGTCCTAACGTGGACGATGTATTCCTTACGTGGAAAGGTGGGTCCTAACGTGGACAAGTTTAGTCCTGACGTGGACAGATCCAGACGAAGTGTTATTCCTAACGTGGAAGAGTTTATTCCTAACATGGACGATTTATTCCTGATGAAATGCAGACGAGTCATCCCCAGTGAAGTCGCCGAAGTCTTTCCGAGTTGACGACAGATGGAGTCCTAACGTGGACAAGTTTTAGTTGAGATTTCTTCGATGATAGAATCTTTTTCAGGATGATGAAAATAATCCCCAGCACGTCGCTAAGAGATCAGTGGGTTGCCGTAACAGTTAGATTCAGTTGATGGATGTCGTCCCCCAAGCAGTATTGCAGTTTATTTCTGCGGTTGGCAAATTTCCGGGTTCTTAGTATTCAACCGTCTCGTACCTCGAAGGGTTGAAAGTCGTTCGCTCTTCACCCAATTGGGTCCAAGTCGCTTGAATAGGGGCAGCTGTTACACCCTAAAATTTGCTCAACCTATTTCACTTGGTTTATGTTTCAGTTGCATTAGCATTTGCATATAGAGTCATGTACATAGTCTAATCATCTGCATAGCATAGCATAGCAAATCATCCAACAGGGGACCAAGTACTATTCTCATCTCTATGAACCTATCAAGAGTTTATTATTCAAATTCAAGCATATCCAAGTCATCAGAAAGAATTGGAAAGCTAAAGAAGTCAGTGGATCAAGCAGTGAATCTATCACCTATCTGAGGGTATCTGGATATCATCAAAGAAGTTGTGAGCTGTGAGCTGAGCATGGAGAGTATGTAGACATCATGGAAGAATTATAAAGTCATTTGGAGAAGGAGGCAAGTCACTGATATGATCACAAGAGTTGCAGTTGAAGACAGTCAACTAGGGTCTCATCTGGGTCAACCCTGGGTCAACCCTAGGTCAAATGATTGATTGAAAGGTATCAAGAGCTATTGGAGAGATGTGGGGTTCCTCATTTGACATGTAGAGAAGGATGTGGTGTTGTGCCAAGAAGAAATCAAGATAAATCAAGGAGAAGAGGAGTTTCTAAATTAGGGTTTCTGTGTAAAATCCCCTGATTTAGGTCAAACTTCCAAGCAAGATAAGTCAAAATTCAAGCTTCAAATGGATCCTTGGCCAACATGAAACTTGTAGAGGATCTCAATACCTTTAATTTTAGTGGTGGAAGACATCAAGGAGATTTATAGAACTCAAGTTATGGTCCTTGCAAGTTATAGGTCATCTGAGGTATCTGAAATTTTGTCTGTGAAAGTTACTTGTCTTCCAAGAAACTTTTACCCCTCAAGGAGATTTCAAATGAATTTCTGGTCAACATAAGAGTTGTTCCTCATTGTCCTAGCTTTCTAGAATGGTATGGTATGCCTTCATATGATTTGTGGAACTCTACTTATGGTCTTGGCAAGCAAAGGGTATTTTGGTCATTTGAGAATTACAGGTCATTTCAAGCCTATGCCCAAAACTCATACAAGGAAGCTTCAAATGGAAAACTTCACAACATCAAACTTGCTCCAAATGACATTTTGAGTCTAGAAAAGTGATCATGAAAGATTGGAAAGGCTCATATCTCAAGGTTTCAAATTTGGTGAATTTTAATGAATAAAAAATGACCTAAAATGGAGATTTTTCATAATTTGGCCAAATGGGGTGAAATTATAGGTCATTTTGATTGGAAAAAATGTTTTAAGAACATTGGCAAAAGTGGATTTTTGAGTTTGGTTCAAGATTTGAAAGTTATGCTTGGTTACTTACAAAAGAAGTTACATAATCCAAATCCAAGGGAAAATGTGCATGGGAAGTTTCTACAAAGTTCTAGGGCTTTCCAAGGTCATCTATATATTGGATTGAGTAGCTTCATGCATTGGTTGGTGATTCATTTTGTGCATGATACCAAGTTTCACATCATTCTTCCACTTTGCAAAACCATCTCAAACTTCATCAAATCTCCATCACTTTCCAAATTTCTTGATCTGATCATTATCAACATCTTTCATAGATCACAATTCCATCAGAATTTGGTTGAATTGAAGAAGAACTCATGTTGTTCAATTTCATCATCCAAAGAGCAAGAACTTTGTGATTGCAAGATTCAAGGCATTGGAGCAAGATCTTTTGTATACAGAACTCAAGAGCAAGCTTATTGATCAATTTCCAATCATTGCAAGCATCAGATCCAAGGATTTCTATACTTGTTTTCATCATTTACACCAGGTTGGTAATCCATTCGAATTGCTTGATTTAGTTAGCATGTTAGAGAGTTATTAGGTTAGAATTGTTAGGTTAGGTTAGGTGATTGATTTTGGTGAATTTGAGACCAATCCATGGAGGTTGCCATTGGAGTGCACAATCTGTTAGGGTTTATAACATCAAGAATATGGCACTATAATCTTGGATATATAGCTTAAAATGATCAGTGTAGAGTGTAGATCATGTTAGGGTAGAAGCTAGCAAGAATTGGTATGGTTGATGACAGTGCATAACGGTGGAATCAGCACCTTCTACCTATCGGGTTTGAAGTTTGAGTGAGCTTTAGGGGAAACTATTGTCATGGCTGTGTAGAGGGAAGAGAATGGATCAACTTTGCTCTTTACATCGTGTGATTTCGTGGAAAATTGAGGGAGAACAAAATGGTTGAAGATGCGTGCATGGGGAAAGAATTCTGGTTCTAGGGTTTGCCCAAGGTTGAAGATGAAGGAGGGCCACACGATTTGGTGTTTGACTTGACTCAGATTTTAATCCAATGGTCGTGGTTTAAAGTTGAAATGTGGAGGGAGTTCTGGGTGCTAAACGCACCGTTTCATTAATTCCCCCAGACTGGGCTTTGATTCCATTTGCTAATGCCACCCCCAAACGCAGGCCCAATCATGATTTTAACTGTATTTCTTACTAAATGCACCGTTTCATTTTATTTCCTTTTTTTGTTTTTTCTGAAACCAACTGGGCCCAGACGCGCATTGCTAGGCGCACCCCCCAGTCTGGGCCCATCTCTCATTTCCAACTGAAATTAATGCTTTCTGCACCCCATTCCCAATTTAATCCATATTATTTTCCTTCATTTTTTTTACTTCTTTGAAAATTTCTAACAAATAGAAAAATGCTTATTTTTAATTGGTTGTTTTTGCATATTGTTCATAATTCTGTTAAGAAAATTATCATACAAAAAAATTAGCATTTCATTTTATTTTCATATTTTTAGTATATTTTTCTTTTAAATAGGATTAAATAATATTTAGTTTAATGCATGGATTTGTTGATTTTGGTTTGGTTAGATGCTTGTATATTTTTGATCCATTCTTTTTAGGTTGATTAGCTTAGAGCTTTAGCTTGTATATAAGATTTAATTCATACTTTTAGAACTTAATCTTAGATGATTTGTTTAGAGGTGATTAGTGTGATCAAAACTAGGGTTTAGGAGATAACATAGGTGTAGTGAATCAATTCTTTCAGGAGTTAGAGATTGAATCTTTGGGGTATGGGACTATAGGGATTATGGTTAGATAATACATCCCTTAGAAATTGCTAGGTTTCCCCTATTCTACTATTACTATCAGTATACTATTTGTATTTGCTTGACTGTGTGGTGTGCCCTCTCTAGGGTTATTTCATTTGTCTGTGTGGGGTATTGGGTTTGCTTGGGGATTGGTTGAGCTGAAGACTTTGATGATGAGGGCCATTGGAGATTAAGAGAATGAAGACCAACTTCCAGAGTTAATGAGGAGTATCTTTTGCTGGCAGCTGTTGAGGAGTGTAGGGTTTAGGTGCTAGGCAGAGCTCTAGAGTAGCAAGCTCGGTTCATAAACATGGAAGGTCTTGGTCACCTCCATCCTTCTCTATGATGCAGAGTCTCTCTAAGACACTCACCCTCTTCCTTTGGAAGGCTTGGTGATAGTGTCTAAGAGATAGAACTCTTGAGAGAAATATTCTATGTGTTGTTAGCAGTCTGTTTGCCACCTTTGGTGGTCAACTAATTGCTTAACATCCCAGTTCATTCTTGTGATTGATTCCTCAGCTTGGAGATTGAGACTTGAAGAAAAGCCATTGCAGATTGAAGACTGATGGTAAGGATCTTGCTTGAAGGTTTGAAGATGAAGACTGGTGCTAACTTGAAGACAGATGTTGATGCAGGGCTGCTGCTGCTGTTTACTTTTGTTGTTTAATTCCTGATGTATTGATTGGTTTTCCCTGACTGTATTGTTTGTTGTTTAACCTGTTAGGTTGAAAGTGAATGTTGTTCACTTTTGCCTGTTGTTTTCTAGGTTCGAGGTTGAGTGGGACTCCCTTGCCTCGCTTGTATTGCTGCATCCATGCATTTTACTGCTTTATTGTATATTGGCTATTGTTTCTGTTTCCGTTTATCCCTTAGGATCTCTGTTTCTCTCTGTTCAAGAGAGGAACATGATAGACACTAGGTCTTAACCCATGCATGATAACAGTAGGTTAGTTTGATTCCCTTCGCAACCGTAGGTCAGAGTTCTGTCTCTTCTTTCTCAAAACAAACAGAAAAACACCATAAAGATTTCAAACACAATAAAAGCCACTTCTTCCGTAAAAGAATGTGAACTCATCAAAACGTCATTTTTGTCCGCTTGGACCACTAATCAGAAGAACCCTTTTTCAGAAGGAATAAAAACAATCAAAACAGACCTGTGTCGTACATGGCCCGAACTACGTTTGCTCTGATCTTTCATGCTGTGTGAAAGTACGTAGGCATAGGATGCGATATCCTAGCGAGCAACCTTCCCCTCCTTTCCCGTAGGTAGGCGAACTACGTGGACTCTGATTTCTCGTTCCAGACGAGAATACGTAGGCATAAAGTGCGATACTTTGCCGAGTCATTTTATTTTCTTTCAGCCCTTAACCTCTAGTTTAGATAGAATAACAATCCATACCCGAAAACATGCGTGGATCCCGTCGAGTACGACGGACGTGAGGGGTGCTAATACCTTCCCCTTGCGTAACCGACTCCTGAACCCAGGTCTTGGTTGCGACGACCATACCTTTTCCCGTTTTTTGCGAGGTTTACCTCGAGCGTTTCCTTTCCCTCCTGTGGGATAAATAACGCACGGTGGCGACTCTTCTGTTCAGCCGGCGCCGATTTTCGCAGTAGCGACAGCTGGCGACTCCACTGGGGATCCAACGTCCCCTGGCTGCTAAGGACTGCGATAGTTCCTTATGCATTTGGGATCCAATGTCCCTTAAGAGAGTCAATCCCAGCGCTTGTTTTCCCGTCGAGGATTTTGTATGGGTTTATATTTCTGTCATTTACATTCAGCAACTATTATTGTTATTATTGCTGTATTGGGGTGTGACGGGTGTTCCATGATTGAGTGATAAGCCGGACTTGGGCTTGAGTGCACCTAGAATTAGAGTGGAAATTAGTGGGCGCGCACGTGCTTTGCATGTCCTAGTGTCCCACGAAATCCACACTCAGACGAGGTTCTTCTGGTTGGCCTCCTGTCCTGCCCTTTGGGTGGCTCGAGTTGCTGGTTAGTTGGATTGTCGACTCTGGGAACCGATCATTTGGAAGTTGGCTAAGTGAGGCCTCTTCGGGATTTGATGATGCCACTCCTTCTGGGAATCGTATCATCAACCCTGAAAGTCTGTGACGCCAACGACCGCATAGGATGCCATACCTTTGTCAGTTACTAGGACACCTACCTGTGAGAGGGTTTTGGGGTTATGCAGGTAACTAGACCTTCAGATACCGGTTATTTCTTGATCTGAGATCTGGGGTATTTATGGACAGTTTGGAGGTCTGTCGGAGACCAGTCAGAGTTATGGTTGAGGTCTATCAAAGACCAGTTGGAGTTATGTTATGGGGTCTATCTGAGACCATTGTTGGAGCTTTGTATTGGGTCTATCTGAGACCAGGGTTTGAGGAATGCTGGAGGGTCTATCTGAGACTTTTTGATATGGTTCAGGCTTCTCAGCTATGGCATTTGGTCCCTGTTGCATGTTACTTGCATTGCATTGTTTGCATAATCATTATCATTGCATCCCATTAACGTGTGTCTGTGCTGCAGGTGCATTTGCATATTCCCTGGTTCTAGTGTCCGGACTTCTGAGTATTGATCATGGCTGGTTTGAGGATGACAGTTGCCTACAAGTTACCTGTTCCTGATATTACTCCCATCCTGGGTCTGATTTCTCTTGCTGATGAGGATGTCCGTAGAAGCTTTAGGCAGAGTTACGGACGGCTGTTGAGATTGGTTCGCAAGTCAACTGATGATGAACTGAATGGGCTGTACGCGCTGATGCAATTCTATGACCCTGCTTTGAGGTGTTTCACGTTTGCTGACTTCATTTTGGGGCCTACCATCGAGGAGTATGTAGAGTTTACTGAGCTACCAGTACAGAATAAGGTTCCCTTTATTCACTCTGCTGCTGAGCCCAAGTTGGAGGACTTAGCTAAGGCCTTGCACATGAATGCTTCTGAGCTGTTGATGACTTCTTGGCGCGGGGTTCCAGGTTTCTCCCTCCAGTTTCTGGTTGGTAAGGCTCAAGAATACGCCAAAAATGGATGTTGGGTGGTCTTTAACGCTGTTTTGGCTCAATGTATTTATGGGATAGTGCTGTTTCCCAATTTCCCGAACTTCGTGGACATGGATGCATTTCATTTGTTTGCTGCTGGCAACCCTGTACCCACATTGATCGGGGACTTCTACCATTCGATGCACTACAGAAATGAGAACAGGAGAGGCAAGAACGTCTCTTGCTGTGTGCCTTTGCTGTACATGTGGTTTAAGAGCCATCTTCCCCTGAAGGGACCTTTTGTGGATAGTGCAACTACAGCTGACTGGCCAGAACGCCTGATGAGACTATCTTCTGAAGACATAGAGTGGTTTGACAGAGACTTGTTGGGGTCTGAGCTTATTTTCAGTTGTTCTGGGTATCCTAATGTTCCTTTGATAGGGAGAAAAGGGTGTATCAATTACAACCCATCTCTGTTCGTTCTCCAGTTTGGATACGCGTTGAAGAACCCACCTAAGGAGGAAGAAGTACAGGAATCTCTGTACTTCACAGGTGATTTGAAGGGAGAGTTACTAGCCAAGGTTCAGCATGCCTGGATGCGTATTAACAGAAGAGGGAAGCCACTGTTGGGGAAGAATGATTGTCAGGCTTATGCACCCTACAAAGTTTGGATCCAGGAGAGAGCAAGACAGTTACTGATGCCATTTCCAGCTGCACCAGTCCCCGTTCATATTCCAGTGGAAGAACCAACTACTGTTACTAGGGAGGCCTACGAGCGAGTTGTAAAAGAAAAATAAACCTTGATGAAGATGAATGAAGGGTTAGAAAAGGAATTGGCTCAGATGCGTAGTGAGAAGAACAAGGCTGTTCATTCTTTCCAACAGCAGATCGGGCTAGTAAACAGGTTAGGGGCTGAGTTGACTGAAGAGAAAAAGAAGCGGGAACGCCTGGGGCAAGAGTTCAGAAGCTCCCATGACATGCTGGAGTCCAAAAAGAAAGCACTCGATGCCGCTCACCGGGAAATCTCTTCTTGTAACAAGACTTGGAATGCTACGCTAACCAACAACAAAAAGAGGGAAGACAAATTGAAGCAGCAAATTTCTGACCTCGAGGAGCAGTTGAAGGCTAGCATTAAGAAGTATGAAGAAGAGATGATGACCAGGTACAGTCTCCAGAATGCACTGAACAAGGCCATCGAAGGCAGGAACGAAGCTGTGTCTCAGAAGCGGAAGCTAGAGGATCGCTTCGGAGAAGGGGCATGGGAGGAAGCCGCTGGTGACGTGCGACGTGTTCTCAAGAGAAGAAATCAGCTTGTTGAGGGTCTGCTTACCCGACCAAGCCATCCAGAGACCAAGAAGTTAATAGAAGAGTACCAGGCTTATGAGCGTACTTGACCATTTCATGTATTGATGCTTTATTTGCATAGTGCTGACCATCACCAGGATTGTTGGTTGAGGTCATGCCTTCTTATTGTACACTCAGTGATATTGTATTCTTGGCTTAATGAATTTCTCTGCAATATATGAGGTGTTTTCTATGATTCGGCTCCGATCACCGTATTGCTAGCACTGTCACTGCACTGACACATTCGCACTAGAATCGGGGAATGATATTCCCTAACGCACAGACACATATTGCATTGCATTCCCATTCATATTGCATTACAGGTAATTATTAAACTGTATCTCATCTCCTGCATATTCCAGGTCCTCCAAGATTAGCGACCGAAGAATTCCCTGACATTCAACCAGAAACAGCAGTAAGGAAGTCATGGGTCAGGATCAGATTGAGATGCAAGAGGTGCGCAACACCATGATGCAGTTCATACAGGCAATGGAAGCCATGGCCAAGAGCCAGGAACAATTGCAGAATATGGTGCAGCCTCTGATTGCACGGGCTAATGATAGTGCTGCCGATTTTGCTCAGCAAGGAAATCAAGGCTTTCTCCCAGGCCTCAGACGCCAACTTGTGGGGATAGACATCGAGCAGGTTCAAGCGGAATTAATTGATGTTCGAGGCCAGCTGGGGCAGTTCACGAAAGATATGCAAGTGTTGCGCTCGAATCAAGAGACGCTAGAAGAAGAGAACTGCCGATTGAAGGCACAGGTAGGATTGATGGCTGAAATATTAAGGAACGTACTCAGAAGAGAAGGAGGGCAGATGTCTGAAGACGCGGCTGACTTATTTGCTCCTCAGGGGTCTGAAGAACCATTACCCACGCATGATAGGCTTAAGAGACCCTCTCCACGGTCCGAAGCTCAGGATTCTCCTCGTCAGCAGTCGCAATTGATTTTTCAGGATAATTCAAGGAGGTGTGGTAAGAGGATGAGGTTTTCTAACAGAGTATTTGATGAGATCCCAGTGGATTATGATCAGCTGGTGCAACTCTTGTTCCAACTTCAACTGGTTGAGCCCCGCATTTTGGTTCCACTGACAGGGCAGCCACCACCAGACTATGACCTGAACGCCCATTGTGTCTTCCACTCCGGCGCACCGGGGCATAACATTGCAAACTGCAAAGCTTTTAAGCATAAGATTCAAGATTTTCTGGATGAGAAAATAATTGAGTTTGTACCAGGGGGTATAAAAGTTTCAGGGACTGATATTCCCATTTCTTCGCCAGAGGTTGCAGGCGAACCGAGGTATATCCCAGAGCCACTGGAAGCTAAGTCCCCATGTCCACAACAGTTGCCGATGCCAGGGTTGAATCTAAGGATGATAACACGTGAGCCTAAGGAATCGTCCGAGCAAAGCCAGCAGCATACGAGATGCCAGTATCCGACTCAACAAAGAATGCTGGGAAAGAAACCAAGGAGGGTGTTTGAAAAGCCTCCCTCAACGTATGCAGATTTGTTACAAACACTACTGGGTTTGAACTTGGTGGAGAAGAGAACTCTGGCGCCAATAACAGGCACTCCTCCGTATGGTTATGATGCAAGCAGGCACTGTGAATTCCACTCCGGGGCTCCCGGACATGATATTGAGGGTTGCCACGCATTCAAGCATAACGTCCAAGATTTAATCGACAACAGGGTTATTAACTTCTCTGATAGGGTCCCCAAGGTGGTGCAAAGCAATAGACAAGCGAGAGCCGGGGTGATGAAAAAGTTTCCCAGGTTTGATCGGGTCGTTGAAAGAAGATCGAGACAGCAGTAGACTACCCCTGATAATAGTTTCTGAGGATGGTTGACTCGCCAATAAGACAAAGTGCAGGAAGCCCAGTTCTGAGACACCGACATTTTTCATGTTATCTTGTTCATGTCTTCGCATTTGTAGTTTCTTTTCTGTTTAATTGCAAATTTCGCTTCTAAAACTTGTTGTTTTTTCAATTGATATTGATAAACGAAATGAATATGCATGTTTTAAATTAATCCAGTCGTGTTCACTCTTTGTGTTTCTTTAATGCTTAATGCTTGTTTTAGCAGGAATCCGGGGAGGATGACGAAAACAGATGACGAATAATATTCCGCTTGTATGCTTTTGGATAAAAACTTGTTGATGAGATACAGGCATTGTTTCAATCCATAAACACCGGAGATATAAGGAAGATAATCCCTTGATAACCCCTTTTGAGCCCAGTAGTAGGAGTTTCTTTTTTGAAAAGGAAAAACCCTAAATCTTAACCCGGGGTAGGGTAGGTGTCAGTTAGTTTGACCAAGCGTTCGAATCGTGAAAGGAGTGTCCGTACAAGGATCAATCACACCTCTGGAGGTCGTGCCTAAAAAACCACAAGGGTTAAATGGAAAGAGTGAAACAGTCACATTATTCCACAAAAAGTCAGACAAACCAGTGTCACACGACTTGTTCAAAAAAAAAACAAAAAGCGAAAAGAATCAAAAAGCCCGCTAAGTCAAAACTTGAAAACAAATGACTTAGGCAAAAATAGGGGCATCCCGCTGGACTGGAAAATCAAAAGAATCTCAAAAGATACTCAGTCCAGGCAAAAGTGAGGGAATGGAAAAAAAAACGAAAAAACGAAAAGGATTGTCAAAGAAAAGAAAAAATCCTCGAAAAAGACAAAGTCGTGTGACTCTGGGCACCCAAAGACGAAAAGCAAATGACTGTCACTCAAAAAAAATGTGTGGTATCCTGAACCATCACTCCTATCATTCCACCTCTAATAGGTTAATGCTGAAGTCAGATTAGCTGAACATAGGATTGGAGAACATAATGGCGAAGGGGTGGGTTAAAATAAACTTTGAGCCTGTGTCTTTCCTTGTTAACCGTGAACCTGACCACGTTACAACCCGAAAAAGTCCTAATTGAAACAAGTTTAGTCCGAGGGCATACTTCGGTAAAGATCGCATCGGAACTGACTCCAAAAAGGGTTCCTCTTACCAGCTTTCATATTGACATTTTGATAATTGATTCATTATATGTCGCAAATTTTTTTTTTCGGTGAACGGACTTGGATGTTGAAACTGTCATATACATTGCGTTTAATATATCTTTTATGCAGAACAACTTGTGTTACTTGTGAGTAAGCGCATGTCAACAGGAAAGATTCCTACGGTGGAAGGTCTGATCAAGATAAAATGCAGAATGCCCAAATGTTTCGTGAACTGGGGCAAGCTATATCGATTAATTCCGGTAGGGTCAGTCATCCTAGAATCAGTAAATCTGGGGCAATCAGGTCGAGATTTGGCAAATCTCTCGTAGCTATGGGCATTGTCCCACAAATCCGTCAATCAGAGACAAAAGCCATTACCAGACCAAGATAGGTCACCCTAAGAGCACGAAAGCTATTTCTGACAGAGCACCTCTTCGAGGGTCGAAATTGTAGAAGCGGTCCATGTCTGGCCGTCAGGATACAAAGACTACAGGGTCCATTCCAAAATTGTTGCAGATTCAGGGGCAAGCTATTTCAAGATAGAGTCCTGACTAGGATTTCCTTTCGAGAAGAAGTGTTCAAGAATACAGACTGGGGCATGTTAGTATCCCCGAAGCGGAGTTCCGAGAATGTGGGCTATCAAAAGATTGCAGTATGGACCAGGGGTTCGTAACAAAAGATTCGATCCCCGCGCAGGTCGCGCTTCCGAGATAACAATGTTCCCTACTGAAGAAGGATCGAATTCCCCAGCTAGTCGTAGATCATCCAAAGGATATTCTCCAGCAAAGTCGTTTATCCTCAGTAGAGTTTGGCGATTCTAAGAGTGTAGATTGTATTCAGACGGTGCATCTCAAGCAGAGTGGTTTAGCCTCAGAAGATTAATATTTCTAATTCGTGAGCTGTACTTAGACAGTCTACCCTTCCCAGTAGGGTCATTTACTCTCCCCCAGCGGAGTCAGTTGATTTTCCCCAAGAGAATTGGTTTGTCCTCAGTGGAGTTCTCTTTCCAGCAAGTGTTTTCTTTCCTCCCAGTGGAACTCGAAGATGAAGACTATCCCCGACAGAGTTGGTTGTGTGTCCCGGCATTTATTTTGTCGGAATACCGTGGGATACCTGTTCACTCTCCAGCCGAAACTCAATCATACTGGGCACATCTATTATTCCCCAGCAGAGTTATATTCCCCAGCAGGGCGTTACTTCAACGAGGTGCTTGGTTAAGTTCCCAATTTCCCAGCAGGGTTGACTTCACTTTTCCAGCATTTATTTTGCTGGAATAATTCTGTAGCACTTGGCTATCCCCAGCGGAGTGGACGTTGTCTTCAGCATTTATTTTGCTGAAGTGGTTTCTGTATCCCAGCAGGTGGAGAGAGCTCTTGATCAAATGAACTACCAAACATTCAAGATCTCGGCATGAGACATTCAATGATAATGTTAGTTTCGGCAGTACTCCCCACAGAGTTATCAGGATAAGTTTCTCTTTGTCCCCGAGTAGAGTTACTTATTTCCCCGCCAGAGTTGTTTGTTGAAGTCTCTCTAGTCCGACCAGCGGATTGTTTTCTTCAAATTTGTTGTTACGTCAGCATTAAAGGGTTTCGTGAATCAGAATTTCAGAAGCCGCCGCCGGTTATCAGAACAGGCGTCCGGTAGTTTGGTTTCCAGATATCCCTAGTAGAGTCCGCCCCAAAGTCGCTGTCACGTCAGTGCTAAGAAGTTTATGGGTTGGGATCAATGGAGAAATAGGTCCTGACGTGGACAATCTATTCCTATATTGACGACTTTTCTTCGTGCTAGAGAAGTGGGTGTCCTAACGTGGACAGATTTATTTCCCCGGATTGATAAGAGGTGCTAGTCCTAACGTGGACAGATTCGATTCCTCCGTATTGATTGGATGTGAAGTCATGACGTTGACAAAAATTGATTACTCTTTGTGTTGGTGTCCTGACGTGGACTACTTATTTCCAGCAGATATCTTTATTCGTAATGGTGAAATGTGCGTCCTGACGTGGAAAAATCAAGACGAGATGGGAGTCCTGACGTGGACAAATCAAGACGAGATGGGAGTCCTGACGTGGAAAAATCAAGACGAGATGGGAGTCCTGACGTGGACAAATCAAGACGAGATGGGAGTCCTGACGTGGACAAATCAAGACGAGATGGGAGTCCTGACGTGGACAAATCAAGACGAGATGGGAGTCCTGACGTGGACAAATCAAGAAGTGGTTTCCTTACGTGGAAAGATGGTGATTCCTTACGTGGAAAAGATTGGATTCCTTACGTGGAAAGATTGTGATTCCTTACGTGGAAAGAAGATTGTATTCCTTACGTGGAAAGATGGATTCCTTACGTGGAAAAATGATTCCTTACGTGGAAAAGAGATGTTTCCTTACGTGGAAAAAAGAGATGTTTCCTTACGTGGAAAAAAGAGATGTTTCCTTACGTGGAAAGAAGTTGATTTCCTTACGTGGAAAGAAGTTGGATTCCTTACGTGGAAAGTTGTATTCCTTACGTGGAAAGATAATTCCTTACGTGGAAAGAAGACGCATTCCTTACGTGGAAAGATGTGGTTCCTGACGTGGAAAGTTGTATTCCTTACGTGGAAAGATGATTCCTTACGTGGAAAGAAGACGCATTCCTTACGTGGAAAGATGGTATTCCTTATGTGGAAAGATGGATTCCTTACGTGGAAAAATGATTCCTGACATGGAAAGAAGAAGTTATTCCTTACGTGGAAAGATGTGGTTCCTGACGTGGAAAGAGGTATTCCTTACGTGGAAAGATGGATTCCTTACATGGAAAAATGATTCCTGACATGGAAAGAAGAAGTTATTCCTTACGTGGAAAGTTGTGGATCCTGACGTGGAAAGAGGTATTCCTTACGTGGAAAGATGGATTCCTTACGTGGAAAAATTATTCCTAACGTGGAAAGGTTATTCCTAACGTGGAAAGGTTATTCCTAACGTGGAAAGGTTATTCCTTACGTGGAAAGAAGTTTATTCCTTACGTGGAAAGAAGTTTAGTCCTTACGTGGAAAGGTGGGTCCTAACGTGGACGATGTATTCCTTACGTGGAAAGGTGGGTCCTAACGTGGACAAGTTTAGTCCTGACGTGGACAGATCCAGACGAAGTGTTATTCCTAACGTGGAAGAGTTTATTCCTAACATGGACGATTTATTCCTGATGAAATGCAGACGAGTCATCCCCAGTGAAGTCGCCGAAGTCTTTCCGAGTTGACGATAGATGGAGTCCTAACGTGGACAAGTTTTAGTTGAGATTTCTTCGATGATAGAATCTTTTTCAGGATGATGAAAATAATCCCCAGCACGTCGCTAAGAGATCAGTGGGTTGTCGTAACAGTTAGATTCAGTTGATGGATGTCGTCCCCCAAGCAGTATTGCAGTTTATTTCTGCGGTTGGCAAATTTCCGGGTTCTTAGTATTCAACCGTCTCGTACATCGAAGGGTTGAAAGTCGTTCGCTCTTCACCCAATCGGGTCCAAGTCGCTTGAATAGGGGCAGCTGTTGCACCCTAAAATTTGCTCAACCTATTTCACTTGGTTTATGTTTCAGTTGCATTAGCATTTGCATATAGAGTCATGTACATAGTCTAATCATCTGCATAGCATATCATAGCAAATCATCCAACAGGGGACCAAGTACTATTCTCATCTCTATGAACCTATCAAGAGGTTATTATTCAAATTCAAGCATATCCAAGTCATCAGAAAGAATTGGAAAGCTAAAGAAGTCAGTGGATCAAGCAGTGAATCTATCTCCTATCTGAGGGTATCTGGATATCATCAAAGAAGTTGTGAGCTGTGAGCTGAGCATGGAGAGTATGTAGACATCATGGAAGAATTAGAAATTCATTTGGAGAAGGAGGCAAGTCACTGATATGATCACAAGAGTTGCAGTTGAAGACAGTCAACTAGGGTCTCATCTGGGTCAACCCTGGGTCAACCCTAGGTCAAATGATTGATTGAAAGGTATCAAGAGCTATTGGAGAGATGTGGGATTCCTCATTTGACATGTAGAGAAGGATGTGGTGTTGTGCCAAGAATAAATCAAGAGAAATCAAGGAGAAGAGGAGTTTCTAAATTAGGGTTTCTGTGTAAAATCCCCTGATTTAGGTCAAACTTCCAAGCAAGATAAGTCAAAATGAAAGCTTCAAATGGATCCTTGGCCAACATGAAACTTGTAGAGGATCTCAAGACCTTTAATTTGAGTGGTGGAAGACATCAAGGAGATTTATAGAACTCAAGTTATGGTCCTTGCAAGTTACAGGTCATCTGAGGTATCTGAAATTTTGTCTGTGAAAGTTACTTGTCTTCCAAGCAACTTTTACCCCTCAAGGAGATTTCAAATGAATTTATGGTCAACATAAGCGTTGTTCCTCATTGTCTTAGATTTCTAGAATGGTATGGTATGCCTTCATATGATTTGTGGAACTCTACTTATGGTCTTGGCAAGAAAAGGGTGTTTTGGTCATTTGAGAATTATAGGTCATTTCAAGCCTATGCCCAAAACTCATACAAGGAAGCTTCAAATGGAAAACTTCACAACATCAAACTTGCTCCAAATGACATTTTGAGTCTAGAAAAGTGATCATGAAAGATTGGAAAGGCTCATAGCTCAAGGTTTCAAATTTGGTGAATTTAATGAATAAAAAATGACCTAAAATGGAGATTTTTCATAATTTGGCCAAATGGGGTGAAATTATAGGTCATTTTGATTGGAAAAAATGTTTTAAGAACATTGGAAAAAGTGGATATTTGATTTTGGTTCAAGATTTGAAATTTATTCTTGGTTACTTACAAAAGAAGTTACATAATCCAAATCCAAGGGAAAGTGTGCATGGGAAGTTTCTACAAAGTTCTAGGGCTTTCCAAGGTCATCTATATATTTGATTGAGTAGCTTCATGCATTGGTTGGTGATTCATTTTGTGCATGATACCAAGTTTCACATCATTCTTCCACTTTGCAAAACCATCTCAAACTTCATCAAATCTCCATCACTTTCTAAATTTCTTGATCTGATCATTATCAACATCTTTCATAGATCACAATTCCATCAGAATTTGGTTGAATTGAAGAAGAACTCGTACTGTTCAATTTCATCATCCAAAGAGCAAGAACTTTGTGATTGCAAGATTCAAGGCATTGGAGCAAGATCTTTTGCATACAGAACTCAAGAGTAAGCTTATTGATCAATTTCCAATCATTGCAAGCATCAGATCCAAGGATTTCTTTACTTGTTTTCATCATTTACACCAGGTTGGTAATCCATTCGAATTGCTTGATTTAGTTAGCATGTTAGAGATTTATTAGGTTAGAATTGTTAGGTTAGGTTAGGTGATTGATTTTGGTGAATTTGAGACCAATCCATGGAGGTTGCCATTGGAGTGCACAATCTGTTAGGGTTTATAACATCAAGAATATGGCACTATAATCTTGGATATATAGCTTAAAATGATCAGTGTAGAGTGTAGATCATGTTAGGGTAGAAGCTAGCAAGAATTGGTATGGTTGATGACAGTGCATAACGGTGGAATCAGCACCTTCTACCTATCGGGTTTGAAGTTTGAGTGAGCTTTAGGGGAAACTATTGTCATGGCTGTGTAGAGGGAAGAGAATGGATCAACTTTGCTCTTTACATCGTGTGATTTCGTGGAAAATTGAGGGAGAACAAAATGGTTGAAGATGCGTGCATGGGGAAAGAATTCTGGTTCTAGGGTTTGCCCAAGGTTGAAGATGAAGGAGGGCCACACGATTTGGTGTTTGACTTGACTCAGATTTTAATCCAATGGTCGTGGTTTAAAGTTGAAATGTGGAGGGAGTTCTGGGTGCTAAACGCACCGTTTCATTAATTCCCCCAGACTGGGCTTTGATTCCACTTGCTAATGCCACCCCCAAACGCAGGCCCAATCATGATTTTAACTGTATTTCTTACTAAATGCACCGTTTCATTTTATTTCCTTTTTTTGTTTTTTCTGAAACCAACTGGGCCCAGACGCGCATTGCTAGGCGCGCCCCCCAGTCTGGGCCCATCTCTCATTTCCAACTGAAATTAATGCTTTCTGCACCCCATTCCCAATTTAATCCATATTATTTTCCTTCATTTTTTTTACTTCTTTGAAAATTTCTAACAAATAGAAAAATGCTTATTTTTAATTGGTTGTTTTTGCATATTGTTCATAACTCTGTTAAGAAAATTATCATACAAAAAAATTAGCATTTCATTTTATTTTCATATTTTTAGTATATTTTTCTTTTAAATAGGATTAAATAATGTTTAGTTTAATGCATGAATTTGTTGATTTTGGTTTGGTTAGATGCTTGTATATTTTTGATCCATTCTTTTTAGGTTGATTAGCTTAGAGCTTTAGCTTGTATATAAGATTTAATTCATAATTTTAGAACTTAATCTTAGATGATTTGTTTAGAGGTGATTAGTGTGATCAAAACTAGGGTTTAGGAGATAACATAGGTGTAGTGAATCAATTCTTTCAGGAGTTAGAGATTGAATCTTTGGGGTATGGGACTATAGGGATTATGGTTAGATAATACATCCCTTAGAAATTTCTAGGTTTCCCCTATTCTACTATTACTATCAGTATACTGTTTGTATTTGCTTGACTGTGTGGTGTGCCCTCTCTAGGGTTATTTCATTTGTCTGTGTGGGGTATTGGGTTTGCTTGGGGATTGGTTGAGCTGAAGACTTTGATGATGAGGGCCATTGGAGATTAAGAGAATGAAGACCAACTTCCAGAGTTGATGAGGAGTATCTTTTGCTGGCAGCTGTTGAGGAGTGTAGGGTTTAGGTGCTAGGCAGAGCTCTAGAGTAGCAAGCTCGGTTCATAAACATGGAAGGTCTTGGTCACCTCCATCCTTCTCTATGATGCAGAGTCTCTCTAAGACACTCACCCCCTTCCTTTGGAAGGCTTGGTGATAGTGTCTAAGAGATAGAACTCTTGAGAGAAATATTCTATGTGTTGTTAGCAGTCTGTTTGCCACCTTTGGTGGTCAACTAATTGCTTAACATCCCAGTTCATTCTTGTGATTGATTCCTCAGCTTGGAGATTGAGACTTGAAGAAAAGACATTGCAGATTGAAGACTGATGGTAAGGATCTTGCTTGAAGGTTTGAAGATGAAGACTGGTGCTGACTTGAAGACAGATGTTGATGCAGGGCTGCTGCTGCTGTTTATTTTTGCTGTTTAATTCCTGATGTATTGATTGGTTTTCCCTGACTGTATTGTTTGCTGTTTAACCTGTTAGGTTGAAAGTGAATGTTGTTCACTTTTTCCTGTTGTTTTCTAGGTTCGAGGTTGAGTGGGACTCCCTTGCCTCGCTTGTATTGCTGCATCCATGCATTTTACTGCTTTATTGTATATTGGCTATTGTTTCTGTTTCCGTTTATCCCTTAGGATCTCTGTTTCTCTCTGTGCAAGAGAGGAACATGATAGACACTAGGTCTTAACCCATGCATGATAACAGTAGGTTAGTTTGATTCCCTTCGCAACCGTAGGTCAGAGTTCTGTCTCTTCTTTCTCAAAACAAACAGAAAAACACCATAAAGATTTCAAACACAATAAAAGCCACTTCTTCCGTAAAAGAATGTGAACTCATCAAAACGTCATTTTTGTCCGCTTTTCCCGTTTTTTGCGAGGTTTACCTCGAGCGTTTCCTTTCCCTCCTGTGGGATAAATAACGCACGGTGGCAACTCTTCTGTTCAGCCGGCGCCGATTTTCGCAGTAGCGACACAATGAAAAAACGCTTTTTAAGCATGTCGTTACATGTTGTTCCAACTTTTTTGTTTATAAACAAAAATTTGTTTTTCCTTGAATGGTTTGTGCATTTGCATTTACATTTGCATTCTCATTTCATCCTGCATTGGTCTGGCATCCGAGTTCCACAACTCATCCTTTGTTCTTGTTCAGAAAAGAGAGAAGGAGTCACGCTGAATACTCACAGATACAACACTCGATCCAGAGCTCAGAAGAAGATGGCTGATAATGACTAGAGGTTCGACTAAATGGACAACGACATTGAAGGAATCAAGGGTGACGTCAACCAGATTATGGAAGTTCTCAATATAATCAAGGCAAAAATGGACACACAGTCTACGGTAATTTCCGAAGTCGCCACAGCAGCGGCCAATGTCACGGTAGCTCCGGTTACCACTGCAGAATTTCCCTATGGCATGTCTCGGGATTTTGTGCCACCATTCAGCAATATGCAATATTCAAGTCTTAATCCACTGTTTGATTCAACAATCAGGAATCCTATTTTCACTCAGGCGGGTGGACCTACTACAGTGCGACCTGTTTTCAACAATCAACAACCAATCTTTGACATACCTGACGGTTCTGAAGCCGAAGATGAAAAGCACGAAAATTTAAGGGTAGAGATGGACATTATGGCTAAAAGGATTAGAGCCATCGAAGGAAGCCATGTTTTTGGGTCTGACGCCAAAGACCTGTGCCTGGTGTCCGATTTGGTATTTCCTCAGAAATTCAAGATGCCAGTATTCGACAAATATGAGGGGACTACTTGTCCCAAAGTGCACCTAATCATGTATTGCATGCGGATGGCTTCGCATATTGAAAATGACAAGTTGTTGGTACACTGTTTTCAAGACAGTCTTAAAGGAGCATCGGCTAAATGGTATCTCAGCTTGGATCAAGCAAAGATCCACAGTTTCCAAGATCCTTCAGATGCCTTTATTCAACAATACAAATACAACATGGACTTAGCTCCAAACCGTCGTCAGCTCCTCAACATGACACAGAAGAGCACTGAAACCATTAAGGAATACGCGCAAAGATGGCGCGGAACTGCAGCTCAAGTGGAGCCACCCCTTACTGAAAAGGAATTGGCAGACTGGTTCGTAGATACAGTCAGGCCAGAATTCTATGAACGACTAATCAGCAGTGTCACAACCAACTTCTTTGACATCGTGGCAGTAGGGGTCAAGGTTGAAGCAGGCTTAAAGAGTGGGAAAGTGGCTACGCCAAATATTAATTCCAGCACCAGCACAGCAAAAAAGCCGGTCAGCAATTTTCACAAAAAGAAAGAGGGGGATGTAAGTGCGATCACATATGGGAAAAAGGCGCAAAATTCCAGAAGCCATCGCCAGCAATACCATCCATCATCATATATAGCAGCTGTGACTCCGGTTTTTCAACAGTCACCACAGCAAGGTCCCCAGCCTGGGGCATCCAGCAATCAACACCAATATCATTCTGGCAATCAGCAACAATATCACTCCAACAGTCAACAACAATACCATCAGCCGCAAGGTCAACAGCCTCAAAACAGGGCTCCAAGGGCGAATTACCAGGCAAATAGGCAAAAAATACAGCCTATTCCCATGAGTTACACTGATCTGTTCCCCATGTTGGTAGAAAGAGGGTTGGTCAAAACAAGAAAATTAGGTGCTCCACCTAATCCACTCACATTCTACTACAACGCCAACGCTCGCTGCTTATTTCACGAGAACTCTCCAGGCCATGATCTTCAAGGTTGCTTCGCACTTCAACACCTCGTTCGTGAATTAATTGAAAAAAGAATTTTGTCCTTTGAAGACAATCATCCAAACGTAAAGAATAATCCTCTGCCAAACCATGGTGGAGTCAATGCCATTACTGAAGAAGGTGAAGGATCAGAGGATAAGACAGTCACCACTATCGATGAGATCAAGGTGCCATTGGCGGACCTACACAAACGTCTTGCTCAGGCATGAGCGCTTAAGACATCTCATGAAAACTGCGAATAATGCATGCTGAACCCAGAGGGTTGTGACGCTGTGAAAAAAGACATTCGAGCAATGATCGAACAAGGGATGATAGATATTTCTCACAGGAAAAAGGGGAAAGATGTGGCAGTCATCAAACCCGTGTTTAACATGCCAGAAGAGCCCAACAAAAGAGTTGTGTTCAGAAATAATAACAACAACAACAACTACAAGAACGTTCGGCCGGTATTCTGCGATGATGCACCCCTAAAATCTGGGAGGGGACAAGCCAGGTTTGAACCAAGGGGAGGATCCAAACCTCACCCAAGGGCTGTAACACCGAAGCAGGACCATTCATGGTGCGAATAAATCTTCAAAGAAAGGAAGCCAGCAAATGTAGCTAACATTGCCGGTGGGAGCAAAATGACCCGGAGAGGTCGCATATACCAACCGCAGACATACAATGTGGCTCCTCCGCCAACAATTCCCGTTCCAAAAGCTGTTGTTCCTCCAAAACCCATTCCAGAGGTAGTTGTCACTAAAGAGCCTTTAGTCAAAGGAAAAGAAAGCGTCAAAAATGATGAAGAAGAATTCCTGAGAATCATCAGACGAAGGGATTATAGGATGGTGGACCAACTAAATCAAACACCATCTAATATCTCGGTCATGGCCTTACTCTTAAGCTCTCCGGTGCATCGCCAGGCTTTGCTCAAAATCCTGACATAAGCCCATGTTACCAAAGATATTACAGTGGGGCAATTTGACTCCATTGTAGCAAACATCACGGCCTGTAACACGTTGAGCTTTGACGACAACGATCTGACAGCTGAGAAACGTAAGCACACTCGTGCTCTACATGTGTCGATCAAATGTGAAGAAGATACACTGTCCAGGGTTCTTGTTGACACAGGATCAGCGCTCAACATAATGCCGAAGAGGACACTAGCCAAGCTGGCTTATCAAGGTGCTACCATGAGGCCAACTTCTCTCATAGTGAAGGCATTTGATGGATCTAGGAGAGCTGTGATAGGGGAGGTTGATCTTCCTATCATGATCGGACCACAAATCTTTGAAGTCACCTTTCAGGTGATGGATATTAATCCGGTCTACAGTTGTTTACTGGGAAGGCCATGGATCCACGCAACTGGAGTTGTTACTTCTACTCTCCACCAGAAGATGAAGTTTGTCGTGGATGACCAGTTGATTATTGTTCATGGGGAATAGGATTTAATGGTAAGCAACTTGTCCTTATTCCGGTATATTGAAGCTGACGAAGATTCCCTTGAGACAGCCTTTCAAGCACTAGAAATAGCTCACACTGTTATAGTCGACGAATCGGACATAACTCGCGGGCCATCATTCACCTTTGTTCAGAGTATCAAGGCGGCACTGAAAGCTGGAATCCCATTGGGATGGGGGGAGATCATCGAAATCAACGCTCGGGCCAAAAACGATCGACAAGGGTTGGGTTACAAACCAACTCCAGAAGGCGAGCCAGAGGAAAGCACCATGAAGAAGAAGTCTTTGAAGGAAATATTTACTAGTGGCGGAATACAAATCAATTCCATCATTGCTGAAGATGAGGATTATAATCTAGATCATCTAATAACTAGGGGAGGAGCAGCTTTGCACAACTGGGAGGCTGTGGAAATTCTCGTCTTTTTACCTTTATAGTAATTCACTCTGCTTGTTAGCTTTGTGCCTTTCTTTAAAATTCCTGGTCTTGCCCAAGGCCTGCGAATTATTTTGTATTGGGCCACTTTGCAATTTGAAAATCATTAATGAAAAAGTGTTTTTGTTAAAACTCTTGTTTATTATTTTGCGCATCATTTTCACTCTTTTCGTTAAAAGGAAAAAATGGCAATCTTTTTGAAAAAAAATAAAAACAACCCTTCATCTGCATGTCTGTGTGTGTGTGTGTCTAATTGTTCCCAAAAATAAAACATGCAGAATACCTCCATCCACCACAGAATCCTATGATCCTTCGGCTCCTTCTACTAGTGGTTCATCTGTCTTTCAAGCGGAAGAAGAAAATGATGAAGAGTTAGAAGTTCCAGAAGAGTTGAAGAGAATGGTTGAGTACGAAGATGTTTATCTCCAGTCATACAAAGAGCAGACTGAGGTCATTAACTTAGGATCAAAAGAAGAAAAAAGAGAAATCAAGATTGGGGCATCATTGAGGCCAGAGATCAAAAGCAGTCTGATAGCACTCCTCCGAGATTATGTCGACATATTTGCTTGGTCTTATCAGGACATGCCAGGGTTGGATACCGACATTGTTATGCACAAGCTTCCCCTGAAGCCAAAGTGTCCTCCGGTCAAACAAAAACTTCGCAGGTCAAGACCAGACACGGCTCTTAAAATCCGAGACGAAGTATGGAAACAAATTTATGCAGGTTTTTTAGCGGTATCCAAATATCCAGAATGGGTGGAAAACATTGTACCAGTCCCAAAGAAGGATGGCAAGGTCAGGATGTGCGTCGATTACAGGGATTTAAACAAAGAAAGTCCGAAGGAAGACTTCCCTCTACCACATATTGACACTTTGGTGGATAATATAGCAAGCTTCACGGTATTCTCATTCATGGACGGATTTTCTGGTTATAATCAGATAAAAATGGATCCAGCTGACATGGAGAAGACAACCTTCATCACACCCTAGGGAACCTATTGTTATAAGGTTATGCCTTTCGGTTTGAAGAACGCAGGGGCAACGTATCAGAGAGCCATGGTCACACTCTTCCACGATATGATGCACAAAGAAATCGAAGTATACGTGGATGATATGATCGTAACATCTCAAAGCGAAGAAGACCACTTGGATCATCTGTTGAAGCTATTTAAGAGACTCCGAAAGTATCAACTGAGGTTAAATCCAGCAAAATGCACCTTCTGAGTTCGCTCAGGCAAGTTACTTGGTTTCATCGTTAGTCAACGAGGAATTGAAGTAGACCCCGACAAAGTTAAAGTAATCCAGAAGATGCCTGCTCCTAAAACAGAGAAACAAGTCAGAGGCTTCCTCAGACGTCTGAATTACATCTCCAGGTTCATCTCTAATTTGACTCCTACTTGCACGCCGATCTTCATGTTGTTACGAAAAGATCAGACGGTGGTATTGAACGAAAATTGTCAGGCTGCATTTGAGAAAATCAAGCAGTATATACAAGAGCCTCTGGTATTGATTCCTCCTGTACCTGGAAGACCTTTGTTCATGTATATGACAGTACTAGAAGATTCAATGGGCTGTGTTTTAGGCCAGACTGATGAGTCAGGAAAGAAAGAACACGTAATCTATTATCTGAGCATGAAGTTCACCAATTGCGAGAGTCGTTACTCTCCCCTGGAAAAATCCTGTTGTGCCTTAGCATGGGCCGCCAAGCGTCTGAGACAGTACATGATTTGTCACACCACAATGCTGATTTCTAAGATGGACCCCATCAAGTACATCTTTGAAAAGCCAGCTCAAACATGAAGATTAGCCAGATGGCATATGCTCTTATCAGAGTACGATATTCAGTATGTTGCTCAAAAGTCCGTCAAAGGAAGTGTCTTGTCAGAACACCTCGCAGAGCACCCCATGGAGGATTATCAACCACTCAAGTTTGATTTTCCTGATGAAGATGTGATGCATATTCAACGCACAAAACTAGAGCCTGGTCCAGAAGAAGGTCCCGAGCCTGGATCCCGCTGGGAAACGATGTCCAACGGAGCATCAAACAAGAACGGACATGGTGTTGGAGCTGTTCTGAAAAATCCAACTGGAGGGTATACTGCCGTCACAACCCGACTTTGTTTCTCGTGTACGAGCAACATAGCCGAGTATGAAGCATGCATCTTAGGGTTGGAAGCTGCTATCGATCTTCACATCAAAATCTTAGAAGTGATCGGTGATTCTGCTTTAGTGATTTACCAACTCAAAGGAGAATGGGAAACCAGGGATAAAAAATTGATCCCTTACAAAACTCATATCTTTGAGATGGCTGGATATTTTGATGAAATCACCTTCAAGCATGTACCAAGAGCGGAAAATCACATTGCTAATGCACTAGCCATGATGGCATGGATGTGGAAGGTCCAGTTTGTTAACGAGGCTCCTCTAATTCGCATTGAAAGAAGGACAGTGCCTGCATATGTCATGACAATAGATGAAGAAACTGATGGGAAACCGTGGTTCCACGACATCAAGAACTTTCTTCAAAATCAAGAATATCCAGCTGACGCATCCAGAATTGACAAAAGAGCTATACGAAGATTATCGGCTAAATTCTTCATCAGCAATGGTACCTTGTACAAAAGAAACCATGACATGGTTCTGCTCCAATGTGTCGACGAAAGAGAGGCGAATCTCATAATGACTGAAGTACACGAGGGAACGTTCGGCACCCATGCCAACAGCCACGCTATGGCTAAGAAAATCTTAAGGGCAGACTACTTCTGGTTAACTTTGGAAACGGACTGCATACTCTTAGCTCGAAGTGTCATAAATGTCAAGTCTATGCTGATAAAGTGCATGTCCCTCCACATCCTCTCAATGTGATGACATCACCATGGCCTTTTGCAATGTGGGGCATAGATATGATTGGGGAAATAGAGCCAAAAGCTTCCAACGGCCATCGCTTCATCCTTGTCGCAATTGATTACTTAACCAAATGAGTGGAAGCAGCGTCGTATGCGAGCGTGACAAAGCAAGTGGTTGCTCGCTTCACCAAAAAGGAAATCATCTGTCGATACGGTATTCCTAACCAGATCATCACTGACAATGGGTCAAATCTAAACAGCAAAATGATGAAGGAACTCTGTGACGATTTCAAGATCAAACATCACAATTCGTCTCCTTACAGACCTAAGATGAATGGCACAGTTGAGGCTGCAAATAAAAATATCAAGAAGATAGTGCAGAAGATGGTCATAACCTACAAGGATTGGCACGAGATGTTACCATTTGCTCTACATGGATACCGAACATCCGTGCGGACTTCAACAGGGGCAACTCCATTTTCCTTAGTATATGGGATAGACGTTGTGCTACCCATCAAAGTCAAAATACCTTCTTTAAAGATCTTGACGGAAGCAAAGCTCGATAAAGACGAATAGATAAAAGAAAGGTTCGACTCATTGAACCTCATTGATGAGAAAAGAATTACGGCCATGTGTCACAGTCAAATCTATCAACAAGAATGATAAGAACGTTCAACAAGAAGATTCGTCCCAAAGAGTATAGGGAAGGAGAGCTTGTGCTTAGAAGGATATGCGCGGAAAGTGGATGCCCAATTACGATGGCCCCTTCGTTGTAAAAACTGTCTTCTCCGGAGGATCTCAAATTCTTGAGACCATGGATGGCGAACAACTCAAGTATCCCATCAACTCAGATGTAGTGAGAAAGTACTATGCCTAAAAGCAGAAGACCTAGAAAGGAGATCCCAGTGCTTCAACAAGATGGAAGCCCAAAAATTGAAAGCTGACGAACGTCGGGGCAGAGTCTTGTGCAAGGTGTTAGAAGAAAGATCAACGTCTATCATTCTCGTCAGAAGCAGCGAAGCAAGTGAACTAACAGTTAAAAGGACCTGATTATTATGGGATTCTGTAACCTTTTCTGTGTGCCATTTTTTCAAATGTATAAAGTTCCCGAGGCTTGCCCTTTGTAAAGTTCTTGTCCATCAATAAAATCAGATTTTGGCCAATCATTGTTATGATCCTCTATTTTTGTTATGCAATTTCACTTATTCGTTAATAAGAATTTTCTTGAAAGCAAAGTGTTTTGAAAAACTTAAGTCTTATTTTAAAAAGAAAACACAATTTGACAAAACAATTGAAGAATTCTAGAGGTAATCTGATAACATTACACAGTTCTCAAAGTTGTGAAAGTTTTTTGTCACCTTTGACCAAACTAGATGCGTCCGATAACAATTCCGGCTCTTAAAGCCAAGACTTCTCCTCTACAGGATTATGAAGATTCTATCCGAAAAGATTGTTATCTACGCCAAGAAGGAAGTGTCGCCTGACTTGAAGCATTGGGAAAGACCGACCCGCGGGAACAAAGGAAAGCAAAACAAGGAAAAGACAGAGAGGACTCGTCACGCTGAGTCTCAATGTTTCAAGTCTGGCGACACTCCCTTTTTGGCGTAGATAACGATCTTTCCCAATAATATCCTCGTAATTCTGCAGAGGAGATTAAATGCTATGTGTTGCACCCCAAAATTTGACCCCTTAGATCCTCATCTCCATTGTAGGATCATATTCATTTGATTAACTAACCTTAACCCATTTCAAGTTTATCTTTGTTAAGATGCAGATGAATCAGGGTTTCGTACCGTCAAAATCAAGACTTCAGTGGTCTGATCAATCAATGTTTTGGATTGATTCAACCTCGATTAGGTCTCCACATCATCAAATATACTACATTGGGTCAAGTATGAATCCAATTTGAGGTGGTCACCCGGGAATTGAGAACAGTACAATTCAAGATACTCGATTAGGGTTTTCGATCAGGAAAAGTCAACTGTAGGTTGACTTTTGATTTAAAGAGTGTTTCAATGGTAGGATCAAGGTCCATTAAGCTCCTATGGCTTACTAAAGTCCATCCAAAGAGTTTCAAGTCCTCAGGATATCCGGATCATCGACAGTCGACTCGTTAGTCACCGATTGATCGAACGGTTGACCGAAAGGTCAACTCTTCAACAACAAGGAATTTGAATTCAAGTTGTGAATCAAAAATGTTCCTTATGTCATATTACACCTTCCCATAAAGTGCATGACCATTGGATCAAGGGTTAAGAAGTAATTGCAAAAATCGGGAATTAGGGTTTCGAAAGGGGCAAGACCATAACTCCTCAACCACACATCTAAATGAGGTGGTTCAAAGCTCATTGGAAAGCTCTTGACAAATCCTACAAAAGCCTCAAATTGGTCCATGATCAAAAAATGCATAGATTTGGAGTTATGACAAGATTCATTTTAAGAAGGGAAATAACTTAGAAAAATTCTAAGTTATTTAGCCTTTTTAAGTGATTTTTTCAACAACTTGGAAGGGTTTTTCAATCTATTTCCATCTAGAATTTGGAAATATCCAAAACATGAAAGTTATATATCTACTTAAGGGCTTTCTAAATTGTGGTAGAACTCCTCAATAGCATGTGTGAGCTGAAAGTTATGAACCATGGAAGTTAGGGCTGCCAACACTTGAAACCACTATGTCAAACCTCTCAAAATTCAGATTTTCACAACTTGGGCTACCCTCAGCCATTGGATCTTGCTCCTTTCTGATATTATGAAGGTTGGGTGATGCAAACACCAGAAAAAATGAGAAATTGGAAGGCTTGTGCAACTTGGAACAAGTGGATATTAAAATAATCATTTAAAAGCATGAAAGAGAAACTTTTCAAGCAAGCTGCAGTCCCCTACCATCTAGCCTCATTTCAGCCATCCCATCCTTCCCATCTCACTTGAATTTGGCTCAGCAATTGTCCATGGAACTGATGTTTAGAGATCTTGGCAAGATTTTTCAAAAAAACTTCACAAATCTCCCTCCAAAAGTGGCAAAATACCAAGCTGCCCTCACCATTGCTTTCACTATAAATAGAGGCATCTTCATTGATGTTAGATACACCAGTGCAATCTCTAAAACCAAGAGAAACAATAGCTCTCAACTCTCTTTCATTTCCTCAAGAATCTCATTTTTCAAAAACTTCCATTTTCACTAAAAAACTGTCTTGAGCAAAACTCTGCTCAAACTCAGTTCTACCATTTCCAAGTCACTCAAAACCATCTACACAATCCATAAACATTGTGTAGAAGGTGTCCATACATTCAAACCACTCAAAAACCTCATTTTCCCAAAAGTCAACCTTCACACCTTAGTATATTGACTTTCTTGCACTTTGAAAGCCAAATCCTTACTTGAGGCATTTCCTACCATTCTAACACTCCCAACACCTCATATACATCATATCTCAACTTTCCAAACTCTAAAAAACCAGCTGGAAACTACACAACTCCAACTGTCTTGAAAAGTGGTTTATTGCTTCAAGAGGAAGCAAGCTTCAAATCTTTGCCAAGGAAGAAGGTCTTTGGGTTTCTCAGCTTCTTAGCTTGCTCAAGACTTGTCTACAAGAGGTATGTGATATTCAAACTCTTTATTGATCATACATTATCATGTTTTATCATTTTGAAGTGATTTTGTGGAAATGTAGTCTTGCTGCCCCATTTTAGTTCTTTGTCAAGAACTCATGTCTTATGGTTATGATACTTGTTTTTGTTAAGGTGTTCCATTTATGAATGACATGTTGATGATGTGTTACAAATATTGCACTTTGATATCATGTTTGACTTGTCTTTGAATATTTTGTCTATGTGGTGTTTTAAGAATCCAACATTGAAATGTGGTGTGTTTGCCCTAGATCTGTTAGCCTTGGTTCATTGGTGATATTTGGATGATTTGTAAATTGTTCATGAGATCCCCCTGCCCTAGATCATGTTTGAATCTATTGTGGCACTTGTTTTCACACTTATGTTATTTCACTTTTACCATTTACCATGAGTTTGGTGTTGGGAGGTTTATGCTTGACATGTTGTGTGTTAAGTGTTCCAAAATGTTGATATGTGTTTATATGATTTGGTTTTTCCATTTAAGCTTGTTAAAATGATGAAAACATGAGATATGTTTATTAAAGCTTGTTGTGAGATTCCATGAGTTTTGCTGTCAAAATGTTTTGAACCAATATATCATATTCTGTTTCAATTGATTTCTACTTGATCCATGTATCTAGAATCAATGTTCTACTTATTTGAAACTTGTATGAGATGCTCTATCATCCTAACTGTCATGAACTTGTGTGTTGCCTACATGAATTGATCTTTTGCATTTCCTTGAGTTTCACAAGGCCATATTCTGTTTGGTATTGTTTTGATCCATTTCTTGAGTTTGATCTCACTTGTTAGCATATTTATATGTATGATATTTGTTTCCTCATAAAAACTCATTGCCTTAAAAATGCCCTGCTGCACCAAAACCTGTTTCAAAACAACTTTTTCTTACCACCAACATGTCAATTTTTGTGCCAGCTACAATAAGCTTGATTTCTATGCATGATCTCATTCCTTATCCTGATTTTGATGTGTACACATTGTTTATTGGATCCATTCTTACCTAATTCTTCATCTCTCTTCCAAACTGCATTTTAAAGCAAAATCTGCCATGAACATGCCAAGTTGCTTTTCTGTTTGCATATGCCTAGATTATGAGTTAAATCTCACCTGTTATCATATTTGAAATGTGTGTGTGTTATTGTTTTGGCTTAAAAACCTCACCATTTGAAAATACCACCTGCTGCCTCATCAATTTACCAAAACAGTTTTTTGCACTTCCTACCATAACATACCAAATCTCATTCCAATTGCCAAATACTTATTTTCTGAGTTGTAACTCATTCATTTCTATATTTATGATATGTGTGTGCTGTGTTTGTCAACATAAGACCACTTATTCACAGTTAGACCATGTTTGTACCATTTTGCTGCCAAACTGTTTTGAAACCAACTGCACACACTTCCTTGTTTTCTGTTTGAATTATGCTAGCTTGTTCCATGAAGTACTGGTGCCTCTAGATAATGTTTAGGATTTTGTTTGTACATGAACCAACAACTTTGAGTATGCTATGCTTTTCTGCCCAACTGCCTCATACATGTTTGATACAATTGTAGCTTGATAGTCATTTTCTTTTTATGTACATTTCATGGCTATCATAAGTAATAGACTCATCTATGATCATATTTGAGACTTATGTGTGGCATTTTCCTGACCTTAATTTGTTCCAATCTAGTTTTGATTCCAATATTGCAATTTTATGAGTGTTTGAGCAGCTGACTTGTGAATTTCATTTCCATGATGTTTGTGAAAATTTTTGAAGTATAGACACACTTCATATGATGTTTTGAGGATGTATGCAAGGTCTGTTTATCTCAATTATGCCTGCTCCTTGACTTGGTTTCAAACTTGCAAATTTTCTCCAATCTCACTTGTTAAGAGATAACAGTCATGTTTTTGTGTTTAAGTTTTTGTATGGTGATTTTTATAAGCTTGCTTATCATTTCCTTTCAAGTATGTTGGTGGAGGTCTCATTGATCTTTTTCTTGTTCTGGTTGATCAAACTTTGGTATGCATACATGTTGGCCTGTTGCTTTAACTTTCCACTTGCTGTCATCTCTGCACCTTGCGTATCCCTTCTGCCAGAGTTTTGTTTTGGTTTGTAAAACTTTTAAAAACATCAACTGACACGAGTAGAACTTTTAGGCCATGTATTGATTTGGAACCTTCCCGTCTGTCTTGACAGTTGCTGCATTTTCATGTTATTCATTTGCAATTCATGTACCATATTCCATTCTACTAGTTTATGCTTGAGCCTTAAGGGTCCCACACTTCTATTATGGTATATAAGTGTTGTGTGCAATACCTTTTACATGTGTATGAACTCATATTTGATAGTAGTTTTCAAAATGCAACTCAAATGTCCATCTTGCATCTCGCATCGTGTTTTTAATTGGAGGCATTATTTCAAAATTTCAGTGGCACTATCATGATCCTTGTTAAAAAACAGTCTAGTTAGGCTAAAATTTCATAAAAAAAGACCAAGTATTGACATAGTTATGAATCAAAACGCATGTTGCATCTTCACTTGTTCTTGATTCCTTTAACTTGCCCAGAAAACCATGAAAACATACCTTATCTATTTATGGGGGTGGCTTTGTACTTGGATGTACAGCCACCCCAGTGGTAATCAACTTGCGCGCATATTCCCCTTTCACTTGCCAGTCTTGGGTTCGATCCTTGGGATCAACCCTTTTTGGTATTTTATTTTCCAATTGTAATTGAATTATTTTATTCTTTTCTTCCATCTTCATTACCAGCGCGCGTGCAGTGGCCCATTGGTTGGTTGTTATGTTTGTGAACACAAGGGCATGGGTTCAATCCCCACCCATGCCACTTTCCTTTTTTTATATGTGTGTTTTGTTATTTTATGGTCATAAAATCAATCAACTTCAAAATTTCATAACTTGTTCATCGTGCATTATTTTCAACCCGTTCTCTTTGCAACTTTTTCATTGTAATGTCTAGTTGTTTTAAATGGATTGTAATTTCATAGTTGCTTGTTTTTACAATGCTTTTTGCCTGCTTGTTAGTAGATTCGTCCTTAGGTCATTACCCTACGTCTCGATTAATTTTCCCTTATACCATGATTATTTTATCTTGTGAGATTTATTGGTATTTGACTTCTTTATGTTTTTTAACATGTTGAGATTTCATTTTCTTGTTGGTTGTTACCATGAGTTATTGTTCCTTTACTAAAATCTTGAGTTTAACTGTTGTGATCAGTCCTTGTGTATTTGATTGTCATCAATGCCTAAATGTTGTCACATTTGTTATACCTTGAACCTATGACATGCTTACCTTCAAATTGTGATTTGTTTACATGATTGTTCCTTTTGTCTTTGTCAAGATATGCTTCCATCTTTGTTAAGATACTTGATTATCGGTTGTAACCATTTGTATTGTTTGATCCTTGCCTATTGTGATATGCATGCTTACCTGATTGTAATCTTATTCATCTTGCTTAATGTTCATTTGCTTTGTTAAGTAATTCTTCCCCAAGTGACGGAACTTTTTAGTTCTCATCCAAGTTGCCTCTCTCTCTCCTTCCAAAGGAAACGTCTCTCCATTGACCCTTGTGTCATTGGATAGTTCATTCCCCTCCCTTGACTTTGTAAAGTCATCTTAAACCCTAGCTTAGTTAAGTTAGAACATATGAGCCATTAGACTTTGCTTAAAGTCTAGAAAGCCTTACCTACACTAGGAGTGTTCTTCAACTAGAACCCTAAGATAGAGTTTGTAAACTCTATGTAAGAATCATAGTAATGATTACTTACTCCCCTCTTGAGTGTTATAAACATAGATCTAGAGAGTTTTTGTGAAACTCTATACATACATTGTTACGTTTGTTCCCCTTTGAATCTTGATCATAATCAAGTGTTCTTCAACCCTAGTGAGGTGAACTACGATTGCTCTGATTCTATCCTAGTTAGGATACGTAGGTAGAGGACGCGATGTCTTTGCGAGCCAACTTAGAAACTATCTTTAGGTTTTAACCTACACCTTTTACCCAACCAAATCCATAGCAAACATTTACCAAACCTAGCATGCAAACAAACAAAAGGTTCCTGTAGAGTACTACAGATGTTTAGGATATGAAATACCTACCCTAGGCATAACCAACCCCCGATCCCCGAATCTCTTAGCATTGTTGTTACATCGCGCAAAAGGTTCTTTCTTTCTTTAGACCTTTCCTTTGGATAAATTAAAGTCCGATTGTGAATTTAAGAATTTAAGATTCAAGTTAATAAATAGCTTGGTATCACGATTCTCACCGCAACACTATGTATACGATATGATCGCGAAATCCCAGACTGAGGAAGAGCACCTCATTCACTTGGGAAGGCTTTTTGCTAGACTAAGAAAATTCAAGCTGAGACTAAATCCCAACAAATGCGCTTTTGGTGTAAGATCTGGTAAACTGCTAGGTTTTATTGTGAGCCAAAAAGGGATTGAAGTCGAACCAGATAAAGTCAAAGCTATCCAAGACATGCCAGCACCTAGAACCGAAAAATAAGTTCGATGTTTCCTTGGGAGATTGAATTACATTGCCAGATTCATATCTCATCTAACGGCCACTTGTGAACCCATTTTCAAACTGCTTAGGAAAGATCAGGTTGTGGTATGGAACGACAATTGTCAGAAAGCCTTTGAGAAAATAAAGGACTATCTACAAGAACCATCAACATTGATGCCTCCAGTACCCGGACGACCTCTAATCATGTACTTAATTGTGCTAGAAGGATCCATGGGATGTTTGTTGGGTCAGCATGATGAAACCGGTAGGAAGGAGCACGCAATCTACTACCTCAGCTAGAAGTTTAAGGACTGTGAATCGAGATACTCAATGCTCGAGAAGACATGTTGTGTATTAGCTTGGGCATCAAAGCTCTTGAGGCAATATATGCTCACCCATACAACTTTGTTGATATCCAAGATGGATCCTGTCAAATACATATTCGAGAAGCCTGCTCTCACCAGACGAGTGGCTCGTTGGCAAATGGTACTAAAAGAGTACGACATCCAGTATGTTACGCAGAAGGCTATCAAAGGAAGTATGCTCTCTGACTATTTGGCACACCAACCTGTGGACGACTACTAATCTATACGCTTCGACTTTCCTAACGAAGACATCATGTTTTCCAAAAATTATACCACACTAGGCCCAAACGGTGGACCCGAACCAAGATCGCGATGGACGCTCGTGTTCGATGGTGCCGCAAATGCTAAAGGTTATGGAATTGGCAATCATTACTTCCCCAACTGGATTTCACCTACCATTTACCGCCAGATTATGCTTCAAATGTACTAATAATATGGCCGAATATGAAGCCTGTATCTTTGGGATTGAAGTTATCATTGATAATAGGATCAAGATTCTAGAAGTCTATGGAGATTTTGCGCTTGTCATATGCCAGATAAAAGGAGAATACGTAACACTTGATGTCAAGTTGATTCCTTATATAGATCATGTCTTGAAGTTAATCCCATACTTTGATGATATCACTTTTCATCATATTCTTAGAGCAGAAAACCAGTTGGTAGATGCTCTAGCAACGTTAGCATCCATGTTTCACGTCAAGTGGAAGAACAAGGCACCGTCCATTCGTTTAGAATATCTTGTGAACCTGCTTATTGCCTGGCAACCGATGCTGAAGAGCCTAAAGTTGATAATCATCCTTGGTTCTACGATATCAAGCGGTACCTAGAAACACAGGAATATTCAGAAGGCATTACCATCACTGACAAGAAATATCTTAGGAAACTTTCGTCAAAGTTCTTCCTCAGCAGTGATGTGTTATGCAAACGGAATTATGATTCGGTTCTACTCAGATTCATGGATAGACATCAAGCAGAACGCATCATAAAAGAAGTGCACGAAGGGTCTTTTAGGACACATGTCAGTGGCCACACTATGGTCAAGAAGATCTTGAGGGCAGGATACTATTGGATGACAATGGAAACAGATTGTTACCATCATGTCCAGACATGTCACAAGTGTCAGATTTACGCAGACAAAGTTCATGCTTCACCACTTCCTTTGAATGTGTTGACTTCGCCTTGGCCTTTCGCCATGTGGGGCATAGATGTAATCGGACGCATCGAGCCAACCGCTTCCAACAAATATTGTTTCATCTTAGTGGCCATTGACTACTTCACCAAATGGGTGGAAGTCGTATCCTATGCCAATGTCACTAAGCAAGTGGTGACTCGCTTTATCAAGAAAGAAATCATTTGTCGGTATGGAGTTCCGAATAAAATCATTACTAATAATGGTTCGAACCTCAACAATAAAATGATGAAGGAGTTGTGCAAAAGCTTCAAGATTGAACATCACAACTCAACACCATGTCGTCCCAAAATGAGTGGAGTTGTGGAAGCGACGAACAAAAACATTAAGAAGATCGTCCAGAATATGGTGAAAACCTATAAAGATTGGCACGAGATGTTGCCAGTTGCCTTGCATGGCTACCGCACTTCAGTACACACTTCCGTAAGGGCAACCCCGTTTTCTCTCATGTATGGCATGGAAGCAGTGTTGCCTATTGAAGTAGAGATTCCTTCCCTGAGGATTTTAGCAGACGTCAAGCTAGACGAAGCTGAGTAGATACAAGCTAGACTCGACCAACTTAATCTCATCGACGAGAAGCAAATGACGGCCATTTGTCATGGTCAACTATACCAGAAGCGGTCGAAGAGAGACTTTGACAAGAAAGTTCGTCCACGACATATCAAAGTATGAGATTTGGTCTTGAGTAAGACTCAGCCAACTCACGTTGACCCAAGGGGCAAATGGACACCGAACTATGAAGGTCCATATGTTGTGAAAAAGGTTTTCTCCGGAGGAGCCTTGATACGACCTTCCATCCCCTGTGAATTCAGATGCAGTTAAAAAATATTATGCCTAAAAGATAGATCTGGTGGACCAAAAAGAAAATCCACGCAAAAATGGGCGCCCTGGTGGACCATAAAAAGAAATGGTCCAGGAAAAACTTAGGGACTAAAGTAAAAGAAATATCTCGGTAGGCTGAAAACTCGAAAGGGCGGCCTAGGCAAAAGTTAGGGATTCGAAAGGCTAAACTGCATCCTGGAAAGACGTGTGAACTTTCTTCCATGATTACTGAGCTCTGAATGAGGGGAATCAATTCAATCATTGCACTCAAAAGTAAGGCATAAAGGGTCTTCAGAGATATATGGGTCATAGCAGAGTTAAAACTCGACAGAAACCGATTTCAATATTGTTCGTGTTGTTTTTTATATTTCTTTCAAAGCAATTACCTCTTTTAGGAATTGTCTCCTTTTGTAATGTTCACGTTTATGGATCTCCATCAATAAAGATTACTTTAATCAAAGAATTTCTCTTCTATTTTCTTATTTATATGTTTGCAAGATTTGTTTTATTGGTGATAAGTTTTGCGCATAATAAGCATTGTGGTAGAATGAATTAAGGGATTACTTACTCTCTTAGGGTAACTAAAGAGTCATCGACCCCGGGAAATATGCAGGAACACCGTTTGAAACCACGAACTGACCTGGCAGAGACAAAATCATATGGCCCAAAGAAATTGGCTTTGAATTGAGAGTCTTAGCATCTCCAATATTTGATTACATCATGAAGCAATGATGTCGGGAAGTCGAGCTTGTTCCCCCATCCGGTCCAAAGCCCAATCACATTTGGCACTTTTTTGTTTTGAAGCCACTTTCGGTTGTTACCTCTTTGTAAAACCACCTCTAAATGGTACCTTTTACTTTAAATATCTTCATTCCCCAGCAAGCCCAACCACACTTGGCATGACTATCACTCCAGACCCTCTCATATTCTCAGCATTCTGTATCATCTCACATCATATGCATACCTGAATCATATCATACTTCCCCAACTCTTGCATTTTCGCGCGCTAGCATTTGTATTTGCATTTCCATTCTTTATGAGGCATCATCATCATCAAACATTAACATATGCAAGTCAAGGTCCAGGATCAATCTCGCAGTTTTTTTCAAGGCTATCTTTAGCCCAATCAGGGGCATTTTTCTTCAAGACCATGACGTCTCCCATGACGTTATTCCAACCCGAGGGTTGATCAGTTGTCAAGATGATATTCAACCCAGTCAGGGGCATCTTCTTCAATATTGTGGGTGTTCCCCACCAAGTTGTTCAATCTTTTGTTAAACAAACTCGAGAGCTTCAAAGCAACCATCAGCCCAGTCCGGGGCATCTTCTGTAAGGTTGTAGGCGTTCCCCACGAAGTCGTTCGACCTTTTGTTGGGCAGATTCAAGATTTTTCAAAGCGACATTTAGCCTAATCAAGGGCATCTCCTTTGAAAACGTGAGTGTTCCTCACGAAGTTGTTCAACCTTTTGTTGACCAAGATCAAGAGTTTTAAAGCAAAACTCAGCCTGTTCAGGGGCATCTTCTTCAAAGTGCATGGGCTTTCCTCGTGAAAGTTTTTTCAACCTTTTGTTGTCAAAGTTATGATCCCCGAACAAGTCAGTGGGCATTCCTCGTTGACTCATCTCAATCCAATCTTCCTCTTGGGCGTTCCCCAGTGATTTGTCTCCAACAAACTTGACCTTTTGTCAATTGCCTTATGTTGCACCCTAAAATTTGCTCAACTTACTTCACTTGGTTTATGTCTCATAGCTTTAGCATTTGCATATTAGGTCATGTACATAACTAATTCATCTGCATAGCATAGCATGGGCAAGTCATCCAACAAGGGACCAAATGCAATTCTTATCTCTATGGGCATATCAAGTGGTTCTTATTCAAATTCAAGCACATCCAAGTCATCAGAAAGAAATTGAAATCTGAGAAGTTAGTGGACCAAGCAGTGGATCTATCTCCTATCTTGAGGGTATTTGAAGATCATCAAAGAAGTTGTGAGCAAGGAATTGAGGTCATGGAGTGCATATAGACATCATGGAAGACCTAGAGGGTCATTTTGAAAGTGAGACAAGTCATTGATGTGATTTCAAGAGCTGCAGTTGAAGACAGTCAACTAGGGTTTCATCTGGGTCAACCCTGGGTCAACCCTAGGTCAAATGCTTGATTGAAGGGCATCAAGGCCTGTTTGAAAGATGTGGGATGCCTCATTTTACATGTAGATATGGATGTGGTGTTGTGCCAAGGAGGAATCAAAAGAAATCAAGAAGAAGAGAGGTTTCTAAATTAGGGCTTCTGTGTAAAATCCCCTTATTTAGGTCAAACTTCCAAGCAAGATAATTCAAAATGCAAGTTTCAAATGGATCCTTGGACAACATGAACCTTGTAGAGGATCTCAAGACCTTTAATTTGAGTGGTGGAAGACATCAAGGAGATTTATAGAACTCAAGTTATGGTTCTTGCAAGTTACAGGTCATCAGAGGCATCTGAAATTTGTCTGTGAAAGTTACTTGACCTCCAAGAAACTTTTACCCCTCAAGGAGCTTTCAAATGGATTTCTGGTCAACATGAAAGTTGTTTCTAATGATCTTAGATTTCTAGAAAGGTATAGTATGCCTTCATCTGATTTGTGGAACTCTACTTATGACTTTGGCAAGCAAAGGGCATTTTGGTCATTTGGACATTATAGGTCATTTCAAGCATATGGCCATATCTCCTACTTCCAAGCTTCAAATGGAAAAACCTTCAACATAAAAGTTGCTTAGAATGATTTTTTAAGGCTAGTAGGGTGGTCATGAGATGTTGGAAAGGCTCATAGCAAAAAGTGATAAAAATGGCCTAAAAATGAGACATAAGTTAATTCAAGTGAAATGGAAAATCCTAAAATCCAAGTTCCAAATCCAAACCATGGCATATGATAGGTCATTTTGACTCCCAAGGACATTTTAAGAACAATGGTTCAGCCACAATTTTGATTTGAGGCTTAAATCTTGGGGTTGCTTTGTAAAAGTCTTGCTTGCATAATGGCATATCAAACCAAAACAAAGAAAAGCTTCATAAACAAGGTGTTTAAGCTTTGTATCTTGTCCAAAATACCACTTAAGGAGAAAATCAAGTGAATTACTCAAGTTGTAAGGATTTTGTCATGATATCTCATGTGGTGGGAAATGGAAATGCAAAATATCAAGTCATGAAACTTCAAGTTCCTACTAGAGTGATCTAGATGATTCTAGACCCTTCTAAATCAGTCTATATATTGAATGCAATCTCCATTGGTGAGAGTTTGGTGATTGTTGATGTTAATGGTGGTAGAGAAAAGAGTTTGAACCAAAAATTCTCCATTTTCAAATTGTATTGAAACTTCATCTTTCTCTTCATTACCCTTCCATTTTCTTCTACAAATCATCACTACAAACCTCCCTGAACATGTTCATGCTAGAGTGAGCCCCCATTGTTGAAGAATTGGAGCTTTTCAAGTGAAGTTGCAAGAGAGCAAAAGGGATTGGATCTGAAGATACAAGCAGCTTCCATCAAATCTTGTGCAAGAAGAAGATTATTCATCACCTAGGGACCATTATTGAAGATCTACAAGGCCTGGTTCGAAGCTTTTCAACACCTACCATTGCAAGGGTCAAGGTATGCAAAATCTTTCCCACACTTTGATTTAGGCATGGCTAGGATTTATTCTTGTTGTGAAACCATTAGAGACCATTAGGTGATTCATTTGGATGAGTTTAAGACCAATTAGTGAGGTTTCATTAATGGAGGTTGATTCTTGATGGAGGTAGAACACACTATTTAATGGATGATAATGCACTAATTTTGGTTGGTTTTAATCAGCATGGCATAGGGATTAATTATATATAAAGATTGTTGAGTTTTGTGATGCTCAAAAACTGAAGAAAGTTTGGATCCATGGAGTTGTACTGTTCGGTTAGCATGATAGAGAGAGTGTTAATACAAACCATTGCCACAGTTGGATTCTACATGAAAAATAGAGTGATTTTGGTTCTTGAATCGTGTTAAATGGTGGAGTAATGAGAGAGCACGAAGGTGATGAAGTTCATGCATGGAGGAGGTGTTTTCATGGAGTCTCTAAAACCCTAACATCAATTTGGAGAAGACAATGCATGGGTCGTACGATCGAGCCAAGACTAGTTGACCAGCAAGCCATCCAACGGCTGTCATTCACGCACGAAGATGGAGGAGGATGAGCTGCCAAAACGCAGCGTTTTAACTTAAAGCTAGCTGGGCTTTGCGTGTGAATTTGATTTCCCCACCCCCTTTGTCCAAGCCCAATCGTTTTACACTGCATTAGTCTGCTATTCGCACCGCGTTGCTATTCTTTTTCTTTTGTTTTTTTATGATTTTTCTGAATAATCATTGGGCCACGCGCGGACTGCTATCCAGACCCCCAGTCTAGGCCCATCATAATAATCAATTGCATTTTACTACTTCCTACACCCCATCATCATTTCCATTTAATAATTCACTCCAAATTTTATTTTCATTTCAAAAATTCATAACAAATTGAAAAATGCATATTTTTTAATGAGACTTTTTTTCCCATTTTCTATTTTCTGTCAAGAAATATATGAAAACATAAAATTGTCATTTTACTTCATTTTCATATTTTTTGCATATTTTTACATTTAATAGCTTTTTTAATTCTTTTGGTTTATGCTACTAATTGTTGAATTTAGTTTAGGAGCTTCCTTTAGGATTTTCACCCCATTCTTTTTAGTATAACTAGATATGGATATTAGGTGCCTCCCTGATTTTTATACTATTTTTTTAGGATTTATTTTAGGTAGTTTAGTTAGAAACTATTAGGATAGTCAATTAAGGTTGTGAATATGATATAGGTATAACAAAACAAGTTTCTTTTTGGGTTTTTTTAGGACAGAGTAGAAGATGGGACTATAGGGGTATTATGGGTAATTGATAGATCCCTTAGAAAATGCTAGAAGTTCCCCTATTATATTAATGCTATTAGTATATTTTCTGTAATTGATTGATTGTGTGGTGTGCCCTTTCTAGGGTTATTGTTTGACTGTGTGGGGTATTGGGCCTGCTTGGGGTTTGGGTTTGAGTTGAAGACTTTGCTGATGAAGCCATTGAAGACAAGAGGAGTGAAGTTCAATTTCCAGAGTTGATGAAGAGTATATCTTGCTGGCAGCTGTTGAAGGTTATAGGCACTAGGAGCTAGGTAGAGCTCTAGAATAGGAACTTGATTCACAAACATGGAAGGTCTTGTTTGCCTCCATTCTTTCTCTATGATTCAAAGTCTCTTTTAAATACCCACCTCCTTCCTTTGGAAGGATTAGTGAATGTATTTAAAAGATAGAACTTTCGAGAGAAAACTGTCTGTATCATGTTAATAATCAGTAGGCCACCCTTGGTAGGCAACTGACTGCTTAACATCTTATTCATCTTGTTAAATGCTACTTATCTTGGAGAGTGAGACTTGAAGAAAAGCCATTGAAAGATTGAAGATAGAGACCTTGCTGGAAGGCTGTGAAGATGAAGACTGATGCTTGCTTGAAGCTTGTAGATGGTTGAAGATGACTTGAAGACAGATGTTGATGAAGATTACTTTTGCTGTTTATTTCTGCTGGTTATAATTTTTGATGTATTGTTTGAATTTCCCTGACTGTATTGTTTGCCATTTAACTTGTTAGGTTGAAAGCGAATTTTGTTCGCTTTTGCCTGTTGTTTTCTAGGTTCGAGGTTGAGTGTGACTCCCTTGCCTCGCTTGTATTGCTGCATCCATGCATTTTACTGCTTTATTGTATATATCCTGTTGTTTCTGTTTCCGTCTATTCCCTTAGGATCTCTGTTTCTCTCTGCGCAAGAGAGGAGCATGATAGACATTAGGTCTTAACCCATGCATGATAACATTAGGTTAGTTTGATTCCCCTTTTCAACCATAGGTTAGAGTTCTGTCTCTTCTTCCTCAAAGCAAACAGAAAAACACAATAAGATTTCAAACACAATAAAAGACACTTCTTCCGTAAAAGAATGTGAACTCATCAAAACGTCATTTTTGTCCGCTTGGACTGTTAAGCAGAAAAACCCTTTTTCAGAAGGAGATAAAAACAATCAAGACAGACTTGTGTCGTACGTGGCCCGAACTACGTTTGCTCTGATCTTTCATGCTGTATGAAAGTACGTAGGCATAGGATGCGATATCCTAGCGAGCAACCTTCCCTTCCTTTCCCGTAGGTAGGCGAACTACGTTGACTCTGATTTCTCGTTCCAGACGGGAATACGTAGGCATAAAGTGCGATACTTTGCCGAGTCACTTTCTTTTCTTTTAACCCCTGACATGTAGAGTAGATAGAATAACAATCCGTACCAGAAAACAAGCGTGGATCCCGTCGAGTACGACGGACGTGAGGGGTGCTAATACCTTCCCCTTGCGTAACTGACTCCCGAATCCAGGATTTGGTTGCGATGACCATTCCTTTCCCCGTTTTGCGGTAGGTTTACCTCGAGCGTTTCCTTTCCCCTCTTTGGGATAAATAACGCACGGAGGCGACTCTTCTGTTCAGCCGGCGCCGATTTTCGCAGTAGCGACAGCTGACGACTCTGCTGGGGATCCAACGTCCCCTGGATGCTAAGGACTGCGATAGTTCCTTATGTATTTGGGATCCAACGTCCCTTAAGCGAGTCAATCCTAGCGCTTGTTTTCCCGTCGAGGATTTTGTATGGATTTATTTTTTCTGTATTTTACTTTCAGCATTGTATTATTGTTATTATTGCTGTATTGGGGTGTGACGGGTGTTCTATGATTGAGAGATAAGCCGGACCTGGGCTTGAGTGCACTTAAAATTAGAGTGAAAAGTAGTGGGCGCGTGCCGGCTTTGCTTGCATTAGGGTCCCACAAAATCCACACTCGGACGAGGTTCTTCTGGTTGGCTTCTTTTTCTACCCTTTGGGTCGAAGGGGTTGTTGGTTTGTTGAATTGTCGACTCCGGGAACCGATCAATTGGAAGTTGGCTAAGTGAGGCCTCTTCAGGATTTGATGATGCCACTCCTTCTGGGAATCGTATCATCAACCCTGAAAGTCTGTGACGCCAACGACCGCATAGGATGCCATACCTTGTGTCAGTTATTAGGACACCTACCTGTGAGAGGGGTTGGGCATGCAGGTAACTTGACTTCCAGATTACCGGTTTTCTTGACTGAGATTCAGTAATATGTGAAGGCAGCTTTACAGGGTCTGTTGAAGACCAGGTTCGAGCATTGTTTTGGTTTGCTGACACCAGGTTCAAGCAGTGTTATGAGTCTGACTAAGACCAGTATGGTGGATTCTTCTCAGCCAGGGGCACTTGGTCCCTTGTGTGTGCATTTTGCATTTTTGCATGACTGTTTCCATTTGCATTACATTTTGCATATTCCTCCTCATTCGGAACAGGGAGCTTACCCGTTTTTGTCCGCTTCATCAGTTGATTCCCCGACATTCGCATTGGACTTGAGTTAGTATTGGGATAGATCATGGCTTCAGGAGAGCAGAACTTGGTTATTACTCGGGCGGAGTTCGAATTGTTGAAACACCAGGTGAGTCAGATCAGGGAAGACATCACAGCTATGCATAGAGGAGATAACAATGGTCAAAGAGCTCAGATGAACAATGTTGCTCAGCCTGTGCAAACCCCTGTCAGAGGTTCATATTCTCTCAATGACTCCGAGTATCACAATTTCACTTTTTCTACGCCAGATTCTCCAAGGATTTTGCCACCTCCGAGAGTTGTTACACATGTTGATATTCAGAACCCACTGACTGCTGAGTATATGGGAAGACTTCAGACGTTGGAAGACCAGATTGCTGCCTTGGTGAATAAGAACACTCTTGATCTGAATGCTGCGAGCATGTGTTTAGTGCCCGGTCTTGTATTGCCTCCAAAGTTCAAAGCGCCCAATTTCGAGATGTACAAAGGGGATAGTTGTCCAAAGCTACATTTGGTTATGTTCTGCCGGAGAATGACTTCGTTCGTGCCTAACGACAAGCTGATGATTCACTGCTTTCAAGATAGTCTGACTGGGACATCTCTGAGTTGGTATATGCAGTTAGAGAGTGATCAGATCCGATCATGGGCGGATTTAGTCGACGCTTTCCTGAAGCAGTATGACTACAATCTTGATGAGGCTCCTAGTCGCATGCAGTTGCAAGAATTGTCTCAAAGGAACGATGAACCTTTCAGGAAGTATGTTCAGAGATGGAGAGAATTTGTTGCCAGAGTGAAGTCGCCGCTCCTAGACCGAGAGTTAATGAGCATGTTTGTACACTCCCTGGAGAGCCCGTACCTCGAAAGAATGCTTGGAGTTACGTCAAACAGTCAGGCTAGTGAAGCTGAATCTCTTTATGACTATCAGAATGAAAAAGGAGCTGTGATCAATGCAATCATGTCAGATGTTGGATATCCTCGAGATGGAGTGGTGAAATCTGTTGGATCAGTATCTCCTGTGGCTTGTTACGCTGGACAGACCACTGTGCCTGGGGCATCCTATCAGGAACGCTATGTCGCTCCTCATGCTAACCAGCGAACTCGTGGCCGAGGTTATCAGAATCAGCGTCAGAATCAGAATCGACCTCGCAACAATTTGGAACGAAGGAAAGCTCCTTCTCACCCAGTGCCTATGCCGTATAGCCAGCTGCTACCATCTTTGATCCAGAGTTCTTTGGTGGAACCTAAAGCTCTTAAGCCAGTTCCAGAACCTTACCCTCCTGGGTACAATCCTCACGTTCAGTGTGGTTACCATGGTGGCTCCCCCGGACATTCGACGGAAGATTGCAAAGCTTTTCAAGAAAAAGTACAACAGTTGATTGACCAAGAGTACATTTCCTTTCCAGAAGGAGTTTTGTTTGTTCATGCCAACTTCTCAGCTGTCTAAGCTCGTAGATTCAGAGGGTCCTTTTCAAGAAGCCAGTGGTCCAGACAGGAGGGCACCCTCAGCATTGGCAGTCCTCGAACTTTTTATCATTTGCATTTGTAGTTTCTTTTCTGGTAGTTACTACTTGATGTAAACATTGTTTGTTTCGAATGGTGATATTAATAAAGTGACTATGCATTTTTCTGAATTAATCATGTCGTTGTCGCTCATTTATTGCATTGCATTGACAATTGCATTTTATTTACTCCACTTTATCACTATGATTAGCAACGATTTGAGGGAGGATGACGAAATAAACTCATAACCGATGATCGTATGCTTTCAGATAAAACCTTGCCGATGACGTACAAGGCATTGTTTCAAATCCCCAAACACTGGAGATATAAGGAGTTAGTCCCTTGTTAACCATTTCGAGCCAGGAAGTAGAAGTTCTTTCGGACTTTTAAACCCTCACATCTTAACGCGGGGCAGGGTAGTTGTCAGTTAGCTTGACCGAGCGTTCAAATCTTACAGAGGAGTGGTGCCTTTCGAGGACCAATCAGTTTATACCCCTCGAGAGGCCGCGTCTCGTCAACCACAATGGTTAAACCTCACCAATCAGGAGTAAGACAGTTACAATCCTTTCGGAGCAATCAAGACAATCAGTGTCACACGACTTTGTTCCAAGAAAAAAAAAAGAAAGCCCGCTAAGTAAAAAGAAAAAAGAAAAAGCTGGAAAGCTAATACTTAGGCAAAAATTAGGGCATCCCGCTGGACTTCAAAAGAAAAAAAAAATCGAAAAGAACTCAAAGGGAGTCAGTCCAGGCAAAAATTAGGGAATCAAAAGAACGAAAAAGAAAGGATATCAAAAGAAAAATCCTCGAACAAGGACAAGGTCGTGTGGATACAGACACCGAAAATGAAAAGGAGTAACTGTTACTCCGAAACCTTGTGAGTTCCTTAGCCATGGTCCTTACCATTCAACATACCTCTCGAAGAGGCGAGCGCTCGAGCCACGTTAACTGAACTTTAGGATCGGAGATCATCACGTAGAAGGGGTGGGTACAAAACATAATTTGAGCCAAATATCCTTTGTTTCACGAACCGTGAACCCGACCACGATACAACCCTTAAAAGACCTAATTGAGGCAAGGTTTATTCTGAAGGCGCATTACGGTAAGGTTGAGTAACCTGACTCCCTCTTGATTTGCTAGTCATATCCTTGTTGCATTTTTCACTGATCACATAAGCACTACGTTTGAACTTTGGTTCATTCATCACTCACAGTCATGACACGTAAATGAGTGACAGCACAAATTTTTTCAAAAAAAATCTGCATGAACACTGCATTAAAATTACCATTCGGGATTGAACAATTTTACTTGCAGGTCAGTAGTTGACATAAAGGAAATTCCAACAGGGAATAATCGAACAGGATTGAATAATTCAACAGTCTGGATCAGAATGGTGTATGTTGTGAAACCCTGTAAATCTGGGGCATTGACTTCCCGTGAGTTCGGAATCAATTAGTCTGAGGAAAAGTCCCGAAGCATCGGTTGATTATGGGGCAGCTTACTTGAGAAGCAGTTGATTAGAAGCGAATCTTCTCGAGAGCCAATCAGGGGCAGTTATCCAGAATGCTATGTTTGATCAGGGCAGGTTAAGTCGCTCAACGCTCGTTCAGGGGCAAGTCACTATGTTGATAGTTGTTGAATTGAGGGAATCCTTTTGTCGTGCAAACACCGGGGTGAGCCATCGCAAGGTCGTATTATAGCAAGGTGCTTTCGGTTCAGAGTGGGTTTTGCCAAGAACCAGATTAAGGCAAAGTCATTGCAGACAGGGGCATGTCATCCCAAGAGTGCAGGGATTATTCTTTATTCGAGAGGCGTTCGATTCGAAGTATCTCGCTAAAGTTCAGAATACTGGGGCAGTTCATATTAAACCATCCGGGTACAGATTTTCAGACTATCCCATAGAGGTTCCTGCAGGCCGGGGCATAACAGAGGCGAAAGAGTTGTTCTTCTCAGTGTCATCAGAGTTACTCAGAGCTACTTGAGCAGATTCAGCCAATCTTCAAGTTTGAGACAATTGTGACCCTTCTACTAGAAGCCGTGAATTCAGACATGGTATTGTCCAGCATCAGGAGTATATGACCTATCATGGATGTACAAAAGCCCCAACCATACTTGGCACGTTCATTTGTCCCCAGTAAAGTCGTACATTCGAGAATCAGTTCATCTGGGGCAATTAGGTTGAGATTTGGCAAATCTATCGCGGCTATGGGCACTGCTCCACGAATCAGCCGATCAGGGGCAAAAGATTATCGCAAGACCGGGGCAGAACACCCTAAAAACAAAATATGTTGTTGGGACATTCTTTTGGGGGTTGACGTGCAGAAACAGTACAGATCTAACCGTCAGGGTACAGAGATCGAAGAGTCCTTATCAAAAGGTTGGTGCCGATTCAGGGGCAAGGTATTGCGAGTAGCACTATGGCTAGCCTTTCTTTTTCAGACGAAATGCTCGGACTGGGGCATGTTGGTATTTATGGGGCAAATTTCCGAGAAGGAATAGAGTTCATGTTGCCCTAACCAGAGGCTTTTAATGAAAGACTTGATCACCGTGTGAAGTGAATCCCCATGCAGGTCGCGCTTCTGAGATAACTATGTTCCTTACCGAAGAAGGATCAAATTCCCCAGCTAGTCGTAGCTTATCCAAAGGGCATTCTCCAGCAGGGTCGTTTACTCTCAACAGAATTGACGATTCCAAGATCGAAGGTTGTATTCAGACAGTATGGTGTCCCCCAAAAGGATTCCCCCATCTCGAGCAGAGTCGTTTAGCCTCAGAAGATTAATATTCCCAACTTGTGAGCTGTACTCAGACAGTCTACCCTTCCCAGTAGGGTCATTTACTCTCCCCCAGTGGAGTCAGTTGATTTTCCCCAAGAGGGTCGTTTCGTCCCCAGCGGAGTTCTCCCTTTTCAGCAAGTGTTTTCTTTCCTCCCAGTGAAAACCGAAGGTTAAAACTCTTCCCGACAGAGTTGGTTGTGTGTCCTGGCACTTATTTTGCCGGAATACCGTGTGATACCCGTTCACTCCCCAGTAAAAGTCCAATTTTCATTGGCACGGGTAAGTTGTCCCTGACAGAAGTCCAATCATGATTGGCGCATTCAGTTATTCCTCAGCGAAGTTGGCTTCACTCTTCCAGTATTTATTTTGCTGGAATAATTATATGACACCTGGTTATCCCCAGCGGAGTTGGCGTTGTCTTCAACATTTATTTTGCTGAAGCGGTTGTCTGTATCCCAGCAGTTCGAGTCTGCATTTGCATCGGTATATAGTGTCATACTTGCATCCACCAAATAAAAAACGCGCAGCATTTCCATGTCGAATGGAGCATTACGTCATTGTCAAACATATGCATTTTGAAACATAAACCAGGTTGGTTAACCTTTTGTGTTCTAGTGTTGTTTCCCTTGCAGGTGGGGGGAGCTATTGCTCAAATTAATTACCAAACATTCAAGATATCGGCGCGAGACATGTAATGATAATGTCAGTTGTGGCATTATTCCCCACAGAGTTGCTTGATTAAGTTTCTCTTACCCCTCCAGCGGAGTATTTCTTCAAGGTTGTTGTTGTGACATCATCAAAAGATTTCGTGAATCGATTTTTGGAAGTTGCCGCCTATGTTAAAATAGGTTGTCTGGCAGTGTGGATTCGGAAAACCCCAGTAGAGTCCTTCTCAGATTTGCTGCCATGTCAGCACTGGAAATTGGAAGACTAGACTCATATTGTGTTACCCATATGATTGATAGAGCTAGCTGCTGCAAAGATAGGCAGAAAAGCTGTATCCGAGTTATTTTCCCGCAGTGGTGGCGGAGTTATTTCCCGTAGTGGTGACGGAGTTATTTTCCCGTAGTGGTGACGAAGTTATTTTCCCGTAGTGGTGACGGAGTTATTTTCCCGCAGTGGTGGCGGAGTTATTTTCCCGTAGTGGTGACGGAGTTATTTCCCGCAGTGGTGGCGGAGTTATTTCCTGTAGTAATGACAAAGTATTACCCGTAGCGATGGCGGTGTTGTTATTTTTCCAGATTATCTTCTCGCAGTGGTGGCGGAGTGATGACGGTGTTATTTTTCTGTAATGGTGACAGAGTGATTTTCCTGTATCATTGGCAGGGTCATGTTGTGTTGACAGAAGTACTTCCCCACTGAAGTCGTCCAAGTTCATTCCAGTATTGACGAGATAATATTGAAATCAGATAATGTTCCCCAAACAGTTGTGCAGTTTATTTCTGCGGTTGGCAAATTTCCGGGTTCTTAGTATTCAACCGTCTCGTACCTCGAATGTCTGAAGGCCGTTCGCTCTTCACCCAGTCGGGTCCAAGTCGCTTGAATAGGGGCAGCTGTTGCACCCTAAAATTTTCTCAACTTACTTCACTTGGTTTATGTCTCATAGCTTTAGCATTTGCATATTAGGTCATGTACATAACTAATTCATCTGCATAGCATAGCATGGGCAAGTCATCCAACAAGGGACCAAATGCAATTCTTATCTCTATGGGCATATCAAGTGGTTCTTATTCAAATTCAAGCACATCCAAGTCATCAGAAAGAAATTGAAATCTGAGAAGTTAGTGGACCAAGCAGTGGATCTATCTCCTATCTTGAGGGTATTTGAAGATCATCAAAGAAGTTGTGAGCAAGGAATTGAGGTCATGGAGTGCATATAGACATCATGTAAGACCTAGAGGGTCATTTTGAAAGTGAGACAATTCATTGATGTGATTTCAAGAGCTGCAGTTGAAGACAGTCAACTAGGGTTTCATCTGGGTCAACCCTGGGTCAACCCTAGGTCAAATGCTTGATTGAAGGGCATCAAGGCCTGTTTTAAAGATGTGGTATGCCTCATTTGACATTTAGATATGTATGTGGTGTTGTGCCAAGGAGGAATCAAAAGAAATCAAGAAGAAGAGAGGTTTCTAAATTAGGGTTTCTGTGTAAAATCCCCTGATTTAGGTCAAACTTCCAAGCAAGATAATTCAAAATGCAAGTCTCAAATGGATCCTTGGAAACCATGAAACTTGTAGAGGATCTCAAGACCTTTAATTTGAGTGGTGGATGACATCAAGGAGATTTATAGAACTCAAGTTATGGTTCTTGCAAGTTACAGGTCATCAGAGGCATCTGAAATTTGTCTGTGAAAGTTACTTGACTTCCATGCAACTTTTACCCCTCAAGAAGCTTTCAAATGGATTTCTGGTCAACATGAAAGTTGTTCCTCATGATCTTAGCTTTCTAGAAAGGTATAGTATGCCTTCATCTGATTTGTGGAACTCTACTTATGACTTTGGCAAGCAAAGGGCATTTTGGTCATTTGGACATTATAGGTCATTTCAAGCATATGGCCATATCTCCTACTTCCAAGCTTCAAATGGAAAAACCTTCAACATAAAAGTTGCTTAGAATGATGTTTTAAGGCTAGTAGGGTGGTCATGAGATGTTGGAAAGGCTCATAGCAAAAAGTGATAAAAATGGCCTAAAAATGAGACATAAGTTAATTCAAGTGAAATGGAAAATCCTAAAATCCAAGTTCCAAATCTAAACCATGGCATATGATAGGTCATTTTGACTCCCAAGGACATTTTAAGAACAATGGTTCAGCCACAATTTTGATTTGAGGCTTAAATCTTGGGGTTGCTTTGTAAAAGTCTTGCTTGCATAATGGCATATCAAACCAAAACAAAGAAAAGCTTCATAAACAAGGTGTTTAAGCTTTGTATCTTGTCCAAAATACCACTTAAGGAGAAAATCAAGTGAATTACTCAAGTTGTAAGGATTTTGTCATGATATCTCATGTGGTGGGAAATGGAAATGCAAAATATCAAGTCATGAAACTTCAAGTTCCTACTAGAGTGATCTAGATGATTCTAGACCCTTCTAAATCAGTCTATATATTGAATGCAATCTCCATTGGTGAGAGTTTGGTGATTGTTGATGTTAATGGTGGTAGAGAAAAGAGTTTGAACCAAAAATTCTCCATTTGCAAATTGTATTGAAACTTCATCTTTCTCTTTATTACCCTTCCATTTTCTTCCACAAATCATCACTACAAACCTCCCTGAACATGTTCATGCTAGAGTGAGCCCCCATTGTTGAATAATTGGAGCTTTTCAAGTGAAGTTGCAAGAGAGCAAAAGGGATTGGATCTGAAAATACAAGCAGTTTCCATCAAATCTTGTGCAAGAAGAAGATTATTCATCACCTAGGGACCATTATTGAAGATCTACAAGGCCTGGTTCGAAGCTTTTCAACACCTACCATTGCAAGGGTCAAGGTATGCAAAATCTTTCCCACACTTTGATTTAGGCATGGCTAGGATTGATTCTTGTTGTGAAACCATTAGAGACCATTAGGTGATTCATTTGGATGAGTTTAAGACCAATTAGTGAGGTTTCATTAATGGAGGTTGATTCTTGATGGAGGTAGAACACACTATTTAATGGATGATAATGCACTAATTTTGGTTGGTTTTAATCAGCATGGCATAGGGATTAATTATATATAAAGATTGTTGAGTTTTGTGATGGTCAAAAACTGAAGAAAGTTTGGATCCATGGAGTTGTACTGTTCGGTTAGCATGATAGAGAGAGTGTTAATACAAACCATTGCCACAGTTGGATTCTACGTGAAAAATAGAGTGATTTTGGTTCTTGAATCGTGTTAAATGGTGGAGTAATGAAAGAGCACGAAGGTGATGAAGTTCATGCATGGAGGAGGTGTTTTCATGGAGTCTCTAAAACCCTAACATCAATTTGGAGAAGACAATGCATGGGCCGTACGATCGAGCCAAGACTAGTTGACCAGCAAGCCATCCAACGGCTGTCATTCACGCACAAAAATGGAGGAGGATGAGCTGCCAAAACGCAGCGTTTTAACTTAAAGCTAGCTGGGCTTTGCGTGTGAATTTGATTTCCCCACCCCCTTTGTCCAAGCCCAATCGTTTTACACTGCATTAGTCTGCTATTCGCACCGCGTTGCTATTCTTTTCCTTTTGTTTTTTTATGATTTTTCTGAATAATCATTGGGCCACGCGCGGACTGCTATCCAGACCCCCAGTCTGGGCCCATCATAATAATCAATTGCATTTTACTACTTCCTACACCCCATCATCATTTCCATTTAATAATTCACTCCAAATTTTATTTTCATTTCAAAAATTCATAACAAATTGAAAAATGAATATTTTTTAATGAGACTTTTTTTCCCATTTTCTATTTTCTGTCAAGAAAAATATGAAAACATAAAATTGTCATTTTAATTCATTTTCATATTTTTTGCATATTTTTACATTTAATAGCTTTTTCAATTCTTTTGGTTTATGCTACTAATTGTTGAATTTAGTTTAGGAGCTTCCTTTAGGATTTTCACCCCATTCTTTTTAGTATAACTAGATATGGATATTAGGTGCCTCCCTGATTTTTATACTATTTTTTTAGGATTTATTTTAGGTAGTTTAGTTAGAAACTATTAGGATAGTCAATTAAGGTTGTGAATATGATATAGGTATAACAAAACAAGTTTCTTTTTGGGTTTTTTTAGGACAGAGTAGAAGATGGGATTATAGGGGTATTATGGGTAATTGATAGATCCCTTAGAAAATGCTAGAAGTTCCCCTATTATATTAATGCTATTAGTATATTTTCTGTAATTGATTGATTGTGTGGTGTGCCCTTTCTAGGGTTATTGTTTGACTGTGTGGGGTATTGGGCCTGCTTGGGGTTTGGGTTTGAGTTGAAGACTTTGTTGATGAAGCCATTGAAGACAAGAGGAGTGAAGATTAATTTCCAGAGTTGATGAAGAGTATATCTTGCTGGCAGCTGTTGAAGGTTATAGGCACTAGGAGCTAGGTAGAGCTCTAGAATAGGAACTTGATTCACAAACATGGAAGGTCTTGTTTGCCTCCATTCTTTCTCTATGATTCAAAGTCTCTTTTAAATACCCACCTCCTTCCTTTGGAAGGATTAGTGAATGTATTTAAAAGATAGAACTTTTGAGAGAAAACTGTTTGTATCATGTTAATAGTCAGTAGGCCACCCTTGGTAGGCAACTGACTGCTTAACATCTTATTCATCTTGTTAAATGCTACTTATCTTGGAGAGTGAGACTTGAAGAAAAGCCATTGAAAGATTGAAGATAGAGACCTTGCTGGAAGGCTGTGAAGATGAAGACTGATGCTTGCTTGAAGCTTGTAGATGGTTGAAGATGACTTGAAGACAGATGTTGATGAAGATTACTTTTGCTGTTTATTTCTGCTGGTTATAATTTTTGATGTATTGTTTGAATTTCCCTGACTGTATTGTTTGCCATTTAACCTGTTAGGTTGAAAGCGAATTTTGTTCGTTTTTTCCTGTTGTTTTCTAGGTTCGAGGTTGAGTGTGACTCCCTTGCCTCGCTTGTATTGCTGCATCCATGCATTTTGCTGCTTTATTGTATATATCCTGTTGTTTCTGTTTCCGTCTATTCCCTTAGGATCTCTGTTTCTCTCTGCGCAAGAGAGGAGCATGATAGACATTAGGTCTTAACCCATGCATGATAACATTAGGTTAGTTTGATTCCCCTTTTCAACCATAGGTTAGAGTTCTGTCTCTTCTTCCTCAAAGCAAACAGAAAAACACAATAAGATTTCAAACACAATAAAAGACACTTCTTCCGTAAAAGAATGTGAACTCATCAAAACGTCATTTTTGTCCGCTTGGACTGTTAAGCAGAAAAACCCTTTTTCAGAAGGAGATAAAAACAATCAAGACAGACTTGTGTCGTACGTGGCCCGAACTACGTTTGCTCTGATCTTTCATGCTGTATGAAAGTACGTAGGCATAGGATGCGATATCCTAGCGAGCAACCTTCCCCTCCTTTCCCGTAGGTAGGCGAACTACGTTGACTCTGATTTCTCGTTCCAGACGGGAATAGGTAGGCATAAAGTGCGATACTTTGCCGAGTCATTTTCTTTTCTTTTAACCCCTGATCTGTAGAGTAGATAGAATAACAATCCGTACCAGAAAACAAGCGTGGATCCCGTCGAGTATGACGGACGTGAGGGGTGCTAATACCTTCCCCTTGCGTAACTGACTCCCGAATCCAGGATTTGGTTGCGATGACCATTCCTTTCCCCGTTTTGCGGTAGGTTTACCTCAAGCGTTTCCTTTCCCCTCTTTGGGATAAATAACGCACGGAGGCGACTCTTCTGTTCAGCCGGCGCCGATTTTTGCAGTAGCGACACCTTACTATCATCCTTTTGGTGATAGCCGAACCTCGTCAGTTCAACCTAGCCTGCATCCTTTTGGTGTTGGTTGCCTTCAAGATTGGGAAGTTATTATCATCCTTTTTATGGTAATAACTCTTTAGTTCGCTCTATCATCCTTTTGGTGGTAGGTCTATCATCCTTTTCGTGCCAGATAGCGCGAGTGTGGCTCTATCACCCTTTTGGTGGTAATAGTCGGTGTAAGTTTCGCTCCGTCATCCTTTTGGTGATAAGTCTGTCATCCTTTTGGTGATGAGTCTGTCATCCTTTTGGTGATGAGTCTGTCATCCTTTTGGTGCCAGATTGTGCGAATAATCCCTGCATCCTTTTGGTGTCAGGATTGTGATGCGTGTGTCGCACTATCATCCTTTTGGTGATGGGTCAGTCATCCTTTCGGTGCCAAATTATGCGAGTGTTCCCTACATCCTTTTGGTGTCAGGGTTGTGTGTGTGTGTGTCGCTCCATCATCCTTTTGGTGATGAGTCTGTCATCCTTTTGGTGTCATGACTGTTGGTGTTTCGCTCTGTCATCCTTTTGGTGGTGGGTCTGTCATCCTTTTGGTGTTAGATCGTGTGAGTGTTGCTCTACCATCCTTTTGGTGGTAGTTTTTGTGTTTGTGTTGCACTATCATCCTTTTGGTGATAGGTCTGTCATCCTTTTGGTGTCAGATTATCTCAAGTTATCATTCTTTTGGTGATAATATTTTGTTAAGATACTCAGTGTCCACTCGAGAGTTGACATTAATTCGTTATCTATTTCCCAAACACTTTCTTTTCTTTTTGGACAAATTCAGGGTCTTCTTTGTATTTATTTGTCTTCTACCTTGAAAGAATGAGGCTGTTGCAGTTCATCTTACTCAGTCTAAGCCAATTAGATAGGAGCATTTGTCATACCCCAAATTTGACCTACCTAATTATTTTCATATGTACATCAATCCATTAACCAAGATGTATTGCTTCTGCTTGTTGTTCAAGTTTAGACAAGTTTGAATTCAAGGTATTCTGTCAGGTGGGTGATCAATATTGAATGGGTTTCATCTGGTTATAGCCTAACTTTGGTCAAGTAGGTTTGTGTCTTGATTGAGACCATGGTGGGCACAATTTAAGTGGTGTATGAGGTTTGTGTTCCATTTCAGGTCATTTGTCTGTGGCTCAAATTGTCAGGCTGTAATAGGCCAAATTCAGATGGCTTTATTGAAGAATTTATCTGTGGATTCAAGGCACTAGTTCAATCATAATTCAAGGTTAATTGATTCATGATGGACTTTATTTTTAAGATCGGTTCAAATCTTATTTCAATTCAAGTGGAAATTCAAGAAAAAAGTAGAATTTGGTTGTTCAAGAATTCAAGTCCAAAATGGGGAGTTCTAATGGAGTTGAAGATTCATTTTGCTTCAGGATCATTATCTCAGGATCAACGATTTTAAGTTTGTTTTTTTTAAGTCAGCCAGGTCTTGTATTCATAGCATTTGCAAGTGTGATCCAAGGATATTAGGTTCAACAACGTTGCAAATTTGGTTGGGGACGTTTATGAGGTCAAAGTCCATTGTTTAATAATAAAAAATCCTATTTCAAAAAAATTAAAAAAAAACGCTATGGATTAATAAGACTTTCCAGTCAATTCAAAAAAAACATGTCTTTTTTACAAAAGAAATCCATTGTCCAAAATCCTAAATTTTTTTTACTCAAATTCCATACATGGTGTGCAAAGGCGCATATGGCGTTAATCTTTCCTAATATCCTAGCCATATGCGCCTTTGCACACCATCCACATGCCAGTCTTGCATGCCGCCTACATGAAGTCAATTCACAGCAAAACCAATACAGAGGTAACCTGGAAACAGACACCAACTCCATATACATCCATGAACCCTCATACGTCAAGGGTATGACCGTGAACCCTTTTAGGCCTCATGGTGTGTCGCATCGCTGCGAAGAAGGCCCGACAAGGATAGAAGAGTCGCCACCATTTGTTATTCATCCCAAAGAGGGAAAGGAAACGATCAGAGAAAACCTATGAAAAAGGGAAAAGACAGGTCAGTGCAACCAAATCTTGGGTTCGGGAGTCGGTTACGCAAGGGGAAGGTATGAGCACCCCTCACGTCCGTCGTACTCGACGGGATCCATGCTTGTTATCTATCTAAAGTGTGTTAATCTATCTAAGCTACAAGCTCACGAGACAAAAGAAAAGAAAAGAGACTCGGTAGAGCATTGCCGCTCTATGCCTACGTACTCCCTCGTGCAATGGGAAAGTCAGAGTCAACATAGTTCGGAAAACTACGGCTGAAGGTGGGGGAAGGTTGCTCGCCAAGACATCGTTGTCTTGTGCCTATGTATCCTCGTCTGGTACGAGAAATCAGAGCAAACGTAGTTCGGGCTAACATGACCGCAGGTTGGTTCAAGTGTTTTAACCGAGTAGGGTTAAACCTTAGTTCTAGCAGTTAGGTGTATTGCTGCTCGACCATTGGAGACTTAGGCGTTACCTGTTTGCGGAAGAAACCAAGAGTTTACAACACTCTCTTTGAAAATGATTTTCAATTAATCCCGAAGGATAAAAAGATTTGATGTTTGTTTTTGAAGTCTTTTATGAAGAAGTGATTTGAATTGTGTTTGTAATTCATGTTGCACTAAAGACTATGACTTAGGAGCGAATGCGTTGCATATCGTTCAAAGGACATATGCTAAACACTTTAGACGGTATGAGAGGTGGCCCCCCAATCATCATTTCCCAAATGCTTAAGGCTCGTAGCGTACAACAATCATTATCCTTTATTACATGTTTTGAAGAAGTTTTGAGATGAGAAGAGAGAAGACACAACTAAGGGGAAACTAACTCAACCCTAATGTTATCATGCAATGTGCTCCTATGATTGAGATTAAGAGGGGAAAATCTACCTTAATGTTAGTATGCGTGGATTGAACACTTAATGTCTCTCCTACTCCCCATAGGGACTAGGAATCCTAAGGGATCATGGAAAAGGAACCAAGAAAACACAAGATAAATCAATCACAAGTGAAAGGGAATAAAGGGATGCAATCATGAAATGAAACACAAAGAAAAGAGGGAGGAAAAAAGTATGGGGCAGCAACCACCACATGCACATCTCAACCTCTTAAATACAAACAAAGAAATGCAAAACAAAAGAAGAATGCAAGCAAAAGAATTTAAACAAGTTCAAGCAAAAGTGAGATGAAATGGGAGAAGCGAGCTCCTACGAGCATCGACCATCAATCACCGAAAAAAAGTGGGAGGAAAAAGTGTGGGACAGCAGCCACTGTAACACCCCACTTCCCAAAATCAATTAAATTAATAAACATTATAAATAAACAAAATCAGAGTTCCAATTTCCCAAGTGGGATTTCACATGAAAACAACGTTTCCTTATAAAAAGGTTTTTCTCCAAATACAGCAGAATATTAAATATAAAACCCAATAAAAGTTTGATACGTTCACAGGAAAATAAAATATAAGTTCTTCATAAAACAAATAAAAGCGCCCAAGTCCCGTGCTACGTATCAGAGCATCCTAGACTCGACTGTCACACCATAATCCAAGCTAGCTAAGTACCTGGATTATCTGTACTTCCGGAGAAGCACAGACACAACAACAACAAAGGGGTGAGAAATCATGATCAAAAATATAATGGTAATGTAATACATGTAATAAGGCAGTAAAACACACCAACACATCAATTATTCACCCCAACAACACCATATAACGAACCTACTGTTCAAATTACAATATAACATATTATAATGCAATTATGCAACTCAACACCATGCATGCGGTACCGACTCGTTGGTTCATTCAATCGAACCTGGATAGATCACTTACGCTCCTCCTGAGACATGATCTATCCCCCACCATTCTCCACAAAGGAGTACGGATGAATCACTTACGCTCCTCCTGAGACATGATTCATCCCACCAAAACACCATGATATGCAAGACACCAATGCATAATTATTATATTCTGGCACGCTAAGTGCACACGATCCTCCTGATCATATCATCATACAACAATGCATATGTATAGATATATTACACCAACACCATATAAATCAATCAGATAGTAAACGAATTCATACTATCACACCGGATATAACTACGTCCCCCCACTCGGGGATACACGATCCTACTGATCACTACACACATATACATTAACTAATTGCTCACCAACAATATTAAGGGAAACGCGTACTATCACCAAGTACACAAGTTATATCCCATACTCATCATTTTCACACTACAGCAAGGCTAGAAGGATCACACGAGACCAATTCAGACATCTCACCAAAAGTCTCTGAGGTTACTCAGAACCTCCCTAAACCAACACCTCAGCCTATACACCAAAATCAACAATTCATCAACATCAATCCACAATCACAAACATGCCAATAGATATTATACTTACCAATTATCCTATAATTTCTACTCTAGAACCGACATTATGGTACATTACCGACACTTCATAGTCACTCTGAATCTCACCAAGGTCCTAACCATAGTCGTTAACAAGACTATAGGGAAACAACACATAACTTTCCCAAAGCTATAATCATGGTCATTGCCAACACTACGGTAACAACACAGAATCTCATCAGCTTTATATTCCTAGTTACTATCAACACTACAGTAACATCAATAATCCAACAAAATGGATCAATACTACAGTAACATCAACAATCCAACAAAATGGATCAACATTACAGTTACTATCATCACCACATATATATATATATATATATATATATATATATATATATATATATATATATATATATATATATATATACACCAAAATGCATCATCAGCATTCATCAATCCCCCAACATCAACAATAATCATAGCATGCCAATATAAAACTTTATATAACGATAAATTCCTATGGGGTTAAGGAATCCCCTCTACCCTATACATGTATAAACCATTCCCAATCAAATTTCTCCCCCCCTTACCTTATCAATTGGTTGATCGATAGAAATCCTCCTAGAATTGGTCTCTTGGCCTTCCCCTTTTCTCTTCCGTTCTTCGTTCCCTTTTTCCTTCGCTCTTTTTCCTTTCTTTCGTCCTTTTCTCTTCTCTCTTTTCTATCGCCTTTTTTCTCAATTTCTAAAATGTATCGTACCACTCTCCCCACCCCTTCACATTCTATTTTCTTTATTAAATCTAATCCCAATTAATAAAATAACTTAATAAAATAATACAATATTATTATTAATACTAATAATATTATAATACTAATAATAATAATAATCATAATAATAATAATACTCATTATTAATAATAATAATAATAATAATAATAATAATAATAATAATAATAATAATAATAATATCATTATTTCACCAAAATAATAATAATAATATTAATAATATTAAACAAATATAATAAATATAATAATAATAATAATACTAATATCACTATTTCACCAAAATAATAATAATATTAATAATATTAACAAATATAATAAATATAATAATATTAATAATAATAATAATACTAATATCATTATTTCACTAAAATAATAATAATATTAATAATATTAACAAATATAATAATAATAATAATAATAATAATAATAATAATAATAATATCATTATTTCACCAAAATAATAATAATATTAATAATATTAACAAATATAATAAATATAATAATAATAATAATAATATCATTATTTCACCAAAATAATAATAATATTAATAATATTAACAAATATAATAAATATAATAATAATAATAATAATAATAATAATAATAATAATAATAATAATAATAACACCCCCACCAATGTTACTATTATTTTTATATTATTACATTTCACACCAAAATACCACCAATAGTCCTCCCACATTAGGGACACCCACCAAACATCACCAAATACACCCCCACCAAAGGACACACCAACGTATAATTTTTAAAATAATAATAAAATGACTAAATAATTAAAATGGGTGTTACAACTCTCCCCCACTTTAATTATTTTCGTCCTCGAAAATTACCTGATGGAAATAGCTCCGGATACGCTTCTCGCATCCTGTTTTCCAACTCCCAGGTCACACTGCCTCCTGCAGCACCTCCCCACGCTACCTTCACCAAAGGTATTTCCTTCCCTCGGAGCTGTTTCATCTTACGGTCCTCGATCCTCAACGGCATCGTCTCAACAGTAAGATTCTCCCAAATCTGAATATCATCTCTCTGAATCACATGAGATGGATCAGAAACATACTTTCGTAATTGCGACACATGAAACACATTATGTAAGTTTGACAACTCAGGCGGCAACGCCACCCTATAAGCCACAACACCAATTCTCTGCAAAATCTCATAAGGTCCAATGAACTTAGGATCCAGCTTCTTGGACTTCAATGCACGACCCACACCAGTCATCGGATTAACTTTTAGGAATACGTGATCACCTACACAGAATTCTAACTCTTTCCTCCGATTATCATGATAACTTTTCTGCCTACTCTGAGACACTTTCATTTTCTCACGAATCATTTGAATTGTCTCAGTAGTCTGCTGTACAATTTCTGGTCCAAGCACCATATTCTCACCAGTTTCATACCAACACAGAGGAGTCCTACACCTCCTCCCATACAAAGCTTCAAACGGTGCCATTCCGATACTAGAATGGTAACTTTTATTGTACGTGAACTCAATCAATGGTAAATGAGTATCCCACGCACCACCCTTTTCCAACACACAAGCTCTCAACAAATCCTCAAGTGACTGAATAGTCCTCTCCGACTGACCATCAGTTTGTGGATGATAAGCTGAACTCAACTTCAACTTAGTCCCCAAAGCTTCCTGCAAGCTTTTCCAAAATTCCGAAGTAAACCACGGATCTCTATCCGATACAATACTGGACGGAACACCATGCAACTTCACAATTACCCGAATATAAATATCCGCCAGCTTCGTTAATGGAAAACTAATGTTGATTGGTATAAAATGTGCAGACTTCGTCAATCGATCCACAATCACCCAGATAGCATCAAAACCTCTCGCCGTATTCGGCAAACCTGTAACAAAATCCATAGTAATGCAATCCCATTTCCAAACCGGAATCTCTAATGGTTGCATAAATCCAGAAGGTCTTTGGTGTTCTACCTTCGACTTCTGACACGTCAAACAGGCATACACAAATTGAGCAATGTCTCGTTTCATACCAGACCACCAAACTAATTTCTTCAGATCATGATACATCTTCGTAGCTCCCGGATGGATACTCAGGCTACTACGATGTCCTTCGCTCAAAATTGATTTTTTTAATTCCTCACCATCTGGTACACAAATCCTGCCTCTAAATCTCAACACACCTGTACTATCCAATTTAAAGTCACTATCGGAGTCACTTCCTACTCCAGGCATCAAATCTACCAATTTCACATCCAACTTCTGATTTTCTCTAATCATATCCAAGAAGTCATTATTTACCTGCAACATACCCAACATTACACTATCTGCAGTAGTCTCACAAACCATGCTCAAATCTCTAAATTGTTCAATTAACTCAATTTCTTTCACCATCAGAGCTGCCATATGAATTGCTTTCCTACTCAAAGCATCTGCCACTACATTGGCCTTTCCTGGATGATAACTCAAACTGAAGTCATAATCCTTCAAAAACTCCAACCATCTTCTCTGCCTCATATTCAGCTCTTTCTGATCAAACAGGTATCTCAGACTCTTATGATCACTAAACACTTCAAATCTTGAACCATATAAATAATGTCTCCAGATTTTCAACACAAAAACAACCGCAGCTAATTCAAGATCATGAGTCGGATAATTTCGCTCATGCACTCTCAATTGCCGCGATGCATATGCTACTACTTTACCATTCTGCATCAGAACCCCGCCTAATCCCATCCTAGACACATCACAGTACACCACAAACGGTTCACTCGGAGTCGGTAACACTAACACCGGTGCCGTAGTCAATCTCTCTTTCAACTCTTCAAAACTTTCTTCACAAGTAGCATCCCATACAAAAACTTGGCTCGTCAACTGAGTTAATGGCAATGCCAAATTAGAGAACCCTTCAATAAACCTGCGGTAATAACCGGCTAACCCCAAAAAGCTTCTAATTTCTGTCGCTGTCTTCGGCGGTTCCCACTGCAATACTGCACTTACTTTTGACGGATCCACCGCTATTCCATCTTCAGATATTACATGCCCCAAGAAACTTACTTTCTTCAACCAAAAGTCACACTTTGATAGTTTAGCAAATAATTTATTTTCCTTCAACACTTGCAAGGCAATTCTCAGATGTCCTGCATGCTCTTCATCAGATTTAGAATAAATTAATATATCATCAATAAACACTACAATGAACTGATCCAAATAAGAATGGAAAATTCTGTTCATATACTCCATAAATACTCCTGGCGCATTAGTCACTCCAAACGGCATTACAGCATATTCGTAATGTCCATATCGAGTCCTAAAGGCAGTCTTCTGAACATCACCTTCTTTTACTCTTATCTGATGATAACCCGATCTTAAGTCGATCTTACTAAATACACGAGCTCCCACCAGCTGGTCCATCAAGTCATCAATCCTAGGTAGAGGATACTTATATACTTATTCTTAATAGTCACTTTATTCAATTGACGGTAATCGATGCACAAACGCATACTACCATCCTTCTTCTTCACCAATAACACTGGAGCTCCCCACGGTGATACACTTGGCCTAATAAACTTCCTATCCAACAATTCTCCAATCTGAGACTTCAACTCAGCCAATTCCACTGCAGGAATCCTGTACGGCGCCATAGAAATAGGCCTCGTACCAGGAACAAGATCAATACCAAATTCCACTTCTCGCGTCGGAGGCAATTCTGTAATGTCGTCAGGAAACACTTCCGGAAATTCATTCGCCACGGCTACTTCCTCTATTGACACTTTGCTATCCCCCGATAATGTTGCAAATAAAGCAAACACTCTAGTTTCATCTTCCAACAAGGCCCTCAATTCTTTATTAGACAAAGAACTTGCTAAAGCTTCCTCTTCAGGGGTCAAGAACAACAATTCCTTCCGAAAACAGTTGATGTAGACTCGGTTGAACTCTAACCAGTTCATGCCCAGAATAACATCCAACTTACCAAGTGGTAGACAAATCAGATCCACTCCAAATTCTCTACCGAAAATAGTCAGCGGACACTTCAGGCATACCAAAGAAGTAGTCACTGAACCTATAGAGGGTGTCTCAATAGTCATCCGTCTCTCCAGAGTGGACGTCACCAAACCTATCCTCTTCACACAATCTATAGAAATAAACGAGTGCGTTGCACCCGTATCAATAATAGCAATCAAAGGAATATTATTGATAATACAAGTACCTCTGATAACACGCTCATCACTGGCAGCTTGAGTTCCTGCCAAGGCAAACACTTTTCCACCAGCCGGAGACGTTTGAGGCTTCTTCGGCTTCTCACAATGTGTACTGATATGACCCTTTTCACCACAGTTATAACAGGTCGGCATAGTTGCTCTGCAGTCAGCTATCACATGACCTGGTTTCCCGCACTTAAAACATTTCTTGGCTTCATTAGGACAATCATTAGCACGGTGTCCCATACCACCGCACCGAAAACATTTCCCTTCAGCAGATGCTCTCCCATCTCTAGGCTTCTTATCAACAACAGCTTTACGTTTTCCCTTATCAGCAGCAACACTATAAGGAGCACCACTAAACCTCTGCTTACCCTTACGGTCATTAACAGCTTTGTAGTGCGCAATCCTTGCTCGGTTATCGTTATCATAAATCCTGCTTCTGCTTACCAGCTCAGGATAGCTCCTGATCTTCTGACAAGCAATCCCCAACTTAATCTCTGGACGCAGTCCATTCTCGTTGGTTCATTCAATCGAACCTGGATAGATCACTTACGCTCCTCCTGAGACATGATCTATCCCCCACCATTCTCCACAAAGGAGTACGGATGAATCACTTACGCTCCTCCTGAGACATGATTCATCCCACCAAAACACCATGATATGCAAGACACCAATGCATAATTATTATATTCTGGCACGCTAAGTGCACACGATCCTCCTGATCATATCATCATACAACAATGCATATGTATAGATATATTACACCAACACCATATAAATCAATCAGATAGTAAACGAATTCATACTATCACACCGGATATAACTACGTCCCCCCACTCGGGGATACACGATCCTACTGATCACTACACACATATACATTAACTAATTGCTCACCAACAATATTAAGGGAAACGCGTACTATCACCAAGTACACAAGTTATATCCCATACTCATCATTTTCACACTACAGCAAGGCTAGAAGGATCACACGAGACCAATTCAGACATCTCACCAAAAGTCTCTGAGGTTACTCAGAACCTCCCTAAACCAACACCTCAGCCTATACACCAAAATCAATAATTCATCAACATCAATCCACAATCACAAACATGCTAATAGATATTATACTTACCAATTATCCTATAATTTCTACTCTAGAACCGACATTATGGTACATTACCGACACTTTAGAGTCACTCTGAATCTCACCAAGGTCCTAACCATAGTCGTTAACAAGACTATAGGGAAACAACACATAACTTTCCCAAAGCTATAATCATGGTCATTGCCAACACTACGGTAACAACACAGAATCTCATCAGCTTTATATTCCTAGTTACTATCAACACTACAGTAACATCAACAATCCAACAAAATGGATCAATACTACAGTAACATCAACAATCCAACAAAATGGATCAACATTACAGTTACTATCATCACCATATATATATATATATATATATATATATATATATATATATATATATATATATATATATATATATATATATATATATATATATATATATATATATATATATATATATATATATATATATATATATATATATATATATATATATATATATATATATATATATATATATATATATATATATATATATATATATATATATATATATATATATATATATATATATATATATATATATATATATATATATATATATATATATATATATATATATATATATATATATATATATATATATATATATATATATATATATATATATATATATATATATATATATATATATATATATATATATATATATATATATATATATATATATATATATATATATATATATATATATATATATATATATACACCAAAATGCATCATCAGCATTCATCAATCCCCCAACATCAACAATAATCATAGCATGCCAATATAAAACTTTATATAACGATAAATTCCTACGGGGTTAAGGAATCCCCTCTACCCTATACATGTATAAACCATTCCCAATCAAATTTCTCCCCCCTTACCTTATCAATTGGTTGATCGATAGGAATCCTCCTAGAATTGGTCTCTTGGCCTTCCCCTTTTCTCTTCCGTTCTTCGTTCCCTTTTTCCTTCGCTCTTTTTCCTTTCTTTCGTCCTTTTCTCTTCTCTCTTTTCTATCACCCTTTTTCTCAATTTCTAAAATGTATCGTACCACTCTCCCCACCCCTTCACATTCTATTTTCTTTATTAAATCTAATCCCAATTAATAAAATAACTTAATAAAATAATACAATATTATTATTAATACTAATAATATTATAATACTATTAATAATAATAATAATCATAATAATAATAATACTCATTAATAATAATAATAATAATAATAATAATATCATTATTTCACCAAAATAATAATAATAATATTAATAATATTAACAAATATAATAAATATAATAATAATAATAATAATACTAATATCATTATTTCACCAAAATAATAATAATATTAATAATATTAACAAATATAATAAATATAATAATAATAATAATAATAATAATATCATTATTTCACCAAAATAATAATAATATTAATAATATTAACAAATATAATAAATATTATAATAATAATATTAATAATAATATCATTATTTCACCAAAATAATAATAATATTAATAATATTAACAAATATAATTAATATAATAATAATAATAATAATAATAATAATAATAATAATAATAATAATAATAATAATAATAATAATAATAATAATAATATCATTATTTCACCAAAATAATAATAATATTAATAATATTAACAAATATAATAAATATAATAATAATAATAATAACACCCCCACCAATGTTACTATTATTTTTATATTATTATATTTCACACCAAAATACCACCAATAGTCCTCCCACATTAGGGACACCCACCAAACATCACCAAATACACCCCCACCAAAGGACACACCAACGTATAATTTTTAAAATAATAATAAAATGACTAAATAATTAAAATGGGTGTTACAGCCACCACCAGCACATCTCAACCAAATAATTCTTCATACCCAAGAAAAGTAAACAATGAACACTCATCACTTTGAACAACATATACAAGTGTATGCATTCAAGTGGAAAACGAACACGCGTGTCGAAGAAATCATGATTAAACGATCAAGAACATTGTACCAGATGCAGAAAATAGCAGCTCAAAAGCACTTTTCAGCAATTAATCACTTCTCCAATAATCCAGATGATCACATAATCAATTAAGCACAAAACTAACACCAGAAAACAGCGATCCAACAGCATGTAAACACATTCAAACATTAAGATCACAAATCACATGGATCAAAATTAACCAAATTAATCAAAAATGAAGATCCACATGATGATTATGCAAACAAGCTCAAAAACAGAATCAGATCTAGAATTTCCAACCTACAAAGTGGAGATTTGCTTTGGTGAATGTTGATTCACGTGAATTGAGTAGATCCAAGCAAGAAGCCCAGAGATTCTTCAAGATCCAAGTGATTGCTTGTAGTAGAAATGAAGATCCACCAAAATTAAGCAAGAATTATCCAAATAAGCTCATCTAGATCAAATTCAAAATTTAGATCCTCAATAGCATAAAATTTGGATGGAGAATTAGAGATGATAAGGATGAAGGATGAAGGTTTTAGCTCTAGAATTCAATGATTCCAATGGAGAATCAAAGAATTCAAAGTGAGAAGAGCTTTAGTGGAGTTTGGGAAATGGAAAATTTGAAAGAAAAATTCAAGAGTGTATGAATTATGAAAAATGAAATGGAATTATAAGGATTATGTGTGTGAGGTTTGGAGCAAATCATTTAAATATGCTCTTGGTTAGAATCCAAATGTGGTTTGGAGTGTGGTTTGTGAAAATTGTAATGGGATTAGGAATGAGAAATTAGACGGAATGTGAATTAATTTGAAAACTAATCAAAATTCAAAGTGGTTCTAGATCCTTCCTTTGGTGTAAAATCAATTTCTCAAGTGATCAAAATGGACCCCAAAGTGACCTATATTGAAAATTCACGTGCAGAGCTGAAATCTGCCTTGGTTAATCGGTTAACCATATGGGTTAATTGATTAACACCTTTAAAACTTCAAATTTGACCTGATTTTGAATTGGTTAATCGGTTATCCATTTGGTTAATTGGTTAACACCTTCAAAATTATGAATTTTGGCGCCTTTTGGAGGGAAATCTGCACATTTGCCCATTTTCAACCGTTTTAAGCCTTGTTCAGTCTCTGAAACTTGTTCTTGAATACTATAACCATGAAAATGTTTGAGATAGCCTGAATGCTGCTTTTTGGTCTGAAAATGTCCTGCAAAATAAAATAAAATCGACCGCTTGAACGCTGGGCAAAATAAATGTCAAAATCGATGCTCACTGTTTAGACACCTGCACTAAAGAGAGACCTGAGCCACAGAAAAAACCTTGATCCCCTGTCTCAAGAACAAATGATATGCTATACAAAAAATGCAAAATGAAAAGAAGACATAAGCCAAGTACAGGAAACAGTTGGTCAAATTTTGAGGTACAACATGGTGTTGAAATGCTTTGTTGCTTGCTGAATTTCGGTGATGGAATAGCAAGCTAACCACATTTCTCTTGCGGGAAAACTTAACAAGAATAGTTGTTGAAGGATGCGAGTAATGAAGAGTGTTTCCATGCTGCTTCGAGTCCATACAGCTGCACCTGAAGTGAATGAATTCTTTGATTTATTGATACTTTTACGGCGACACACCGCTTAAACAGCCCCAGTTTTATGCCACCAGAAACCACAAATTTATGCCTGCAAAACAATCAAAGGAATGTCAAGCAGTGCCACAAAGCCGTTAATTTCGTACAACAGTAAAAAGTTGCAGTTTGCAAACACATTAGCTCTGACGAAGACACAAAAGCTCCTCTAATGCCCCACAACGCACGTCACAAGCTTGCATAACAGCAAGACCAAGGCTTCACCTACACAAACCAACAAAAACAGCAACAAAGTATAGCAGAAAAATTTACATGTTTTTGGCAAAAACATATTCTGAACAGGGAAAGGCAAATACAGACATACGATAAAAAACTCCACCAAAAATTCATCAAGGAAACCCTAACCCCTAAATTATAAAAGGGGGTTTCATCAGTTCATGAGAGGAGGAGAAAAACCCTAGCAACCGTCAAATTCGGTGCAAAACAAAAAACACATATCACTCTGATACATAAGGAAAAGACCTAAATCACAAACAACAAAAGCACAAAAGCAACTTGCATAAGGAAGATTGACAAAAACAAAAGGTAGAAATTGCAACATACTTGAGGTTTTACAATTTTCCTGCTGGGTTACATTCCATTTCCTCATATTTGAATGATTAATTTTGCTTGCTTCTGAATGTTACTCGCCTCTTAATTTTGACTATTTCTGATGATTTGCTACGTTGATTGATCATCGCCTTATATCTATTGTTGATTATCACTTCTTCATTTGTGTTTCCTTGTTGGTATGCTTTTCATTTTTGGTTGGTTGATCTATTTTTCGTAAGGGCTCAGATAAGGGACTTGTTATTTCTAGGGTTTGAAAGTTGATAAATCAAAACGGCCAAGAACTCGCAGAGAGTATGGATTGCAATGAATGAAAGGGGCGGAGGGAACCGAGTTTTGTTTTTTTTTAGGATTTCGAGTGAAAGAAAAGGGTAGAGGTTTGTTGAGAGAGAATCACAAACAAATGAGGCTGTGAGGGAGTGAATCCGAGAGAGAAGTCACGGAAACGGTTGAGAAACATGAGTGAGAAAGGTGGGTATATCGTTTGGGTATCTCAACCGCACGCATTCGCAGTGGAAGAGGAGGCTATTTCGTTCAATTGTGCGGCTAGGGTTTTCACCCTGCTTTTCTCTCATAATCGTGTTGGATACGGGTCAAATATACCCGGCCCCTTTCCTCCCATATTCAGGTTTGGACCGAACCCTTTTCCTTGCTTGGTCCATTGTGTGATGACTTGTAATTTAGGATTATTTTCTTGTAATTTATTATTTAGATTAAGGTTAATATCTTCAATAATTAATGTTTTAGTTAGTAATGTTAGGATTTTAGTCATTTAAACTAGGGATTAAGATTTAATCCAAGATTTGTGATTAGTCATTATTTTTATGATTAGAGATAACTTCAGTTTTTCTTAGATTTAATCATTAGTTAAAATTCCTAGTTTTAAATTTAATCTTTAGTTCAGTAACTTAATTTTAGGATTAAAATTAATTTAGAATATGTGTTTTAGTTAATTTTTAAGATTAGATTTAATTTATATTTGTGTCTTAGTTTGTAATTTTTAGTATTAAAATTAATCTAAGATTTTAGATTTTGATTAACTTTTTTTTTAGAATTAGTTTAGTTTAACTTTTAGAATTAGTTTAATTTCAGATTTAGCCTTAATTTCACCCTTTTTAATATAACTGAAAAATAAAATATAAAAAAGACAGTTCATTTTTGTTACCCTTTCACTATTAGCTATTTAATTTGTTTTTAATTAAATGTCCATGTTTAATTTAACTAACCATTTTTGTATACATCTTTGTGAGATTTGACTTATGTTCTTGAACTAGGCCAACTTGATTGTGTTTATGTGTGTCTTGTACTTATATTTTGCTAATATCATTTTGATTTTTCGTCCCCTAAAATTTTTTCAAAAATAAATTCTCAATTCATATTGAGCCATTTTTCAACCCTTGTAAGTCGATTGCTCCGCGCATCGCCATCAACCTACCATGCTCTATTCATCACAACTTCTTTTCAAACTTTTCTCTATTGAGCCTAAAAACCTTGGTCTCGTACCAAGTGAATTTTCAAAATTCTTTTCCTAATAAAACTTGAATGGTTGTGGAGTGGTTAGGCGTAGGCCTTCTCCTATCCCGAGTGCTTGACATTACCTTTAGGGTTCACTGTCGCAAAGCACTTACCATTCAAGATCAAAACATCTTTAATAAGAGAATGAAGTTCTCTTTGTATTGAACTAAATAAAAAGGATTAAGTGCAGACTTCTTCCTCTTCGAGTGTCAGGATACTCACTGTAGAGTGTGTGGTCTCGATACTCGTCTTTCACTATGAAGAAGTGACTATATTTGCCACACCTTTTCACAATAAATCTTTGAGATAAAGAATTGGTTACTACCCGCAAGGGGTTACTATCCGAGGACCTATTTCACCCTTAAAAATAACTTTCACAAATCAAATGTGACATCTTGTCTTGATGGCGAAAACTCTCTTTTCAAAAGGATATGTTATGCCCGTTCTACCGCAAACAGGTAACGTCTAAGACTCCACAAGCGAGCTGCAATACACCTAACTGTTAGAATGCGCATGTTAAGCATCATCCATCAAAAACACCAGTTAACCGTAGGCCGAACTACGGCTGTTCTGATTTCTCATGCCTGTTGAGAATACGTAGGCATATGATTGTGATGATCCTAGCGAGCACTCTTCTTTCTTTTCCACCGTTAGTCCCCAGATCTCCCTCAGAGAAGGACATGCTATGTCCGTTCTACCACAAACAGGTAACACCTAAGACTCCACAAGCAAGTTGCAATACACCTAACTGCTACAATGCATATGTTAGCATCGTTTACCAGAACTTCCCAGTTAACCGTAGGTCGAACTACGGCTGCTCTGATTCTTCACTTCTTTTAAGTTAAGATACGTAGGCACAAGGGCCCCAATCCTTGCCGAGCATACTTTCCTGTCTTTTATCCGTAGTTTCCCGAACTACGTTGACTCTGACTTTCTCATAACTATTAAGAATACGTGGGCATAGGATCGCGAGATCCTCCCGAGTCTCTCCCCTCTATCATCTTACTTTTCCCTGTTTCTAGCCTTGCTCTCTCCCTTTAGAACACACTTATATAGAAATACCCTTTAGCAGATACCTTCATGCATAGACAAACAAATGGTTTCCATCGAGTACGATGGATGCGAGGGGTGCTAATACCTTCCCTTCGCATAACCGGCTTCTGAATCCTTTCTCTTGGTTGCGATACCATCTTATCCGTTTCTTTCCTGAGGTTTTCTCGATGTTTTCCCTTCCCCTTATGGGATAAATAAAGTTCAATGGCGACTCTTCTGTCTTTTCATTTTCACCTCTCTGTCGTTGCATTTTTGAGTAGCGACAAGGTGAAAAGGTTCATGTGTTTAATATGCCCAGTTCTGGTATAGCAACTCCAACCAGTAAAAGTGTGAAGCCCGTTTTTGAACAAATCTAATATTGTTCATCCCAAACCAGTTATCATCCAGAAGCCGAGATTGTTCCATTTTGAGAGTACAAAAGTTATCCTGTGGAGATATGATATGACTGTGGTGGACCATAGATCAGGGAAGGTTATTCAAAATGTGGAAGTAAAGGGTGACCAAGTTGACGTGACGAATATCGCGGGAACAAGCAAGATGACCCGTAGCGGTCGAATATATCAACCTGAAATAACAGTGGTCCCTCAAAAAGAGGTTACTCCTGCCATGACGACAAAGGACAGAGAAGTGCCAGCAAATGAAGAAGATGCTGAGGAGTTTTTTAGAATAATCCAAAAACATGATTACAAGGTTGTTGATCAGCTTCATCAAACTCCCTCAAAGATATCAATCTTGTCTCTCCTGATGAATTCTTCAGCCCATAGAGAGGCTTTACAGAAGGTGTTAATGCAGGAGCACGTGACAAAAGATATAACCATTAGCCAATATGATTATGTGATAGCCAACATTACAACCTACAACACTTTGAGTTTCAGTAAAGAATAGTTGCTAAGGGAAGGATGTAATCATAATCGTGCATCGCACGTACCTGTCAGATGTCAAGAAGATGCTTTGGCATGGGTTTTGGTTGACACTGGCTCCTCTTTGAATGTCTTTCCTAAAAGGACACTTGCCAAGTTAGCATACAAGGGGGCAGCGATGAGGCCAACATTGTTAATCGTTAATACTTTTAATAGTTCGAGGAGGACAGTTATTGGGGAAATGGAGTTGCCAGTTATGATAGGTCCCCACATGTTCGACATCATATTTCAAGTGATGGACATTAATCCAGCTTATAGTTGCTTGTTGGGACGACCTTGGATTCATGCGGCTGGAGCGGCGACTTCCACTTTTCATCAAAGGATGAAATTTATTGTGAATGATAAGCTGGTAATTATACATGGCGAAGAGGACTTAATGGTGAGTAATCTGTCGTCGTTCAGGTATATGGAAGCATATGAAGATGCATTGGAAACTTCTTTCCAAGCGCTTGAGATAACCAATGCAGTGATGATAGAGGAAGCAGTAGCAAAGAGTGGTACATCTTTTGTATCCGCCCAGAGCATAAAATATACACTAAAAGAAGGTACTCCTGCAGGATGGGGAGAGTTCATCGAAGTAAAAGCAAGATTGGATCACCAAGGGTTAGGTTACAAACCAACTCATGATGAAGCATCAACACCTGTCAAAGGACGTCCAAAGACTATTCAAGAGGTGTTCATCAGTGGGGGATTCCAAGTTAATGTTATGGGAGAAGACCTTGAAGATGAAGATGTTGGTCATTTGGTGTATCATTGTGATACTTCCTTGAGCAACTGGGAAGCTGTTGAGATTCCCGTGATCTTTCCTATGTTGAAGTAATTTGTTTGTTTTCGTTATTTTTTGTTGCTTTTTCAAACTTCCATAGATGTGCCCAAGGCTATAGGATATTTTTGTAGGGCCCCGTGCTTTCAAGATTATTATGATTAATAAAGTAGTTTTGTGAAATTCTTAGTTGTTGTTTCATTTATTGTCTAATGCTTTTGAAGGTAGGAAAAACACTTAAAAGGGGGGGTTGAATAAGGGTTTTAAAACAATTAGGATGATAGAAAAATAACACAGTATTTTTATCCTGGTTCGTTTGAACTCAAACTAATCCAGTCCACCCTACCAAGGTGATTTGCCTTTCTCAACAAGGACTTAATCCACTAAATCAAACTTGATTACAGTGTAAACCACTAAGACAACTGTCTTAGTCTTCTCAAGAAATTCTGACCACAACTTGGTCTTCTTAAGGAAATCTTTTTACAAAAGATAAACTAAAAAATTTGTGTTTATGAGTTGCTTCTAAAAAGCTATATCACAACAGTGATTTTTACATAAGTTTAAGAACAAAAAGAAAACTATTCAGCTTGAAGAAAGTTTGTATGAGTTGCTTGTTGAATAATTTTCCAAGAATTTGTTTCTAGTTTGTTTCAAATTCGTTAACCTTCGAAGTGATGTTGAGACTTGCTTTTATAGTACTTTGAAATCCATTTCTCAAAGACTGTGCAATCTGTGCATTCTATTCTTTTTGTCTTCTATTGACTTTTCCTTTCTCAGAAAAGGAATGCTCAGATAAATCTTTTTTTTGAATTCCTGTGTCAAGCACAAATGAGGAAAGAGTTGTTTGGATAAGAACAAATAATATGCCAACGGATCTTTATTTGAACAGTATCTTCTTCAACAAATTTGGAACGTCTTGCATCAGAATTTCTGATGATGTTCCTAGTTCTTCATATCAGAGTTAACTCAATCAGAGTTTCTCTATCAGAGTTTGCAGCAAAGTGCTTTAAGCGTGAAATTCTTTATCAGATCATACTTGCTTATCAGAGCTTCTGTACTTGCAGCGTTAAGTACTTCCAGAGTCTTCTGAAGCTTTACGTATGTTCTTTACTCAAGTTCTTCTCAGCTTCGCTCAGAGTCATTTGTAGCAGATCAGAGTCTTCTGATATGTTGCTTCTGACACTCAGAGCTTTTTTGTTCTATAGTGTTCATATGAGTTCTTGCTTCCAGAATAATGTTAATTTTGATATCTGAAACAAATAAGCACTTGAAAAAAATTAGAGTATATAAATTCTCTATACAAAATTTCATTAATGTTATCATCAAAACTATGAGATATATTAAACACCAAACTATGTTCTAACAGCTTTCACTTTTAAAAGAAAATGGTAATCTTTCAAAAAAAATATATACAAACAAAACAATTTTCCTTTTGCTGCATGTGTCTTTGTGTGTTTTAACGAATTAAGCCATTCCAATGTGTAGTGATACCCCAAAACTCGTTGAATCCAATGACTTTGTTTTCCCTCCTGACTTTGACTCACCCATATACCAAGCCGAAGATGAGGATGAAGATTTTGAGATCCCGGATGAACTGGCAAAGATGGCATATTATGAGTACACAGACCTTCAACCTCACAAGCAGCAGGTGGATGTTATTAACCTTGGTACCGAAGAAGACAGGAAAGAGGTCAAGATTGGGGCAACACTTGGGACAGAAGTCAAGTAGCAATTAATGAAGCTTTTAGAAGAGTATGTTAATGTATTTGCTTGGTCATATCAGGATATGTTAGGTTTAGACACTGACAAAGTGGTTCACAAGTTACCGCTCCGACTAGAATGTACACCCGTCAAACAGAAGTGAAGAACTAGACCTGACATGGCTCTCAAGATCCGGGATGAGGTGAAAAAGCAGATTGATGCAGGTTTCATGGCAGCATCTAAATACCCATAATGGGTGGCCAATATCGTGCCCGTACCGAAAAAAGATGGGAAAGTCAGAATGTGTGTGGATTATAGGGATCTGAACAAGGTCAACCCGAAGGATGATTTCACTTTGCCGCATATTGATACTTTGGTAGATAATACGGCTCGTTTTGTAGTTTTCTCATTTATGGATGGTTTCTCCGGTTACAACCAAATCAAGATGGATCCGAATGATATGGAAAAGACTACTTTCATCACTCCTTGGGGAACTTATTGTTATAAAGTCATGCCTTTTGGTTTGAGGAATGCTGGTACCACTTATCAAAGAGCCATGGTGACATTATTTCATGATATGATGCACAAGGAGATAGAAGTGTATGTCAATGACATGATTGCCAAATCTCAGAGTAAAGAAGATCATTTGGATCATCTTTTGAAGTTGTTTAAGATACTTAGGGAGTATCAGTTGAGACTAAATCCTGCCAAGTGTACCTTTGGAGTGAGATCTGGAAAGTTACTCAGTTTCATTGTTAGTCAACAATGGATTGAGGTAGATCCAGATAAGGTTCGAGCTATTCAAGAGATGCCGGCTCCGTAGACTAAGAACCAAGTTATAGGTTTCCTTGGAAGATTGAATTATATATCCAGATTTATTTCCAATATGACTCCCACTTGTGAGCCAATTTTCGAGCTGTTGCGCAAAAATCAGGCGGTTGCTTGGAATTTGGATTTTCAGCAAGCTTTTGATAAGATCAAGGGTTACCTTCAAGAACCTCTGGTCTTAATTCCTCTTGTTCCTGGGAATCCTCTTTTCATGTACTTAACGGTTCTGGAAAATTCAATGGGTTGTGTATTGGGTCAACAAGACGAGTCTGGACGAAAAGAGCACGCCATCTATTATTTGAGCAAGAAGTTCACTGACTGTGAAAGTCAATATTCACTTTTAGAGAAAACTTGTTGTGCTTTGGCATGGGCTGCCAGGCGTTTGAGGCAATATATGATCTGTTATACTACTTTATTGATTTCAAAAATGGACCCAATAAAATATATTTTTGAGAAGCCCGCTCAGACAGGAAGGCTCGCCCGTTAGCATATGTTATTATCAGAATACGATATCCAGTATATTACTCAGAAGTCTATCAAGGGTAGCATCTTATCATATTACCTTGCATATCAGCCAGTAGAAGACTATAAACCGCTGAAGTTTGACTTTCCCGATGAAGACATCATGTTGATAAAGAAGGATTATGAAGATCCAGGTCCAGATGAGGGTCCCGAACCTGGTTCCTGGTGGAAGATGGTGTTCTATGGTTTCTCCAATTACAATGGGCATGGTGTAGGCCCTATTTTGATGAACCCAGATGGTGGATTCACTCTGTTCACATCCAGATTATGTTTTGAGTGTACCGATAATATTGCCGAATATGAAGCTTGCATTCTAGGCCTTGAGGCATCAATTGATCTTCGAATCAAAATCCTTGAAGTGAGTGGTGACTCAGCCTTGGTGATTTATCAAGTCAAAGGTGAATAGGAGACCGAAGATGAAAAACTGATCCCATATGGAGCATACATTATCGAAATGATCGAGTACTTTGATGAGATCACTTTCAAACACGTCCCGAGGACTGAAAACCACATTGTTGACGCATTGGCTATGTTAGCCTCAATATGGAGGGTCAGATTTGTTAATGAAGTGACACTCATCCGAATCAAGAGGAAGACCGAGCCTGCTTATTTCCAGATGGTGGAAGAAGAAACATATGAAAAACCATGGTTTTATGATATCAAGAAGTATCTTCAGAATCAGGAATACCCAGTTGACGCTACATCCCTTGACAAGAAAATTTTGTGGAGATTGGCATCCAAATTCTTTCCCAATAACAATGTGCTTTACAAGAGAAATTATGACATGGTCCTGCTTAAGTGTGTCGACAGACGAGAAGCGGATTTATTAATGCAAGATATTCATGAAGGAACATTTGGCACTCACGTCAATGGATATGCCATGTCCAAAAATATTCTAAGGGTTGGGTATTACTGGTTAACTTTGGAAACCGATTACATCCAATATGCCAGAAAATGTGACAAATGCTAAATTTATGCAGACAAGATGCATGTGCCTTCAGCATTGCTAAATATGTTGTCATCATCTTGGTCGTTCTCTATGTGGGGCATTGACATGATTGGGGCAATTGAACCAAAGGCTTCTAATGGGAACCAGTTCATTCTAGTCATTATTGATTACTTTACAAAGTGGGTTGAAGCTGCATCTTATGCCAATTTTACTCGACAAGTGGTGGCTCGTTTTATCAAGAAGGAGATTATTTGTCGATACGGAATCCCAAGCCGAATCATAACAGATAATGGTACAAATTTGAATAACAAAATAATGAAAGAGTTGTGCGATGACTTCAGAATTGAACATCACAACTCTTCTCCCTATCGTCCCAAAATGAACGGAGCTGTCAAAGCTGCGAATAAAAACATCAAGAAGATTTTGCAGAAAATGGTGAAGACCTATAAGGATTGGCATGAGATGTTGCCATTTGCCTTGCATGGGTATAGATCATCTATTCGTACATCGACAGGGGCAACCCCTTTTTCATTGGTGTATGGGATGGATGCAGTAGTTCCTATTGAGGTTGAGATACCTTCCTTAAGAGTCATAATAGAAGCCAAGCTTGAAGAAGTGAAATAGGTGAGGGAAAGATTTGATCAGCTAAACCTTATTGATGAGAAGCGCATGACTGGGATGTGTCATGGTCAGTTATATCAGAAAAGGATCAAGAGAGATTTTGACATGAAGGTTTGCATCTGAGAGTTTTGAGAAGGGGAGCTTGTACTCAAGAAGATTTTGTCAGTTTACAAAGATGCGCGGGGAAAATGGATGCCTAACTATGATGGCCTATATTTTGTAAAAACCATTTTCTCAAGAGGCTCATTAATTCTCACAACAATGGATGGAGAGCAACTTGCCCACCCGGTGAACTCTGATGTAGTACGGAAATATTATGCCTAAAGAACCCGATAAATTGAAAACCTGAAAGGGAAACTTACGCAATAATGGGTATTCTGCTGGATCATAACCTATGAAGGAGGTCTAGGAAAAAGTTAGGGATGAAATGAAAAATGAGCTCGCTAAGTTGAAAACCCGAAAGAGAGGCTTTGGAAAAAATGAGTGTCCCAGTGGATTGAAAACCCGAAAGGGAAATCCAGGCAAAAACTAGGGGCAAAGGCATTTTACTGCATCATATGGTTGTCACCTCTGCAGAAGATTACACGAGAAGTTCATTTCAACCACTCTTGTCAGAAGTGAGGTTTTGGGTGGATTCTTAGTCATTAGGGATAGATTGTCATTGGATTCAATGTGACCTTTTTCCCTGTTGCCATTTCCAATTGTAAATGTTCCGTGGAGCTTTGCCATTTGCAAGCTGCCATTCTTGAATAAAATCATATTTTTGGACCATTCAATTGTTTGCAATTTACTGTTTTCCTTATTTTCCTTTGTTATGCAAGACATCATTTATTGGTTAATAATGATTTTGAAAGCAAAAGGTCTTGAATTTTATAAACAGTTTTTAAAAACTTACTTTGGCTCGTGGAAAGATTCAATGAAAATCATATGTTCTCTGTCGCTTGCGCGAAAATAAGGTGCCGGCATGACAGAAGAGTCGCCACCTTTCGTTATTTATCCCTCAGAGCGGGAAAGGAAACGATCGGAAAAACCTGACGAAAAAGGGTAAGACAAGGTCGTCGCAACCGTTGTCTAGATTCGGGAGTCGGTTACGCAAGGGGAAGGTATTAGCACCCCTCACGTCCGTCGTACTCGACGGGATCCTCGCTTGTTGTGTTTACTTGGACGGGTTGGTTTTATTCTATCTACCTATCAAGGCTGGCTGAAAAAGAAAAGAAAAATGACTCGGCAAAGCGTTGCACTTTATGCCTACGTATTCTCATCAGAGAATGAGAAATCAGAGTCAACGTAGTTCGGCCTACGAAGGGTTATGGGGGAAGGTAGCTCACCAAGACATCGCCATCTTGTGCCTACGTACTCTCAACAGGAATGAGAGATCAGAGCTTACGTAGTTCGGGAAACTACGGTTTATTTCCTGTCTTTTACGAAAGAAGTGTTTTTTATTGTGTTTGCGATTTCAACCGCACTAGAGACTATGACCTGAGAGTGAATGTGTCGCATGTCACCCAAAGGGTACCATACTAAACATCCAGACTGTGGAAAAGAAACTCTCCCACAATCCTTTATCAGATAGCTTAAGGCTCGTAACGTACGAAAGAAATCATTCATGATTACTGTATCTTAAACTGTTTTGAGATGAGAAAAGAACAGGCCCAAACTAGGAAGGAGACTATCAAGTCCTACTGTTGTCATGCCATGGATTCATCCTATGGTTGCGGTTTGAACAGGGAATTCCTAGAAGTTGTCATGCATAGGTTTCAACCTAAAATTCTATCGTCAATTCCTTATCAAAGGAAATGAGAGTCCTAAGGGATCATGTCAATGATACACCAAAACAGACAAAGCATCAGCTTAACAGGTAAAATGCATGCAATGCAAGTGAGGGAGGAAATATGTGTGGGGCTTCAGCCTCCACAAGCTCATCTCAACCTCAAGCCAGAATGGATAACAGTAATCATACTGAAATATAAACAACATGCTATCAAGCAAAATACAATAAACTACAATCATACAGATAAAAATGAAATAAAATGCCATCAGGCAAACGAACCACATGGGCAAGGGAGCTGGGCTCTACCGAATACCCGCAAGCAAAGCCACACAGTAACAATACAAGCAGAGGGAGCAACTCGACCTCTAGTGCAATCATGCTCCTAGATTCTACCTATTCTAGATATGAACTTATTCTAATGCATCAAGCAAGTCAGACAAAACACAGCAATACAGAAAAGAAAAAGAAAGCAGATCAACTCCTCTCTCAACTTCAAGCTTCAGCTCTTCCAACAGCAACTCAGTCTTCAGACTTCGATCACTCTTGACAAATATCAATTTGCTCTTCTAGGTTTCAACCTTTCAACATAAGTTTCAACTTATCTTCTCCCCTAAGCTTCAGCTTCTTGATCAGCTCCACCTTCAGGCTTCACCTAATCTTCAGGGATCTTCAAGTATCAACTTGCTCTTGTTGCTCTTCAAGCTTTAGCTGGAATGGCAATACTCAAGGATTCATCCTCTTCAACACTCTTCACTGAAGTCTTCATCATCAAGCTCAAGCTCAGCATCTCTCAAGATAATCAAACCAGATGAAATCACTTACTGGATAAGCTGGGGGATATTGAACTGCTTACTGACCACCAAAGGTGACCTATAAGGGTTCAACATCAAAGGAATGGTTCCCTCAAAAGTTCTACTTCCTAGGTACATCACTTATCCCTCCAAAGGAGAGAGGTGTATTCCATGGAAGGACTTTGAATCATAGGGAGGAATGGAGGTGAAAGATACCATCCATGTTTGAGAAAGAAGTTATCTAAGTCTAAACTCTTCCTAATCCCTAACCCTAAAACAACAAAAAAAGAAATAAGATCAAGCTCTCAAGCTCCTCAATCCATCTTCAAGTTTTCTACTATGCTCCTCAATGCTCCTTAGAACAAGATCAAGCTCTCCAAGCCCACAAAGCAAAGCAAACAAAAGCAAAAATGCCCTAAAGGCAACACAAACAATCATCAACTACAAAAATCATCTAAAAATAGCATACTACTATATTAAATCCTAATATAATTTCTAAGGGATCCTACATACCTACCCTTAATTCCCTATATTTCCCATAGTCTAACTTGTCCTAAAAACCCAAAATCTAGTGTTATTATGGACCTATGTTGAAGTTTGACCTAATTCTACACATCCAAATGTCATTTAATCAAAACTATCCTAAAAATCATCACAAAAATATGGAATAAATCCAGGGGGAAGATAAGACTTATATCTAACTACTCTAAAAAGAATGACCTAAAAATACTAAGGGAACTACCTAAACTAAATTCTACAAATTCATGGATTAACATAAAAGAAATAAAAGGCAATTAAAATGAAAAATATACCAAAAATACTAAAATGCATGAAATGAAAAATGTTTTTATTTTATATTTTTCTAGACAAAAATATGAAGTAGGAGAAAAAACTCCCATGAAAAAATCTTTATTTTTCAATTTAATATGAATTTTCAAAGTATGAAAGAAAATGGAGAAAAATAAAATCAAAATATGAAAATGGGGTGCAGGAAGTAACCATATGCAGTTCATAATGCGCTTGGGCCCAGACTGGGGGGTGGGGATAGCATGCGCACTGGCCCAATATTAAAACAGAAAAAACAATAAAAAACATAGAGAAAAAAGAAAAGGACGCGGTGCAACTAGTAATCCATTTCAGTTAGAATTCACAATGGGCCTGAAAAGGGGGTGGGGATATCAAATCTTGACTTAAGCCCAGAATTCTCCTTTAATGAAACACGGCGTTTCATTAGTTTCTGACTTCCCTCCAAAATGAGATTAAATGCAGGCCGTTGGATTAAGAAAGGGTCAACTGGTCAAGCTGGCATCGGATGGTTGTGAGTCATCTTCTTCCTTGGGCTAGGGTTTTCTGAAACCACCATGGAAACAGAGCTCAAGAACACTCATCTTCCTCAACTCGAGCTCCCTCAATTCCTCATCAATTCTCAAAGTTTAAAACCCTAACATGCCTAGAATTCCATGCTGAACACGATCATACCCTTGAAATCCATTGAATCTTCCTTTAACATAAAACACGATCCAAACTTCAAATTATGCTCAGAGATCAACACTCACCATTCTTGAAATTTCTTACACTAAAATGACCACCTTCTATCACTGATCAATCTTCACTAAAGAACTAAGGTTATCACTCAATATCCAAAGAGTTCTTGATCCAAACAGAAATCTTGTCCATAACAAAACCATCACCAATTGCCTTCAAACTCTCCAAAATCCATCACCTATTGGTCTCTAACCATTCTACACTAATAATTCAACCTAATCGTGCCTAAATTAAGGTGTAGGAAAGAAATTGCAAACCTGGTAAAATGGAGTGAACAGAGGTAGTAATCCTTCAATTCAAGCCTTGAATCTTTCCAAATTCCTTCACTGATCAATCTTCTTGCTTCTGTATGCAAAAAGAATGGTTGACGTTGCTTGATTCTTGAAATTCGATTTTGAATTGCTTCCTTGAAATCTAAATCACCAACTCCTCAATTCTCCATGGAAATGGTCTCAATTCAATCTGCACAGCTTTGATGTGATGTATAGAATGTGTTTGTGTGAACAAAATGAAAGGAAATGAAGAAGAATGAAGAATTGACACTTGATTTGCAATGGAAGAATTTGGATCTCACTCTCTCTTCTATGCAGCAATTCACACCAACCTTGCATCTGAGCAAGTCACACTTGTTATATAGAGTGGTTTAGAATCATCTAGAACCCTCTAGGATCATCCAATGAGAAATTGAACTTTTCATGTCATGGTATTTTGATTTCAATTCTCTCCACATGCTATCTCATGCCAAGATTCATGTAATAACCAATTATGACTTGAATTTATCCCCACATGAGATTTAAGATGAGTTACAATGCATAACTACCTTGCTTATTGAGTTTTGTAGAGTTTTGGTTTGGTACCTTAATATGCAAGTAATCCAATTCCAAAGCAGCCCTATGATCCAAGCCTCAAATTAAAATTGTGGCTGAACCATTGTTCTTAGAATGTCATTTGGAGTCAAAATGACCTATTACATGACATGGTTTGGACTTATAGCTTGTGATTTATGATTTTCAATTTCAACTTATTTAACTTATGCCTCCATTTTAGGCCATTTTTATCACTTTTTGATATGAGCCTTTTCAACATCTCATGACCTCCCTACTAGCCTTAAAACATCACTCTAAGAAAGTTTGATGTTGAAGATTTTTCCATTTGAAGCTTGGAAATAGGAGATATGGCCTTATGCTTGAAATGACCTATAACTTCCAAATGACCAAAATGCCCTTGACTTGTCAAAGCCATAAGTTGAGTTCTACAAATCCTATCAAGGACTTCTAGTACTCTCTAGAAAGCTAAGAAGATGCTCTACAGCATTCATGTTGACCAAGAATCCATAGGAATCATCCTACTAGGGCAAAAGTTGGATGCAAGTTGGGTGACTTTCAAGGACCCAGATTCACATACCTCAGATGACCTGTAATTTGTCAAAGTCATAACTTGAGCTCTACAAATCCTATAAAGGACTTATAGAACTCAAATGAAATCTAAGAACAAGCTCTACAACATTCATGTTGTGGGGAAGATGAGATGACAATCACATCTTGAGCTAAACTGCCTTGAAGATAGGGATCAAACCAGGGGATTTTACACTGTCAATCCTTAGAAACCCTAGCTTGAAACTTCTCAAACTCCTCAATCATGATGAGTTGGTATAGGAATCATCCTAATAGCATCTCAATGCATCATTACATGATCACATGGCTCTTGGATTAGGTCTCAACCCTCTCCAAATCATCAGTTGACCTAGGGTTGACTCAGTCAAACCCTAATTCTACCACTCATGGCTGAATCTTCTGAATTCTTGTACAATGACCTCTCTAGGCTTCATGATGGCTTTCAAGACATCTCATAGGCTTTCTCAAAGCTTCAAGTCTATCCTCATAGTCTCAGAATCATCTGAGGAGCTCCCACAACTCTCAAGTTATGAGGCACACAGCTTTGGTTTCAACCAATCTTTCTGGGGATCTCTTGAGTTCTCTGACAAAGATATCAATCCTTGATCACTTGAACAACTTTCTTGGCTAGCTTCAAAGTCTCATACAACTCTTGATGGGTAAATAAATGTTGGTCAAATTTTGGGGTGCAACATTCTCCAAGAAGTCTTAAGGTGGGAGAAGCCTTGATGTGCAAATCTCGATACGTTTCCCCATTGAAATGCCAGTTTGAATTCATTTGTTGGGTTGTTTCTTCGGTCTTGTGTGGTTACCAAGACGCTCTCCCCAGTATCCTCTATAAGTTACGTTTTTTATAGCGTGAAGACTCATCCTCAATGGAGTCATCCAATGTCTTTACTGAAGGTTACACTGCCATTTCCGGTAAGCTTGCCTAAGCTTTATATTTCCCAAGTGAGGTGGGTTTATTTCCCAACAAACTTTTGGATGCCTTTGTTCTTTGAATTCGGTGTGATTCCTCGTTTCCCCAGCGAGATAGATATGCTTATCTATCTTTCCTCTCTGATTCTCCAAACTCTTTGTCTCTTATTAGAGTCGGATCTTACATATCATTGATCATTCGCATCATGACATATCATGTGCATTTAGCATGCCTCTGATCTTTGGTTATCACCTTTTGTCTTGTTTTTTTTATCCTAGTTTGTTACTAGCTGTCTTGTTTGTTAAGTTCGTTTATCGCGGGCATCCTCCGTCTTTTCAGGTTGTTGGTCGTTACTAATGTCTCTATTTCAGTTGTTAATGACTCTATTTTATGGTTGTGGGTTGTCACTTGTATCCCTTTCAAAGTATAGTTGTTACTAGCACCTTTAGTCGCCTCCATCTTCTACTGATATTGTTTTCCTGGTCGTTACCAGTCTTTCTCCTTAAAGTCTATTCGTTACTAAAAATCTCCGGTAAAGTGCAATGGCAATTGGCATCTCTTTTGAAAGTCCAATGGTAATTGTCATCTCTGTTGAAAGTTCAATGGTAATTGGCATTCTTTAAAGTCCAGTAGTGACTGGCATTGTTGAAAGTCCAATGGTAATTGGCATCTCTTTTGAAAATCCAATGGTAATTGGCATCTCTTTTGAAATTCCAATGGTAATTGGTATCTCTTTTGAAAGTCCAATGGTAATTGGCATCTCTGTTGAAAGTCCAATGGTAATTGGCATTCTTTAAAGTCCAGTAGTGACTGACATTGTTGAAAGTCCAATGGTAATTGGCATTCTTTAAAGTCCAGTAGTGACTGGCATTATTGAAAGTCCAATGGTAATTGGAATTCTTTAAATTCCAGTAGTGACTGGCATTATTGAAAGTCCAATGGTAATTGGCATTTCTTTTTAAAAGTCCAATGGTAATTAGAATTTCTTTTGAAAGTTCAGTGGTGACTGACATTGTTTGAAAATCCAATGGTTATTGGTACCAAAGTCCAATTGTTTTTGGCACTCTTATCCCACTTTGTTGTTGCTATTCGGAGTTTGTTTATTTCTCTGTCTTTTCTGGCGCTTCTTGAAGATCCCGTTTGAACTCTTCGTTTTAAGAAATTTCTAGAAAGTTTGTTTGCTTTCCAATATTTGCATGATCTCTTGTAAGAAGATCATTTATTAATTCCCTTGGTCTCTAGTTAGAGGACCATTTTCTTTGATTCTTTTGTTAGGATTTTAACCTTTTGTTTAAATTGATCCCCGGTGGAGATCATATTTCTTTCTGGTTTTATCCCCAGTAAAGAGTTTGTCTTTTTGTCTTTATTTTAGTGTGTCGTCCGATCATGTCTGAACTCGTTGATCCACTACTCTGGACATTCCTCAACAAAGACCATCTCCTAGGTCTACCTCTAGTGAGGATCTCTTCCTTCTAAGGTGTCAGCTGGTCATGTTTGGATTTGTTGCTCTATCGCTCTAGATTCCCCCAGTTTGTTTCAGCTTCCCTAGTGTCATTGTCTTTCCCCCAGTGAGTGGTTATTCCTTGTGTCACTTCTTTCCATGTGTGCTTTCTTCTAGTCTGCATTTTGCATCTTATCATCACATCATTTTCATCATGCTAGAGTTCATGGCATGTCAGCATTTTAGATTAGTTTTCTTTTGTCCATAGCATAACATGTATTTGCATTTAAGGGCAAAATTTTTGGTTATTTGTATTTAAATAACTTCCACCATGATTTCATGAGGATTTTCATCACTCATGACATCTGGTGGGGATATTTAATTACGAACAACTGTCATATCCCAAATTTTACTCTCAGATTCTTTGATCTCTTGCATAAGCATTTTAGGTCCATCATTTTTGCATAATTAACCAGATCACCTAGCTTTGTTGTTTTGTTTCTTTGTAAAATTAGGGTTTGGTACAAGAAAGTGAAAGCTTTGATTAATCAAGATCTGAGGGAGGGATCAACAAAATTCGTCCTACTCACTTCAAGTTTTCTCTTTAAAGGTTCAACTGGCTTTTGGTCATGATCTCCTAAGAGCTTGGTCATAAAGTTGTGTCAATGCTCATTGTGTCTAACAAACTTTGGTGATGGATATGTTGACCTCAAAGTGGAGTTCAAGGAGATCTATTGGGCTTTGATCCATTGTCGTTTCAAATTAATTTGAACTTTGTTTCAAATCATTCTCTAGGTGGTCTTAAGATGTTTTTCCTTGATGCTATTTAAAAATAAATCAATTTTGGGCCATTGATTCTCATTTCTCAAGTTTGGGCAATATGAGTTTTGAACCACATTCCAAGTTATGTCTAAATTAATTGCAAGAGGAAGTATGTTGGCGCATTGGATCCAAATTTGAAATTATGGTTATTGGCGATAAGGGATTATTCCTACATGATTTTTTTTAATCTAACTTGGTGTTGAGACACATACAAGAGTCGTCCACTATAAAACAGCGTAAAGAACATTTTGCAGGTCACACATAGATGCTACAATGATTGACACACAAGAAAATGATTCATAATTTCCAAGGCATTGTCTAATACAAGGAGTATCACATAAGATGCATTGCCTAAGATTATAAGGAAGAAAAAACTGATAAGCCTAGAAGTAAATTGCCTAACGCTCAAGGAATTCCTAAAGTTGAATTAAAACAGGTGAAGTTGTAGCAGCTTCCGCTCCAAGCAGTAATGGCTCAAGTCTTCACTAAGAGAAACTCTCCACAACTCCAAGCCTGCTACCAAGGATCTCTAAGTTTCCTCGTCGTCACCATGAACACATAAAAAGCAAAAAAGAAATGGTTATAAGGCTGTTGTAGACACAAAATTCATGGCATGAGATTTAGATGGTCTATAACAATAGAAAATTCACAGAGTAATATCAAGCCAAATCATGACACCAACAAAGTTTCAATCAATAACCTCATTCCAATTCAACATGATCAAGCAAAACCATTTAATTCAAGATAATTTCAACCATTTCATTCACATTTTATTCACAAACATTTTAAGCCATGTACCATCACACTTCAAATGTGTCGCATAGCATATTCACCAATCATGCCTAATGTAACATATTCACATGTACACATTCAACAAGTCCAAACTAGTACACTTCAATGTCATATTTCTTAGTTTTGTTTGCATACATAGGGTATACCATACATACCCAATTCAGAAGTGAAAATGCAGAGGGAGTTCAGAATGAAATAGACAATTCATTGCAGCATCACAGTTGTTCAGAATCCATATAAAGGGAAACATTTTAGAGCAGTAGGATTGGAAGTGTAAAGACTCTAACACGAAAATGGAAAATGGACAAAACAAGTTTATAGCTTAGATCCAGATGTTCAGCAAAAAGAGAAAAAATGGTCTTGCAAAGAGGAATTTTTCTTCTCGTTCATAAAACGGGGAGAAAGTCAAAATATAAAGGAGACCCTAAGTTGTCTACAAAAAAAGGAGAAAAAAAAGAACATCAGAAACAACATACCAAAAAATCCTAGTTGTTCTAACACCCAAGTTTTAAATCCTAAAAAAAACTCTAAAGAGAATGAAGAAAAGGGAGAAGGCATCGAAGGACTTATCTGAGTTTGTGGCTTGGACTTCATTGGAGCAAGGTTGAACGAACTTCTTTTTGGTACTTTCTTCTTTGCTCCCTCCCTTGATTTCTTCTCTGAGATCATTCTTGGTTTATTTTACTTTCTTCTTCATGTTTGCATTGTGTTTAGGGTCATTTTGTAGTTTACTTTTTTTAGGGTTTGTAGATTATTGGAGTTTGTGTGAGGTTTTGGGGTTTCTGAGTCCAGATTCGGACTCAGAAGGTTTTATTTAGAGTGGCTTAATGTTTTATGAGTTTGACCGGAGGGAGGTGTCGGTGCCGCCGCCAACCGCCTCCTACTCTGGTGAGATGTTTGTTCCAACGACCATATATAGGGTTACATAAGGAAGCATTGAGAGAGAATAAAGATCAGAGAGAAAGACATGAGCGAAATATTTTGTTGTCAACTGATTGTTTTGCATTAACCCCTTCCACTTTCCTTTCCTTGCATGTGATTTGTTTGGTGGCAACCCAGAACGGTGACATGTGTCACCGTCACCCCTACACCTGGCCTTTTTTATTCCATGTGTATCAACCACACTAGCAAACTACGCACCCTCGTTTCCATACCGCGTGATCATTTGACTGAGTCAGATCTCAGGATCTGACTGTTATGATTTAGGTGCATGGGAGGGTCTCAATAGACTCAACTAACTGGATCATCCGCCATTGTTCTTTGGACCATGGGTGATCGCGACTTTCTATGTCTAATACAACCTAACTGCAAGTGCATAGTCCATCGCGTAGTAATAATAGATATCGATCCCACAGGGACTCGTAATCAAACTAGTGTTCTCGGGGGTTACTATGTTTAGCTAGGTAGAATATGTTTAAGGGAATAAGATTGTCACTAAAAGGGAACTAAGAATGTTACTTAGATTATAATTAATTGAATCGATATGCAGTAATTGTGTTCTTCGGGGATTTGACAAGTTACCGGTGCATGAAATAGTTTTTCAGAGTCTATTTAAGCAGAAAATGGTGATTTGAAGACTCTCGCCTCACGATGGTTATTGACGCTAATCATAATTCTAAGGGCCAAACGTACACTTTCGTATCCCATTCGGGGTTAAAATTATTTTTTGGAAATCTCTAAGTTCTAATTCATTTTAAAGTGCTTTCGCTGTTATTAAAATGAATGACTAGTGTTTACTATCTGATCTTGCCGCAGCTTTCGCTTGTTGGTTCGTATCTTAATTAATTTCCCACTTTCGTGGCAAAACTACTTTTAAATAAGTTCTCGCTTTCGCGACGAAGTTTATTCAGTAAATTAATTTTAAACACTCAGACCATAAACGACTTTTGAAAAGACAATTTTCAACCAGTTATTATCAAATCCCTTTCGAATTATTACTACATATCGATTACTTAAATTTAGCTAGACATGGATTTAGGAAAGATAAAACATAAATAAAAACAATAAATAATAGTACGCATTATAATAAAACTGGAATTACAATTGAAATGAGAAACCTGTAAATATTCCAATTGGCCTTTGGGCAGATCCTCTACAGATGTTGGCAGGATTCTGGTCTTTGTGCCAATGTAATCGTACAACGGAAATAGAAATTACAGAAGGAATACAAGGAATGCAGAAAAAGAAAGGAGAAACAAATAAGAATATTAAAACTGGAAAGGTTTGCTCTGGAAATAAATTGGGCAGCACTTCGTTGTATGAATGTCGCTCCCTTTCTGAGGTCCCCTTCTTCCCCTTTTATAGAAATGGAATTCTAACGGTTATAACTTGAAGAGGGTGGACTTTGAGGCAGAATAATCAGGGAGTAGTGGTCCACTATTTGGGACTTGGAACTGCTTCTTTTACGTGAAACTGAAGTGGGGCGTTTTTGCCTGCATGACGGTCGTCACAAGGTGTGACGGTCGTCACCCGTGTGACGGTCGTCATGGAGCTGTGACGGTCGTCACAGCAGCAAAATCAGCATTCTGCACTTTTCATGATGTTTTCATCCTTTTTTCGTCCATATTTCATCTGAGATTGCTTCTTTTCTTCATATTGCCTTGTTTAGACGTGATCATTAAATACCTGCAAAACATCAGACAAATAACACAGAAATAACCCGAAATCGGATCGAAAACAGTTAAACTTCAGTTAAATTATGCATCAAAATATATATACGATTTCGTGTTATCAAACTCCCCTAAGCTTGAAACTTTGCTTGTCCTCAAGTAAAACAGGAAAAGGTCGGCAAGCACGAGGCAGCTTCTTCGTTCGCAAAGTTGGGAAAAACCGGGATTCTTGGTAAGAACAAAACGAGTACCATGACGACACTGGACTACAAGTCTTTGGAGGTCTCCTTCTTGTGCAAATCGGTCCCAGTCATGCTACTGTAGCTTGGTGTCAAGGTTCTCGTGGCAAGTTCACCCTGTTTGTTCTAGCGCAATCACATTAAGCCCGTTGTCCATACACTTTCATGGCAAGTCGACCTTTTAGTGAATATGATCTCATTTCTGTTTTGATCTTCTTCATTGATCATAAGCTTATATCATTGATTTTTCAATGAGTTTTCGTGCCGTTGGGCTAAATGCTCGGGTGAGGAGCACCTAACTTAGAAGGAAATGTGTCTTATGTTTTTGGGCTATCTAGCTTTCTTTTCATGATTTTTTATCTTTTTGGAGATCATACACTTATTTGCATCGGTCGCTCGCTTAGAAGTGCTTTAGGATGGTGCTGACTGCTAGTATAAACTACTTGGGGTTGAGTTTGCGTAGACACTTGAGACTTTGGTACACGTAGGTAGTGAAACCGACTCGCATAAATCGGAGATCTAAGGTGTCAGGATGGTACTGGTTTTGTTAGAATTGTCGTCTCCTCGGAGTTTCAAAACTTGGTTTGAACTCGAGTGCATTCTCGTGATGCTTTTGCTTTTGAGGAACGAACGAAAAAATTTGTTGTTTACGTCGAATAACGTGGGGATGTTTGCGTAACAGAAAAAGGATATATAAACGAGCTTTATTTGCTAAAAATAGAAAATGTTTAAATAGAAATTACGAAAGTCAAAGTACAATGGAATGGAAATAAACGCTCCGCTCCCACACTATCTCAATCAGTGTCCCCACTGATTTGGAAGCATGCGAGAGGGAGATACAATCGGAAATGAAAGTACATAGAAACTGAAAATATAGTAAACAAATAAGGAAAAAGATAACTAATCACATCCGCTGCCTCGGTCACGTCCGCGCTGGCGTCCTCTGGCTCTGGCCAGGGCGACTCGGTCCTCATAACTCATAGCTCCGGTGTGGTAGACGGTGTCCCGGAGTCCTTCGACCTGCAAAGTCAGATTCGCCAAGTTCTCAGTAATGGTGGCTTGGCCGGTTTGAAGTTGTTGCATTTGGGTCCGATGCCAAGCTTCGAACTGCTCGGCTCGCTGATTCTGCTGCTGCAGCATAGCGAGTATCTGGGCCTGCTGGTCGAGAGAGCGGCGGAGGTCCTCTTCTGTGTAGTTGGGCACTGGATGATGGCGGCGGCGGCGAGAGGATGTACCTTCGGAAGGAGGAGGCTGCGATGCCTCCGGTTGCTCGGACCTGTCCAACTCAGCTTGGATTTCATCGTCAGAACCTTGGGTGTGGTCCTGAGTTGGAGCAGCGGCAGCAGGAGGGGAAGTGAGGTCAAATAACTAGTTGGTACGATCCTCTGGGTGTGTCCGGGTGCGTGATGGAAGGATGATGCTTCGGACGGTTTTGCCACGCACTACCGGGTGATACCTCCCATCGGCTCTGGAACGGATGAGGTGAGAGGCTCTGCAGTGGTCGGTGTCAAGGAACACCGAGGGGATGGAATGGAGGTGTTGGAGGCGGTCGCCAAGGTTCAGCCCAAGTGCAATGGCAGTGACAATCCCGCCAAAGTAAAATGGCTTTGAGCCACGGTTGCAGTTGGCCTGAATGTGAGCCAGCAGGAACGGAGCGGCGTTGATAGGTTCGTTGTTGAAGACGCAGTGGAGGAAGAAGAGCTCTTTCGAGTTCACCTTATGGTTGCTGTCCCTGGCGAAGATTGTGTTGCTCAATGCTCTGTGGAAGTATCGGATGGTTGGGTTATGGATATGCGTGGCGTGCAGAGAGTCCCAACCATCAGCGTTGATGCCGGTCAACTGGTACCAGAGCGCGAAAGCTTCGTGCTGGAACTGATCGGTGAGGCGGCGGTGAGCATTGTCGCCTCGAGGGAGTTGTAAGATGGCGGCAATCTGGTTCTGGTTCACTTGATAGTTTGTGCCGAACATCCGGAAGCATGCGGCACCTGAGTGTTGGCTGAGGTCGCCGCTGGAAGTGACGTAGGTAAACGAACTCAGAAACTCGAGAGTGAGTTGTTCGTATGTCGGCAGTGGATTGGTGCAGAGGTTCCAGATTCCGGCTCGTTGAAGCATCCAAGTGACGCCTTCAAGGAGTCCGAGCTCCATGAGCGATGGAATGTGTGGATAATGAGTCGGCTGGAGCGACTGTTGATGGAATGCGATGTAGTTGGCTCGCTGTCTTTCGCCCAAGTCACCTTCGCTGAACACAATGTTACTGATGTCTGGGGTTTCGGTATTTCTTGCCATTGTTGGAAGATTGAGAAGGTTCTGAGGATTGGGGTGATTCTGCGAAGTGGGGAAAAAATGACAGAAGTGTGGTAGGAAGTTGAGATGGGAGTTGAAATATATGGTGCAATGTGGGGAAAACGAAAGATTGGAGTGGGGAGGGAGTTGCTGATGATTAGAAGTTGAAAAGGGATGAGTGGGAGAGAAAACGCAACCCCTGTTATATCAGATAGCAGTTTTGGGTTCGTGACGGTCGTCACGTATGTGTTACGGTCGTCACCCGCGCGACGCTCGTCAGGATCCTGTGACGGTCGTCACAGCAGCAAAATCTGCAGAACGCAGAGTTTTGCTTTGAGGGTGTTCTTGCAGTGATTTTTAGGCCTAGTATTGATATGGCAATGTATTATAGCAGCCAATAAACAAAGAATAACGTAAAAACAGAATAATTGAATAAAGACTATAATTGAAATAACAAGAAATTGAAATGATTGTATGTAGTACAGAAAGAAATTAACAATGCGAAAAATCCAAATGATTAAACGAAACTAAACTAAACCAAACTAAACTAAATCTGATGCTAAAACTAGTATCTAGTCTTTTCGTTCCTTCAACTCATCGAATTTCCGTGCGTAGTAGTCGAGTTGGGCGCAGACTAAATCCATGAAGACTACCAGTTCGTTGTGTATGCCTGCGATGTCATCTTTTACAGTAGTAAGAGCTACATCAACATTGTCCAATCAGAGTAGAACGGTATCCATTTTGTCGGTGGTCTCCTCAGGGATAGGCTCGGGATAGGTGTTGTAGTGCGGAGGAGTCGTAGGGTCTACTTCAGCTTCTGATACAGCATCCTCATAGTACATATAGTCATGTGCCTCAGAGATGTGGTCACTGTCGTACATATAGTTCAGTGGTGTTGACTGAGGTGAAAGAGGTCCCATAGGCTCATCCAATTCATAAAGCCAGTTGTCCTTGTTGTGGATACTTGTCATCAGATGATCAGGCAGCATGAATAGCTGGACAGGTTTTTCGTTTATGAGGTACTCATAAGGTCCAGGTCCCATAGTTCCTAAAATGCGCCTGTTAAAGTAGAATTGTATGTTCATGGGTCGGATGGTGCCAAAACGAGTGCTTGCATTTAAGTGGAATCTAAGGCCGAGCTCGTGGGCAATCATTGTCACGAGGCCTCCTATAAGAATAGGTGTCTGTGGTTCCTGAGTGAGGCGTCTGAAAGATCTCATCATGAAAGGCACTGCATTTACTGTACGTCCCTGAGAAGCACAGAACATGATGAATAACTCCTCTTTAGATACTGTAGTAATATTTTCTTCTTTCCCGAAAAGGGTGTGAGCTAGTATCTTATGGAAGTATCTGAAAGCTGGGTTATGAATATCATCATTATACATTCTGTCTGGTTCAGGGTGATAGTCGCCTGTGATTCTACCCCAGAATTGGTCGAGTTCAAAATCAATATCGTCATCTTCTGCACTGATGAACACATGCGGTCCGTTAGGAAATCCTAGGAGGTTAGCTAGTGACATCCGGCTATGGGTTTGGTACATTCCAAACATTCGAAAGGTAATCAGCTCTGTGTTGGATCCAAAACCATAGTTGGGTAGGTATCTGAAGGAACTAAGGAATTCATAGGTGAGATCCTTATAGGTAGCAAAACGTGTTTTCAAAGCAGTGTTCTCCCAACCCAGTTGATTGAACAGGTATTGAATGTTATCCGTGATTCCTAGTTTATCCATGGTAGACTTATCATAATACAGCGTTAAGGCGATTTCTCTTTCAGTTAGTGCTGCAAATCTTGCCTTTTGAGCTAGTCCTCGAAAATGAAACTTTGTGAAGTCGTACTCAGCCATACTCGCAGGTAAGTCGGAGAAAACAGGAGGAATGTTTTGAAGACTTTTAAAATCCTGAAAAGTTTAAAACAGAAGTTTGAAGTCAGGATTTTTAAAAACAAAAAGCGGTAAAAACAAAAGACCAAAAGAGAAAAATAAAATAAAAATATAAATATGAAAACAAACGAAAGTAAAAAGTAGTAGTAATTTTTAGTTTAGAATTTTTGTTAAAGTTTTAAAGTAAAATTTTAAATAAAAATGAAATACAGTAACGAGGAAAAATGCGGGAAAAGTTGGGTTGCCTCCCAGTAAGCGTTGTTTTTAACGTCTAAAGCCTGACGATAGCTTGGTGACAAGCTATTCGGGTGTTTGAGCTGGAAGCTCAAGCAGTGCTATACTGCTGACTTGAGGGTTGTTGTCGTTCTTATTATAATGTTTTAGACGTTGCCCGTTTACGATAAACGGTGCATACGTCTTATCGGTAATTTCAACAGCTCCACTCTGAAGTACTCTAGTCACTTCATAAGGTCCAGACCACCTAGATTTTAGTTTACCTGGGAAGAGTTTTAATCTTGAATTAAATAGCAATACGATGTCTCCCACACTGAATTGTTTCCTGACTGAACGTTTATCATGCCACTTTTTAGTTTGTTCTTTGTAGATACGGGCATTTTCGTAAGCGTCTAATCGAAGTTCTTCCAATTCGTGTAAGTTCAAGATTCGCTTTTCTCCCGCCTCGGTGTAGTTGAAATTGAGTGTCTTAATGGCCCAGAAGGCTTTATGCTCTAATTCTACAGGGAGATGGTAGGATTTACCGTAAACTAATTTGTAGGGTGTAGTACCTATTGGTGTCTTAAAAGCGGTCCTATAAGCCCATAAAGCTTCTTGTAGCTTTGATGACCAATCTTTCCTTGAGGTAGCGACAGTCTTTTCCAATATCTGTTTTATTTCTCTGTTCGAGACCTCTACTTGTCCGCTAGTTTGCGGATGATAAGGTGTAGCTACTCGGTGTCGGACTCCATATTTAGAAAGAAGTTTATCAAATATTCGCAATATGAAGTGAGATCCGTCGTCACTAATGACGAGTCTGGGTACACCAAATCTAGGAAAGATTGTGTTTTTGAAGAGTTTGATTACTACTCGTGCATCGTTTGTTGGAGCAGCTATGGCTTCTATCCATTTAGACACATAATCGACGGCGACGAGTATGTAGTTATTACCAAAAGAAGGTGGGAATGGTCCCATGAAATCTATTCCCCATACGTCAAAGATTTCTACCTCTAAGATTCCTTTCTGAGGCATTTCATCGCGTCGTGAGATGTTGTCAGTTCGTTGGCATCGATCACATTTTAGCACAGCGATGTGAACGTCTTTCCAGAGGTTAGGCCAGAATAAGCCGGCTTGGAGAATCTTAGCGCATGTCTTGGATGTACTAGCATGACCACCATATGGTGTTGAATGGCATTGGGAAATAATATTTTCTATTTCTTCCTCTGGGACACAGCGACGGTATATGTTGTCGGCCCCTCTCTTGAAGAGTAGAGGTTCGTCCCAATAATAGTGTTTCAAATCGTGGAAGAATTTCTTCTTTTGCTGATAAGTGAGATTCGGTGGAAGCACGCCTGCAGCGAGGTAATTAACGATGTCAGCATACCAAGGTAATGTGACTTGGGCATAGACGGCTTCTACGGCTTTTTCGAATTCTGGATCTTCCGAGATTGAGTTGGGTATGTCACTTTCTAATTTGGCTATCAGACGTTCGTACGGGAAATCATCGTTTATCGGTACTGGTTCATGTTTGATGCCTTCTATTCGGGATAAGTGATCTGCAACAACGTTATCGGTTCCTTTCTTATCTTTGATTTCTAAGTCAAACTCTTGTAATAACAGGATCCATCTCAATAGTCTTGGTTTGGCATCCTTTTTGCTTATTAGGTACCTTATGGCAGCGTGGTCTGTGTATATGATAATTTTTGCTCCTACTAAGTAAGAACGGAATTTGTCAAGCGCAAATATAACTGCTAGAAGTTCCTTTTTTATGGTAGCGTAGTTCATTTGGGCAGGATCTAAGGTTCTACTGGCATAATAGATGGCATGGAGTTTCTTGTCCTTCCTTTGTCCTAGAACTGCGCCTACGGCATAATCACTCGCATCGCACATGATTTCGAACGGTAGTCGCCAATCGGGTGGTTGCATAATCGGTGCGGTGATAAGGGCTGATTTTAATGTTTCGAATGCTTTTAAACAGTCTTCGTCGAAGACGAACTCAGCATCTTTCATCAACAGGCCGGTTAAAGGTTTTGTGATTTTTGAAAAATCTTTTATAAATCTTCTGTAGAAACCGGCATGTCCTAGAAAACTCCGTATTTCTCGTACAGATTTTGGAGGTTGGAGATCTTTTATAATCTCTATTTTAGCTTTGTCGACCTCAATTCCTTTATCTGATATGACATGTCCTAGAACTATTCCTTGTCGGACCATAAAATGACATTTTTCCCAATTTAGGACGAGGTTCACTTTTACACAACGTTCTAATACCATTTCTAAGTTTTGTAGGCATCCTTCGAAACTTTGTCCACATACCGAGAAATCGTCCATAAATACTTCCATGATGTCGTCTATGAAATCTGCGAAGATTGCCATCATGCATCTTTGGAAGGTTGCTGGAGCATTACAGAGTCCGAACGGCATTCGGCGGTAAGCAAAAGTACCATAAGGACAGGTGAATGTAGTCTTTTCTTGGTCATCAGGATGGATGGGAATTTGGAAAAATCCTGAGTAACCATCTAGATAGCAGAAATATGAATGTTTGGCTAATCTTTCCAACATTTGGTCTATGAAGGGTAACGGGAAGTGATCTTTTCGTGTGGCCTTGTTAAGCTTCCTATAATCAATGCACATCCTGCTTCCAGTCACGACTCTTTTTGTTATTGATTCGCCTTTTTCGTTTTTAACTACTGTGACTCCTCCTTTCTTTGGTACGACATGAACTGGGCTAACCCATTCACTATCGGAGATTGGATAGATGATTCCCGCATCTAGCAATTTCTTTACTTCATCTCTGACTACAGTGCTTAGGATGGGGTTCAGTCTTCTCTGATGCTCTCTAGAGGTTTTAGAGTCTTCCTCTATTGTAATTCGATGCATACAGATCGAAGGGCTTATACCTTTTAGATCGCTTATGTTATAGCCTAACGCGGTGGGGTATTTCTTTAGGACTTCTAATAGCTTTTCGGTTTCTGGTTGTCCTAAGTCGGCGTTGACTATCACTGGTCTTTTTAGTTCATCGTCTAGGAATTCATATCTAAGGTTTTTGGGTAGTGTTTTAAGTTCTAAAGATGGGTTCTTCGGACCTGGCATATGGTTTGGGGTCAGTGCTAAGCTTTCGCTTAGGCTGTCGTCTTTATACGTTTTACGCCAATCATCGTCTTCAGAAATATCGGGTATTTGAATCTTTATTATTTCTGAATACGTGGTCTCTTCATTTTCAAGTTCTCTTATGCATTCGTCAATTTCGTCTACTAAATAGCAGGTATCGTCTATGGCTGGTGCTTGTAAGAACTTGGTGAGAATGAACTCTATCTTTTCTTCTCCTACTTTGAATGTTAGTCTTCCTTTCTTCACGTCTATAATCGCTCCGGCTGTAGCTAGGAATGGTCTTCCTAGAATAATTGGGGTGACAGTGTCTTCCTTGATGTCCATGATTATGAAGTCGGTTGGGATGTAGAATTGTCCTATGCGTACTGGAACGTTTTCCAGTATTCCGACGGGGTATTTTACTGATCGGTCAGCTAATTGTACGGACATTTTGGTTGGTCTGAGGTCTCCCATATTCAGCTTTTTACATATAGATAAAGGCATAACACTGATACTGGCTCCTAAATCGCATAGAGCTTTGTCTATCACGAACTTTCCAATGACGCAGGGTATGGAGAAACTACCTGGGTCTTTTAATTTAGGAGGCATGCGGTTTTGAATGATAGCGCTACACTCTGCAGTAAGTGTAATTGTTTCGTTATCCTCGATCTTTCTCTTATTCGACAGGATTTCTTTGAGAAATTTAGCGTATGACGGCATTTGAGTTATCGCTTCTGTAAAAGGAATAGTGATATTCAGCTGTTTAAGGAGCTCTACAAATTTCTTAAACTGTCCTGAAGTTTTGGAGTTTATTAATCTTTGTGGATAAGGGATAGGTGGTTTATATGGCGCTGGAGGTGCTTGAGTTTTTTCACTTGCGGTATCCTCCTTCTCATTGTCTTCCTTCTTCTCTAACTCGGATTCCTTTTCTGCTTGTTCAGTTGGTTTTTGTTGCATGGCTGAGTTTTCGGTCCTCGGATCGATTGGTTCGTCCAATTTTTTTCCACTTCTTAGTATTACAGCATTTGCTTGGCCTTTTGGATTCTGTTCGGGTTGTCCAGGGAATGTGCCAGCAGGTGCGGCAGCAGAGGCTTGTTGTTGAGCCACTTGTGATATCTGTGTTTCTAACATTTTGTTGTGGGTGGCTAAAGCGTCTACTTTTCCGGTCAACTGTTTAATTTGCTCGCTAGTGTGTATGTTTTGATTCAGGAATTCTTTGTTTGTTTGAGCTTGAGTAGCTATGAATTTTTCCATCATCAATTCGAGGTTTGATTTCCTAGGTGCAGTCTGAGCAGCAGCTGTTTTCTGATATCCTGGCGGAGCAGTAGGCATTTGCAATGCGTTTTCGCTTTTGTAAGAAAAGTTTGGATGATTTCGCCAACCTGGGTTGTAAGTATTTGCGTAGGGATTTCCTTGAGCATAATTTACTTGGTCTGGTGGGATTCCGGCTAGCAATGGGCATTCGGGTGCATTATGAGTGGTGCTTCCGCATAACTCGCAATTTGGAGTTACGGCAGCGACGGTTGCAGTGGGGTTGACGGTCAGACTGTCAATCTTCTGTGCTAGAGCATCTACTTTAGTGTTGAACTTTTCAAGACTGTTGATCTCGTACATCCCACCTTTCGCTGTGGTTTTCTCTATCGGAGTGCGTTCACCTCCCCATTGGCAGTGGTTCTGAGACATGTTTTCGATTAATTGATAGGCTTCGTCGTATGGCTTATCCATAAGTGCACCGCCCGCGGCAGCGTCTATTGTCAATCTAGTATTGTATAAAAGCCCATTATAAAAAGTATGGATTGTCACCCAGTCTTCTAAACCGTAGTGAGGACATGTTCTCATCATATCTTTGAATCGTTCCCATGCTTCGTAAAGAGATTCAGTATCTTTTTGTCGAAATCCATTGATTTGAGCTCTAAGCATAGCAGTTTTGCTTGGCGGAAAATATCTCGCTAAGAAGACGTTCTTCAATTGTTCCCACGTTGTAACGGAGTTGGATGGTAACGATGTCCACGCTCTGTCTCTAAGAGAGAATGGGAAAAGACGAAGTCTTATCGCGTCTGGAGTTACTCCATTTGCTTTCACTGTGTCTGCGTATTGTACAAACTTCGTTAGATGTTCGTTCGGATCCTCAGTTGCGTTTCTTGAGAATTGATTTTGTTGTACAGCTGACAGCAATGATGGTTTCAGCTCAAAATCATTTCGAGTAATAGCTGGGGCAGCGATGCTACTTCTAGGCTCCATCTGAGAGGGTGTAGCGTATGCCTTCAGCGGTTTGTTTGGAGGTCCTTCAGCCATCGTTGGTTCTTCTTCGGATTTGGGAATGGGAGTTAGAGGTTCGGGAATGTTATGTTTTAGTTGTTTTAGTTGGTACTCAATGATTCGACTTCTTAAATGTAAGAAGCGCTCTAGTTCTGCGACTGAAGGTTTTACGATATCGCCTTGTGGGCGATTACTTGGCATACAATCGACAACACTAGTAAAGGAAAAATGAAAATAGTTAACCTAGTCTATACGGCGTAACAGAAGGTTACACTATTGACTAAACGGCTCCCCGGCAACAGCGCCAAAAACTTGATCGCGACTTTCTATGTCTAATACAACCTAACTGCAAGTGCACAGTCTATCGCGTAGTAATAATAGATATCGATCCCACAGGGACTCGTAATCAAACTAGTGTTCTCGGGAGTTACTATGTTTAGCTAGGTAGAATATGTTTAAGGGAATAAGATTGTCACTAAAAGGGAACTAAGAATGTTACTTAGATTATAATTAATTGAATCGATATGCAGTTGTCGTTTGCGCGAAAATAAGGTGCCGGCAATACAGAAGAGTCGCCACCTTTCGTTATTTATCCCTCAGAGCGGGAAAGGAAACGATCGGAAAAACCTGACGAATAAGGGTAAGACAAGGTCGTCGCAACCATTGTCTGGGTTCGGGAGTCGGTTACGCAAGGGGAAGGTATTAGCACCCCTCACGTCCGTCGTACTCGACGGGATCCTCGCTTGTTTGTTTACTTGGACGGGTTGGTTATAATCTATCTACCTATCAGGGCTGGCTGAAAAAGAAAAGAAAAATGACTCGGCAAAGCGTCGCACTTTATGCCTACGTATTCTCATCAGAGAATGAGAAATCAGAGTCAACGTAGTTCGGCTAACTACGGGGAAAGGTTGCTCGCTAGGATATCGCATCCTATGCCTACGTACTTTCATCTGGTATGAAAGATCAGAGCAAACGTAGTTCGGCTAACTACGGGTTATCTCCTAAAAGAAGTGTTTTTTATTGTTTGCGATCTCAACCGCACTAGAGACTATGACCTGAGAGTGAATGCGTCGCATGTCACCCAAAGGGTACCATACTAAACATCCATCCTCAGATAGCTTAAGGCTCGTAACGTACGAAAGAAATCATTCATGATTACTGTATCTTAAACTGCTTTGAGATGAGAAGAGAACAGGCCCAACTAGGAGGGAGACTATCAAGTCCTACTGTTATCATGCCATGGATTCATCCTATGGTTGAGGTTTGAACAGGGAACTCCTAGATGTTGTCATGCATAGGTTTCAACCTAAAAGTCTATCATCAAATCCTCATCAGAGGAAATGAGAGTCCTAAGGGGTCATGTCAATGATACACCAAAACAGACAAAAGCATCAGCTTTAACAGTAAAATGCATGCAATGCAAGTGAGGGAGGAAATGTGTGTGGGGCTTCAGCCTCCACAAGCTCGTCTCGACCTCAAGCCAGTCATGAAATAACAGTAATCATACTGAAGATAAACAACATGCTGTCAAGCAATATACAGATAAAAGAAATGAAGCGCCATCAGGCAAAAAGAATCATCTACCCTCTAATCCTAATCCTAATTCAGAATCCTGATCAAATCTAATCAAAGCCCTAAAGCAAAACCTAACCAAAAGAAAACAATCCCAGTCTTCAAGCTTCAGAACAAGCTTACCAAAGAAAGGGAGCTAAGTAGGCAGACTCATAGTGTCTTCCTCAGGAAAGCACTAGGAGGTGTATACTCAGGAGTTATACCCTACGTGGCTCAACCACTGTGATCAGTTTACATTCCTCCTCAGGAGAAATTAAACTCACAAGCAGGCTCCAACATCACTAGATATTTAGGAAATCCTATCTGAACTAGTGGAACTAAATGAACAGACTCATAGGACCTTCCTCGGGAAAGTACTAGGAGGCTTCCACTTAGGAGTTGTATCCTATGTGGCTCAACAACTGTGATCAGTTTACATTCCTCCTCAGGAGAAATTAAACTCACAAGTTGGCTCCAACATCATTGGATACTTGAGAAATCCTAGATAAACTAATGGAACTAAGTGAATAGACCCATAGGACCTTCCTCAAGAAAGTACTAGGAGGCTTCCACTTAGGAATTGTATCCCATGTGGCTCAACAACATGTGATCAGTTTACATTCCTCCTCAGGAGAAATTAAACTCACAAGTTGGCTCCAACATCATTGGATACTTAAGAAAGAGGTGAGAAGAAAGAATGAAAGTCATTCATAGTGCCTTCCTCAGGAAAGTACCATGAACTTCCTCCAAACTTCAGGATCTCAAACCTCACAGACAGGGAAAAAGCCAAGCTCTGGGTCTCTGAATCTTGATCTTCAATCTTCACCTCATCCTGCTCTCCAACAAGGTCTTCAAAACAACACAAGCCCCACAACCAATTCCCCATACAAAACCCCAGATATGAACAGATAACCACAGGACAGACAAAATCATCAGGCAACTTCAGAAAATACCTAAAAATACCAGAACAAGGGGGAAAAATCTAACAATTATTCACAAGGGTCTACAACATCTACCCATAACATCCACATGGGCCTCTACCCAAAAATCAAGACAAAACTATTTAAAGAAAATGAATTCCCTCACCTATGCACAACCTAAACCCTAATTAGGATACCCTAAAGCTACCCTAATTAAACTAATCAAAATTTAATATAAAAATCTAGAAATAAATCTTATGGGGAACTATGATTCAATATCTAATTACACAAAAAAGAATGGATTAAAAAGACTAAAGGAAGGTCCTAAAAGAAATTCTACAAAATCATGATATCAAACTAAACATTATAAAACCTATTTAAAAGAAAAATCTATTAAAAATATGAAAAGAAAATAAAATGGACATTTTATTTATTTATAATTTTCTAGACAGGTTTATTAACATGTAGAAAAAAGAAGAATTAAAAAAATATGCATTTTTGGATTTTATATGAATTTTACAAATGCAAGAAAATATTAAAAGAATTAAAGGGGAGGGGGTGAAAATAGCAGTGCTCGCTAGTTGATATTTGAGTGGGCCAGATATAGGGTGGTGCGAATAGAATTCTGAGATAGGCCCAGGCGCGCCTCACTTAACAAAACGCTGCGTTTCAGCTTTTTAAATTTCCCTCCAATTTCTTAATGCATCTGGGCCGTACGATTAAAGGAAAAGGTCAAAAGTCCATAGGGATCCAACGGCCAACAACCATCGTCCCCAAACTGGCCTAGGGTTTTCAGGTTCGCGTGTTCATGCAGCCTACTTCCAGCCATTCGTTCTTGCTCAATTCTCAATGGTTTTCAAAACTTCCAAAGCAAAAATGCTCCACACATTACAAAGATCACGACCATATGCATTTCTTCCATGGAATTGTCCTATAATGATCAAACAGAACTCACGAAAACTAGGGTTTCAACCATTTTCACTGCAACCAATCATGAGGAATCTTAAAACTAATGGTACGATCTTGTACTACACATTATCCTGATCATAACAAGCCCTAACACGTGCCTTAATACTCTTGATCCAGCATTTTCTTGCAATCCAAAGATTTGTCACCCTGTTATGAAAGCTCAAGGAACTGGCTCTAACTCTCAGGATCTCATCTTCTAATCTAACCTAACCTTTCTATACCTACAACATGATCCCTCTATGCATAATTAAGGTGAAAGAGAGAAGAAAAAGAACCTGTCAAGTGATGATGGTATGGGATGCTAGGGCACAATTCCAAGCTTGATTCTCCTCCACAATGATCCTCCAATGGTGATAGACTTTCTGTTTGCACAATTCTTGAAGAAGGAAGCCTGTAACAATGATTTTGATCTTGAAATGCAACTATGGAGCACCTTGAAACCCTAGCTCGAATCTCTCTATTCTCCACTCAATTCTTCAATATTCACCAACCTCTTGATTCACTCTCATGCACTCTTTAAATAATGATCAATGGAAGCTCTTGGATTCATCTAGAAAGATCTAGAAAGTATTGAAAATCTCATGTGATGGTAACATGAATATCTCATGCACCATGCATTAAGCCTTGCAAAATGGCCTTAAAATGTCATCATAAGAGATATTGGAGAGATATGAGCAAATATAATGCTTTTCCTTGCCTTGTGTTGAAATTTCCAAAGATGACTTATAATGCAAGTTTCAAATTAACAAAGCATCACCCATTTTAAAGCCTTAAATCAAAATTCTATTTGAACCAATGTTCTCAAAATGATGTTTCCAATCAAAATGATATATTGGATGACCTATTTTGGATTTGTGGATCTTCCAAACCAATTTCCAATTTCAACTTTTCAAACTTATAAGCCATTTTTAGTTCATTTTTGACCAATTATGCAAATCCATGCTATGAGCTTTTCCAACAATTCATGACCTTCTTTCTAGACTTAAAATCACATTTTGAACAACTTTCATGTTGGACATTTTTCCATTTGAAGCTTGGAAGTAGGAGATATGGCCTTGGCTTAAAAATGACCTATAACTGACAAATGACCAAAATACCCCTGTCTTGTTCAAACCATAAGTAGAGTTCCACAAGTCCTATCAAGGACTTCTACCACTCAAATTAAAGCTAAGGAGATTCCCTACAACATTAATGTTTACCAAGAGATCATAGGAATCATCCTGCTAGGGCAAAAGTTGTATGCACGTTGGGTGACTTTCAAGGACCCAGATTCACATACCTCAGCTGACCTGTAATTTGTCAAAACCATAAATTGAGCTCTGTAACTCCTATCAGGGACTTCCACCACTCAAATTAAAGCTAAGAACAAGCTCTAAAACATTCATGTTGTGGGGAAGATGAGATATCAATCACATCTAGAGCTAAAACTGCCTGGAAGATAAGGATCAAATTAGGGTTTTTCACTGACAATCCTCAGAAACCCTAACTCAAAACTTCTCAAACTCCTCAATCATGATGAGTTGGTCTAGGAATCATCTTTGTAACATCTCTATGCATCATTCCATGATCTCATGGCCCTTGGATTAGTTCTCAACCTTCTCCAAATCTTCAGCTGGTCTAGGGTTGACCCAGTCAAAACCCTAATTCTATCATTCATGGTTGAATCTCCTGAATTCTTGCTCAATGACCTCTCTGGGCTTCATGATGGCTATCAAGACATCTCATAGGCTTTCTCAAAACATCAAGTTCATTTTCAGAGTCTCAGAATCATCTGAGGAGCACCCACAACTCTCAAGCTATGAAGCACACAACCCTGGTTTCAATCCACTTCCTCTGAGGATCTCTTGAACTTTCTGATGAAGGTATCCATTTTCAAACACTCAATGAATAAATAACTGTTGGTCAAATTTTGGGGTGCAACAGCTGCCCCTATTCAAACGGCTTGAACCTGACTGGGTGAGAAGCAAACGGCTCTCAGCCAATCAAGGTGCGAGACGGTTGAATATCGGTAAACCCGAAAATTTGCCAACTGCGCGAGCACACGGTACTCTGCGGGGAACAAATCTTCGAATATTGCAATGCTAGCTGCACGGCAACTAGCTGGGGAGATACTGATCTGACATCGCCGCCAGTTATCCACATTATCTTCTGACATTGCCTTCTGACAACCACAACACCCAACATTGCCGCTGGAAGACTAAATCACCTGACATTGCCGTCAAGAACAACCATAACTCTAGGAAACAAGCGTCCAACATCGCCGCCGGAGACCTAAACTTGAATCGCCAAAATACCCAACATCGCCGCTGGAGAAAATACAACAATGAACAAAATACCCCGCATCGCCGCTGGAGAAAATACATCTCTGAACAAAATACCCCGCATCGCCGCTAGAGAAAATACAACAATGAACAAAATACCCCGCATCGCCGCTGGAGAAAATACAACAATGAACAAAATACCCCGCATCGCCGCTGGAGAAAATACATCTGACAGAATACCCCGCATCGCCGCTGGAGAAACACATCTGACAGAATACCCCGCATCGCCGCTGGAGAACTAAAGGATCTGCATCACCTAACATCGCCGTCAGAAGACTGGATCACCTTGACATGCCCAACATCACCGCTGGAAAACTGAATCTGACATCGCCGTCGGAAACAAACATCCTCTTAGAGACACTCGACATCGCCGTCGTACAAACATCATCTTTACTGGGGATTTAAAGAGTCTGACCTCGCCGTCAACACATTCAACATCGCCGTCGAATAAACATCCAACCTCGCCGCCGGACAAATGATGATCTAACCTCGCCGTCAAATCCAAACGTTCAACCTCGCCGTCGAACAAACATCCAACCTCGCCGCCGGACAAATGATGATCTAACCTCGCCGTCAAATCCAAACGTTCAACCTCTCCGTCGAACAAACATCCAACCTCGCCGCCGGACAAATGATGATCTGACCTCGCCGCCAAATCCAAACGTTCAACCTCGCCGTCGAACAAACATCCCACCTCGCCGCCGGACAAATGATGATCTAACCTCGCCTTCAAATCCAAACGTTCAACCTCGCCGTCGAACAAACATCCAACCTCGCCGCCGGACAAATGATGATCTAACCTCGCCGTCAAATCCAAACGTTCAACCTCGCCGTCGAACAAACATCCAACCTCGCCGCCGGACAAATGATGATCTGACCTCGCCGCCAGATCCAAACATTCAACCTCGCCGTCGAACAAACATCCAACCTCGCCGCCGGACAACTGATGATCTAACCTCGCCGTCAAATCCAAACGTTCAACCTCGCCGCCGGACAAAATATGATCTGACCTCGCTGTCAAATCCAAACGTTCAACCTCGCCGTCGAACAAACATCCAACCTCGCCGCCGGACAAATGATGATCTGACCTTGCCGTCAAATCCAAACGTTCAACCTCGCCGTCGAACAAACATCCAACCTCGCCGCCGGACAAATGATGATCTGAGCAATTCTGACCTGGGGTTCACCCCTGGTAAATGGAACAAAAAGTACACTTGCGTATTTGAAACTACTCCGCTGGGAATGAGAGACTTAACCGAGCACACTCTGATCTGGGGTTCACCCTCAGAACCATAACGAACGTCGGAATACTGCTGCACACTGCCTGCCGTAGAACTTCAACATTAAAGATATATGAAACCCTGGCCCCTGGCCATTTCCAGCTTCAGCTAGGAAAAATCTTCGAGTATTTCTGAAGATGAATGAAACCCTGGCCCCTGGCCACTCCAGATCCGCTGGAGAATCTTCAAGTATTTCTGAAGATAGATGAAACCCTGCCCGTCGGCTATTCCAGCTTCAGCTAGAAAGAACATCCTTGGCCTTCAAGGATGTAAACTTTGCCCGTCGGCAACTCTGCAGGAGGTATCTTCGACTTCAGTCTAAAGAAATGGTCCTTGGCCTTCAAGGATACATGGATCTGCCTTCAGGCAACTCCACCTCTGCTATAGAGCATCCGTGACTTCAGTCAGGGATATACTTCGGCCTTCAGTCCAAAAAATGAATCCTAGGTCATTCATGACCTTGGGGATAACCTTGCCCTTAGGCACCTTCGCTTCAGCTTAGGAAATATGTGACTTCAGTCAAAGAAATGGTATCCTGAGCCATTCATGACTCTACGGGGATTCAAACACTTTGCCTTCAGGCAAAACTCCGCTTCAGCTGGAGAAACATCTTCGACTTCAGTCAGAAGAAAAACTATCCACTTGATCGCAATCAATCATCTCCTCAGGACAACTGACTTGGTCTTCAGACCAACACGGATCATCTTGAATACAAAATTTGGAACCTTGTCTTCAGCCACACGTTGATTCATCAACAAGGACATCTGAGTTCACAGGAACCTTCTGATATCGCCCTCAGGCGTTTACGAAGTCAATCTTCAGATTAGACATCACCATTGGAGCAGACATATCACGCTGCTAGGGACTTCAAGAATCATCTTGAACAAACAGCTCCGTCGGGCACCTTCAAGAATCATCCTGAACCGATAACCATTCTGGAGACTCTATTCTGCTGGGCATATTCCAGGAATCCTCCTGGGCAACTCTTGCTGGGGACGCTACTGGGGAGCTCAAGCGTCATACTAGGCGAACAACTCGGGAAGCTGTACTGAGGTCTTAAGAATCATCTTAAGCAAATGGCCCTGCTGAGGGATTCGAGAATCATCACGAACTGAAGACTTCGCTGGGGGTCTAAAAAATCATCTTGAGCGAGCGACTGTGGCGATTACACCGGGGTCTTGGGAATCATCTCAAGAAAGCGACCTCGTTGGAGAGAATGCCAGGAATCGTCCTGAGCAACTGGTCTCTTGGTGACATACCTGTAAGGCAAGAAGGATAATGACCTAGATCATGCTTATGATGCGTATGCTTCTGCACCATGCCCCACACGGTGGGAATGATATGCGTTTATGCTAAATGCTGTGCAATCATGCACAATGCTATGCAACGTTAAATGCCATGCAGTGTTAAATGCTATGCAGTCATGCACAATGATGCGATCCCGTCAGCAAAATAAATGCCGAAGGGGAATTCTCCTGTCAAGGAGGAAGAACTACTCAGGTAGAGGAATCGTCCTGCTGAGGAGAACGTGGACACGCCAATATCAATCAGGCTCTATCTGGGGAACTGATTTTCCGCGGATTGCTGCATGGAAAACAAACTTCAGCTGATTTCTGCAGGGGACGAAGCTCTGCGAGAACCTGGACTTGCTGATATCAATCGCGAGAATGAACTGTGCGGCCGTCTCGGCTACTCTCCTGGGGATAATCGCTCTGTGGGGGGGACAACTTCAGCTGCTCACCACTCCGCTGGGGAAAGACCAATCATGATCTGATCAACTTTCAAGGACTCGGCTCTCTTGGACATCTGTAAACTCGGCTGGGGAAGAAGAAGTCATTCTGCTTCGCCAAAGAGAGTACGACTCTGGGAGATACAGCATCAGCTGCCCCACGCTCTGCTAGGGAAACCACTCACGGCCTCAACTGCTTCCAAGGATTCTGCTTTTCTGCGGACTCAGCCGGGGAGAGAAATCATTCTACTTCACTGGGGAGTACGACTCTGGTGCGGAATTTCAATTTCACTAGGGAAGAAAGAATCATCTGACTTCGGGGGAGAGTACAACTCTGCAGGGGAATACAACATCAGCTGTTCCAACACTCTACTGGGGAAGAGGGAATCATCCAACTTTAGGAGAGAGCATAACTCTGGTGGGGAATCTCAATTCCGCTGGAGACTTTACTGGGGAAACACGAGCTTCGGCACCCGAACACTTCTATGAAATCTGCACTTGTGACCCGGTGCTGGGGGAGACACCCTCATTCTTCGGTGCTTGGCTCAGCTGATGAGGGGACGTTCCTTCAGGATGCGTCTGCTTGGGGAGGAGAATCATCTCTACCTGGGGAAGACATATCAATGCTCACCATCTTGCGTTCAGATTCTGCGGAGGAGAGACTACTGAACTCTGCTGGAGAAGGAGGGCTCACCCTGCTTCGGGGATGCGCACGGCACATCTTCTGGAAGGTGCTACACCTGCAACAACATAAACAAACTGACAAGATACCCTCCTCAAAGGGTCCTATCCAGGTTATTATCTCGTGACAATATTCAACTAATTAATTGTTTCAACAATCAATGGGCCTAGGCCCGTAAGTTTATGTATGCGCATTTTATCAAAAAACATCGGCGTTTTCATTCGCAAACAAAACAGATAAATGCTAAACAGACAAGTAGAATTGCTGAATAATGTGCATTTTATTGATGATGAACCCCTGAATGGGCAAAAAAATGTTTTACAACAGAGGCAAGCTCCTGGAATGAGGAAGCCGCACAAAAAGAAAACATAAATATACATCAGTATATACAAATGTCGGCAACGAGGCGTAGACGAGCACCATGAGTTGATGCCTCTAAGACCCACTCGACTTTGATACTTCTACGATGCTTCAGCTTCGGAAGAGATTGATTCAGGTAAACGGCCCTCAGGTCCTCCAAACCACCAAACAATGAAAGTCCATACGCGGAACGCAGTCATTTGCTTATTCAAATCCCTAACTTTTGCGTGAACCGCCCTTTACAGGTTTTCAGTTCACCGGGATACCCTTTTTTGCCGAAGCCGCCCAGTGTAGGTTTTCGACTTCGCGGGTGTACATTTTTTCAATATATCCCTAATTTTTGCCCGAACCTTTTATTCTGTTTTTTGGTTCGCCGGGATGCCCTTTTTTGCCTGGACTCTTTCTTTTTTTGTCCAGCGGGTCTCTTTCAAGCAAAGTATTTTTTAACTGCGTCCGCGTTCACCGGGGATGCAAAATCTTCACCATCCATCGTGGATAACAACAAAGCTCCTCCTGAGAAGACCTTGCTGACGACATACGGCCCTTCGTAATTCGGAGTCCATTTGCCCCGGTGATCGGAGTGTGGCGGAAGAATCTTCTTCAGGACGAGATCACTCGTCTGAAAGCTTCTAGGACGCACCTTCTTATCATAAGCTTTCTTCATTCGGCTTTGGTACAGGCGACCAAATGCAATCGATGCTAACCTCTTCTCGTCCATCAGGCTGAGTTGGTTCAAACGATTCGTGATCCATTCTGCCTCATCGAGTTTCACATCCACCAAAACTCGCAAAGAAGGAATCTCCACTTCTAACGGCAGGACAGCTTCCATACCGTACACCAAGGAGAAAGGAGTTGCCCCGGTCGACGTACGCACCGTAGTACGATAACCGTGCAAGGCAAACGGCAGCATCTCGTGCCAATCCTTATACGTCACAACCATCTTCTGAACAATCTTCTTGATGTTCTTGTTGGCCGCTTCAACAGCGCCATTCATCTTCGGCCGGTAAGGAGATGAGTTGTGGTGTTCAATCTTGAAGCTCTGGCACAGCTCCTTCATCATCTTGTTATTCAAATTCGAACCATTATCAGTAATGATCCATTCGGGAATTCCATAGCGACAGATGATGTCCTTCTTTATGAATTTAGCTACCACCTGCTTGGTCACATTAGCGTACGAGGCTGCCTCCACCCATTTGGTGAAGTAGTCGATAGCTACCAGAATAAAGTGATGACCATTAGACGCAGTAGGCTCGATCTTGCCTATCATGTCGATGCCCCACATGGAGAACGGCCAAGGGGAGGACATGACATTCAATGGGCACGGCGGCACATGAACTTTATCAGCATAAATCTGGCATTTGTGACATTTCTTCGCGAATCTGAAGCAATCCGACTCCATAGTCAGCCAGTAATATCCTGCTCTCAGGATCTTTCTCGTCATGGCATGCCCGCCGGCGTGCGTACCAAATGTACCCTCATGGACCTCTTCCATGAGCATACTTGCTTCTTTCTCATCTACACATCTGAGTAGCACGAGATCGTGGTTTCTCTTATACAGCACTCCGTCAGGATTGAGATAAAAGTTTCCAGATAGCCTCCTTAGAGTCTTCTTATCCTGGGTTGACGCACCCGCAGGATACTCCTTAGTCATAAGGAAGGTCTGGATGTCGTGGAACCATGGCTTGCCGTCATTGGCACCCTCGATTGTGAACACAAATGTCGGTCTATCAAGACGCGAAAGCACAATTCTTGGAGCCTCATTCCAATAATTGACTTTATACATTGAAGCCAACGTGGCTAAGGCATCAGCCATCTGATTTTCAGCCCTGGGTACATGATGAAGTTCCACTCGGTCGAAGAACGGAAGCAGCCTCCTGGCATAATTCATGTACGGCACTAAATTCGCTTGACGAGTTTCCCACTCCCCTTTAATCTGATTGATTACAAGCGCTGAGTCACCATATATGTCTAGATTCTTGATTCTCAAATCAATTGCCTCTTCTAGACCCATAATACATGCTTCATACTCTGCTTCGTTGTTGGTAACTGGAAACGTCAGTCTCGCAGTAAAAGGGATGTGGGAACCGTGAGGAGTTGTGATGATAGCCCCGATACCACTTCCATAGGAATTAACCGCTCCGTCGAATATCAACTTCCACTGAGACTTCCTATCTGGCCCCTCATCGGGCAATGGCTCATCGCAATCCTTCGCTTTGAGAAACATAATGTCTTCGTCAGGGAATTCGAACTTCATAGGCTGATAGTCTTCGATTGGCTGTTCGGCAAGGTAATCAGACAATACGCTTCCCTTAATGGCTTTCTGAGATACGTACTGAATATCATATTCTGTTAACACCATTTGCCACCTGGCAATCCTGCCCGAAAGAGCCTGCTTCTCGAAGACGTACTTGATTGGATCCATCTTCGAAATTAGCATAGTGGTGTGATTGAGCATATACTGTTGTAGACGTTTGGCGGCCCAAGCTAATGCACAACACGTGTTCTCCAGCATCGAGTATCGAGATTCACACTCAGTGAACTTTTTACTCAAGTAATAAATGGCATGCTCCTTTCTGCCCGTCTCGTCGTGCTGACCGAGAACACACCCCATACTATTCTCCAGAACCGTCAGGTACATGATTAATGGCCGTCCAGCCACTGGGGGTATCAAGATTGGAGGTTCTTGAAGATACTGCTTTATTTTGTCGAATGCCTTCTGGCAATCCTCATTCCAAGTAATCGCCTGATTTTTCTTTAACAGCTTGAACATCGGTTCACAAGTGGCTGTGAGCTGATAGATAAACCTTGCAATGTAGTTTATTCGGCCCAGGAAACCACGAACTTCTTTTTCTGTTTTCGGCGCTGGCATTTCTTGGATAGCTTTTATCTTCGCATGATCAACTTCAATACCTCGTTCACTAACGATAAACCCCAATAACTTTCCGGACCGCACTCCGAAAGTGCACTTGTTAGGATTCAGCCTCAGCCTGAACTTCCTAAGCCTTTCAAACAGCTTCAACAAATTGACCAGATGCTCTTCCTTCGTTTGGGACTTTGCAATCATGTCATCAACATAGACCTCGATCTCATGATGAATCATATCATGAAACAAAGTTACCATTGCTCACTGGTAAGTGGCCCCTGCGTTCTTCAGACCGAAGGGCATTACCTTATAGCAGAATGTTCCCCAGGGGGTAATAAACGTCGTTTTCTCCATGTCCTCCGGTGCCATCTTAATCTGATTGTAACCGGAGAAGCCATCCATGAACGAAAACACGGAAAACTGGGCTGTGTTGTCGACCAACACATCGATATGAGGCAACGGGAAATCATCTTTAGGGCTCGCCCTATTCAAATCCTGATAATCGACGCACATGCGTACCTTACCGTCCTTCTTCAGTACAGGCACTATGTTGGCGACCCACGGAGGGTAAGTGGTAACGGCTAGAAATCCCGCGTCCAACTGCTTCTGGACTTCTTCTTTGATTTTTACAGCCATGTCTGGTCTCGTCCTCCTAAGCTTCTGCTTGACTGGAGGACAATCTTCTCGCAACGGCAAGCGATGAACCACGATATCAGTGTCGAGTCCGGGCATATCCTCATATGACCAAGCAAAGACGTCACTATACTCTCGAAGCATCTCGACCAGTCTATGCTTGACATCATTCTGCAGCGCAGCCCCTACTCTGACATTTCTGACGAGCTCCTCAGAACCCAAATTTATGATCTCAATATCCTCTTCGTGAGGCAGAATAACCTTCTCCTCTTGTCTCAACAAGCGGGCCAACTCTTCCGGAAGGTCTTCGTCTTCATCAATCTCATCCTCGGCTTGATAGATCGGGCAATCAAAGTCGTAGTGAGCCGTAGAGGGTCCAGAGTCGATGTCATCTATTACGTGGATCCTGCAATAACAAGGGTTAAGTTTAAAGCAAGAATATGCAGGTTAGCACAAACCTCGTTGCCATTTTACTGTTTTTCGAAATAAACATAAAACAGGAATAACAGAGAACACAATATTTGATTACGAAGAAAACGCCTTTCATTTATTAACAAAATGCATACACATAATCCAACAAGGCCCTGACAGTAAAACCACTATGCCCCGGGCAGGACATAGGGTAGTACAAAGATTGTAAAAAGCAAATCATTACTCTTCACTTGTCAGCTTGATAATCTCCTTGATGGTCCAATTGTGGAGGCGCTCGCCCGGCTTGCTCGGTTGAATCCAGGCGTCAAGATCACAATCACTGTCCCCGCTGTCCTCTGACGCAGCGTTGATGCTCTCGAAAATTACTCCCCCCTTGGTGAATAGGATCGGCCCTTTCCCACGAGACGAGCTGCCAGAAGAAGATGAAGCTTCAGCTCCAGGAGAATATCCCAATCCAAACTTATCCTGCTTGATTGGTATATCCAAGACATGCCCCCAGCCTGGGGTGGAACCGGCTTCGACAGCGGCTTGAGCTTCCTTAAACGAGGAGAGATTCATCTCCTGCTTCTCTGCGACGACAGGAGCTATCTCCTTCACCTTGACGGTTTCAAATGCTTGGCAAAGAGTCTCATGGATCTCGCCATCCACTTCGACGTACTTAAAGGACGATAGGTGGCTTACCATAATGTCCTCTTCACCACAGACGGTTACAATGCTGCCCCCAACAGCATATTTAAGCTTCTGATGCAGCGTGGACGTCACGGCACCAGCAGAATGGATCCATGGCCGACCTAAGAGGCAACTATAGGTGGGCATGATATCCATGATATAAAAAACCGTATTGAATGTCTCTGGACCAACTTGAATTGGCAAGGTCAACTCTCCAAAGACGTGGCGCTTAGTCCCATCAAAGGCCTTCACCACCAGGTCACTGGGCGTGCACAGCAATCCACGGGTATCCAACTTCATCAGTGATTTTTTCGGAAGCACATTAAGCGAGGAACCCGTATCTACCAGGACATGTGACATAATCGTGCCTCTGCACTCTATTGAGACGTGCAAGGCGTTGTTGTGATCTCTACCCTTAGGAGTCAGCTCCAGATCTGTAAATCCCAGCCCATTACCAGCATTGACATGGGCCACCACCTCCTCGAGTTGATTTACTGATATCTCCTGCGGCACGTATGCAGCATTCAATACCTTCAGCAAGGCGTTGCGGTGCGCTTCAGAACACAGCAACAAGTTAAGAATCGAGATCTTTGACGGAGTCTGATGAAGATGATCTACAATTTTGTAGTCACTCTTCTTGATTAGTCGCATGAACTCTTCAGCATCTTTAACCAGCAAGTCCTTCTCTGCCCCTGCAGGGACCTCTTCGACACCTTTACCTTTACCCTTATCCATAGCGTCAGCCCGGACCACTTTCTCTGCGGCAACCTCTGCTGGTGCAAACACTCTACCGCTTCTAGTGATACCACTGACTTCGGTAAGATTCTGCACAGTCGATCCGAACGGCTCAAGCTCTATCTTCTGACCATTACAATAAACTTCAGCGCCGTAATGCCATGGAACGGCATTGGTGCTTTCGAATGGGATTGGTCCGGCCCTGGTGATGGTGATAGTAGGCGGTCGGGGTGCAGAAATAGTAATAGGGTGACGAGGAATAGTAATGGTAGCAACTTCATCTGCCTGCTTTAGCACGACCTCCCCTGATGCACTCTCAATGCTCCGGCTGAACTGTAAAATACCCTCGGACATCAGACTTTGGATACCTTCGATCAGCTGCTCACACCCATCAGGAAGTGTAGCACAAGCCATACATAACTCTCCACATCCAGGGAAGAAGCCCTTCTTCAGCAACTTAGCCTTGACAAATCTCAACGGCGTCTTCAAATCTTTGACATCGGTCAGCAAGTCCGCACTCTCCTCGGTGATAACAGCATTCACTCCGCCCCCTTATGATGAGGCATTGGATTTTTGGTGACGTTGGGCACGTTGTCAGAAAAGTTGATAACCTTGGCGTCCACCAAGTCCTGGACTTTGTGCTTAAAAGCTTTACAATTCTCAATCGTATGGCCAGGTGCCCCAGTGTGGAATTCACAAGTAGCATTGGCATCATACCCCGGTGGTGGTGCCCCTGTTAAGGGAGCCAACGTCCTTTTTTGAACCAATTGGAGCTGAAGCAACGTTTGCAAAAGTTGTGCATACGACATAGGTGGAGTATCAAAATGACGGCTTGCCATAGGAGCCCGATTCTGATATCTTTTATACCCCTGCTGGTTCTGCTGCTGAGGCTGCTGCTGCGGCTGCGGGGGAGCAGCTGGGATATTTATGCTAGCAATCTGAGGCTGAGGGCCCTTGCCCTTTCTCCGAGCATTAGTGACAGCACTGGCATCTCCCTCTCGACGCTTGCCAGTATAGGGTTTCTTGCTACCTCCTCCAACTGAGGATGATTCGCCCTGAATTTTTCCGATCTTTATACCGTTCTCAACATGCTCGCCCAGAGTGATGAGAGCCGAGAATGTCCCAGTCATGCCACTGACCAACTTTTCATAATAGATTCCAGGAAGGGTAGCCACGAACATTTGCACCAGCTCACGCTCAACCATCGGTGGTTGAACCCGAGCAGCCAATTCACGCCACCGCTGGGCGTACTCTTTGAAGCTTTCATTGTTCCGCTGTGAGAGATTCTGAAGCTGGACTCGGTTGGGAGCCAAGTCGCTGTTGTATTGATAGTGGAGAACAAACGCTTCTGCAAGATCTTTCCAGGTGCGCACAGTAGCGGGCTCCAAACCCATATACCATTCGAGCGATGGACCAGAAAGACTATCCTGAAAGAAGTGCATCAGCAGCTTCTCATCGTCAGAATAGGCGGACATCTTTCTATAATAAGATCGAAGGTGGACCCGGGGGCAAGTAGTACCCTTATACTTCTCAAAGGTAGGCACCTTGAACTTGTGAGGTACTTTAAAGTCAGCAATCAACCCGAGTTTGGACATGTCAACGCCCAATGTGTTCTGATTTTCTATGTCTCTCATCTTGTCTTCCAGCGCCTTGAACCTGAGTCGAGCCTCAACATTCAACTCTGCCTCTACACCTCTCTGAGAGAATATGTCATCCTGATGGTCCTCCAGCCACGGTTGAGGCACCACCAGATTTCCTGCACCAGCATTGCCGTTGACCGGCCCTATGTTAACATTGGCTCCCAGACTACCATTGCCGACGCCTGCTGCATTGAGTCCGAGATTAGTCATAAGATTGCCGTTAGCGCTGCCGTTGCCCCCGGCAACAGGAGCAACGTTCTGTGGAGTATCCACTGGAGGAGGAGTAGGCACGGCCCCTCCATGCAGTATGCCATTACTGTCAACCCTGGAGATGAGAGGTTGAACCAAAGTACGAAGCTGGTCTTGCCCATTCGCAACTACTTGCATCAGCTCCATAAAACGATCCATCCGTTCACGGAGCTCTTGAACATCTGACTGTACCTGGTCCATTATCCTTGTCTGATTGGCGCGAGTTGAGTAGCGGTGGATGAGTCTTTGATCAATCCTAGAGATCGAAAGCAGCTCGGAACCTGAGTATCTGAAAAACCTGTCAACATTAAAGGTTAGGAAAGGCAACAGAATGTATGTCATGCAAAATGCTTTATGCAGATGTATGCGTGTGTCTGTATGCTTGAGGGATTTCCCCGATCCTGGCGCCTTAGTACCAGTGCTGACAATAACAAGGAGGGGAATCTGGGCCCAATCATGGAAACAGCAATCTCACACATAGTATCAGCAATAGTCAGATTCGGCACATCAAGGACCGAGAACTCGTAGGCAACAGTCTTCCCGAGAGAGGTTGTAGTAACACAATAAGAAGCGAGAGATCCTGGATCGGGGAACGGTACCTGTCACAGACACGCGCCAATGGAATGCGAATGATCATGCAAACTAATGCAAAATGCAGGCATGCAACAATATATCCAGGTGGCTGCTGTGGAGATTCGGTGTCGACAGTCACTGATGAGAAGGAAACCCCGGTGTAAACCCACTGATATGATCTGCTGAGAATAACCATCTGATAGGATCGAGATCAACATTCTGCTCTGACAAGAATAAGTGCCTGATAATAAGGACCCCGGGATGTATGATCAGAAAATGTCCGCTGATGAAGTCTTCAGACCCCAATTCGAGGTTTGATTTCCTAGGTGCAGTCTGAGCAGCAGCTGTTTTCTGATATCCTGGCGGAGCAGTAGGCATTTGCAATGCGTTTTCGCTTTTGTAAGAAAAGTTTGGATGATTTCGCCAACCTGGGTTGTAAGTATTTGCGTAGGGATTTCCTTGAGCATAATTTACTTGGTCTGGTGGGATTCCGGCTAGCAATGGGCATTCGGGTGCATTATGAGTGGTGCTTCTGCATAACTCGCAATTTGGAGTTACGGCAGCGACGGTTGCAGTGGGGTTGACGGTCAGACTGTCAATCTTCTGTGCTAGAGCATCTACTTTAGTGTTGAACTTTTCAAGACTGTTGATCTCGTACATCCCACCTTTCGCTGTGGTTTTCTCTATCGGAGTGCGTTCACCTCCCCATTGGCAGTGGTTCTGAGACATGTTTTCGATTAATTGATAGGCTTCGTCGTATGGCTTATCCATAAGTGCACCGCCCGCGGCAGCGTCTATTGTCAATCTAGTATTGTATAAAAGCCCATTATAAAAAGTATGGATTGTCACCCAGTCTTCTAAACCGTAGTGAGGACATGTTCTCATCATATCTTTGAATCGTTCCCATGCTTCGTAAAGAGATTCAGTATCTTTTTGTCGAAATCCATTGATTTGAGCTCTAAGCATAGCAGTTTTGCTTGGCGGAAAATATCTCGCTAAGAAGACGTTCTTCAATTGTTCCCACGTTGTAACGGAGTTGGATGGTAACGATGTCCACGCTCTGTCTCTAAGAGAGAATGGGAAAAGACGAAGTCTTATCGCGTCTGGAGTTACTCCATTTGCTTTCACTGTGTCTGCGTATTGTACAAACTTCGTTAGATGTTCGTTCGGATCCTCAGTTGCGTTTCTTGAGAATTGATTTTGTTGTACAGCTGACAGCAATGATGGTTTCAGCTCAAAATCATTTCGAGTAATAGCTGGGGCAGCGATGCTACTTCTAGGCTCCATCTGAGAGGGTGTAGCGTATGCCTTCAGCGGTTTGTTTGGAGGTCCTTCAGCCATCGTTGGTTCTTCTTCGGATTTGGGAATGGGAGTTAGAGGTTCGGGAATGTTATGTTTTAGTTGTTTTAGTTGGTACTCAATGATTCGACTTCTTAAATGTAAGAAGCGCTGTAGTTCTGCGACTGAAGGTTTTACGATATCGCCTTGTGGGCGATTACTTGGCATACAATCGACAACACTAGTAAAGGAAAAATGAAAATAGTTAACCTAGTCTATACGGCGTAACAGAAGGTTACACTATTGACTAAACGGCTCCCCGGCAACAACGCCAAAAACTTGATCGCGACTTTCTATGTCTAATACAACCTAACTGCAAGTGCACAGTCTATCGCGTAGTAATAATAGATATCGATCCCACAGGGACTCGTAATCAAACTAGTGTTCTCGGGAGTTACTATGTTTAGCTAGGTAGAATATGTTTAAGGGAATAAGATTGTCACTAAAAGGGAACTAAGAATGTTACTTAGATTATAATTAATTGAATCGATATGCAGTTGTCGCTTGCGCGAAAATAAGGTGCCGGCAATACAGAAGAGTCGCCACCTTTCGTTATTTATCCCTCAGAGCGGGAAAGGAAACGATCGGAAAAACCTGACGAATAAGGGTAAGACAAGGTCGTCGCAACCATTGTCTGGGTTCGGGAGTCGGTTACGCAAGGGGAAGGTATTAGCACCCCTCACGTCCGTCGTACTCGACGGGATCCTCGCTTGTTTGTTTACTTGGACGGGTTGGTTATAATCTATCTACCTATCAGGGCTGGCTGAAAAAGAAAAGAAAAATGACTCGGCAAAGCGTCGCACTTTATGCCTATGTATTCTCATCAGAGAATGAGAAATCAGAGTCAACGTAGTTCGGCTAACTACGGGGAAAGGTTGCTCGCTAGGATATCGCATCCTATGCCTACGTACTTTCATCTGGTATGAAAGATCAGAGCAAACGTAGTTCGGCTAACTACGGGTTATCTCCTAAAAGAAGTGTTTTTTATTGTTTGCGATCTCAACCGCACTAGAGACTATGACCTGAGAGTGAATGCGTCGCATGTCACCCAAAGGGTACCATACTAAACATCCATCCTCAGATAGCTTAAGGCTCGTAACGTACGAAAGAAATCATTCATGATTACTGTATCTTAAACTGCTTTGAGATGAGAAGAGAACAGGCCCAACTAGGAGGGAGACTATCAAGTCCTACTGTTATCATGCCATGGATTCATCCTATGGTTGAGGTTTGAACAGGGAACTCCTAGATGTTGTCATGCATAGGTTTCAACCTAAAAGTCTATCATCAAATCCTCATCAGAGGAAATGAGAGTCCTAAGGGGTCATGTCAATGATACACCAAAACAGACAAAAGCATCAGCTTTAACAGTAAAATGCATGCAATGCAAGTGAGGGAGGAAATGTGTGTGGGGCTTCAGCCTCCACAAGCTCGTCTCGACCTCAAGCCAGTCATGAAATAACAGTAATCATACTGAAGATAAACAACATGCTGTCAAGCAATATACAGATAAAAGAAATGAAGCGCCATCAGGCAAAAAGAATCATCTACCCTCTAATCCTAATCCTAATTCAGAATCCTGATCAAATCTAATCAAAGCCCTAAAGCAAAACCTAACCAAAAGAAAACAATCCCAGTCTTCAAGCTTCAGAACAAGCTTACCAAAGAAAGGGAGCTAAGTAGGCAGACTCATAGTGTCTTCCTCAGGAAAGCACTAGGAGGTGTATACTCAGGAGTTATACCCTACGTGGCTCAACCACTGTGATCAGTTTACATTCCTCCTCAGGAGAAATTAAACTCACAAGCAGGCTCCAACATCACTGGATATTTAGGAAATCCTATCTGAACTAGTGGAACTAAATGAACAGACTCATAGGACCTTCCTCAGGAAAGTACTAGGAGGCTTCCACTTAGGAGTTGTATCCTATGTGGCTCAACAACTGTGATCAGTTTACATTCCTCCTCAGGAGAAATTAAACTCACAAGTTGGCTCCAACATCATTGGATACTTGAGAAATCCTAGATAAACTAATGGAACTAAGTGAATAGACCCATAGGACCTTCCTCAGGAAAGTACTAGGAGGCTTCCACTTAGGAATTGTATCCCATGTGGCTCAACAACATGTGATCAGTTTACATTCCTCCTCAGGAGAAATTAAACTCACAAGTTGGCTCCAACATCATTGGATACTTAAGAAAGAGGTGAGAAGAAAGAATGAAAGTCATTCATAGTGCCTTCCTCAGGAAAGTACCATGAACTTCCTCCAAACTTCAGGATCTCAAACCTCACAGACAGGGAAAAAGCCAAGCTCTGGGTCTCTGAATCTTGATCTTCAATCTTCACCTCATCCTGCTCTCCAACAAGGTCTTCAAAACAACACAAGCCCCACAACCAATTCCCCATACAAAACCCCAGATATGAACAGATAACCACAGGACAGACAAAATCATCAGGCAACTTCAGAAAATACCTAAAAATACCAGAACAAGGGGGAAAAATCTAACAATTATTCACAAGGGTCTACAACATCTACCCATAACATCCACATAGGCCTCTACCCAAAAATCAAGACAAAACTATTTAAAGAAAATGAATTCCCTCACCTATGCACAACCTAAACCCTAATTAGGATACCCTAAAGCTACCCTAATTAAACTAATCAAAATTTAATATAAAAATCTAGAAATAAATCCTATGGGGAACTATGATTCAATATCTAATTACACAAAAAAGAATGGATTAAAAAGACTAAAGGAAGGTCCTAAAAGAAATTCTACAAAATCATGATATCAAACTAAACATTATAAAAGCTATTTAAAAGAAAAATCTATTAAAAATATGAAAAGAAAATAAAATGGACATTTTATTTATTTATAATTTTCTAGACAGGTTTATTAACATGTAGAAAAAAGAAGAATTAAAAAAATATGCATTTTTGGATTTTATATGAATTTTACAAATGCAAGAAAATATTAAAAGAATTAAAAATAAAATATAAAAGAATTAAAGGGGAGGGGGTGAAAATAGCAGTGCTCGCTAGTTGATATTTGAGTGGGCCAGATATAGGGTGGTGCGAATAGAATTCTGAGATAGGCCCAGGCGCGCCTCACTTAACAAAACGCTGCGTTTCAGCTTTTTAAATTTCCCTCCAATTTCTTAATGCATCTGGGCCGTACGATTAAAGGAAAAGGTCAAAAGTCCATAGGGATCCAACGGCCAACAGCCATCGTCCCCAAACTGGCCTAGGGTTTTCAGGTTCGCGTGTTCATGCAGCCTACTTCCAGCCATTCGTTCTTGCTCAATTCTCAATGGTTTTCAAAACTTCCAAAGCAAAAATGCTCCACACATTACAAAGATCACGACCATATGCATTTCTTCCATGGAATTGTCCTATAATGATCAAACAGAACTCACGAAAACTAGGGTTTCAACCATTTTCACTGCAACCAATCATGAGGAATCTTAAAACTAATGGTACGATCTTGTACTACACATTATCCTGATCATAACAAGCCCTAACACGTGCCTTAATACTCTTGATCCAGCATTTTCTTGCAATCCAAAGATTTGTCACCCTGTTATGAAAGCTCAAGGAACTGGCTCTAACTCTCAGGATCTCATCTTCTAATCTAACCTAACCTTTCTATACCTACAACATGATCCATCTATGCATAATTAAGGTGAAAGAGAGAAGAAAAAGAACCTGTCAAGTGATGATGGTATGGGATGCTAGGGCACGATTCCAAGCTTGATTCTCCTCCACAATGATCCTCCAATGGTGATAGACTTTCTGTTTGCACAATTCTTGAAGAAGGAAGCCTGTAACAATGATTTTGATCTTGAAATGCAACTATGGAGCACCTTGAAACCCTAGCTCGAATCTCTCTATTCTCCACTCAATTCTTCAATATTCACCAACCTCTTGATTCACTCTCATGCACTCTTTAAATAATGATCAATGGAAGCTCTTGGATTCATCTAGAAAGATCTAGAAAGTATTGAAAATCTCATGTGATGGTAACTTGAATATCTCATGCACCATGCATTAAGCCTTGCAAAATGGCCTTAAAATGTCATCATAAGAGATATTGGAGAGATATGAGCAAATACAATGCTTTTCCTTGCCTTGTGTTGAAATTTCCAAAGATGACTTATAATGCAAGTTTCAAATTAACAAAGCATCACCCATTTTAAAGCCTTAAATCAAAATTCTATTTGAACCAATGTTCTCAAAATGATGTTTCCAATCAAAATGATATATTGGATGACCTATTTTGGATTTGTGGATCTTCCAAACCAATTTCCAATTTCAACTTTTCAAACTTATAAGCCATTTTTAGTTCATTTTTGACCAATCATGCAAATCCATGCTATGAGCTTTTCCAACAATTCATGACCTTCTTTCTAGACTTAAAATCACATTTTGAACAACTTTCATGTTGGACATTTTTCCATTTGAAGCTTGGAAGTAGGAGATATGGCCTTGGCTTAAAAATGACCTATAACTGACAAATGACCAAAATACCCCTGTCTTGTTCAAACCATAAGTAGAGTTCCACAAGTCCTATCAAGGACTTCTACCACTCAAATTAAAGCTAAGGAGATTCCCTACAACATTAATGTTTACCAAGAGATCATAGGAATCATCCTGCTAGGGCAAAAGTTGTCTGCACGTTGGGTGACTTTCAAGGACCCAGATTCACATACCTCAGCTGACCTGTAATTTGTCAAAACCATAAATTGAGCTCTGTAACTCCTATCAAGGACTTCCACCACTCAAATTAAAGCTAAGAACAAGCTCTACAACATTCATGTTGTGGGGAATATGAGATATCAATCACATCTAGAGCTAAAACTGCCTGGAAGATAAGGATCAAATTAGGGTTTTTCACTGACAATCCTCAGAAACCCTAACTCAAAACTTCTCAAACTCCTCAATCATGATGAGTTAATCATCTTTGTAACATCTCTATGCATCATTCCATGATCTCATGGCCCTTGGATTAGTTCTCAACCTTCTCCAAATCTTCAGCTGGTCTAGGGTTGACCCAGTCAAAACCCTAATTCTATCATTCATGGTTGAATCTCCTGAATTCTTGCTCAATGACCTCTCTGGGCTTCATGATGGCTATCAACACATCTCATAGGCTTTCTCAAAACATCAAGTTCATTTTCAGAGTCTCAGAATCATCTGAGGAGCACCCACAACTCTCAAGCTATGAAGCACACAACCCTGGTTTCAATCCACTTCCTCTGAGGATCTCTTGAACTTTTTGATGAAGGTATCCATTTTCAAACACTCAATGAATAAATAATTGTTGGTCAAATTTTGGGGTGCAACAGCAGTAATTGTGTTCTTCGGGGATTTGACAAGTTACCGGTGCATGAAATAGTTTTCAGAGTCTATTTAAGCAGAAAATGGTGATTTGAAGACTCTCGCCTCACGATGGTTATTGACGCTAATCATAATTCTAAGGGCCAAACGTACACTTTCGTATCCCATTCGGAGTTAAAATTATTTTTTGGAAATCTCTAAGTTCTAATTCATTTTAAAGTGCTTTCGCTGTTATTAAAATGAATGACTAGTGTTTACTATTTGATCTTGCCGCAGCTTTCGCTTGTTGGTTCGTATCTTAATTAATTTCCCACTTTCGTGGCAAAACTACTTTTAAATAAGTTCTCGCTTTCACGACGAAGTTTATTCAGTAAATTAATTTTAAACACTCAGACCATAAACGACTTTTGAAAAGACAATTTTCAACCAGTTATTATCAAATCCCTTTCGAATTATTACTACATATCGATTACTTAAATTTAGCTAGACATGGATTTGGGAAAGATAAAACATAAATAAAAACAATAAATAATAGTATGCATTATAATAAAACTGGAATTATGATTGAAATGAGAAACCTGTAAATATTCCAATTGGCCTTTGGGCAGATCCTCCACAGATGTTGGCAGGATTCTGGTCTTTGTGCCAATGTAATCGTACAACGGAAATAGAAATTACAGAAGGAATAAAAGGAATACAGAAAAAGAAAGGAGAAACAAATAAGAATATTAAAACTGGAAAGGTTTGCTCTGGAAATAAATTGGGCAGCACTTCGTTGTATGAATGCCGCTCCCTTTCTGAGGTCCCTTTCTTCCCCTTTTATAGAAATGGAATTCTAACGGTTATAACTTGAAGAGGGTGGACTTTGAGGCAGAATAATCAGGGAGTAGTGGTCCACTATTTGGGACTTGGAACTGCTTCTTTTACGTGAAACTGAAGTGGGGTGTTTTTGCCTGCATGACGGTCGTCACAAGGTGTGACGGTCGTCACCCGTGTGACGGTCGTCATGGAGCTGTGACGGTCGTCACAGCAGCAAAATCAGCATTCTGCGCTTTTCATGATGTTTTCATCCTTTTTTCGTCCATATTTCATCTGAGATTGCTTCTTTTCTTCATATTGCCTTGTTTAGACGTGATCATTAAATACCTGCAAAACATCAGACAAATAACACGGAAATAACCCGAAATCGGATCGAAAACAGTTAAACTTCAGTTAAATTATGCATCAAAATATATATACAATTTCGTGTTATCAATGGGCCTAACTATTTTTCCTATTCATACCACCTCCTGTGGCACATTATTTCTTGGCAACTGAACTTTGTGTATTACTTTTTGCTAACACACACCCTTTTTATTTCTACTTCATTTTTAATTTCTTTTGTTCCTCTTCATTTTGATTGTTATCTTCCTTTCACATCAAAAAAAATCATCAAAAATGTTTTTTGTAAACCTTTTAATGTATCAAGATTTTTATTTTATTTTTTATTTTTTATTTTTATTTCTAAATTATTTTTGCTATTTTATTTATAATTATTTGTGAAAAGTGTTTACCAAACTGCCCTTGGATTAGTTTTTTTATTTTTGAGGCCCTGTGTTTGCTTTCTCGAGCCATCTTTTTGGTGATGTTTTAGCATGTGAATAAGCTTCGTTTGAGTGTTGGTTTGGTCCTTAAATTTTGTATTTTGATTTGTTTTCATGTGTTTTATTTGGACTCTCGATTTTTGCTCGATTAGTGATGTATGCTTGCCCTGTTTGTTAGTTTTGAGTGTGTTCTTGTCCCATTCCAAAGGAAAGGATCCCATAGTTGACTTGTAAGTCACGTAGGATAGCCTTGTGCATCTTTCTCCCAAGACCTTGTGAGAGTCTTGCTTGTTGTAACCTAGTTTAGACTTAGAGAGTTGGTTAACTCTGTGTAAGTATTATGGTTATGGATAATTACTTCCTCTCTGGAACCTTGATCGTTATCAAGAATTCCTCATTGTTAGTTGGCCAAACTATGGAGGCTCTGATTCCCCTTTCCTAGTCAGGATATGTAGGCACAAGATGCGATATCTTGTTGAGCCCTCTCACCACTAACAACTAACGCTTATCCCCCTCCTTTTTGTCTGGTTAGAACCAATTGGTTTTACAACTTAGACTTAGAGAGTTAGTTAACTCTATGTGAGTATCATGGTTATGGGTACTCACTTTCCCCTTTGCCTTTGGTTAAATTCAACCCTAGTTAGGATTTTTAACTTAGATTTAGAGAGTTTGTTAACTCTGTGTAAGTATCATGGCTATGGATACTTACTCCCCTATGGAACCTTGATTATTATCAAGAGTTCCTCACCCCTTTACTTAGGTGAACTACGGTTGCTCTGATTCCATCCTAGTCATGATACGTAGGCATGAGATGCGACATCTTGGTGAGCATACTTAGGGCATATACCCTAGGTCTTTACCTTAGCACTTTTCCCTGAGCAAACAAACATTAGAATACTACAAATACTAATAAGAGGTTCCTGTAGAGTACTACAGATGCTTAGAATGCCAACACCTTCCCTAGGTATAACCAACCCCTGAACCTTAGATCTCTTAGCTTCGTTGTTATGTAGCGCACTTAGATTTTTCTTCGATCTTTACCCTTTCCTTTGGATAAATCAAAGCTCGTGGTGAACTTCATGATTTGTGATTCAAGTTAATTAATAGCTTGATATCTGATTCTCACTGCAACACATACCAACAATAAAACTTTATGAGTTGAACATTCCTAAACTGAAGAATTCAACTCTTGACAACCTAATAAAAGAAAAACAAAAGTAAAAAAAACACAAGTTAAACATTCATAACTGAAAAATTCAACTGATAATAATAATAACATCATTGTGCTATGGTGTAAAAATACCAACAAAAGTATTTGTACCCAAACATGGTACACAGTACAACAATATTCAAAATGATTCAAAAAGTGGATAAAGTACAACAAAAGATAATACAATAACCATAGATATAACTAGCAATGATCAAACGCAAATAGAAAACTTCACTTTGTAGAACCAAAAGAAGTTGCATAGGATCATGTTCAAAATGTCAATATCAAAAAACTAGTCCTCCTCGAACTCGGTCTCCTCATTAGAACCAAAAACTATGGTCTGGCCTCAGGCCATGCAACATGTGCTAGGAACTGCTTCCTAGACATCATAGAGTGCTCCATCGAGAGGTCATTGTACTGCAGTTGTAGTACCTGCATAGGATCATGTAAGTCAATCATGGCATGCTGAGTAGCTGCCATCCAATCCCAATTGTAACTATAGACCTCCCTATGAAATGGGTCAAAACCCTAGGAGCTTACAGGTTTAGAAGCACCTCTAACATCAATATCAGCGCTAGATGTATGTCCTTTCCAACCTTTTTGTTTGCAAAACTTGTTCATATATTGATAATCAATGGCAACAGGAATTGTCACCTGACGACAGAAGGGTAATTTAACCCTCGCACGCACACATAATACCATAGTCAAACAGGGAAAGACTAAGGGATAATTCTTCCTTGAAGTTGAACCAAGTCCGCTTTCCACCACGGAACGCATCTCGTCTGCTATAATTTGAGCCATATCAATCTACACATTAGTTAGTATACTGTGGACAAGATGAGCAATAGTGATTGGCACAGTAGAGGTGTGCGACTTTAGCTTTATATTAGTCAAAACAAACAAAAGCACAAGCTGAGCCAAATGACGCATCTCCTCTCTGTGATACCTCCGACGAACCCCAGACGAGTTCAATTCAACTGACTTTCCCTTAAGCAAAAAATTACGAGAAATAGCATTTGTATCTCTATGCAACCTCAAAGCGTGGTGATACACATCTATTTCATTCTCCCGTGAAGATAAAGGATTACCTAAAACAGTGTTGATGGTGTCACGGTTGAATTTTACCTCCCTTCTGCCAACCATAGTAGTCCACGTGAACAGCTCATCATCCTTTGGGAGTGCATTGGCGTAGAACTCTCTCACAAGCTCTACGTTATAACTATCACCCAGTGTGATCAATCTATCCCACTTTTTGCTTTCAATGATTCCCGCTACTGCCCGATAGGATCCTTGGGGGTTGACGTTGAAACGTTTTTCAGGTAGGATGTTCCTCTTCTCTAGCATTAGGTAACAGCAGCTTGTTTCGCTCCTCTGAATCTGTCCAAGTCAAACTAGATTGGGGCTGGATGTGATGAACTTCCGACCGTGCGCTTCTTTGACGGAACAGTCTTAGGAGGTGCCATCTGCATAATCACCAAACAAAACTAACCAGCCAATACATAATTTATATTAGTGAGGAACAAAACTAAGAGAATCAAAACAAGAATTCAACATCACAATTTTTTTTAAATGATGTCATGTTCACCCATAAGTTCGCTAGACAAAACCATGGCGAATACTCGCCCCAAGTTCACTGTGCGAACTCATGGCAAACCATACGAATTCTTATTCTGCAGATTTTGCCTACAAGTTCAAGAGCACTGAAATTTTTACACATACACATTCTATTTCAACTTATTGATAAAACCCACATGCAAAGTAAAATAAATCACAAAAATAGAACATGCATTGAGTCTTATGTAATCTTAGAAGAAATTTTTGTTTAAGTTCCACAAACAAACCCTAACCACATGTTACTAAGAAGAATCAAAGGAGAGAATAATTAATTCAAACCTGTTATGTTGAGAGGATTGGTTTGGAAAGCTAGCAAGAATTTGAAATGCTCCAATTTTTACGTGAGATGCTTATGAGAGTGAGAGAGACAAGATTGTGTGAAATGAGAGTGAAAAAGTGAAATGAGGGGGGTTACCCTCACACAATATGAGGAGTGTGTATTGGGCCCAAGCTTCTGTGGCCCATCCAATATTTCTATCTTTTTTTTAAGTGATGTGGCAGCAGACTTAGAATTTTCTATCTCGCTCAGTTCGACGTGTGAACTTCATAGCGAATACTTGCTCCAGGTTCGTAGTGCGAACTTCCCTTCGAATATGACAGATTTTTGAAAAAAATTAGTTCTCTGCTAAGCACATCCTACCAAAGTCATTCTAAACATACCTATACTATAAAAACAGTAATAAAGCAAGAATAATTACAATGTTGGTTGCCTCCTAACTAGCGCTTTATCCAACATCGTTTGAGCTCGACGGTCCAATGTAACCTCAAGGATCGCAAAAAAGTATCGTGGCGGTATTTCGCTCGAAATCACCACCAAGATAAATCTTCAACCTTTGACCATTTACAGTCCAATTCTCATTTGACATCGTGTATTCAATGACAATCGCCTCATAGTGCTTGATCTCCCTAATCCAAAACGGACGGGACCACTTAGATTTCAACTTTCTAGGGAACAGTTTTAATCGAGAATTGAAAAGTAGAACCAGCTTCCTTATCTCAAACTACTTGGTCACTATATTTTTATCAAGGTAAGCTTTCACTCAGTCTTTGTACAGCTTGTTGGAGTCATACGCTTGGAGGCACAATTCCTCCATTTCATGCAATTGTACCTTTCTTTTTTCTCCGCTTAGAGTTGGATCGAAATTCAAAACATTTAAGGCTCAAAATGCCTTATGTTCCAACTACACCAGATTACCATAGACCATTTTAAAAGGTGTGAGACCAATTGGAGCTTTGAAAGTTGTTTGATAGGCCTACAAAGTGTCATCGATCTTGTTTGACCAGTCTTTTCTAGAAGACGACACCATTTTCTCCATAATCCTTTTAATTTCTCGATTTGATACCTCCGTTTGGCCATTAGCCTGTGGATGGTATGATGTTGTAATTTTTTGCTTTACACCATACTACTCCAAGGCTTTTCTAGTTGAGTGTTGCAAAAGTGGGATCCTATATCACTTATCAACACTCTTGGAGTACCAAATCGAGAAAAAAAAACTCTTTAAAAATATTATCGCAGTTTTTCCGTCTGCTTTAGCATATGCTATCGCTTCTACCCACTTTGATACATAGTCAACTGAGACCAAAATGTACTCATTGGAAAACGATGATGGAAATGGACCGACAAAAGTCTATTCCTCAACAATCAAACACCTCAACTTCCAACATGTTTTGTAACGGTATTTCATTTTGTTTTGAAATTCCACCACTCCTTTGAAACTTGTCACAACTTTGTGTATGCGCATGCGCATCTTTGAACAAAGAAGACCAATAAAAGCCCGATTAGAGGATTTTCGTTATCATTCTCAAACCGTTAAAATTCCCTCCATACGGAGAGTTATGACAATGCCAAAGTATGTTATTGGCCTCTTCTTTTGACACATATCTTCTCAAAATGTTATTGACACTAAGCTTAAACAAATATGGTTCATCCCAAACAAAGTACTTGGCGTCAGATGAAAATTCTTTTTTCTGGTTACGAGTTAGACCTTTCGGTATTAATCTGAAGGCCTTGTGATTTGCCATGTCGGCAAACCAAGGTCTAACTTGCACCATATACAACTTTTCATCAGGAAATTCTTCCTTTACCTCTCTTTCATTCTTGGTCACCTCAACATTAACAAGGCGGGATAAGTGATCCGCCGCCAAATTCTCAGATCCCATTTTAATGCAAATTTCTAAAGCAAACTCTTGCAACAAAAGGACCCAATGAATTAGCCTTTATTTTGAATCCGGCTTGGTAAGCAAATACTTAATCGTTGCATGATCTGTGTAAACCACACCTCTAGACCCAATTAAATATGACCGAAATTTCTCTAATGCATACATTATCACAAGCAACTCTTTTTTTTTGTTGTTGCATAGTTTACTTGAGCTTCATTCAAGACTTTGCTTGCATAGTGTATGGCATGAAAAAAAAATTGTTCTCTGTTGACCAATTACTGCACCTACCGCATAATCACTCGCGTAACACATGAGTTCAAAATCCATTTTCTAATTTGGAGTGATGATTATGAGTGTGGTAGTCAAACTTTGTTTTAAAGAATTAAAACCAATCATGCAAGACTCATCAAATACAAAAGACTTATCTTTGTTGAGCAAATTTCTCAAAGGCTTTGCAATTTTTGCAAAATCTTTGATGAACCTCCAATAAAATCTTGCATGACCAATAAAGCTCCTTATACCCTTCAAATTCAATGGTGGTGGCAATTTTTCAATAACGTCCACCTTGGCTTGATCAACTTCAAGGCCCTTTGAAGAAACTTTGTGGTCGAGCACAATTCCTTCGGTTACCATGAAATTGCATTTTCCCAATTAAGCACCAAGTTGGTTTCCACACACCATTCCAATACAAAAATTCAAGTTTCTCAAACAAATATCAAAGGATGGTCCAAAAACCTAGAAGTCATCCATGAAAACCTCAATTGACATTCAAAAAGTCCGAAAATATTGCTTGCATATACCGTTGAAAAGTTTTCGGCGCATTACACAACCCAAACATCATCCTCCTATAAGCGAAGATTCCAAAAG